>JADMLD010000620.1:1200000-2400000 GCA_017589585.1 Phylloscopus whistleri
CGGGATGTGTTTGGCAGCAGAAGTCAGAACACACGTGCTCACAGTGTCCATTTCTCTTCATGTGAAAAATGGACGTAGTGTTATAACCACATTGTTTTGTACAGCACTGAACTCTTCAGGTGAAGACGTGAATGTTCAAACCATGCATGCTTTGTAGCTTATCATGAGAGTCACGAGAGGAGAAGAACAGTGTGCAATTTTCAAGAGAGGGTTTTTCTTTGTTTTAAGAGAAAAGTGGAAGAATGTGTTACTTTTCAGTTGATGTTAATTGCAGCACTCAATCTACTGAGTTTTCCCCATTAGAGGGAGGAAGTAGTGGCTTTTTAAAGTAAATGGAATAATGAATTCATTTCAATATGTATTCTGTGAATGATTTTCATATATGGTGTAAATGCAGATGCGTCATCTTTACGTGGTTGTTGATGGATCAAGATCAATGGAGGACCAAGACTTAAAACCAAACAGACTTACTTGTACTCTGAAGGTATTCCTGCACTCAAAAGCTTTTTCTTACTGAGCCAGTGTTTCTGTAAACTGGCTGCATCTTGCATTTCAAAGAATTGCAGTCTCCTGTATGTGCATAGCCTCATCTCTCATCCCTGCATTTGTCTGCTTGTTTCTGTTTCTAGTCTGTAACTTTCCTGATTTTTGAATAGTAAAATCTGTGTGGCCTTGTTCTGCCTTGCACATGTACCTCTGTACATAAAAACATTTTGAGCATATTACGGGAGGACACATTTGGAAACTATGTAGAAATTAAGTGTTGCCTATAATAAGGGGGTGACATGTATTCATTACACATCCAGAATTGGTTTGTATTTTTTTCTTACAGTTGGGTTTTTTATGAATTCTTACTTGAAAGGATGCTAGATGAGAGTTGAACTGGATTGCTGTTTCAGATTGTGGAAGACTTGAACTGTGTACATCGTGTTCCGTATGGTCTTCTCCAACAATACTAAAGCAAGAAATCCTGGATTTTGATAGTTTTGTACAGATTAGTGCTTTTTGGTGTATTGAAAAACCTCCATTTGAACCAGTGGAGATCTAGAACTTCAACATAGGACATGAATAAAGTAAGGCAGGGTGTAGTTTCTGAAATCTGCATTTCATTGCTTACATGTGATGAAGGCAGAGAGAATAAGATGAAAGAAGATGGAGGGGAAGGCTCATTCCCCCTTTTTGTGTTACCCAACTACTTTGTTTTGCGTTGTAGTGATACTAGATGTTTTGCATCTGCTTAATGCATGTGTAATAAACATATAATTAGTTTTTAACTCTCTTAACTTTTCTTTATAGTTACTGGAATATTTTGTTGAAGAGTACTTTGACCAGAATCCTATTAGTCAGGTATGTACAGTCATGCAAGAAACAAATAACAGAAAACCATTTCAAAAGGTAGTTTTGGTTATAACACTATCCAGTAAACTGTCTTCAATTTATGTGTACCTTCCCATTCTTTATTCATCAGTCTAGTGAAATTCTTGTTTCTGTTTGTTTCTGCCAGGCATTTACAATTTTAGAAGATTTCTTTTTGGACCTTTTGGCAGCAGTAATGAAAATACAGGAGTGTTTGTAAACTGATGCATCATGTTGTGCTGCTGTTGTTACACTTGAAGTAAAACTTGTATAGACTTGTATGGTTAAATAATTCTGTTCCATAAAGATGTAAAAAAATAGAGTAAAATTCTAAAGAAATTCGTAGTAAAACTTTCTAAGAAAAGTTTTGTCTTTTTTTTTCCCCTTTTTCAGATTGGCCTCATTGTAACCAAGAGTAAAAGAGCAGAAAAAATGACAGAACTCTCAGGTAGGGAAGTAATATTCTTTTCTTAAATTGCAGATGTTTTTATCCTCTTCATTGGTGTTATAAGTTCTGCCTGATACACTGCTGAAAATTAAGTTGTGTTATCATAATTAGTTTGAATTTAAAAGATAAATTATTGCAAATTGTCTGAAACCATAATCTGTTTTTATGTGCTTTGATCCAGAATTGTCATTGTGTGCTTGTTAGCGGTCAAGTCTTGACCAGAATGCAACTCAGATATGTTCTGTTTTCCCTATAGTTAATTTTCTACCTGTTTGTTAATTTTGTTGGTTACAACATCTGTACTTTTTGTGAGATCTGATCAGATGTTAAGAAGTCAAGGTTTGTTTGGTTCCTGCCTGCTGTTACATCAGTCTCTGTGGCTTCAGCAGGTTCCATTGAGGAAACTGAGGATCAATTTTAACCATACTTCGAGGATAACAGAGGAAACAAAATTCTTTTTCTGTTTGTGAGAGGCATCACACTCGTGTTGAGTGCTTAATGATACCAAACAGTGATCTTATTCTTTTTGGCTTCTAAACTTTCTAGTATCTGAGTGCCTACAGAGTAAAAGTCTGTTTTACTGTCTCTTGCATTCTGATCAAAATACCAATTTCTAAGGGAAAATACAGACCCATTCCACTTTAAAACCAGTCCCTGTTATGGTACAAGTACACTTCATTACATATGCAGTTTAAATATTTCTGTTCTTTAACTTGTTGTATCAGTTAAATTCATTGCATTTTTTTTCACTTAAAGGAAACTCAAAAAAGCATGTAACTGCTCTGAAGAAAGCAGTGGATATGAACTGCAGCGGAGAGCCTTCTCTATATAATTCCCTAAATTTGGCCATGCAGACTTTAAAGTTAGTATATACGTGGAGATGTTTTGTTTCCTTTGTGATTGTGATATTTTTGAGAGGCAGGGACAGAATTTTTCTAAGTAGTATCTTGCATCATGCTGACTTGAGTCTTTAAAAGGTGACTCCTCTTAAAATATCATTAAGTTAAATACTTTAGTAGTGCAGAAGTTTATTTTCTACCACTAGATGCTTGTATTTAGGGGTGTGTTTCTTATAGAAATGAAATTTGAAAACCAAGTTGATGATGGTATGTAGATATTGTGATGAAAGACATGCAGTTCTTTTTTACTGAAGGACAGACTTAGGGGTTAATAATGTAAAAGAACAGGAAAACAAACAAACAATAATCTTGTGAGAGTTTTGGCATACTTTAGAAAGATCAGTTTTTGGGTAGCATAGAGTCAGAACACTTGTTAGCTATGTGAGATATTAAGATGTATCCCAGTTTTTGTGGAAGACTGAGTAAAGAATTACAGCTAAAGACACAGACTTAACAAAGGTAATAATCAGTGTCATGAAAAGCTATTTAATTACCAGCAGCATGAGAGTTTTCAACTAAGAACTAGAAGTAATTAAAAGTAATGGATTTACACTTAAAAACTGATGAGAGCTTTTTAAGAAGTCAGGAAGACTTACTACAGTGTGCTAGTTTGAAGATGAATTTTACCTGTGAGTATGGCTAGGGTACAAAGGATTCATTACAGCAAATAATCAGGGTAACAACAACACAATTAAAGACTGCATTCTAGATATTGGAAAGGTTTGGCTTTTAGAAGGTGAAAATCTGGTGCTCAGACAAGGATCATATCACAGTTTGTAGAGGACTTCATATCATGTCATCTTCTGACTTCAGTACATTAAGGTCCCTGGAGATGTTATCATACAAATAGCTTAGTATGCAGAAGTAAATTAACTGTGTGCTCTCCCTAGGCACATGCCAGGACATACAAGCAGAGAGGTTTTGGTAGTCCTCAGCAGTCTGACGACATGTGATCCAGCCAACATCTATGATCTAATTAAGGTACAGAACGGAAGTTTGACTACTGCATTGAACATCCAGGCTACGGGGGGAAAAACAGGCAGTTGCAGTGTCATCACCAATTAATTTTCATTTAAGACTTTAAACCTTTTTACAATTTCTTGTTCTGCACATGAATTTGAGTATGCTTTTTTTCTCTCTTTTAAGTGTTTAAAAGCAGTAAAGATCAGAGTATCTGTCATTGGCCTAAGTGCTGAAGTTCGAGTTTGTACAGTACTTGCCCGAGAAACTGGTGGTATGTATCTGAAGTTCAGTAGTTATGTTACTAACACAGGTTTAAAATCAAAATTAAGTAAGTACTTTGTTATATATTTATTACTGCATTTTGATATTTTAAGGATAAATATTTTCCATTGTGCTGGCAGAAAATTAAAGGGTTGCCCAAATCTACAAAACATACAGTAGTAAGTGAAATCGTTATTAGCTGGTAGCTGCAGCTCTAGAGAGAAGAAAATTTTCAAACCTTTTGTTCCACATATAAAGCTAAGTGATGTGGAACTTCATCAATGTAGCATGTTAATAGCCGTTGCTACAGTGGTAACTCTTACAGTCTCAGTACTACAGTATAATGTTGGAGAAAAGGTCTGTGCCTTCATATCTAATTTAACATTCTGTTATTACTAGTTTTAAAACTTATAATTTACTGTAGCATTAGCAGGGCTGCATTTTAGGAACAAGTTTGGATAAATTGTGTTTTCTACCTAAGCTGTTTCCTGTCATTTGGAGTATATGTTTGTATTCTTTTTTGCTCATAACCCTGACAGTAAGGCATTTCCTTGTTTGTGACAGGAACATACCACGTTATTTTAGATGAAGGTCATTATAAGGAACTGCTGATGCACCATGTTAGTCCTCCACCTGCCAGTTCAACTTCTGAGTGCTCCCTTATTCGAATGGGTAGGATATGGTTTTGTCAAACTCCTAGCATGAGATTTCATTTTTCTTTATTTACCTCTCCTGTGTAAGGCTATACAAATAATAAGAAGCATAATAAAGACATTGTGCCATTTTTGGTTTTAACTTTTATTTTGCTAGATAAGTATCAGCTTTCTTGATGCTATTCCTGTAAAGTAGTCAGCTTTTAAATAAAGCTTATGAAGCAAGACAAATTACTGGACAGAATTTGGAAACAACAAAGTGGAACAATATTGATGGCACAGTGATTGTTATAAATCTAGTACTTATAAATGAAGGATGAAAAACTATTTTATTTCTCCCTCTGCTTTTTTCCCTGCAGAAGGCAACTGTTACAACTATTAATTGATCTAAGCGCCATAGGTAGTACATGTTTATTAGCAGCTTCTGGAGTGTTCTTTCAACAAGTAGATTAGGTATCTTTTCTTTTCCTGATGTGTTTCTCAATAATTTAAGCTTGGAGTTAAATCAGAATAGGAGCTCTAATGCTACAAAGTAGAGCACTGAGTTCTCACTTTCATCCACCCTTTTCATAGATAAGAATGTATGTACTTCTATATAAGTCTAGATAAAAATATCATAAAGATAATAAAAAAGTTTACTTCTCGTAGGTAAAGCCTGAGCAGCAGTTGGAAAAACCAGCTTCTCCCCTGTCATGAACTGTAAAAAATAAATGATAGAAAGAAATATATCAGTCTCCAAAAAGTCCTGTAGTTTCATCTGTTATATACTGCACTTGGAAAGTGAATACAGGCTGGATGGATGCATATAAAAGTATTTTCCCCTTAATTAGAAACTATTGATTGAGTGAATATTTGTATGCTGCTCATTCTGCTTTCCTACCATTTCACATATTTACCTTTTTAACTGTTCTTCAAAAATGGGATTCCAGTGTGCTTCAGTTAACACAAAGGCTATGGCAAAGAAATTTTTTCATTTGGGGGGGAAGTAAAGTCAGGGAGGTGTGGATGTAGGTAGAGACCTTTGGGAAGAATTTGATACCTAGCAAGAATGTATCATTTCCATATAAGGGAAATAACAAATGGGAAAGAGATAGTCTTGAATGTCTAGAATAATCTTTGAACTTCTTAATTGAAGTAAGAAACTGGAACATTATTGCATGTTTAAAATTGTTACTACGGGATGTTTTTCTCTTCAGGTTTTCCTCAGCATACTATTGCTTCTCTATCTGATCAAGATGCAAAGCCCTCCTTTAGCATGGCGTAAGTAGCATTGATTAGAATTCAATGAGCTGATAAGAATTCAATATTAATTAGTCATATTTAGAAAATCTGCTCAACAGTGAAAGTATTGCAAAATAATATTTAAATAAAGAGTAAGCCATGTCTTGTGACTTCTCAGTAGACATTTTATTTCCATTGGTAACTCTAGTATGTGGCCACAGGTACTTCTGTTAAATATGTGTTTTAAAATACGCATTTAAGTTTTTTTAAGGTAATAAATGGTACTTAGTTCTGTTACACAGTGATTGGGACACACAGGTGCTACAAGGTATTAAAGCAATTACTTGCAGTTCTTGATTTAATTATTACTGTTGTTATAAAAGATAATTATGAAGATGGAAGGGTATTATCTGAATAAAGTACTTTTTATGTATTTCTCACCATGACTTTAAAGGGAAGTTTAAAATAGAGGCCTTATATGATGACTGTACCAGTGCACTTCTCAATTCTCAAAAGAATCATTGTTTTCCTGGGTGATAGGGGAGTCTGAATTTCAGAATGAAACAGTGTCTAACAGCGTGTGCTATTTGAAAGAATAAGTACTACGTGCATCTAAAGGCAATATAGAATATTTTTGTGTCTAAAAAGAAACAAGCATTGTTCATATCCTTATTTTTAAAGATTGGCTCCTTTATATGGGAATACTTGTCTTTGGTTCCTGTAGGAAAATACGGTCACTGATACCATATCTATTGTTTTGTGACACTTACACATTAAACTGTTACATGCAAGGTAGTGAAACTTTTTAAATGATTTGATGTGCAAACAACATTATTTGTAGTTATGTAGTAGCATGGTATTGTTTCTTAAGTACTGAATTGTTTCTTTCTACTGTAGGCAATTGGAAAATAACAGTGACCCAGGTCTTACACTGGGTGGATATTTTTGTCCTCAGTGCAGAGCCAAATACTGTGAGCTTCCTGTGGAATGCAAAATCTGTGGTAAGTAGCAAGAAAGAGTGAGCAGATGAATCAGGAGTTCATAGTAAGAGACCTAAGGGATAGAAAAAATCAGCTATACTTAGTAATTAAAAACCAGCTCTGCTTTAAGAGTCCTGCATTTCTGTCACCTGGGATGTCAACTTTGTACAAGTGTCTCTTAGGACTATACCTGTAACAGTAAAGCTGTATCATATTCCTTGGTATAAGGAATATACCTAAGGCAAAATAGGGAAGAGGGATGATGTACATGGGAATGGTTACTTCTCAAGAATCCTCATTTAACTAAACACACACATGTTTCAGAGTCCTCATTGCAAGGCCATGAAAATAGAGCTTTGGAGTAGGAGGACAGAAGTACTCTCACCTCCAGGAGTATGTGGGTGAAAGATTTCCAAGTTGAACCCAAGGGCAGGCTGCATAGTGGCACGTGACAGGCTGTAGAGTTGTAAACAAGAGCCCTTTGGTCTTGTAAATGTTAACGGACTGGACAACCAATGATGCCTCCCTCCATTGCTCTTAGTGAGGGTGGGAGGGAGGATTAGCATGGTTTATAATATTAATATTGTGAGGGGGGTTCTATTTTCCTAGCTTCTACAGGCATATGACTAAAACACGATAGGTATTACCAAGGATGCATGTCTTTGGCAGAAGGATGAAATAATTATAGTTTTGGGTCAGTTTATCCTAGTTTAATTTCAAGTTTTCCCTACCAGCATAAGCATAAGATAATAATCCCTTGATTCCAGCAAGGGAACAGTGTAACTGTAGAAATCCTGTGTATCTGCAGTGGATTCTCCACAGCTGCAGTGATCAGCAGAACAACAGTTTGGACATTTACACTACATGTGAGTGAGGGATGGAGACATATGTGCCAGTCCTGCCCCAGCTAACCTGTTCTCATGGTCTGACCCCAGCTGGTGACTCAGCCCCAGACACCCACACACTCCCCACTGCTGAGATGGGGGAGAGAATCAGAAGAGTAAAAGTGAAAAAACTCAGGGGTGGCATTAAAGGCAGTTGAATAGTTACAGCAAAAGCTGTATGCAAGCTGAGTGTAGTAATTCATTCACCACTTGCCACCAGCAGAATCTCCAGGAAAGCAGGAGTCCATCATAGGTAACAGTTACTTGAGAGAGTAAATGCCATCACTCTGAACATTGATGCCACATGGTATGGAATATCCCTTCATTCTCTTGGTGCACTGTTGACTGCAGTCCTGACTGTATCCCCTCCCAATGCCTTGTGCACCCCCGAGCCTACTCACTGGTGGAGTAAGAAACAGAAAGGGCCTTGATTGTGTGTAAACACTGCTCAGCAGTAGAGAAAACATTCCTGCCTTATCAACCCTGTTTCCAGCATAGATCCAAAACAGAGCTACATGCTAGCTAGTGTGACAAAAATTAACTGTTTTAAAACCAGCAGACCTACGTTAGATGAAATGGGGCTTTGGCATGGTTTTGCAGTAATATAGCAGGCTGTGGTAGAGCTTTGTAACAGGGCATCATTTTAAGTGGTGGCATGATACAGTAGAACCATCATTGCCAAAAGGAGCTTCCTAACTTCTCCACTGTGTGTTGTATGTATTTCTAAAGGTTGAATTAAACGTTTCCAGTAGAAATTTGGGCAGTTTGCTTGTTCTTTGTTTTTGGATTTAAAACTGGACAGGATTACAGGTTTGGCTAATGGAACAAGTAATTTTACTTTTTAAAATTCTTAGAAGCTCTGAACCACTGAGTAATTAAAAATACTGTTTTTCGTTTTTACTTTATTTGATATAGAAAAGCTTTTCAGTAAATCCTCCCGTGTAACCATTTTGGTGTCTTTGGTGTCTTTTATTTGCAGGTCTTACCTTAGTGTCTGCACCTCACCTGGCTCGGTCTTACCATCACTTGTTTCCTTTAGATGCCTTTCAGGAAGTTCCACTGGAAGAATACAAGGGGGAACGGTATGCAAATCTTATTTGTGATAATTAGTCTACTTATGGATCCTGTAACTTTTATGTCACAAAATAAGAATAGCTGGCAACAGCTTCTTTGTTGCTGGAGATGGTGAGTATTTGGGTGGTGTGGGGCACCTCTGGCATTAAGAAATACTTGTCATTTCCATGATCTGTGAGGTCAGTTGAATAGCTGAAATAATTGCCAGAAATTGTTACTATGTATGAGATCTTTTTTTAAACACTGATTTGACTCTTTTTTCAGTTAAAATATACAATTTTGCTTTTAGGTATTGTCAAGGCTGCCAGGGAGAAATAAAAGATCAAAATGTAAGTATGTTGAATGTCATTGTAATTTGCATTGAGGGATGTGAGAAATTATGTTCTAAAGACCAGAAAAATACTTGTGAAAGTTAATGTTGTGGTTAAACACGTGGTTAAACTGTGTTAAACTGTGTTAAACAGTCACACTTTCTAGACTGCAAAGTCTGTAGAAGCGTGGGAAGGGATTTCCTGGGGAGCTGCATAAAAAAGCTTCCACTCAGCCATTTGGAAGCATTTACAGTGACCTGAGCTCAAGCCTGTTGATATACTTGCTGTCAGCTTTAATTCAGTTGAGTTTCTGCTAGCAGTATAGTCTGTTTACATTCTCTTGGTGACATAACCTGCCTTACTGTAGTGCTATGATGATGATAATTTTTGCTAATTTGACTTGTCTTTCTATCCTTCCCATGCAGGTGTACATATGCAAAGTGTGCCAGAACACATTTTGTGTGGAATGCGATCTGTTTATTCATGATTCGCTGCACTGCTGTCCTGGCTGTATTCATGAGCACCCTGCTCCTGTATCTGTATGATCTCCTGTCTTTTAAAAAATTGCTGTATCTTTGTCAATCTTGCATGAATCTAATTTGTTTATTCAGCCATCGCTTTAACTGGTGCATCTCTGAACACGAAGATGATTACAGAGGGATGAGCAGTGGAGTAGATGCAAATTTCAATGTTTTAATGATTTTATTGCTGTTAATATATACTTGAATCATCTGTATCTATTTTTTGTTCTTGTCTAAATAACTATGGCTTTTTCCAGCTGTTATTATAATAATGTGTATATTTGTAAATGTGAAAACGATAAAACTGGTCTTTATAATAATGTAATGATTCATCTTGGTTTCATTACTTGTCTGAAAAGAAGCCCTGAAAATACCTTTTACACATCTAGTGTTACAAACTTCTGGTTTTGGTGGATTTCTGTAGATCAAAATATTCTTTTGCAAGAATTTAACAAAGATATTTTTGAGCAATTAACTGGTGGACATTTCGTGTATTAATTTCAAGTATTATGAGTATTCACCTTGGCATTCGGTGAGGCAGCTCAAACACAGCTGTTATAAATGTGCTGAAAACACATTGTAGGTTTTAATGGTTCAACTCAAAGCCAACTGAATCCTATTTCTCCTGTGTCTGCAGCTGTCTGGTTTAAATTTCAATTTCTTGTAGGAGGGTAAGATTGCTGAAAGGCAAGACCTGAGTTAATCCAAACTATTGTCTGATGGACTCAGTATTGAAGACGAAAAGAGCTGCTTTTCATCTTTGGTTCTGAGGCTACACTGAGTTGACAGAACTGCACATCATCTTCTCTGCTTGGCTAAACCTCTAGAGCAAACAGACAGTAAGGTGGGTGCAGGAGGGGAAGTGTCCATCCTTACCTGAACTTTGAAGACTAGAAATTGAGACAAATGCAAGACTGCCATTTTGCAGTGTCTGTTCAAAGTGTGTTTGCAGCTTGAACCTGTGAGAATCGTAATGTGCTACACCTCAGTAAAAGATTACAGGTGTAGTGTCTGAAGCAATACATCACAATGGGTTTTCTAGAGTCACCTTGTGATGATTGTAAATACATCAGTGATTGGTTTGCTCTGGATGTACAGGACTTAATTTTTGAGCTTTGTTTTTTGTCAGATTAGAAATGGCAATGTAACAGCTGAATCTTAACAAAGAAACAAGCAAAAACCCAACCCCCTCATAACACGAGTTCAATTTTTCATGCTCACCACATATAAACAACATGCTACTTTTCAGTTCTTACAGGCAGTTTTCATTCAATTGTTAGTATAGCTCTTTCTATGCTTTTTCTACTGATAGTGCCTGCATGCTGGATAGAGTGCAGTCATTCTCTTCTGTTGTCAGAAAAATGACTGTTGAGCATCTGCATCTTGTTTTGTGCTGAGCCAACAATCCCTATAAATCCTTTGTCCTGTCAGGTGGTTGCAGGGCCTGTTACTAAAAACGAGCAGAAAAAGGACATAGAGCGTTCGTTCTGGTCTAGCAGGCCATTCCAAGCCAAACTAATGCTCTGAGCATCTGGCTCTTGGATATTCTGATGCTGGTGACAGCTTCTTGAGACAGTGTTTTCTGGTAATATTTTCATCTTTGCAGTCAGTATTTTCTAATGGAAATATAAGGGGGTTGTCAGAACACTTCAAATCCTTCTTCTTCTCTTGCTACATACCAAAAAAACATACTCCTACCCAGCTTCTGTTTCTGAAAGTAAAAAGTGTAGAAGTTGCAGCCATATACCCCATTATCAGCTTGTGGTCACAGCAATGATTTGGTTTGTACTTTCCTACCCTTCTCATTAGTAGAACAGTTCAAACTAGCTCCTGAAAAATCACTACTAAAGCAGTGTTTCTCTGGTGGATAAAGACTTTCATCTGTGTCCTGTGTATTTAAGGCAGCATGGAGGAAATCTCTTCTCCACCTGTTCTCTTTGACTGATATTCACTGCTTGTGGGAAGCTCTGACCTTTTAAATTCTTGTTTATTTCCTTATTTACTGTATCTGCCATAACATCAGTCAGTCAATTAGGTTATTAGGAGGTCTGTGAGAAATTCTTGTAGGTCTTGAAGATGTTGCATAAAAGGTTTCAGACTTGCTGAAGGAAGAGACGAAAAGACCAAAGCACCCTGTAGGTGTGGTTGAGGATGTAGCTGTGGCAAAGAAGTTAAAGAAAGGGAGAGCATTTCAAAAAGGCAAGAGCCCTGAGTTTCCTTCCAGTTTACATTTTCTTTGTAGGAATAAAAGTTCCCATCTGTAGTAACACTCATAGCTAATTTCCAAGAGTGGAAGTGCTGAAAATATATTCATTAAAATATGAATAAAAGAGGACTCCACACTGGAGCAGGTGGATGCCTGAAGGAGGCTATGACCATGTGGAAGGTCCACACTGTAGCAGGCTCTATGGTCCTATGGAGAGAGGAGTCCATCCTGGAGCAGGTTTGCTGACAGAACTTGTGACCCTATGGAGGATAATGCTGGAGCAGCCTGATCCTGAAGGACTGCACCCAGTGGACAAGACCCACACCAGAGCAGTTCTTCAAGAAAAGCAAGCCTTGAGAAGGACCCACATCAGAGAAGTTTATGGAGGACTGTGTCCCATGGGAGGGACCACCCTGGAGTAAGGGAAAAGTGTGAGGAGTCCTTCCCGATGGAGAAGAAGCAGTAGAGTTGTGTGATGAATTGGCCACAGCCCCCATTTCTCTGCATTGCTGGGGGGATGCATGTAGAGCAAATTGTAGGTGAAGTTAAGTCCATAAAGAAGGGAAGGGTGGGAGGAAGGTGTTAAGATTTGGGGTTATTTCTCATTAACCTAATTGGTAGCAAGTTGATTTCCCCTGTTTAAGTCTGTTTTACCCAACAGTAATAATTATTTTCCTGTCTTTATCTTGACCCACAAGTCTTCCATTGTGTTTCCCCTGCACAGCTAAGGAGGGTAGGGTAGAGCAGCTTTGGTGGCCACCTCTTGTCCAGCCAAGGTCAACCCACCACAGTAATTTTTCAAAATATAGTAGGACTAGAAGACTTCTATAACAATCACAGCACGTTTTGGCTTGGGATTTGAACAAGAGAGGAATGTAACTTTTATAGCCAGTAAAAAAAAAATAAAAACAACAGATTGGAGATCCTGGATTTAGAATCACTTTCTATGTGATAAATCCTTAAGATCCCTCAATTACTTGAAAAAACAAAGCTCTTTAGACTTACAGGGAGCAGAATTTGAATACATATAGCTGATCTGCAGATGTCTGCTACATTCTGAACCATCACAAAATATTTTCTATCGTTGTCTTACCACAATACTAATAATAACATGACAGAATTGTATGTTTTGCCACCTGGTTTTTTTTTCTTAATCTAAGCAGAAATTCAAAATGCGCTAACAACATTCAGTAATGGCTTTGAGATGAAAGAATTAAGATTGAGAGGTTCACAGAGGCCACTCTAGGTTTTTAAGCTACAGGTTGAAGTTCTTTGGATCTGCTAATTGCCTGTGTCATCTTGCTTAAATTTCATGTCACTTCTTTCCCTCCATTTTGGTTGTAACACCTTCTGAATACTTGCTATTGTCATTGTAAAGGAACTAGTAAATTGGAATTCACAGAAATTTCCGTTTGGCTAGTCAGCTATAATAATACATCTGTCTATACCATCTGTGCAGTTACCTTATCTCTCCTTAGTCAGCTAAAATCGACTTCTTATAACCTGTAGAAACCATGTTATTATGGAAAGAGAAGTGATGATGAATGTTACCTAAAAGATGTGCATAATATAACTTAGTAGTCTTGTTTTTTTAAAAAAAGTCAAAAAAATCCTGTAGCAGAGACAAATAACAATTAAATACATTGAGCTGAATCTTTCTGCTTTGCACTGATTCCCAAATGTAGTCTTTCCCAAACTTGATTTTCTCAAGTTTGTCAAATACATGGAGACAGAATTCCAGGAAGTCCAGGAACAACTGCAGAAGAATTAAAACCCTACCATAAGAAATGAGTATGATAGATTAAAGTCCTTTTTGTCCTGTACATCTCATCCATCATGGTCTTTGACAGAAATGGCAACTGTTGCTTTTTTTTCTCACACCCTTGTTCAAGCCAGTGTACAGTGTTTTTGCTGTGAGTTAGTTGTATTTACCATGATGGTTAGATGTACCCCATGCGAACAGCACAAGAAATTCTGTCCCTCTTGTGAATTTGTCCTGGGCAAAAAGTGTGGGTAATATTTCAAAGTATGACATTGGTGTTCAGAAGTCGAAGAACCCAGCAGAGACACTTACAGGTACACTGTGCAGGATGCAGTCCTTTAATAGATGGCTCTTGTATGCCAGAGGAACAAACCCTGATTTACTTGCCAGAGCTGGGTTTTTCTTTACAGGTAATTGAAAGCAAAGCTGGGAAGGATTGTTGATTTGATTTATAGAATGGCACAAGTCTACTTACAGCACTTGAATGAGTATATATTTTATTTTCATGCATCATTTGGCAATGCTCTCCATAAATGCTCTCATCCACATGATGAAGAATACTCAATCCTTGGGCATAAACTGTTCTACTTTTTATCATTCTTGCTGTGTTCCCTGTTTCTTCTTCTAATACATTATTTTTTTTTAGTTGAGGGGACTTCTTTCAGAGGCACTGCTTAAGATGTGGATCAACTGTGGGTTTTTACAGTGACATAATTATATTTTTTCTGCTTATTACTTTGTAACAGATGCGAGGCTTACAGATATAATGTCTCTTCCTCTACTCCAGAGGTGCAGACTGCTCTTTAAAAATCGGCAATGTTTTCCCCCTGTAATTGCTTTGAATTTGGATCTACCTTCTGCTATATGCCCTCCTCTTTTCTGATTTAGACAGTGGGAATCTTCTTGAATTAATCTGCAGTAGAAATTAATAATATTATTCTAGAGAGTATCACTTCAAATCTTCTGCAATTGTATTGTCCTTCTGGGAAGGTTTCTTTAGAGCCTGGTTAGCAGATGGCTCTGCCAGCTCTCTTCACTGGCTTTTTGTTCCTGCTGTCTGGAAGGTTTAAATTAGTTTAGCTATTCTCAGACTTTTATCATTATTATTTTTTACCCAGCCTGTTGGATTTTATTTTATCCACTTAATTTTTCAGAAGTTTTAAGCCTTTTGTTTTCTTTGTTAAAAAAGTTTCAGTTTTTTGAACAATGCTTTCCGTCATGGGTAGAATGGGAGCTTCAGACAGAGTTTATAAGGGAAACCCTCCCACTGAGACATGAAGTGCAGAAAGGACCCACTTACCTTCTAAACTCCTTCTGAGAAAGGAGTTCAGGTGTGGCTGGATCCATTCTCAGCCCCAGATTTTGTTTTGTTTTCCTGTATGCCCAAGATGCTGGCAATCCAGTTCTCTCCCTGCTTTGGAGAATGTGATGGCAGGCCAATGCTTTTCTAACTAATAAAGCATCTTTGATTGCAAAGGTGATCTCACTGTGAGCATCTTTGAGGATGGAGGAGTCTGGCCAGATTCTTTCAAAAAAACTGGCTTGCAGAAGCTCATAAGCATCTTATGTTTTACGTAAGCTTGAACTGAGCTGGTTAGCTATATAAACATAGGACGAGTAAAAGATCCACCTTCCAAATGCAGGTGGGACAGAGGTTCAATACAGTCCTGGTGCCTAGCTAAAATCTTGGTTTTCCATTAGGAGAGTAATGTAGCTGAAAAATGAGAATGGCTTTTGCAAAAGTTGTGAGAAGGAAATTGAAATGAAATTGCCTTAGTTCTGTCTGAGGTGAAAGCCAGAGCAAGGAGTGGCAAGGACATTATGTTTTTAGAAAGGAGAAAGCATTTATCTGGACATTTATTTGTCTGGTGTTACTAGGAGAAACATTGAATCAGGTCTCACAAAGCAGTTGAGAAGAAGGGCGTGTGTTCAGGTCCTTCTGAGGGGGATGAGCTGAATGAGATGAATGGCTGTCCTCAACTAGCATCAGGTGTTCAGCACCTCTGAAAGCAAACACTGTCCTCCTGCAAGAAGCAGGTCTATATGGAACAGGGGAAGGTTGAAAATTATTACATTTTGAGAAGGGAGGATTACCCTTTATTTCCGCCTTGTCCCACCCTTCCCTTCCTTTCCTGTGAGTGCCTTGAGTTTGTCAATGGAAAATTCCTTTTATCTCTAGAGTACTCATGTGTCGCAATTCGACACAAATGAATGACATTTTCATGTTGACATGTCCAAGGCAAAAAAAGGGGAGTTTATCTACAGACCTCAACATATATAGAATTCCAACAGTGACCATGCATTGGAGGAAGGAAATTGTCCTCTCCAACTACACTGGTCAAACCAACAGTACATCAATTCTCTCTTCCTCCAGAAAGGAATGCAAACCAATCATTTACATGAAAACTGTGTGAGACACTCCACCACAAAAAGCAAACATCAGAAGGCTGAAAAGAACTTTAGAAAAACTTTAGAAGAACAGAGCGACACTCATGAGACCTCTCACACCCTCTCTGGAGATGTAGTTGCCTTTTCTGTTGATGACCTTTATAAGATATTGAGTTACAGAATGAACACCAACAGCAGGGCCAAACGTGGGAAAGGAAACAGACAGTAACCCAGAATTGCCCTAATCTAAATTTTAATGGATTTTTTTACTTGGATGTGCTGCTGTCACCCCTTGGGACAATATCCAGGAAATATATACTTGTTTAATCTTCAACAGGAAAGGTTATCTTCTCTCTGCAGCATAAAATTTAGTTGTTTTTCTTAACCTGAAAGAGCTTATCCTTCCTGCAGGGTAAAAAAATAAAGTCTGCAGCCAAACTGATGGTTTAGCAAGTGTCTACACCTGCTGCATCTCAGATGCTTCCTATTTATCCTGTGACTGGAGGATGACAGCCTGTTACAAGTAGGTGAGTAAAGAAGAGAATTTCAAATGAAGTAAAGTGTCTAAGAAGACACTGCTTCAGGATGAATTAATCTTGTTTCTGTAATTTACAACAATTGCAAACTGTCATTTCAATGGGTATTACTTCTTCTGTTTGTTCTATACACAGCCGAAAATTAGTCTGGCTTCTCAAAGTGTATTCAGCCTGCTTACATACTAGACTTTGCTGAGATCTCTATTGAAATGCCTTCTTAGTTCCCCTTCTACAAAGCAATGGAAATTACAAGAAAAATAAGCAGTGGGAAAATAGACTGACTTAAAATAGATCTTCATAACTTTATTGCTAGTTATATTAGCTTATATGCTATAGCTGTTAAGACTATATTTCCAAAACGTTTTTTGAATGTAATTCTTTTCTAGTATAAAGACTACCATATTATACATAGGCCAGGGAAAATGTTTTTTTTCCTGTAAACAAACACCAAATCTGTCATATTATCTGCCTTTATTTTTGAGATACCTTTCAGGATATATAATGACTTAATACAGGAGTCACATCTTGTCAGTAGGGTGACCATAAGGCAAGGCTGGAAAGCTCATGTGATGGTACTCAGGCCTGAAAGAGATTGTTATGCTTGGTATCTCAATCTCTGCAGAGATGATCTGATGTCTCCCGTCCAGTGGCTGCACAAGTGGGTGTTTTATTTGCTTTGTTCTGTAAGAGTGGTATTTGAACACTTGTAAACACACCGGTATCTTATTCTACTAGGCACTGATATGCCTGCTAGAGTATCCTTTATCAGTCTCCTCAGTCTGAGTATCACAATGCTCAAATGTCTACAGTTCAAAGTTCTACTTTTTTTTTCAACCTAGGAGCAACAAATTTCTGTTTAATGTACCAACGCTCAGCTTCACTTTATTTGTTCATGTTTCATATGGCATTCTCTAAATCTTTACTGATGCCTGTTTGATGGAGGTTTCCAGAAGCTCAGAAAGCCCTGTTAGCAAATCACTATGTTACAGAAATTTCTTCAGAATACTTGGTAAGGTGTCTGCTTTAAAAGAAGTGTCATTATCTGCATGTTCACACATCAGATCACAGCCAGAGCAGCAGCAAAGTGGATTTAATCACTGTGTCTTATTGTCTGGTCCTGTGACAATAGTGGTGGGTTAGCTCCTTGATACAGAGGCCCTGAAAATCATGAAGGATCCTTAGTGTAGGAGTTTAAAATTACCTTAGCAATGGTTTTTGTCCCTTTCACCAATTTTTCAAGCCTAGAAAAGTTTGAAAGTGTTAGGGTTTGGGTTTTTTTTTTTATCTTGTCTTCTTGTATTATTAACTACACACCTCCATGGCAAATAAAGTGTTCTGGTTCCAGCCAGGATAGGGTTAATTTCTCCAGCAGGCAGGAGAGGACATGACTAGAGTCCCAGATTATTCCGTACCACCTCACATTTTGGATAGGGATGGGAGAAGAGACCTTTCCAGGTCCCATATCCTGGCAGTGGTCAGCTGTTGTTAGGAGTTCTCAGTGTGGTGAGCACTCATGTAAGAATCATTTGCCTCTTTTTTGTACACCCTTTTATTAGTACTCTGTTCACTTGTTTTGCTTGCAATTAAATCAGTTACACGAATCATTTGTTTAAAACATAAACCACTTTACTGAACTCACAACTGCAGTAAAATTGTTGTATGCTAGATTTTACCAGTGGTAAAAATTGATGAAGGGCACTTTTGTAACAATGCCAGACAACAACACAACTAATTGAAGCAGAGGGCAGTTCCGCCTCTTCAGCAATCTGGAAAGATGATTTAGAAGCTTTATCTCACTGCAATCAGTCTTAATTTATGTCATGTAGACAATTAAAAACCCTTCAAAATAGCTTAGGTAAGTTATGAGTAAGTCTTTCTTTGCTCAATTACTTGTGGGAAAACTGATTTTTGACAGATGACCACAGCAGGAAAAGGAAGTGAATGCAGTAAAGTTCATGCCTGTATTTCCCTGAAATGCAAACCACTGGCATGAACTCAATTACTGTCTAGTTTGTGGCTACAGCCTCTATTAAGAGTAGAGTAGAGTAAAATTCAGCCCTACATTGTAAGGGCTGAAACCTATGTCCATACTTACCTTTCCACAGGCTTTCCCTAATTTGCTTTCAGTAATGGTAATCAGAAAAAGGCAACACATCAAGGCTTTCTGCTGTATTTCAGCCATTCATCCAACCAAGAGATACCTATGGAAGCTCAAAATAAAAACCACCCCAAAACAAATTACATCTCTAAACTCAAAAGTTTAAAAAGTAGAACTTTATTCAGGCATTTGAAACAAGACAATAGCCTTCCTGAAACCAGCTGTCATATTTCATGATTCTAATCAGAGCTGTAAGATGTCCCTCCTACTATGACAGTGCACTGTTTCCCATGTCAGTGTCACCAGTGGCCACTGTAACACACATTGCTGCCATAACTCTCTCCTCAAAGAGGACACCATAATCAATCGTTCTGGTTCTGCCAGTCAGACAGAAAGTCTGAGAAATGCAAGACACGTTGAGAGGTAAGTGGAATCTATCACATGGGGTCAAAAGAGTTAAATCTATCATGTGGTAAGAAGACTTGAAATAGCCTCAGGGAAGTAAAAAGTATTTTGTTGCTGCAGTGCTTTTGAAATACATTTGACTAGAGGTCTTTAAGAAATAGCTAATTTCAATGCACATTTAATTACTAATCTGAAGTTATTTATTTGTTAACAGGGCAGCTCAGTGTTAAGAAAATGTTATGACTAATTATCTTGATAAAATTCAGTTTTTCACCATCAACCACCAATGCATAAGTGATATAAACCTCTCAGTGGAAAAGATTTGTACCCAGCTTTAAAAAAGAAGCAAAAGTTAGTATAAAAGAGCTTTTTGGTTTTAAATACACAAAGAATTACTTAATTACACAGAAATTACATGTTGTCACAGAAAATCAGAAAATGATTCCCCAGGAAAATACAGTTTTGTTTTATAAGGAAGTGAACAATGCACCGGAGAATTCTGGATAAAGCATTTCAAATAGAAGCCTAGGTACTGAAATACTGAGAAATTAACTACTCAACATTACCAAACAGGATTTGTCCTGAAAACAAAGTTTAACCACAACCTACCATTTCACCTGTGTACGCAAACACAGATGAAAAAACTGCATTTCACTTACAACCTTCATTCCCAAAACAGCTCACTGTGAACCATTAATAATTCAAATAAGCTGCACTGTTAATCCTGATGTACACAGACGCTGTAGTTAAAACTCTTATCAGAGCAATTAGTACTTTCCTTCATTCTAGCCACAAAAATACAATTCCACAGCTGCTCAGCAAATAAGGGATTACTAACTGGCAGAAGTAGTCTTTACAGAGAGCCATAAGAGTAGGTGGAAGTCCCAAAGCCAAGAGGTTTTTGAAGGGAGTTCAAAACTTGACTGTATCTTCATTTACCACAAAGCTGCAATACTTACAACCCTTCAGACAATGGTGAATATTCGGTTACTTTGCATGTGTTTGTCTCTCCAGCGCTGCTTCCATTCGGCTTTGTTTAAACCCTACAGAATACAATTTAGTAAAATCTCAGGTTTGCCACGTGCAGATAAGCACTTTAGTTGCAGAACAAAAACATCTCTGGACAATCTTTTTCAGTCCTCTACAAATCACAAAGGGTTTTTAACTTTCTTTGGAAATCAGAATGGGCAGTTTTAAAACAATAAAAATCAAACTAAATCTTCTTTATAATCAGAGGCTATAGAAAATAATTTCAAATATGTGCTTCTTGTTCGGTCGAAAGTAAATTAAAGCAATCTGCAATTATGTATGATCTGAAGCACCAAATCCTCCCTTTCCAACTTCCTCAGTGCAAAGAGTTCATTGCATCATTTTCTTTCTTCGTAAGTGCACAGATGAAAATATGAATCAGTAATACAAGTCACAGACTTTCACAACTATGCTGACAGTCTCTACTGGACCTTCACAATGACATAAAACAATTACTGATGAACAATCTCTGCAAAAGTGCCAAATCTGATTTCAAATATACTACCACTCATACTGAAAGAAAATACATAGAAGAGTATTGAAAAATAAACATATTTACTCCACCTGTCTACAAAGACAGAATTGCTTGTTTTAGAATGGCTGTAAAACAGTGGCTATAAAAGTGCCTGACAGTCAAACAAAATACTAAAACATCAACTAAACTGGCTGGCTCACATGAATTCTACTCAATGACAATACTTATGCAATACAAAACACCCTTATAGGTAGCGACTGTAAATTAGAATAAGACCCCTAAAAAGCAGCCCTCCCTGTATGGCTTCTTGCTGCACACAGGAGCACCAACAGCAGTGCAAAATTACCAAGACACTTCAAAACCACAGCAGCACATACCAGGTAATATCCAGTGTGGTAACCACTCATGTACCAGGCTATCAACATGCTCCCCAATGCTTCGTCGTCCTCAGCAGTGTCTGGCCTCATGGGTGGTGGAGGAGGAATCAACTAAGAAATCACAAAGGAAATGTCTATGTTTCAATAGTTTCCCAGATTAGAGAGCACCTAATTCTAAAAGATTAAAACATAAAATTGAAAAATAGGAACATATCCTCAGTTTGCTCTCTGAAAAGGAGTCAAAGGTGATGCTTTATTACATGAACATATGTAATTTCCAAAGCCTAGGAAAAACAAGACTCCCCCCATCTTAACTGTACACAAAAAGTGTTACTAGGGGGAAATACTATCTTCTTCAGTGAAATGTTGTTAATATAAAGTGTAGTTTCTTCAAATAATTTACGTCTTGATATTCTTACCAACAACTTCACTGTCACAGAAATGAGTGCAAATCAGACCTTGTACTAACCCTGTCAGATTATCATAATATTTGCAATTGAATGTGTTAGCAAACACGTGAAAATACAGGCAAACAGAAGAAATGTGTGCTCTAAAAACATAGGCAGTGAGCACATTCAGTGAGAAAACCTGAGATCACCAATACTCATCTTCCCCATTCTTCTGTCACTTACTGGTGGTCCTGCTGGGAAGGGTGGAGGCCAGCATGATAAAAATGATGGTGGTGCCTTGAATTTTGATCCAGACTATGTGGAAGAAAAGTGGAACAGTAAAAATTAAAAGGGAATTAGAGATATTAGGATTTGACTTAAGAGAATTATATGAAACAATTAAACAACAGACAACACACCCCAGCAATTTAATGAAAATACAGACAGTAGCTATTTCTGAGGCACATTCCATAACTTGAGAAGTACAACTTCAGATTACTCATGTCACTGAAACAGGCCTCTGATTAATACAAGCATTTTAAAAGGTTTTCCTAAGTGGAAGTCAATGGTCACACTCTCAACAGGAAGAAACAGATCAAATATTCACACAGGCAAACAGGTAATTTCTCTGCTCCTGTGCGGATGGGGCAAAAGTTGACCAAATTCCATTATGCTAGTGAATGTCCTTAAATAAAGATCCAGATACGAATCAACAGATAAAAAATAAAAAAGATAAAACAAAATCTTATAAAGAAATCTTGCACAAACAGTAATATTTAGAAAACAAAATGCCGTTTTTAGAAAACGACTGCACTATTACTTAGACTTCTGTGCAACAGGAAAACTGAAGGGTGTATCAATACCCCTTTCACTCCTAATTCGAGAGCAGCTACAGCTGAGAGGGTCTATGACATGTGGACGTCACCTTTAATGCCTTCAGTGTCCTGTGAAGTGAAACATTGGCTGGAAAAAGCAAAATCTTAAAACATCAACAGCACTGTCATCAATCACACCACCAGAATCCAGGGAACAATATCCC
This sequence comes from Phylloscopus whistleri, assembly GCA_017589585.1. Classification (NCBI taxonomy): domain Eukaryota; kingdom Metazoa; phylum Chordata; class Aves; order Passeriformes; family Phylloscopidae; genus Phylloscopus; species Phylloscopus whistleri. The sequence continues at coordinate 1,222,276 of JADMLD010000620.1, forward strand.
TATTGGAAAGCAAGTGTTAGCTAAGGACCAGACGGTTTTCCTCACTAGACAGCAGCACTGCAGAAGGACTATACTGTGGCCAGATTACTACAAAATGGCAAACCAACAGATACTGACATGTGTATCTGTACATCCATTCTCAAAATGCTGTTAACTGAATTCTAGACAATGATAAATATCATCATATTGCCTCAGGATTTACAATAATACCAGGCTTAACAATAGTACATAAGTTATTTCAGTTAAGGTTGAGCTTACCTTTCCTAGGCCTGGGACTGGTGGTGGTGGTGTGGGAAATCTCAAGTTTTGAGGGGAAAATCTTGGTTTTGTGTAGTTGTTTTTGTTTCGAGATGACTGGGAAGATTTTTCACTTTCATCTGTTGAATATGGAGTCTCATTTCCATTCTAGAAGACAAAGACATTTTTATGAAACGCACTAAACAAGGGTTTACAACAAGCAATTTTAGTGTGAAAAAGCTTGGAAAATCCCATTCACATCCCTCCCTCTCTCTAGCCCTACCAGTCCTACTCAGGAACAACTTTATCTGCTCACTATTTTAGCTATACTATCTTTCACTGGTGAATTTCTTGTCCTCTCCCTTTCTTCCATGCTGAGTTCAAGAAGTAGAGGGATGCTTTCATTCCCTCCATCAGTTTGTGTCTGTTTACAACAGAATTGGGCATCACTTATCACTCTGAACATCAGCAGCACCACCACCAAACATACTAAAAGAAGTTTTTTCTCCTGCTTTCCCATTTCTTTACAGAAGAATTTAAAAGTCCCTCACCTCCCCAGAATGCCGTATCTCATTTACTGTTTCGTCGCTGGCTGGAGGAAGTAGATCAGACAGGTTCTGCTCCTCCTGATTTCCATATCCCGTGTAAGTGACCACACATGTGCCTCTCTTCTGGTTGATGGAGGCAATAGTTGCTAGATACAAATTACCATCCTCAGACCAAACAGCACTGCAGCTGTCACCAACCTTCCACTGCAACAGAAGCAAGAGAAGCGTGTAAATACCTACACCGATGGCAGGACAGAAGGTGCCTTTCCTAAACTACTTTTTGTGCAGAAAGATGGCTCCCACCTACAGTGTTTCCCCTGTATTTACTGAAATTCCTATACAAAAATAAAGTTTGTAACGTTATCGCTCCACACCACCACCCCAAAATGCTACTCTCAAGGTGATGAACCAGCTACTTCTGAGTACAGAAGCACAACATGCAGTAGGAGCACCACTGGCATTTACAAGAGAGATGACCTGTTTCAAAGGCGCTGCATTGCTCTTGTTTCTATTTCTGTTCTTTTTATGGTTTTTTCTCTTTATCACCATGCGCTGCTCCTGCTTGTCTGAAGGCTCCGAGCACTCCCCATTCTTTAAGGCGTTCTTTGGGAAGAGAAAGGAGAAATCAATAATTACCAATCCAGCGGCCTCAGCCCCAGGATCCAGCCACGGCCGCGCCGACCCCTTACCTTGAAGGAGGCCACCGCCTTGTCGTACGCCTTGATGAGGGCCGTGTCGTCCCAGATGTCCGAGTCGTCGCTCTGGGGAGGCCACACACCCTTTAGCGCCATGGCAAGCCCCCGCTCCCGGCCCCGCTCCCGGACCGCCCCGCCGTTCCCACCTGGCCGGTGCCGCGCCGGAACAGCACCGCGTCCGCCATGGCCGCGCGCCCGCCGCGCACGCGCCGAGCGCCGAGCCCGCCCCGCTGCCGGAAGGGGCGCGCCCTGCCCGCGCCCGCCGGGAGGCGCCGCCGCCGGCTGCCCCGGGCCTGCTCGGCCGGGAAAGCCGCCCTGGCGGAGCGGGGGCAGGGACCGCGCCAACGACAAGCGAGCGAAGGAATTGCTGCTGCTGAGCTCCTCAGTACAGGAAATACAAAGAGATACTGGAAAGGGTGCAGCAAAGGGTCACAAAGGTGATTTGGGGTCTGGAGCATCTCTTACGAGCAGAGACTGCAAGAGGTGGGCCTGTTCAGACTGCAGAAGAGAAGACTCAGAGAGGATCTCATCAAAACATACAAATATCTCGAAGGCTGGTGCCCAGAGGATGGTGCCAGACTTTTTTCAGTGGTGCTCAGCAACAGGACAAGGAGTGATGGCCCTAAAGAAGCTCCACCTCGATATGACAAAGAACATCTTTACACTGAGGGTGGCAGAGCACTGAACAGAGTGCCTAGGGAGGTCATGGAGTCTCCCTCTCTGGAGACACTCAAACCCCACCTGGGTGCGTTCCTGTGTCACCTACTCTAGGTGACCCTTGGCAGGGCGCTTGAACTACATCATCTCCCTTCCAACCCTAACAATTCTGATTCTGTGAATTTGCTTAATTTCTCACCAACTTGCAGGTATTATGGTGCCAGCACCAGCTACATTTTCCTTCCAGCTCTCCTCAAGCTGTGCCAGGGGCCTGTTACCAATAAATCAAAGCTTAAAAAGCAAAGGCTTCAAAAGCTGTCTAGAGACTGAATCAGTTGCTGAGGAACACAGTCAGTGTAGGCAGCTCCGGGTGCAGCCACAGTGGAAGCCCAAGGCGAGAGGCTGTGAATTGCCAACCCACTGCACAACAAGAGACACAGGGACCTGTGCCACCAGCCAGGGAACTGAGACAGCAGGAGCCATGACCCACCCCTAGACTGGAAGGGCGTAAAAGGCCAGGGGTTTCCTTTGTTTAGGGCCCCCGCAGAGGCACTAGGTCGAGCTGTTACTTTGATAGTTATTGCACCAAGATTAAATTATATTAAAGATCAGGATGTATGACACTCTGCTACAGGAAACCTGGGGCTGAGCTGGTATTGGGAACGAGCTGCAGTGGAGTCTGATGAGAGATATCCGGAGACCGAGATGCTCTTAGGACACGTGGTTTATTAGTCATGGGGAAGGCAAACAGACCAGCACCAAGGGAAGGGAAGGGAAGGGAGCAGCAACAGGGAAAGTCCAAAAGTCCAAGGGGGCAGGAGAGCAAGAGCACAAGAGAGGGAATTTCCTGTTACATCACATTTTATCCCCTTCTATGCTGAATATTCTGGTTAGCACCAGCCAACCAGTACAGAATACAAAACCTACAAGATTTACATACAGCCTATGAGAACTACTACATTACCATACTAATCTACATACTACAAACCTGAAAAACCACCTTTCCCTGCTACCTGGCAGGGTCCAACCTCCTTTTGTATCCCATTGTCTGGGGAGGAGAATTGCTCAATCACCAGAGGCCTGGTAATTGACTCAGCTAATTTAATCACTACCTTTCTGCTTAGCATTCTGTATCTCAAATCTTGCTTTTAACTCTATTTCTCTTGCTGGTTTCACACTCTTAGAATCTTTCACTAATAAATCATTTCTGCAGGGGCTTCCTGCTTCATCCTCCCCAACAAGCTGGTAAAGAATCCTGGTCTGACTGTGAGTGGGAGGGGTGTAGCTATGAAGGGGCTTCATAGCTCCTTCAAAAGCTAGCTCAGGTGGTGCAAAGGTGACTGCCAGAGTGGCTTCTGGATGATCAGATGGGGAAGCTTCCTCAACAGCTTTCCCCTGCTCAGTACACAATATACTCAAGCATGCCTGTGAAACAAGGGCTGAGTTTTTCCGTGCTTTTATTCCTGAGGCAGGTTTAAGCAGTAGTTTCAAATCATTTTACTGGCATGACAATTTCAACATCTGCTTCCACTGGAACTCATTAACATCGAGCCTGCAGCTTCTTTTACTTAGTATCAGGACTCACTGAATCATTTTTGTACACCAACAAAGTCTGCAACTCAAGAGGCATTTTTTTCCTATAGGGCAGACTTAAACTGCATGTGACAGTCCTTATAATAATGCATTTCTTTTAAGCTTTACTTTATATTACACTTACATCCTTATACTGCATTTCTCCACAAGATTATTCATTCCTCGTGTTCTTGGTAACTTCTTCGAAATCAACTGATATTGAAGCATTACCATTTCAGATTAGACAGTATTTCATGCAACATTTTATTGTAAAAATATCTGGAAATTTACAGTTCAGACCTCTGCAAGGTTAAGCACATTTTACAAGTGTGTTTCATTCTGAATGAAGCTCTACTCAAGAATTCAGGCAACCAAATCTGGTCTAACTGTAGATTCAGAAAATCTGTTACTGGGACCACTGAGTATAACTAACAAATGCAAAAGCTAGAATAAAGCTATTGCTTGGTACTTCTATTCATACACATGCAGAAGAGTGTAGTCAGTTTTGAAAGAGCATTGTAGACAACTAGGCCTATAGTAACCAGAAAATAACTAATGCTAGTTGAACATCTCTGCACAATAAACATTTAATCATTTAATGGCCAGACACTTTTATCAATATCTCCTAGGTCCTTCTGCTTCATCGGTGCACTCTTATCTTCTCCATGGCGGCAGCTCATTTTGCTCCTGCCTGTAGAGACTTCCTTTCATTAGCTGCTTTTTGCTTTTGCTGCATGATTTCAGAGTCCCTGTGAAGAAAAAACAGTTGGATGTCAGATACCGGCTCACAATTTTCCTAGGGAGAGTTCCCTGCCTTTAATAACCCCCACCTGAAGAAGGAAAAAAGATCAGTATAAAATTTCTCAGTTAGCCAGTGTTTTAATTACCCTGGTAGTAAAGATTTTCAGTGGATGCATTACTTCATGAGGCAGGCAGTTTACTTGATTAGTAGACCTCGTATAATTCTTTCGGGTTTAGAAGAGAAGGACATAATGGATCAAACATCTTTAAGAAAGCATTACACAATCTTTTCCTGTTTGCCCTAGGCAAAAAGCTGCTCAAAAAATTAAAAAGCTTTACAGGACTTAGTAATAATAAATCTGTTTAACAGCAGATACAGCAAAATTTCATCCACAGTTTATGCCGTAACAAGTGATTTGGCCAATGAATAAAAACGAAGTATTCAAATGCTGTGTTAGCTAAGACACTGGATTCTTTCTGAGCCATTTCCCTCTCCTGCCTAAACATTTACTCAACTTTACTAGATCTTACCTCTGTTTCCTCTGAGAAGCAGACAAGCTATCTTCTTTCCTTTTGCCTTTGTGAATCTCCTGAGTTTTCTTCAGGTTCTTTTGGCGGGCAAGTTCACGCTGGTTCCCACCTGCAAGATAATATACAGTTAAACAAGTGCTACCACTTGTTTTTCCAGCCTACCTGTGAAAAAGTCTGTTATAAAGGTGACACAGTTTGGTACAATGTATGGAGCTGGTATGGTCGTATCTTCTATCTCAGAGTCCTCTCCCAGTGTACAACAGGAGAAATTGAAGGCTCACAGTTCTTACTTTTTCAATTCTATACATCATGTTCAAGAGATTAACAGAATTCTAATATTCTCACAGAAACAAAACGTAGATTGCCATAAAAGACTGAAGGAAAACCATCACACCAACAGGCTGGCAAAAATCTTGTCAGTAACTCATCCAAAGAGGAGTCATCCACTCTCAAACAGATTCCTGCATTCAATATAGCTTATGAATTAATTTAAGACTGAAAGAACAGCATTGAAATTGATTACACTCAAATACTATTAAAGAGGTAACCTCAAAATATTTTTTTAATTTGAAATGAAGTGCAGAACTTAAGCCTGGGCCTTAGCAACTGGATGGCATTACTTGCAACAAAAGTGAGAAGAGTAACATTATTTCTAGATTTATATAAAGACACAACCCACATCACTATCATTAGAGAGGACACTTCTTCAGGGAACAGACAGCTTTCCCCTGCAAGGCAACAAACTGTCAACAAGATAGGAATGCAATCTCTTTGATCACACAAAGTTTCTGAGGGCACAACATCAAAACTATCGACTCTCCATCTAAATACTCATGGTCTTCCAGGCAATGGCCACAGACTGTAAACTCTTCTGCATTAGCTGGTAATGTCTCCTCAGTATTCTCTTCCTTAGTTCTATTTTGCTCCAACCTGCCAGACCTGGTTCACTGGCTTGGTACTTCTTCCTGCTCTACTTCTTTTGGACTGACAGTGTTCCAGATATGCTATGCATAATCATTTGTGCTGCTGAACTAACATGACACATTCTTTTATACTCAAAAATGACAATTCCATCTCTCCGTAATTTGTTGTGTCTCTTTTCAGTCTCTCTATAGTATTAAGACTGCCTATGCCATCCTTCAGTCTCAAAGCCAGAGATCTCAATCTTCAGCGCCTGTAATTTCTGTTCTTTGAAAGCATCTTAGGACCAGGTCACTTTTAAACAACAACCTGCTGGTATGATCCACCTCTTTGTACCCACACCATTTCTGAGCAGACAAAGGTACCTGCATGTCAACAAGTAGACCAGAGCAGCACTGCAGAAGCAGGGGTTTGTGCAATCTTCACAACAGCCTATGGACTGCCTGGTAAGACATGCCAGAAGCTCAAGTGAGAACAGCCCTGTATGACTGCTCCTTCCCAAGGGCTGCTCCTGTCTTGGAAGATATCTTTTGTCTGTGACAGGACATTAAGTACTACCTTTTAGAAAAGCTAAGAGAACTTCTACTCATCGTCCTCACTAGCATCCCGTCCCCAAAGTCCATCTCTAAGAAGGGCAGCTGTTTGTTCAGAGACTGAAGCAAACCAGCTGTCTCTGGCAGTACTAGTGTTGATTAGAACTTGATGACTCATGAGCAGATGACACATTCCAGCCCATAAATGGTTCCTGAGTTTTGTGGTGCTAAGGAGGCAAGAACGTTATATGAACGACTGGGCAGCAAATGAAAGAGCTCTTCTAGCCAGAATTACCCTCCACCCCAAACCTCACACACTTCCATATGAGCAGTTACTCTCCACCCTTAACCGCTGGTTCTTCCTTGTTTTCCAAGCAAACACTGAGCACGGGCTCTGCAGAGTTTTTCCATGCCATGGTAAAGTTTTAAATCTAGGAACAGAACTCAATTGTATCACTGAAAAGCAGCTGGCACAGCAGAGACGGTAGAAAAGCTGAGCAATATAGAACACACACAAAGCACAGAGTACCAAACAACTGTCTGAACAGAAACTTACTTCTACCATCAATGCTTCCAAGTAAACATTGCCAAGGACTATTTGGCACCATTACTTCACCTGTGCTGAATAAGTATCCCTACCTTCAGGGGAACCAATGGTGTGTCTAGTATCAACCTAAATTTTCCATGAAATTGTACCAACAGAAGACAATTCAGTTTCCTGAAATTCAAGCACAAACTGCCACAAAACTCTGCCACCAGTACACTCTTCCTGCTTATACACTAATACATTACTCCTCAAGCATCCCCATCCTGGCCTGCTTGTGCAAGACATATCTCTTAGTTCAACCTGTCCTTGCTCTTCCAGCTCCAGGAGAATAAAAGTGCCAACAAAAATCCTAAATGTGCCTCTTTATCATGTTCTGTGCACAAACTGTTCACGTTCCAGGTCTTCAGCTGCACTTCAGCAGCAGTGTGCCTTCATAACTGAGCTGAATGTGAAAGCACAGCCTCAAAACCGTGAGGTTTTTCGAGTGAATGTGAAAGCACGATCTCAATTAAACACAAGGAGTTTCTGTACTGGCAAACATAACAGGCAGAAGGCACAGGAGCACTCCCCGCAGTCAGGAGAGTCGGAGCATCCTGGGTCCGGTTCGCAGTTCTCCGCCATTTTAGAGCGAGCGTACGAACACTGCTGCTCGTCAGCACCGAACACAGGGATGATTTACCGAGTGCTCTCTGCCCTTTTAACAACAGTCTCGGCAACCACAAGTTATACAACACAGCGTTCAGTGTTCAGCACTGATATAAAAGTCCCTTATTTGCAGTCTGGTCGGCAGCTGGGACTGAGATACAGTGCTGTTTCAGCCCATCATCACCTTGATTTCTCCCCCTGGTCCCGCCACCACTGCTACGCCAAAAGGTGGAGGAGGATGTTTTCGCCTCCAGCTTCGGACGGCGGCAGGACGTGGGAAAAAGCCTCCTCCGCACGCACTCACCACCGGCGAGATTTCGCTGGTAGGACGTCAAGTCCGCAAAGACATGGCAGCGGCCTCACACAGCGGCCGACTCCCGGACGCCGGCCCAGGCACGACCCCCAGCCGGACTGCCCTCGGTTTCGCGCCGATGCCTGGAACCGACCAGGAGGGCGGCCCAAGGCCCATCGTCCACTTCGCTATCCGACAGACCCTAAGCAGCCCCCCGGTACTCACGGGTCATGGCGAGACGCTCAGGCCGCGCAGCGCCGCTACCGGGCCAGCAACGTTCCAGCACGCTCCCACCGCCGGAGCTGTCTGAGGCGCCGCCCGCCGCCGCTGCCCCTTATGGCACCTCGCTGGTTGCTGATGTCACGGCGCCGCGCGGGCTCGGCCCAATCAGCGGGACGCGCAGCGCCGCCTGCCGCCCCGTGGGCGGGAGCCGCGCGAGGTTGGTGCGTTCGCCCCGCGCCCGGGAATGAGGGAGAGGTGTGGGTACTTTGGTGTAACAGCCTGGGCTCAGGGGCAAAGCGGGCGCCTGGATGACTGCTGAGAGCCGACCGAACCGAGGGCTACGCGGCTGAGGGGCTGCTGGGGCGTTACAGGCGGCTACGGCACCGCTATTGGTTCCCCCTTACAAGCTCCCCCCTCGTGCCCCTCCTCTCCCGGTCTGCGCACGCTGATGACGTCGCGGGGCGCGCCGCCGGGGCGGCACGCCGTGAGCCGGCCGGGCTCGCGGCATCACCGGGCCGCCGCCGCGCGCTGCTGACGCCGCCGAGCTCGCAGGCGGGGGCGCGGGCGCGCGCCTCTCCCGGCGCGACCGCCATGTTCCGGCGGGCCCGTCTCACCGTGCGGCCCAATGTGCGGCCCCCGGGCAGGGCCGCCGCCACCGGCTGTGGCGGGGCGGACCGGGAGCCGCCGGAACCCCCAGGTTCGGACACTCCGGCGGCGACAAGAGCAGGGACCGCGGCGGGATCGGCGGACGCGCGGCGTGCGGAGAGGTGAGTCCCGCCGAGCTCGCCCTGGCAGGGCGGTGTCGGGCCGCCAGCGGCACTGGGCCGCGGATCCCCGGGAGCGGGACGGGCCTGTGCAGGGCGGGACCCGGCGGATCCCGGGAGGTAGCGGTGGTTCCTGTAGCGCTGCTTGTCGTGGCTGTCACCGTCTGGTTATCAGACTATCAGACTATCAGTACTATCTATGACTGCCGGCTGGCTCGTCCTGAAGTCCTCGTGAAAGACGCGTGAGATCAGTGCCCGGTGACTGCGCGTCCGGGCTTGTCAGACAAGGATTTCTGGGTGTTTGACGCGTTAGCAGCCTAAGCTGAAGCCGCGTTTCTTCACTGCCATTGTGCAGTTATTCCACAACTTGGAATAACCTTGGAATGGGCTGCTCAGGGAGGTGGTGGAGTCACCATCCTTGGAGATGTTTAGGGAAAGACTGGACGTGGCAATTAGTGCCAGTGTCTAGTTGACGAGGTGGTGTTGGATCATAGGTTGGACTCGACCATCTCGAGGTGTTTTCCAACCTAATTGATTCTGTGATTCTGTAAGTTAAGGATGCAAAGGAGTGGCCCAGTGTGGTCTGACACTCGTTTTTTTTCTGGCTCCACAGCAGCCAGAAGTCGTGGTTTGCTGTGTGCAGCATTTCTTTGTGCTCTGTAACCAGATGAGCTTGATTTTGCATTCCTACAGCATTTTCTCTTTTGTATTAATTTCTTCATTCATTGGCAAGGCAGGACTTCCTGTCTTTTCGCAGGGTTTTTTGGCTGTTTTGTTTTTTAAGTGCTTTTTATTATGATGGAAGCACATGGTAAAGTTGGCCTTAAAACTGATCCTCCCTGAGGACCTCCCGGTTGTGGGTTAAGCCTGGCTGGTTGCTAAACCCCATGCAGTTTATTGCTTGCTCCCCCACACCTCTGCCCCTCCCAGCCTCACGGGATGGGCAGAAAATCAAAATGGCAAAAGTGCGAGAAAAGGTGTGTCAAAATAAAGACAATTCAATAGATAAGAAAATAGCTGAGCACATAAGCAAAGCAGAATTAGGAAATCGTCCACCACTACCCACACGTGTTTTACTGTCTCCAGGAATAAAGGGATCCATCACTCATAACAGCTAATTGGGAAGACAAACGCCGTAAGTCCAAATGTCCTCCTTTCTTTCTTCTCCCAGCTTTTACGGAGTAGCATGATGCCAGATGGAGTGAGATATCCCCTCAGTCATTTGAGATCAGCTGTCCTGGCTTCATCCCCTCCCAGCTTCTCGCCTATCCCCAGTGTGGTCAGCCATGGATCAGTATGAGAAAAGACCCTGGTGCTGCATAACCATTGCTCAGCATTACCTGAAAACTTGGGTGTGCTGTCAGCGCAGTTGTGTCACAAATCTGAAACAGCACCACGTGAGCTACTGTGAAGGAAGTTAACTCTGTCCCCACCAAAGGCAGTACAGATCAGTGTTTCGGGACATTTCCTCAGTCTGATAATTGCTCTTCAGAACGAAATTCAACTTCTTTGGTACAGTTGGGTTTGAGTCTTCCATAAAAGAACCTCTGTTCTTTTAGTTGAAGCTTGTCCCTTATGACAGGATGGTGAAACAGTGTTAAAGTCTTCTGTTTTGGTGGCTGGAAGTTCAGGTATCAGACTAGTTGGCAGGCATGTCTTTAGGAAACACCCATGCTGCCTTTTATTCAATTTGTATCTTATATCTTTACTTGCTTTGTGTTGTGCTTCAAGGATGTCATTCTTTCAAGTTGTATTTATAATCTTTTTATGTTACAGGGATCTGTTACATAAAACATCTCTTATGTTACCTTACTGGATCTTTTGCTGATTTTTTTTTAAATCAAGAAAATTTTACTATTTTTCATTTAGGTACTACTGTTGGTGGTTCAGCAGATTTGTTAAAGACTTTTGTATTTGTAATTTAACAGGTTCATCAGTGTAATATAATTTTAAATTTCAAAACTAGTGCAACTCTGAAAGGCACTCTGATCTATTCCCATGGCCTAAAAATAGGCCTTTGCCATATAACCTTCTGACAGGGTAGCCCACCTAGCTGACCAAGGGAAGCCAGTTCATGTAATCTTTTTGGATTTCAGTAAAACTTTTGAGACTGGCTCTCACAGTATCCTTCCTTCTGGACAAAACATCTGGAACACCCCTGGATGAACACATCATGTGATGGGTGAGCAACTAGCTCACAGGTTGGGCACAAAGGGTTGCAGTGAATGGGGTGACATCAGACTGGAGACCTGCCACTGGTGGGGTTCCACAGGGCTCCATCCTCAGCCCTGTGCTCTTCAACATCTTCATAAATGACTTGGAAACAGAATTCAAAGATATATTAAGTAAGTTTGCAGATGATACAAAATAGGAGGGCCTGTTGACTCCCTTGAGGACAGGGAGGCCCTTCAGGGAGACCTCAGCAAATTAGAGGGCTGGGCAAACACCAGGCATATGAAGTTCAGAAAGGGAAAGTGCCAGCTTCTGAACCTGGGGTGGGGTAATCCTGGGTGTATGGACAGACTGGGGAACAAGAGACAAGGAAAATGACCTGGGGGTCCTGGTCTGTGGCAAGTTGATCATGAGTCAGCAGTGCCCTGGCAGAGAGGAGGGCCACCTGTGTCCTGGGGTGCATCAGGCACAGCACCTCTGCCAGAGAAGGGAGGGGATTGTCCCACTCTGCTCTGCACTGGGGCGGCCTCACCTCAAGTGCTGGGGACGTTTCTGGGTACCACAGCATAAGAAAGACACTGAGCTGTGAACAGAGTGTCCAAAGGAGGCAATAAAGATGGTGAAGGGCCTTGAGGTGAAGCTGTGTGGGGAGCAGCTGAGGTCACTTGGTCTGTTCAGCCTGGAGGAGACTGAGGGGAGGTCTCATTGCAGTCTGCAGCTTCTTCATGAAGGGAAATGGAGGGGCAGACACTGATCTCTTCACTCACAGCTGCTCAAGTCTGTGTCTGTAGCATCAGTCACTTTACATTGTTTTGTTTTCTATATGCTGAATAAGTTTTATTAATTATCAGGGAGGTGAACATTTTATAAGTGTAAGAGAATTCTAATTTTTTAATACACTTTCTATTAAACTGTATTTAACTGTTCAGAAATCTAGTGTTGCACTCCGATTGAAAAGTCCACATAACACAGGTGGTATGGAGAAGATGAATGAAGAGTTACTTTCCATTGTCTCTTGCTGTACAAAGACTTAGTGGGTGTTGAGTGGAACTTGCAGGGGATCTCATTCAAAACACATAAATAGGCACCATGTAATAGGCACTCTAAACTTTTTGCTCAGGGGTGTTCTGTACTAAAATGTGTATAAACTCCCAGTGTGGGACAAATTGATTCAGCCATTTAACAGAGGCTGCTAAATGCACACACATCATCTGCAGCATTTGCCTGAATCACAGACAGTAGCTGGAGAGAATTTTGAAAAGTTTCACTGTATGTTTATACTTTTTTTATATTTCTTGGAAAGCATTTTCTTCTCACCATTTTTAGAAGTGTGTAAGTGAACTGTGGGTGTGGTTGTCCTAATGTACAGAAACAAGGTGTAGTTTCAACATAAAATTAAAAAAACCCTCTCTTTATGACTCAGTTATAATTATACTGCACTCTTATTGTGAGCAACAGCCATGAAGCCGGATACTGGTGGGGTCAGCAGATTTGGGATGATCATAATGGTTGTCAATTTTTCTTGCAGTTTGAAAATTATTTCTGCATAAGTGATAGAAAAAGTACTTATATACAAAGTTTTCCAGGGAAGCTAAGAGTTATTGATGTGTTAAGTGTAAGCAGCAGTATGACTGCTGAAGTTTTTCTCAAAGTCACAGTTTATGTAACATCTACTTGCAAATGTGTAAGAGGAATGTTCACTTTTATTGTAATAAAAGTCATCAAACCACTGTTACATTCAGCTTTGTTAAAGTGTTGTTAATATGTTGTCTATATTATGTGGGTAATTTTTTATAAAACTTTATGGTACTGGTATTTTCAGTTGAAAGGAGAGGGCCTTCCAAAAAAGGAGGTGTGGGAATGTGTTAGTGTTGCAAGCTTGTTGGTCAGTGATTAGTATTAGAAAATAATATGCCACTTCTTAGAGCTGATTGTTTTATGAGGAAGTACCAGCTACAGGTTGGTCCTAACATGGCTTCTTGTGTGTAACTGCTCTCCTATAGCCTAGCGTTTATACTGACTGGCTGATAAAAACATCTTGAAAATAACAAATGTATCAATGTAAAGAACTTCAGAATACTCTCTTAAATTTTCCAGTGATGGCAAGGCGGATAATACAAGTGACAGTGGGGAAGCTAGTAAACCTGCAGAGATGCTTACACAGAGAAGAAAACGTATCTCCACCATGCCAAATCTTGTCAAACCCAGAGCTGGACCATTGTCTGCTCAGCGTTCTGCACCAAAACCTCAGAGGCGAACATCACAGGCTTCTGAGGGCAGTGCGTCACTTCAGAAGGATCCCTCCCCATCAGAAAAGAGTAATGTTGAAAGCTCTGTAAAGTCTCCCATGCTTCCTGAGAAGAAAACACCTGTGCCACAAGTGCCACAATTTTCACCACTAAAAAAATCTGTGAACAAAGAGCAGACTGTTGGTGTAGCTGCTCCGAAAAATGATGATAGCTTGCAGAAGAATGTACCCTCTCCTCTCAAGGAGAGACCAACACAGGAAAGATCGCGCACCCAGGAGGAAAAGCTGCCTGTGAAACCTTCTCCTGAGAAAGTCAAACGAACATGTTCTGACCGTGAAAGGATCCTCAAAGCTCGGAAGTTAAGAGAAATGCTTAAAGAAGAGCTGAGGAAAGAGCGGATGGTAAGGCCTCTGTGTTGAGCAGTGCTTATCTGTGAAGGGCAAGACATATGATTCACGCTGCATACACTCTCTCATTGTTGTAGTGTTTTCTGATGGTCGTCAGCTGCTTACTGCTAGTAGTCTGTCACACCTCATAACTCTCTATGTGTTTATTCTGTTTATAAGCAGTAGTAGCACTTTGTTCTCTAATAATACAGATTTTACAAGGAATTGCCCATCTTTTTATTTGATTAGACCACAAGTCTTTTTGACATGACACCTGGTTTTATTTTATAGTCAACATTCCAGTTTTGAAAGTTTCACAGTTTGTAATACACCAGATAAGTGTGCTGCAAGAAGCTTGGATTTGGGATGTCTCATATTTTTTCAAGTTGATCATTGTCAGAGTTCTGTAATTCTGAATAACTTTAAACTTATTTGTGTCAGGTATTGAATGCTTTTGAACAGGTCAGTGGCTTAAGGGTCTGTAATGCCCTATCTGAGAAAGAGACATTTTAAAGATAATCTAGCTTTGGTTCTTGGGAGTGGTGTGTGTGTGTGAACAGCAAAATTTTATGAATTAGGTACTGTAACTTGGGTTTTTTAAGAGTGGAACTGAAGCCTAGAACCCAATAAGCCTCTCGGGTGGAAAGGCCGCTTGGGGAACTCAGGCAAAGCAGTCAAGTGCACGCATCCACACACACCACACGGTTAGCTCAGCATGGAGAGGCAAGAAGGCCCTCACACTGGATCAGTTCCAGCCAGGTTTATTTCCAGGAGCTGAAGGGGAGTCCAGAGCAGACAGGGCTGGACATGTTTGCCAGTCTCAAGGTTGCATATGAGCTTCAGCAGCCAATGACCTTGAGGCACGGGGGCGAGGCAAAGGGCAGATAAGATCGGTGACCTACAGGGAACCAGGGCCAGTCACTGGGCACCTGAAATCAATGCAGACACAGAGGAAAGGAGAAACCAAAGGGCCAGGGCATTAGGGAGGGGGGAACCAGGGCAAACCATTGTGTACAGAGCACCACTGGGGAGTTCTCTCTCTCAGGCTGGGAAGGTGACTCTATGATCTGTCCTGCCAAGGTCAGACCCTAGGTATTATGTCAAGGAGCTGCAGGGACTCCACAGGGTACTTTGTAAACAAATAAAAGTAATTATAATTTATGAAATATAAAGTACTTCTAGGGTGAATCTAAGTGGTTTTTGTTTTCTTTTATTTCATTTTGGTTTGTATGGAAGAAGTTGAAACACAGGCCTCCAGTAATCGAAGGGCGTTCTCCACCAGATCGTTCTAAAATGACCATGAGAGACTTAATATACTATCTGCCAGAAAACAATCCTATGAAGTAAGTATGACTTTTTTTCTCTCTTCTTAGGTTAAATTACTTTTTGACCTCTATCATACTTAAATATAGAGTATTAGCACAGACACAGTATTATTGCAATGGTAACAAAAGCTTCTAGACTAGCTTCTAATTTTCACGTCTGCTTAATTCTAGTACAGAAGTGAGAACGGAGCTTACTGTACTTGTTGAAATACATAAACATGAATCTGAACCTAATGTTGATTTATCTCTGTAGAAGTACAGAATAATATAACTTTTTTTTTCCAACTGCCTGCTGTGAAATTTTTAGTTGTGGCTGTTAGGGATGTTATAATTGCCCACCAGATCCAGTGGACTCAGGAAGCTAAGCATTTCTCCTTCTAGGTGCTGAAGTGCAAAATTCACTGCAAGACCCTTGAGGTCTTTACATTTCATGTGTAGGAATGTAGCTGCTGCTGCTCCACTGACATGTTTCACCATGGTGAAGGCTGAGGTGTGTACAGGGAGCACTGGTGCAGCTGGCTGCACAGACTGCCACAGACAGAGCAGAGTAGGGCCTTTTTCCCGCAACTACCAAAAGCAATCACATGAAGAGAAGTACAGTTATCCAAGTCCTGTTCCTTCGGTAGTAAATGAGTTCTCTGGTGTTGTCTGTTATCACTGGCTTGTGCTTGTGTGTTTGTGTGTGTGTGTGTTTTATTTCTTACTTCCCTTATTTTTTCTTTTACACTGAATAGTCCCTAAGGAGGTAAAAAGCAAGATGCTCTCCCATTTCCCTGCATCCTTACAATGGATTTCTGCTTGAAATATGCTTTTTGTCCTTGCTTGTAAAAAAAAAGGGCAAAATTTACTAAGCAGTGGTGGTTGTGTAGTTCAGTCTGGATGTGATACAAAGAATTGACAGAAAAAAGTTTTGTTTCTTTGTCCATTGTCCACTAAAAGCCAGTTTTGTGGAAGAAAGCAGAAATGTATCTGTACAAACAATCATCTCTAGCTTTTTATGACATTCTAGGTCTTCATTGGTAGAAGAAAAGAGAACAGAAAAAAGTTCTGCACTGAGTCAAATGAAAGAGTACGTCTTGATGGTGAAGTATAGTCAAAAAGTTTTCTGGTGTAAAAAAACCCTGCATTTCTATGATAATACTACAGTATAGGTATAATTTTTTACTTTTCAATATCACAGCCTAATTTATAAAAAATGTAATTTGGGCAGGTAGGGTGGTTAAAGAACATTTTGCTTTCGATGTTAAGTTTTGTATATTTCCATTTCACAGTAGAATGAAAAGCAGGTTTCAAAGTTCAAGTATTGACTGATTTCTTGATGTGTTGCATTGCAGGGTGGTTCATCAAATTGTTGAATGTCTGACATACTCAGCAACAATTCAAAACACTTAACGGTATTTTTGCTTGCTGTCTTAAAAATTGTAGACAGGAAGAGAAGAGTACTCCTGATCATGAAGAAGAGGAAGAGGAAGAAGAAGAGAATGGGGAAGAAAGTCAGGATGGCCCACTTCTTGTTCCTCGTGTGAAAGTAGCAGAAGATGGTTCAATCATTCTGGATGAAGAAAGGTGACGAATTCTGTGCCTGACTCATGGACAGTACTGCATTGCAGCTCAGTTTGTAAATAGAGGACTACTTTGGACAGGGATGAGTGTGGGTGTGTTTATGTTTGAGAGCTGAGCTACACTGACTTAGGAAACAGTGCAAGGATGTGGCAAAATACAAGCAGCAGTAATCTGTATCTCTGTAGTGGCATACTTTATGAGAAATGTTTTTGGGGAGGGAGTTAGAGTGGAAGATGACATATTTTATTACTTTAAATGAACACTGAAGATCTGTCAAACTTCCAAATGTCTTCTGTTTAGCTGACTATTTTGCTTCTCACTGGTAACATATATCTGCTTACTGTTACTTGGTTATCAGTACAATTTGCTCCAGCTTTGTATCTTGCCTGTTGCTGCTTTATACTTCTGTCAGTGTTTTCAGTAACTTTGCTTAGAATATGATGTTTAAAAAGTAGATTATCAAATTTCTGAATTCCCCTAAGGTATTAACACGAGATTTACGCCAAGGTTTAAGGATAAAGAGAGCCTGGTAAAAGAATTTGAAAGTATTGTAGAAGGATATTGAGATGTTCTCATGGTTTTACAGAATAGATTTCTCAAATGTTAAAAAGTCTTTTTTTTTTTTTAAACTACTTAATTATATCTGTCTGTATTATATCTTACAAAACAGAAAAAGCAAATTAACTCATGGAGGGTGAATAGGGTAGTGTTTTCTTGCTGCATTCTCCCATTAAAATACATGTTAGTGTAATTATTAAAATTAATTACACAGTAGAAATGCTCACTTGTGGAAAAAAATTTGAATAGCTGTCTTATAAACATCTACTATGTATTTTCTTAGCAATACTTTGAAGTTGATCTCCTTGTGTGTTTTCTTTCCCAGCTTAACTGTGGAAGTTTTAAGAACAAAAGGTCCATGTGTTGTAGAAGAAAATGATCCCATCTTTGAGCGTGGCTCTACAACCACATATTCTAGCTTCAGGAAAAGTTTTTACACAAAACCATGGTCAAATAAAGGTGATTATATTTTTGGTTTCAAGTTCTGAGTCTGCAGAAAAGTCCTGGTTTTCACCTATGCTTTATACTTGACAGTTTTCATCCCCAGTGGAGTAAATGGATCTACTTATATGTCATCTCATGTCATCTCAACCCTCCACACTCTTACAACAGGCAGAGCTGTGGTATTTACTGTGAAACCTGTTGTCTTTTAAAAATCCAGTGCCTTTTAATATGTAGGCTATCTGTGCTTTTTTTCTGCCATGGATGTTTATATGGTGAGGAAATGCTAGTCTGCTTTATCAAGAACATAATTTTGGATTCTGGTTTACAGACATTTGAGTTCTTTATGGTACTTAACTAGGTTCTTCCAGCATGGGCAGGAATAGATTGTATAAAATATCTTGGTGTGGACTGATTTCAGTGCATGTGGGCAGCTGTGTTCTTGTAAGTAGGTGGGTTGGGTTCTTCATTACTCCTGCTGTGAATTGACTGTTATCTCTAGGCTTACAACATTGTGCAAGACTTTTTGCAATTAGAAATTACTTTTTACAGCTATAGGTGGAAAAATTAGCTTCAGAATTCACTGTGCTCTCTTTGGAATGCACTTTTTTCCTGTTAATAATGGAGACAGTAGATTTACATGATGTTTTTCTGATTTCTGTTTGTGCTTGTGTTCATAATAAAAATGGACATGGACAATTTGGGGTTGGTTAGCTTAGCTTTAGTAGCTTTAGAAAGCACACTTCACATTCTGCAGTTTTCTAATAGATTAGACAATTCTTTCTGTTGGTAGTTCATTCAGCAAATGTTATTAGAGGGACCTAGGTAAAAAAAAGAATAGACTCCATGTATACTCACCCGGACTTGCAGCTACAGTAGACAGCCTCAAAGTTACTGATCTTATGACATTAAGTTTGCAAGGCGTTGTTATTTCTGATGGCAAGAAGGATGGTGTGGATACTTACTAATACTTAAGTGTGTGTAATTTTTTGTTTCTTTTCCCTTCTAGAAACGGACATGTTCTTTTTAGCTATCAGTATGGTAGGAACAGACTTCTCCTTGATTGGGCGGCTGTTTCCTCACAGAGCCAGAGCAGAAATTAAGGTAAAAATTAAAGCACTCAATAAAACAATTAAACATCTGGTTTTACTTTTCTTTTTCTTATTTGCATTCCCATGCTTCCTCCACTAGTGTTAGTAATTTTGATGTGAATTTTCTCCATACTAGTGCTTGTTTTCTGATACCTGTTTCAAGAGTTTATAAGTATCTGAAACATTAAAATGCTGGTTGAATTTCAGTGAATGTATCTAGTAAATGTAGCATACTTAAACACACTTTATTTTAATTAAAGAATGCTGATATGCCTAAATGGCTGTTTGGTGAGGGGCTTCTGTGTTATGTCTTTTGTTGTACACAGCTGGGACAGTCTTTGATATTTCAAACCTTGCTCAGATTAACAATCAGGAAAAGGTGTAGAAAATAATAAAAAAAGAGTATAGCTGGTGATAGCTGTGGTAACACGTTTTATATTTAAAAATTAATCACAAACTTGTGTTCTGTGGATATGCATATGAATTTCAACAACTTTAGTTCGTTTGTTGCATTGATGGCTTAGCTTGAGCTGCCATTTTGTACAACAGATTGTTGCATTTCTTGCTTAATGATAAACACAACTGTGCATTTGCTTTTAGAACAAGTTCAAACGTGAGGAAAAAGCTAATGCATGGAGAATAGACAAAGCTTTCAGTAAGTAAATATTCTCTACCCTACAATGAGTCATTAAATGGTAGCCATCTATCTCCATGGTAATTTCTGTGCTTTGCCTTGTTTGAATTACTTAGAAGAAAGATTTTGTTCATAGATGAATGCAGAAACTGTGGAATCTTAGGTTTTCATAACAAGCACAGTTCACAATAACAATCTTTAGGTTTGTTTTCTGTCTTTCCTAGATGTCTGCTAAATGAGATTAATATAAACTTTCTACTCTTTATTCACTTGAAGATAATTCTTCTTATTCATGGGAATTTCTGTCACAGTTATTTATTGTAAACTGCTTTGAGACTCCTTAAAGACTTTGTTAGTTGAATGAGATGCATATATGTTACAGCAGCATGTTAATACATTTTTTGGTACTATGGTATGGTTTATGTATTTGTCAGTTCTTAAGTTTTCTGAACTACTTAGTTTTATAATTGTTTTTTAAAACCAAACTGCCATAATCCAGTCACCTTTATGTCAACTTCAGCCCCTGCTCAAATGATACTACAAATACTTTCAAGAACTCTGTTTAAATGTGTATAGCCTTTGCTTTTTAATATTATGTCATTTATCATTGGTTATTTTACAAAGATGAAACTTGAAAAAATAACTTTGGAATCTGTTCTATTTCTTTGCTTTAATCTGATAGAAGAAAAACGACCCTTTGATTTTGAGTTCTTTGCCCAGCTGCTTGAGAAGGTCTTAGCAGATGAGGAAAAGAGGAAGCAAAAGACTGCTAAAAGCCAGAGGGCAAAAGAAAAAAAGTCTGCAAGGGCACAGAAGAAGTCAAAAGGTAATTTGCAAGAATGCTTGAGAAGGAATTACAGAGCAGTGGTCAGTAATGTATTGCTAGCAGAGGAAAAAAATCACATAGGGCATTATATTTGCCTTCCCTGTGGTGGACAGGACTAGAAGATGTTAGCTTCATAGTGTAACTTTTTCAGGTGTAGTTTACTGATGTACAGGATGGTAATAATTAGTAACAGAGCAAAAACATGATACCGCAGTGAAAATAGTGCTCTTCCACAATCTGAAGCGCTATAAATAACAATTTACCAGTTGTTAAGTATCTCCATGAGTTGCTAATGAATTCACTTGTATTTTGAATTTTCACTTGAGTTTTTGGGCCAAAATCATATTTTTGGCAAACTCTTCTGTGTTCAAAGTCTTCTTGCGTTTAAAATCCTCTTGTTTTGAGGGTTCTGTTTCTCTTTTAATAGTAGTTTAACTTCCTGAGTCTGAGGGGTACAATTCTTTTCAGAGAATCATGTAAAAGTTGTATTATCTTTCTGGTCTGTTCAAAATAAAGATTATATTTAATTATTGTTGATCACCACTGTGTCTTACTACCTCGGTACCCGGGAAAGGACCTTTGACAGATGTTCTTTAATAAAAAAACAGTTACACTGGCACTATTTCATACATTTCATGCTACTTCTGTGGCTGTGTTCACTTTTTTGTTCCACAAAGACCCATCCTTTTGCAAGTGGTATTGTGAAACAAACAAGTAAAGGTCATTATAAAGGGGATGCTGGCTCGGAAGCAACATTTTAAAATTGAAATAGTTGCTACTTTTGGTAGCCTTGGTTTTGGATTTGATTAAGTAAAATATCCCATGTATTAGGACTTAAAACTATGTAGAGAAATCTTGTCTCTACACTTAGAGATTAAAGGTATGTCATGCGTAAAGCAATGTAGGTATGCTTTTCTACTTCTCTTGCATTTTGGATTTCTTAATTACAGGGAAACAAGTTCATTTAAGACAAATAAAAAGGAAAGGAAAGGAAAGGTTCTTTGTGGTTAAATACAGGATCAAGACAAAATGTCCTTAAAATAGGGGGGAGGAAAATTTTAGAAATTCATTAAACCCATAAAATAACTTGTTAATTTTTATTAGCTAGATAATATTTCAGCTTTCTTACGTAAGCTAGAATGATCAACAGTTATACATTGCTTGATGAAAAATTGCTTTTGCTCGGTGTACATTCTGTAACCATCATCACCTATTTCTGCAGACAACAAAAATTCTTTATAGGAGTAGCAATGTCTGTTTCCCCTGAATCTAAATGTGACTGTATGAAGCGCAAAAAAGCACAGGCACAATAGAATTTATTAAATTGGCTTTACATCCCATATTGACTTTCCCCTTGTGAGTTGTTGTCCCATGTACAGAATGTGTTTTGTATGAAATACTGAAGTTAATCTACGCTTAAGCTTTTCTGGCAGGTCAATGACTGACGTTCCCCTGTCCTGCTCATACACCTGGCAGTGTATTGGCAGTGATACAAGAGTACACAAATGTTTTTCATAGAAATGCCTTTGCTGTTTGTGGCTCCTGGTACTCCACCAGTCTATTAACCGAGAACCTTATTGTCTCAGTAGCAAAAGCTGCCAGCACAGAAGCTGCTAATGATCAAGATGAACTTCAGGAAGCTGGAATTTCTGATGCAGAAACAGAAGCAGATGGTGTGACAGCTGAGAAAGAAAATGAGGAATCTTTGGGCATTTCTGAACAGGCAGAAGAACAGGTTGCATTAGAGCCAGCATTAGCAAAAAAGAAGAGAAAGAAGAAGAGAAAAGATGATCTGGAACAGGAAGTGGAGAATATTCCAGAAGAAATGCCTGTTCCTTCAAAAACTGCTGAAGACGGGAAGTCTTCTAATAAAAGTAAGAGGCAAAAATGCTCACTTTCATGTTCAAATAGAAATTTTCTATAAAGTCATTGGAAACTTAATAGTCAGAATTTGGTCTTTGATTTATATTGCTGATCTGCCTTGTAAGAGTTTGTAGAACAATGCCTTTTAAAACCAGCTTTTATTCTAAATCTAAACATACTTTGTTTTAGATGAGAACCCTTCTCTTAATACTTAGACTTTTTCTACTGGGATTTTTAGTCTTGTATTAACTCTTCTTCACTGTAGCTAGGATTTGATTACTGGAATTCTAAGATGTTTCCCAAAATGTCCAAACTGATTTAATTCTTATTAATTATCAGGGAAAAAAGTGATACATGATGCAAGCAGTGATGGTCATAATACCTGTGAAGAAGAAATGGATTGTGCTATTGAAGGAAAACAAAATGAGACTGCTGTAACAGAAGAAGAGAGATCAGAGTCCTGTTCACCAGTGAATAACCAAATAGAAAGAGAAGGTGGTGTCAATTTATGCAGGTAATGTTTATAATGGAAATCTTAGGCAAAACAAAAAATAGTTAAAGGTTTTAATATTGCTTTTATTTATTTATGATTACCACCATTTAACTGCCACAGAGTGTGCAGATTTCTGAGAACTGTCCTGGCGTTTAGTAAACTGTTTATGATTTACATACTCAAAATATTCTCTGCCCTAATGGGCTGCCCTTGCAAAATAAATATACATAATTACTAAAGTCACTTCTAAAAGTTACTTCATGTTTTAAGAGTGTTTAGGAAGACCATTGTTTATTCTAATATTATTATCCTAATATTATTACTCTAATATTTCTCTTGAAGCACTGCTTGATAATGTTGCTAATTTGAGTTACTATATCCTTGGAATTTTTATCTGTAATAAAATTACTCTTGTGGATAAGGAAGATTGCTTAGATTTTATTTTTGCAGAATTTGGGTAAGAGGCAAGCTTTTGGCTTCAATTTTGAGTATACCTTTACTGAAAAGAAAGTGAATGCTTGTTTATTAAACTTATTATATGTGAAAGTGATAAATCTAAAAGTTCATTATGATACTGTGACTGCTGCTTCCGAATTTTGTGTGTTAATTTGTTGTATTTAGCTTATTGTAATTGTTATGTTATACAGATTCTCAGAAACTTCCATTTTCTTAAATAGTTCATTAGAAGTATATGCAGGGACAGTTACCTTTGGATTCAACTTAGATTGTTACAAAAGGTCAGAGGAAAAAAAACATTGGTGTACATATTAATGTTTATTGTCCATATTAATGTTCATTTTATTGTCCATATTGTTTATTTTCTTAAAAGCAATCAGTCTAGAATAATCAGATGAGATTTTAACATCATCATATAATTGCAGTACAAAAGTACAAAAGTTGTTCTAAAGCTCAGTCTGCAAATATTACTAAAACTTTGTGAGATTCTCTAAAACATGGGTAGTTATTTAGTGTCGAAATTGCCTTGTTTTTCTGTGCAACTTCCTCTGTCTGTAAGCAGAAATAGCCTTTTTTCTACCTTACAGTAATGTTCCTGTATGCTTTTATTTATTTCAGCCTTGAAGATAGCAATGATGTTATACTAGAAGAAGAACCTGCTAAACTGAGAACCAGAGATACTAGAGATGATACATCACAGGAAAGCCGGATTCCAGAGTTACCAGTTTCAAGTATTAGAAGCAAGGAAACACAATCTGTAGAAACTACAGAATCAAAGGTATTATTATTTTTTTATGTAGTCCTTCTCAAGATTTTGCCCTTGATCATTAAAAGTGGTTTGTAAATCAAAGCCTTTTTTGATTGTTTTTGTGATGTTTTCACCACCAGGTGAAAAACAATCAACAGGCGTAAGAACATCACTAAAATTGAAATACTGTCAATTCTCCCAGGCTTAATGGACTGTCTGTTAATGTAAATGTATTCAGAGCATATACTGTGCATGCCTGACTTACCTCACAGACAGTTTAAGCAGCTGAGCAGTTTGTTTATTCAAAAGTGGAGGACTGCAACTGAACAGCATGCCTTGGAGCAGGATTTTCCTGGCATATGCTTACTGGTAGAGTGTTGGAAACCAATTTGAGTGGAACGTGGAATGGATGGTTTGTGCTGCTCCATGAATGATCTGAATGATGGAGCAGGGTGTAACCTCAGGAAGTTTACAGATTAGGCAGATCTAGCAGGAATTGCTTCCCAAAGACAGAGACACGCAAAGGTTGTACTGGGCTCCAAAGGAACCTGGAGAGGCTAGAGAAGTGGGAACCTCAGGAAGTTCAGCTAGGGGAGATGCAAAGTCCTGCACCACGGGAGGAACAACCCAAGGCACCAGCACGTGCTGCAAGCCACCCAGATGGAAAGCAGCTTTGCAGAAAAGAACCCGGCTGTCCTGGTGGTTTCCAAGTTGAACATGAACCAGGAAGGTGCTGTGGCTGCACAAACAGCTGACGGTGACCTGGGCTGCAGCAGGAGAAGCATTGCCAGCAGGCCAGGGGAGATGATCCTTGCCCCTTGTTCAGCTTCACTGAAGAAGCCACACCTGGAGGACTGACCAGTCCTGGGCTCCCTGGTCGGAGAGACCTGGACACACTGGAGACAGCCCCTCAAAGGGTCACACAGATGGTAAAGGGGTGGAAGCATCTCTCCTATGACAAAAAGCTGACGGAGCAGGAACTGTTCAACCTGGAGAGAAGGCTCAGGGATCTCTTCAACAGTTCCACAAAAAGCCAAGGGGAGGGTGCAAACAGGACAGGGCCAGGCTCTTTCCAGGGGTGCCCAGTGACAGGACAAGAGACAATGGGCAAACAGTGCAAGACAGGAGGCTCCTTCTGAGCACCAGGAAATCCTGTTTCACTGTGAGGGTTACCCAGCACTGGCACAGGCTGCCCAGAGACACTGGAGTCTCCATCCTTGGCAAGATTCAGAAGCTGTCTGGATAACCAGACAGCTGTATTGGGCAACCAGCTCCAGATGCCTTGATGTATTGGTTTTGCGTGGCTGGTTTCGGTAACAAAGGGCTGACTTCTGTGAGAAGCTGTTGGAAGCTTCTTCCATGCCCAGCGGAGCCAGTCTCTGGCTCCAAAGATGGATGTGCTGCTGGTCAATTCTGGACCAGTTAGAAATGATGGTAACTCCTCTGTGATAACATATGTAAGAAGAATTCAAAACAAAAAGGGGTTGCACAGTTGTAATTGCAGCCAGAGAAGCGCAGAGGGAGAACATGTGAGAAGAACAGCTCTGCAAACACCAAGGTCAGTGGAGAAGGAGGGGCAGGAGGTGCTCCAGGCACTGGAGCTGATATCCCTCTGCAGCCTGTGGTGCAGCCCATGGGGATCCATGGGGGATGCAGAGATCCACCCACAGCCCATGGAGGTGCCTATGCTGGAACAGGTGGATGCCTGGAGGAGGCTCCCATGGGAGGCCCATGGAGAGAGAAGCTCTGTTCCCAGGCTGGAGCAGCCTGCCCTTGGAGGACTGCACCCCATGGAAGAGTGACCCACACTGCAGCAGTTTGAGGGGGACTGGTGCCCATGAGATGCAGCCACGTCAGAGAAGCTCATGGAGAACTGTCTCCTCTGGGAGGGACCCCAGGGTGCAGCAGGAGAGGGACTGCTCTCCGTGAGCAGTGGGAGCATCCTTGAGTGATGAACTGACCATAAACCCTATTCCCTGTCTCCCTGCACTGCTGGGGCAGGAGGCAGAGCTGGAAAGAGGGAGGAGTCGGGAAGGTATTCTTAAGGGTTTATTCTACTTCTCATTATCCTCTGATTTTGTTAGTAATAAATTCATTTCGTATTTCTAAGTTGAGCCTGTTTTGCCTGTGATGCTATTTAGTGAATGATCTCTCTCCTGGTCCTTATCTCCAGCCATGAACCCTGTGTTACATTTTCTCTCATCTGTCCAGCTGCAGAGAGGAGTGAGTGGAAGCTTTGGTGGGTGCTTGGGATCTGGCCCAGGTTAACCCACTACATTGATCAGGGGATTGGACCAGAAGACCTCTAGCAGACCTTTCTACTCTCAACAACTGTGGCAATCTTGTTTCTGCTTTTCTTTCCATTACAGTAGAATATCATCTAAGTTTATTGTTTCTTTTCTACAACATTTCTTCCTCAGAATGAAGATACACATCACTCACAAAAAACAGATGGAAAGCAGAGTGCATCAGAAGGTGGTTCACAGTCTGAAATCATGTAAGTAGAATTGTTTTACTTTGCAGTGGCACTTAAACCAGAACTATCTACTCAATTTGAATGTAATTCCAATTGACCATAGCAGGTTGAACCAGTCAGTAGATCGTGATAACTTGTTTTTCATACTGAAGGTTTTTGGTAGAAATTTTGGTTACTGAGTAACAGTGTATTAGCTAAGATCAAAATGGTAGATAGGAATAGGGAGAAAGACTTAGATAAACTTTGAGGAATAAAACCTAGCCTTTCTACAGCCAGCAAGAGCAAGAGAATGAAGAAATTCTGCTCATTCTGGATAAAGTTTGGCTCTGAAATATGATTTTTGTTTTTTCTTTTTAATAGAAGGGCCTCACTGAATTTTTTGATATTTCTAGGGATCCATCAGAGCTTATTAGCTGTACACATCATGTGTATGGTGTATTTGTTTTTTCCTTTTTGGAAACTGTTCCTCTTTGGAACTTGGTGCAAGCTTCTAAGATAGAAGATACTCCAAAATGTCTCTGTCTTATCTGTACTCCTTTATGAACTTAATTTTGGTGACTGTTTCTTACATTGAGAAATGGTATTTAAAGAAGTCTGTGCCTAAGACTGTGTTTTTGCACGATCATTGACTTCTTATTTCATGATACAGTTTTTTAAAGGTGATTTAGAAATGGGATACTAGTTAATGCTAAGTTGGTTTTCATACTTCTGTCTTTCCCTTTCTGAATGGCAGCTCACTCTTTTGCTAAAGACTGTCAAAGCTTTATTTGTCCTGTTCTAGGGAGAATATAAGAAAAGGTAGTAGTACCCGATCTGAAGATAATTGATAAGATGTAGGGCTGTGTCAGTGTGTGAATCCCAGGACATGCCATTGCAATGGTTAAGGACACAGAGAATGATGTACGTATCCCATTCTTCAGTAAGATGTGGATATTGGCATTAGGACAAGGGATTTGAAAAAAGTTTGGTTTTCCATGACTGAGATAGCTTTGAAAGGGGATGGGGGGACAGGAGAGGTGGATGCAAAACACTGTATATAGGGCAGATTCATATTCTTTCTGTGTAAAATTAATCACACTGACATGAATTGTGAATCCCTAGGAGAAGAAATATTCCTATTACTTAACAGCAGAAAATACTTCCTTCAAGTATTTTGAAGCAGATTCTACTGAAGGCCTCTACTGAAGCAATATCGTTAAGGTTTATTTGATGCACTTTTCATAACTTTATAACATATCTTTTAGTATCAGAAAGATGCAATGGGGTTTTTTTCTGTATTGTCTTGCTGCATGCAATGTCTTGACCCATGCAGTCTGATGCTCCTGAAGTACCTCTTGAACCATATAAGACTTCAAGTTTATCTTTGGTAATAATGTATACCACCTTTCTTTATATCTTAAGGAGGACTGGAAAGTCAGCAGATAGAAGGTGCTTGCAAAGACCTAAACCCAATTTAGTGAGATCATCTGGAAGGAGAGAGATGGCAACACAAGACAAAACGGAGGGCAAAACTTCTCCAACCCTTGCAAATGCAGGTGAAAAGGTCAGAAAGAGGAATGTTACTTAGTATGTTGTTCTTGATGCTGCATCTGTTTTGCGCAATGGAGATACTGCGGGCCAGTGACAGTCTTAGAAATAACATTTTGGGAGCTGCTACTACAATACATGCACACTTGTCAAAGAGTAATATTCCTTGCCTCAATTCCAGTGCTCTGAAGAGGACAGTAGAAGAAAAAGAAATGAAGCCACAGAAGAAGGATTGGATACTGCATCTCAGTAAGTATTGAGATCACTTTTCCAGTCTCTTGGTATTAACTGACCATAATTGTTAATTTGTTCCATACAGTCCTCTTAGAAAAAGACAGCAATAGCTGTGAAGCTTTAATATAAATTTCAAAATTGACTTTAGTATTTTTTGGATGATATCAGGTGGTACTAAGGTAGAAGGTTTGTACATCTTTTCTGGAAGGTTGATGAAAGCATTGCTTTATGAAGTACCAACAATGCCTGTAATTTGAGAGGGAGAGAGTGATAACTATGGCTTTGCTTTCATCCCAGCCTCTTTATCAGGTAACGGTTCAGCTTCTGGCACTGCAGAAGCAGCTGTGGAATGCAGTCTAGTTAGGTTCCTCCCCTGTGTGACAAATTAATCTTTTTAATACCTAGATAAATTGAGTTTTCATACGTTGTAAGACTAAACAAAGTCTTGTTTCTTGTATGAAGCAACTTGCATAAGTTTGGGCAAATCTTCCTGAAGACAAAACAATTTCAGTAAAGAAATCTGTGCAAGACATTGTATGGTTAGATAGGCTTGAATATTATGGAGTAAATGTCAAAGTAAATGTCAAATGTTGTGGATCCTTTGTGCAGGGAACCTGAAAAAACTGCAATTGCAAAGACAATAGTTGGAGAATATCGACAGAGATTTAAACCTAATGTTACAAGAGCATCTGGAAGGAAAGAAGAGCCTGAAAAAGATGCAGGAAATGATAAAATATCCCATCTACGGCCTAAGGGGGAAACTGAGAAGGTATTTAATAAAGTAACATAACTGAGGATAATGTGTTTGGTAGCTAAAAACCTGCTGGATGCAATAGTAACACTGTATTTTTTACCTTTACTTTTTTGCTCCTAAGTATAACCAGGAATTAGCCACTTACTTAACTTGCTCAGTGACAGTGTGGTATTGCTTAGTAACCTCAGCTGTGGTGAGAGGTTATTACACAAACAGTAGATACCAGTAGTCTTTTGTGTCCTGCAGCAAATACAACTTCAGGTGTTTGCTCTAGTTTTTACTGAATGTGTCTGACTGTGAAATTTACACTGTAATTTTTGTGCGTCATACGCAATCTATTCTGTTCCCTCTTACAGTTGTCCCCTGAACAGTTACTTGGTTAGTTAGGTGATGCTGTACTTTATGAATATAAGACATTCATAATGTCTTAAGTTCATGTCATAATACTCTGTTTCTGTTCAGAATAATGACCAAGGTAATAGATCTGATGTTACCAGTGAAGATGCTGCAGAAAAAAATGACAAAGTTCTGGAGACAGTGTCTCAGTAAGTATGAGAAAAATAAGAAAATAAACGCTGCTGTCCTGCAATTTACCATTCTTGTCACTTCTGGTAGCATTTTGTAGTGTGGTAATTACAGAAGTTTTTGAAGAAACTTCTATAGTTCAGAAATTGAGGGCAAAATAGGAATCTTCATTAACTTATGAAACATACATGAAGCATTTTCATTTTTAAAGTAGTACTTTTAAATTATAAGTCAGTCATGGAAAATGTAAAAAAGTTGAAAAACTTAGTCCCTTGAAAAGTAAAACAAGCCTTAGCTACTCACTTTTAATACTAAAATGCATCCATTTTAACAGTGGTTAAGTATTTAAACAACAGGAGTATTTTAAAAGTGTAGTTAAGTTTTAGGTGTCAAATAAGAGGAAGAAAAAAATCCAGTATGTGGGCAATGTAATGCATATTTATATAGTGTTGCATTTTTCTTCATTGAAGTGTCAGCTGTAGTGTAAAAGGAATAATATGTTTTACAGAAGAGATTGTAAAAAATAAAAACTAAAACCAACTTTCCCCCAAATACTCCCCCACAAAAAAATCCCCAAAACAGCCTAAACCAAGAACAGAAATAAAAACCCAAAGCCTCGAACTTTTCTTTTAAAGGTAGATAGTTGAAGAGGATGGATGGAAATAAACTGGGTGTAATAATCTGCCAGAAAAATATTTTCGGTTATTTCTTTCATTAATCTGCTCTGTGACTTGATGCTCAGTGTAAAAAGATGTAGAAGAATCTCACAGTTCTAATAATGCACTACTGATATTTTTACATTAGTAAGATAAAAAAGTTATTTATGTATTTTCTGACTATACTAAAGAAAAACTGAATATTTGCATATTTTTTATCTGTTTGTTAAATTAGGTCCATCTGCCTCTAGACTAGATAGGAATACAATGAGATTACAAATCCATTATGGATCAGAAAAAGGTCTCTCTAGTGTGGTTTCCTGTCACCAATGGGAAGAGGAAAATAACAGGGCAAACATAAGTTTAAACTCTCAGTCCCTAGTAGATACACTTCCAGTTTTATTCTTTCAGGAAGCTAGTAATACATTTTAGGTAAGTGTATGTTAATAACTTAAAAGAAAGGGAAAAAAAATTACTTCTCAAGTCTCCTCCCACTTTCAGATATGGTATGCACTTCATGGATCATATATGTTTTTCCAGGTCTAATGAAACAGCTGGTTTAAAAGATGGCAAACGGATCGTGTTGAATCAAACACCTCTAAGGAGAGGCAGAATACAGAGACCAAAACCAAATCTAGGAAGAACTGCTGCAAGGCAAAAAGAACAGATAGATGAAAAAGATCCTGAAGAGGAGACAACTGGAGGTGGGGAAGCAGAAAAAGGTGTTGTACACCATCAAGATGAAAACAATGATCTCTGCCTCAAAAGTGTGAGTTTCTGGAGCAGTTGCTTATGTATGCTGTTTTGTTGGGTCCTTAGTAAAAGCCTTGGTAACAAAGACCTAGGTACATACCACATAATTTGTAGGGATAGGCTTTGCAGGCTTCATTTATTATTTCAGAATAAACCCAATTGTCATTAAATTTCCTCATTTTTGCACTTGGATTCTGTTTTCCATAGTTTCCAGGTTTAACTCCAGTGAGCAACCAAGTACCAACTCACTTGCTCACTGCCCCACCAGCAGCCCTGGAGACAGAACTGGAAGGGTAAAAGCTGGAAAACAGGGGCTGAGATAAACCCCTGAGTGCTGGCTGTAAGGTTTAATAGCGAAAGCAGAAGCTACACTCATGTGCAGATCATAACTCTTCTACTAGTTCCCATGAACAGGCAGGTGTTCAGCAATCTCCAGGAAAGCTGGGCTTTATCACACATAATGGTTATTTGGGAATACAAAAGCCATTCCCCCTACTTTATATACTGAGCTGCATGTCAGCAGGACATGGAATATCCCTTTGGTCAATTGGGGTCACATGTCCTGACTGTGTCCCCTCCCATCCTTTCATGCTCCCCCAACTTCCTCTCCAGCTTGGCAATATGAAAAGCAGAAAAGGCCTTGGCTCTGTGTAAGCCCTGCGCAGCAATACTCTGTATTATCAACCCTGTGTGCAGCACAAACCCGAAACACAGCTCCATTCTTGACACTGAAAAAAGCTAACCCTACCCTAGTCAAAACCAGCATACTTGGAAATGGAATATATCTCACTTTGTCGTATTGTGATACCAGATCTGAAAAGAGAAATGCAAAGAAAAAATGTCTCGGAAGATGTTGTAGTAAATAAGCAGATGGGACTCAGTTTTCTGATGCAGAATAAGCCAATTCTTTATTCACAAAGCTCATATTTATAGGACATATCAGAAGGCACCATGTTAAACCTAATTGATCAGCAATACAGTGAAACTCAGTTCATTGGTCAGTAAGGGCTATTTGGATATGTCTATCAAATCTTCACAATCTAGATATATTTGTGTATTTTCTTCACGGATTCTCATGGGACAGATTTATTGTTTATGCAGGTGCAGATTTATTTTTCTCTCTAAGAACAGGTTGTTCCATTCATTCTTATAATTTTTTTTTACAGGAACTTACAAGCTACTTCTAGCTTAGCTAGAGTATCAGGGCCTAAACAATATTTTATAAGGCCTTTCTTTTATAATATCTCTAATAACAGGAAGATAAACCACTTAAAAGAAAATATAAAGAAAAATAACTTCTCACTTCTTTAGTAGATGCTAATATTAGTTGGATGCACAAGAAGCAAGATAAATTGTAGTGTTTCTGTGTATTCTGTGTAGTGTATTCTGAAAATATTAAAACTTCCACATTTTCCTCCTGCTCTCCTAGAAGAGACATTGAGCAAATATTTAATCTTAACAGAGTGGAACTTCTATTTGTTTTAGGATTTAACAGTTCCTGAAGACACTCAGCCAACCAGTGTGACGTTAGAAGATGTTTCTACAGATTCTGAGATGAGCTCAATATGTGCAATACAGTGTTTCCAAGAAAAGTCCTCAGAAGCAGAAAGCTGTGAAAGTGAAAAGGGATTGTCACGTGTCTCAAACCAGGTTTCAAATTCCAATACAGGGTAAGGTTATTTCACTTTAATGGAGAGAAAGGATGGTTCAAAGCTATTGGTATCTCTAGGTATTATACCATTTTATGTTCAACTCCAGCATTACAAACAAGTTTTATATATGTAAAGACATATTTAATCAGGACAATACTAGACTTTAACTAACAAAACCCCAAGAGCTTGAAAGTGTTAACTTTACATGCTGTTGGATATTAATTTGATCTTTAGACTATTTGCCTAATTTTCTAACAAATCCACTTTTCTAATGCTCAGTCCCTGTGATTGTCTTCTTCATGTTGATCTCCACAGTGCATCCCACTGTGCTTATATAAATCCTTGAGTACACGGTGTGGTTTGCTGTTAAAGTGTCTCTTAAAAAAACGGTCAGCCACAGGTATTCTGTAAGTCTGCTGGGTAGCTTTAAAACATGATTAGAGGAAGGTATTTGTGAAATGTATATATCATGTTCAAATGTCTCAGCTTTGACTTGAGACTTCCAGGTCTCAAGCGAAAGTTGCAGTTAACTTACGTTTGCTTACCCATTCATATGATACAGAGACTTCTGGTGATGATCACTGTGTTTTTATTGGATCTTTTTCATGTCACTAACATTGTTATTGCTCTGAGAGCTGTATACAAGTATGCCATATTGTCCCATGCCTTTGTTGTAGGGAATCTCATCCTCAGAATGAAGGGGAGAAAACTGTTGTGTCATCAAGTCGGCTGCTGAGGACACGATTCCAGAGGCCAAAGCCAAATTTAAGAACAACTAGTAGAAAGGAAGTTCTGGATGTAAATAGTAAAGGTGCATCACAGAAAGATACCAACAAGGAAGAAAATTTGACACAGTGTGTTAGTGAATGTAGCATCCCTCCTGACACAGACGTAAGGCTTTTGGTTTTTCCTTTAATTATATTTGAGCTTTTGGTTTTGTGAAATGATATACTGATGATTTAAAAAAATACAAAGTTAACCATTTGAAACAGTTTTTTCAAAAGCTAAAATTTTCTACATTAAAACTTGTGTACTTTTCACTTGGTCATATGTGAGGAGAAAAAGATGACTGAATCCCTTGTTCTGTGTCCAGATGCCTTTCTGACCCAAGGTGGCATTATAGAGTTGACAGGGAAGAAAGAAAAAGTATTAATAGAAGATAGCACAAAAGAAATACAGATTTCAAGGAATTTCGTCGTAAATAAAAAAGTGCATATTTGTCCTGGAAAGACTAGGAAATCATTAGTGAGCAGTTACAGAGGAGTTTTGGAGTTTTGTAGGAGAGTGCAAAAAACTCTCTGAGTTTTTCAGAGAGTGGTAAGTACCAAACTTCATATGCGTAATAAAGTCTCCTTTTGGTTTATTATTACAGCTTTTTCTGGTTCTTGTGTTTACATTTTTCAGAAAGCAGGAAAATGTGAAGTCTTAAATGCACTAGAATCCTTGGGAAAGGAGAAGTCACTTTGCTCTCAGGAGATTTCTGAGAGGCCAAGTTGTAAGTCCCCAAAAACATTTTCAAGATCAGAGGATGGTGAACTGGAGTTCTGTCTACCTGAAATTAGCCAAGATGACATTTCTACTACTGTTGCAGGGTAAGGGCCTAGCTACTTTTGATTCTTGACTGTAACAATGAAAGAATTTTACAAGGAAATCGATTGTGCCAATGGATTGCCATCTGGCAAACATAGTCTAATGAAAATACTGCATAAAATTTCCATTCTCATAGTTTAACACAAGTGATGCTACAATTTCAGTAGCTTCTATGTTAAGCGTGACATTAATGAGCATTCATTTTATAACTGTTTCATCACCTGAAAGACTGGATTCATTGCAGGTAAGCAGGGAAATACTAGTTTGCTTATCAGAGAAACCATGTAAAAATTGCTTTGGTTTTATAGCAGCAAGTAGTCAGTAAGTTAATACCTTCAGTGAGCTAGTTAATTCTGTTGTTGGAAATATTTAGAAGACTGGTGCTTTGAAATTTGTGCTGGAACAAATTGTCATTTGTAATTTAAACTCAGCTGAACTTAGAGTTCACAGATTTCTCTTAAAAACTCAGTCTTTTTGCAGGTAATACTGATGGACCTGTGTTTGTGTTTGTAACATGCGTTTGTACTAAGTTTTGGATTATTTTTTCTGTCTTAACTTTGCACTGATGACAAAAACAGCACTCAAGAAGAACATCAACAAGCATCTCTACCACCTATACAGCTAGTACGGAACAAGAGATATAAGCCAAACTTAGTAAGAACTTTTGGAAAGAAGGAGTTACAATTATCAGAAAATGAGAGGAAGAAAAAGCCTGAAGCAGAGCAGAAAGATGAGTTTGACAATACTGTCATGGTAAGCCTTAATAAGAGTAAAGCTTTGCCTTCAGAGTTGGTTTGAAGTGCATATTCACTTTTATGAAGTTAAATGAAAACATTGAAGTTGCATTGCCTGAAGCTGAGACAATATATTAAATGAAAAAAAAAATACCCAAACCTTGGTAAGCTGAGGTACTGTAGGTATGAAATCAGTGAGGTCTACAACTTGAAGTATTAATTACTTTTCTACAAAGGATCTGCTTTTGATTGGATTGCATGATAGGAAAAAATTACATACATTTATACAAACTCTAGAATAAAAATGCATAAAAATTAGCTTTTTTTCTCATTTCATCTTTCCTGTTTGGATGAATCAAGTCTGTGTTGAGCAGTCTAGTATAATGTCTCAAGTGAAGACAGAGGACAGCTATTTTTATTTAAAAAGGGTTTTTTAAATACCATAAGCTTTAACTGGGGTCATCGCTACAGTATGTGATACTCTTCTGTTTCATACAAGTAACTGAAACTGTGTATCCCCACAGACACTTCACTAGGGACTGTGAAAAGTGTGGAAATCCTTGAAAGCCCTTTACAGTATGTGTTCTCTGTAACTGTTTTGTGGGTACATGAATCATGGAATGGAAGTAGGGATGTCTGTGTAGACTTGCCTTAGATTTGGAATACAGCTAAACTTTGCAAGAGTGACTGATGTTTTAGAGTGGTTATAGCTGGTTTTGTTCTTGAGCCTATGAAAAGTACTTGTGTCCTGCATTCTTCTCTCATCACCCTTCAGTGCCACGGTTGGCTCACCCCTAGCTGAGACAGTTCCTTGTGATTCCTTTGGCTGCTCTAGGCCTGTGGCCTGTGAGCCATGTACGTACAACTGCTCTGTCCGTACTGGGCAAATCTGTAGAACCAGAGTAGGTCTGATGCTCCTCTTTACTAATCAAGCTGTCACAGGCCCGAAGTGGTAAAGGATATGTTTGAGCAGCTTCTTTGTGGAACCATTGTGGCAAATACAGACATAAAGCTTATTAGGCCTTCTGGATCTTGAGGCTGTGTTATTGTGGCTTGGGTGTGTCTGTGCTGCCCTCTGCAGTGTCCAGTTTTCAAAGGTTTTCCATTTGCTGAAGTATCTTGTTTCCACAGTGCTTCATGTATTAGGGAATTGATTGAATACTAAATAGATGAGTGTTTCCCATAATGCTTGGGTGCATATAGTATTTAAGAGCTTAACTCTAGGTATCCCAGGAGTATGAAGACTTCTGTTCCTTTTTGCATATAAATTGAATTATGATAACATGATTCTTATCTTTATTCCAGTTGGGAAAAGAGCATAGTTTCTATTTTTGCATATAAAATATATGTCTGTTTTAGAAGCTTACATACTTCTATTTATCTTCATTCTTCTTTTACTGTAAACTAAAGGGTGAAAATGAAGCTGTGTTGTGTCAAGCAGATGTACTGAAGAAAGAGGAACAGCAAGAGGTGCCTCAGGTGCTCTCTATTTCTGAAACCTTATTGTCTGAACAAAGCAGGTGAGATTTGATTTTAGCAAAATTACATTTGAAAAGTTTTTGTCTCTGCGTAATGAGATACCTTTGCAAATGGCAGTTCTTCTGTTCCTTGCCTTTTGTCTTCCTACAGTATTTCATTTTCAGTGCCTACGAACAGCTTCTTCCAGTGTTTTCAGAGCACATTTTTTTAGCTGCACTCCTTGTCATTGTTTATCTGGTACATACTTGATCTGTATGAGCTCATAGCTCTTCTTGACCAAGGTTTTTTATTACTGGGTCTGTATTTGCTTAAGTAGCAATCACACATGTAAGATACATAACATTCAAATCTTGCAAAATGTCAGAGACTTGACTTCCATTGATCCATCCATGTGCTCTTCTATTTTACTGCCACTGTTGTTAAAACAAGATCTTAGGTGTGTGTTAGGCTCCTGATACTTTGATGTAAAGTACTTTAGATGTACTTTGTACATCTAAATAAGCTGTTGTAAATGCATTAATTAATTTCAGTCTAGTAAGAATGGTTAGCAACACAACTTGTTTTTTATGTTAAAAATGCCTTGATAAAGACATTTTGTTATTTCTGCTCCAAAGTTAACCTTGAATAAGAAATATATTTGAAAATATAATTTTATTGATCTTAAACAAAGCAGTCTGTTAGTCTCTTGTGTAAGTGTTGATTTAAAACTTAAGTGCAGAAATGCTTTTTTTCTCTCCCAGCCAAAGTCAAGTGTGGTTTTTCTGTTTTTGTTTGTTTGCTTTAAATTCACCAGTACTGAAAAAATTACCTCCCAAGGAGGCAAGCTGAGTGCTCTGAAGCCAGGACAATTCATAAGGATCGAGTCTCCAAGAACTAGACCAAACCTAGAAAGAACATACAGTGAAAAACGATCTCCAGTAGTACAAAAACTTGCTGCCTCAGATGAAGAAGAAATGAATCAAGGAGAGAATCTGCTTGTGGCAGAAGAATCTGAAAACCCTTTCTCCTCAAAAGTGAGATTCTCTTCACTTATTTCTGGCTACACTTTCTCATGCTTGATTCCACACTAGCTGTTTTTAAGACATCTAAATAAGCTGTTGTAAATGCATTAATTAATTTCAGTCTAGTAAGAATTCTTGTTCAGTATTTGCATGCTATTACAGCATTTTCCAAAATCCTGTTAGTGATACATTGGTAAGATACATAAAGACTTGAACTTTGACATTTCAGTCATAGTCATGATACATTATTAGTTACTTGCATGCTATACTTCTGATGCTGGGTTTCTCCTGAGCTCCTTGGTGGCTTCTCATAAAGGACTATATTGGTTGCAGTACCTGTTTTTGTTAGCTAAAAACCTTCCTAGAGGAACAAGGAACAAGGTAATGGTGCCCTAAACTACCTGGAAGTTTTTAAATGAAGTTTCATCTCAGATTAACAGCTTGATCATAATTCGCAAAACTTTATTTTACAGGCATACAGGTATATATATTTATATTTATCCAGGTACAAATATTTATATATTTATTTTACAGGTATATATACATATATTTTACTGGTATTTATATTTTTTGCTGATATTGTTGTTGGTTTTCTTCTCAAAGGATGACATGGAAGTGTTGCTTGTGGGAAATTTGGCCAAGAATGACAGTTTAGACGTAAATTCAAGAAGCGTGACACCAGGAATGCTTTGTCCTTCTAAAAACCCATCAGATTGCAACAGCAAAAGAGAGCTGGAGGAGTGTCTATCTGCAGATGCTATAGGAAGCATCCAGGATACCACAGAAAGGTAAAGTTACCTGTGGGAAAAGTAAAAATCTCTCATTTTGGTTTCAACTGGGGTAGAGTTTATCTTCTTCTTAGTAGCTGGTACACTGCTGCATTTTGGATTCAATATGAGAATAGCATTGATAACACAGTGACATTTTAGTTGTTGTTGAGCAGTGCTTACCCTGAGTAGAGGACTTATCAGTGGTCTCATGATCTGCCAGTGAGCAGGTGCACAAGCAGCTGAGAGGTAGCACAGCTACAAGAGCTGATCTGAACTGTCCCAAAGGATATTCCATACCATGGAATGTCATGCTTAGTCTATAAACTGGAGGGACCTGGCCAGGGGCTGCTGAACACTGCTTAAAGATGAGCTGGGCATCAGTCAGCAAGCAGTGAGCAGTTGTGTATCACTTGTTTCCCTTGTTTTTTTTTTTATTCCTATCTGTCTGTGTGTGTCTGCCTTTTTGTTATTTTATATTTTACTTTGTTTTGGTTATTGAACTGTTCTTATCTAAGGTTTAACCACAAGATTTACCTTTTCTTTCCAATACTCCTTCTCTTTGGGGTTTGAGGACTGACTGACTGCATGGCATTTACTTGTCAGCTGGGATTAAGCCATGACAGTACTTTAAAATTTTTGTGCATTGGTCCAGTTGTTTTCATACAGCACTTGCTTTTGGAAGTACAGGCTAGTACTAGCTGTACTAGTTGTTATCTACTATGTGCTGTGAAAGTCACTAGGTGGCATTCTTAAGTAATACAAGAGTTTCTAACAGATTTAGGGGACTTTTTTCAAGGCTGTTGTCTTTTTTAGAAGGTACTTCATGGGTGAGAGCAGAAACAATCAGAGTTTAGCTGTCTGAATTTCTCACTAATAAATTCTTGGGGTATAGTGCACTGTGAATGTGGACCAGAGACTGAGCAGTGCCATTTACACTCCCTTATAATTGAAAAGTGGCAGGAAGACAGCAAGCTCATTTTATGTTTCTGTAGGATGTATTCTGAGTCTCTTCAATTTTTCTTTCCAGCAGGAGAACTTCCGGCAATAATGCTTATAATATACATGCATGATGAGGCAGATGGTGCCACTTATATGTGACAGCTCCGAGTTATGTTATAAGCTACCTTTTGCTCAGTCTCGGCTTATACAGAGCAGCCCCAAATCAGTGTATTTTACAATTCTGCTGTTTTCTGAAATTAAATTCTGGTTTGCATCTGTCTCTGAAACTCTAAAACTCTTTAAAATCTCATCCATGAATTATGTTAAAATCATGGCCCAGAGTCTTTGTGCTAACAAGACAAAGGCCTTACTTGACAGTCTTCTTGTCTTCTGTGGTGGTGGACTCATAGAATGGTTGAGGGTGGAAGGGCCTGCTAAAGATCTTCTGGCCCAACCCCCCAGTCAAGGCACCTGGAGCTGGTTGCCCAATACTGCGTCCAGACAGCTTCTGAATCTTGCCAAGGATGGAGACTCCAGTGTCTCTGGGCAGCCTGTGCCAGTGCTGGGTAACCCTCACAGTGAAACAGGATTTCCTGGTGCTCAGAAGGAGCCTCCTGTCTTGCACTGTTTGCCCATTGTCTCTTGTCCTGTCACTGGGCATCCCTGGAAAGAGCCTGGCCCTGTCCTGTTTGCACCCTCCCCTTGGCTTTTTGTGGAACTGTTGAAGAGATCCCTGGGCCTTCTCTCCAGGTTGAACAGTTCCTGCTCCGTCAGCTTTTTGTCCTAGGAGAGATGCTTCCACCCCTTTACCATCTGTGTGACCCTTTGAGGGGCTGTCTCCAGTGTGTCCAGGTCTCTCCGACCAGGGAGCCCAGGACTGGTCAGTCCTCCAGGTGTGGCTTCTTCAGTGAAGCTGAACAAGGGGCAAGGATCACCTCCCCTAGCCTGCTGGCAACGCTTCTCCTGCTGCAGCCCAGGTCACCGTCAGCTGTTTGTGCAGCCACAGCACCTTCCTGGTTCATGTTCAACTTGGAGACCACCAGGACAGCCGGGTTCTTTTCTGCAAAGCTGCTTTCCATCTGGGTGGCTTGCAGCACGTGCTGGTGCCTTGGGTTGTTCCTCCTGTGGTGCAGGACTTTGCATCTCCCCTAGCTGAACTTCCTGAGGTGCCCACTTCTCTAGCCTCTCCAGGTTCCTTTGGAGCCCAGTACAACCTTTGCGTGTCTCTGTCTTTGGGAAGCAATTCCTGCTAGATCTGCCTAATCTGTAAACTTCCTGAGGTTACACCCTGCTCCATCATTCAGATCATTTGTGGAGATACTGGACAGGCGTCGATACAGTATTGACCCATGGGGACACACTGTTGGTTGTTGGTCTCTAACTGGACTTTGTGTCACTGATCACAAACCTCAGAACCTGACAACTCAGTCAGTTTTTAGTGTACTTCCAGTCCATACTTCTTCAGCTCCCTTATCAGTATGTTAGGAGAGACAGCGTTCAACAGTGTTACAAGTCTTACTGGAGTTCAGGCAGACACTATTTACTGCTCTCCCTTCATTTATCGAGCCAGTCATTTCCTTGAAAGATAGTACCAAGTTGATTAAACATAACTTCTCCATTACAAATCCATGCTGACTACTCCAAGTTAGGTTGTTTTTCATGTGTCTGGAAGTAGTTTCCAGCTTTAGTTGTTCCATCACTTTCCCAGGGACTGAGATAAGGTTGACTAAACTGTATTCTTCTTCCCTTTTTCTCAAGTCTTGAGTTTAGAAGGCCAGGATTTCTGTCTTACTGATCTGAATGTGTTTGAACAGATGTAAGAATTGTATCCTTTTGGAAAGCAGTAGAATCTTGAGCACTGCAATTAGTGAATATAATATTCCTATGGCTGCTTAATTTTGGAGACCTATGTTGGTATAGCTGAGATGTTACAGTCTCTCTGACTTCATGTTGTTTGCCTTTCAAAAACCTTTCCCAAAAGTAATCAGGAATGTCCACTGCTGCAGATGTATTATCTCCTTTATGCAGTGTTTTTTTCTTTATGTTTTTTTACATGTAGCCAACTAAGCAAACAAAAATTCAAAATACAAGTTCATTTCTAGTTAGAAGTACTAAATATCTGATAGTAAGCCAGGCTTTAAGAGTACTTTGTAGTTCTTCAAAAATAAAAGTTGAAACATATTTTTGTAGGTCCAATGATAAATTAAATTCTGGAGAAGGAAGTGAACTGAGAGCAAGGGAACCCCATTGGAACCCAAAGCCAGACCTAGTGAGACTTACTAGGAAAAGAGATTATCCTGAAGAGTGTGAAAACAGAGAAGAGGACAACACTGAGAGAAATGAAGAAGAGTTTTTGGTGTTATTAAAAACAAGTGTATCAGGGGTAAGTGCTGATCATGTATTTTCAGCCAGTTAAACCTCAGTCCTGTTGCCCAAGTTCTTAGAAAGCTGGCACAGAAATCCAGTATATGGCTGGAAAGGTTAATGTGATTATTTGATTTTTTTACAATTCACTATTGGAAACTATGCTGAATAAATAGACTTAGTATTTAGAAGCTGTGGAAATACTCAATATACACTGTTGTCTTAAGTTGTATGGTTTCTATGACCAG
The DNA here is from genome assembly GCA_017589585.1 of Phylloscopus whistleri. NCBI lineage: Eukaryota > Metazoa > Chordata > Aves > Passeriformes > Phylloscopidae > Phylloscopus > Phylloscopus whistleri. The sequence continues at coordinate 1,263,688 of JADMLD010000620.1, forward strand.
AAATTAGCATTATAATAAATACATGCTAACATGGTTAAAAAACAATTTACCATTTGTTATTCATTGAACAGTGGAAAATAAGGCAGTTAGTTAACTTCAGATACTACCTAAAATCTGTGTTAATAAACTTAGAAATTAAAATGAAAGTGAACAAAGTTCAGACCTTCTTAAATTTGCTCAGCAGGCCTAACTTAGCCCAGACTACTTCTATCTGTATCTGATGCTGTGGTAACTGAGTCAAGTTTATCTGGCGTTCCCTATTTTCTATTTTCTATATGGATGACTAAATACTTCTAGATAAATACCATTTTAGCCAAGTATCCATAGTTGTCAGAACTGTAGTTGCTGATGTTTGTCTGTATATATGTTTAATAATATTTAAATGTTTTTATATAAAATATAGTTTTTCTTCCTGCCTTGTTCCCAAGGCAGGAAAATAAATTTTCGTTCCTGCAAATTGTTCTTTAAAATAATAGGTTATTTTAGAAAATTATTAATCTCTGCAGCTTCTAAAAAGTTGTTGCTCTTGATAAATTGAGCATGGTCTTGCTCAATTAACTACAGTAGCACTGGGAATTCAAGCATCATAGATAATACCAGTTAATGATACCTCTGCTGTAGAGCCCAAAATTAAAGACAATGAGGAAGAATATGCTAAGTTATCAGAGATGATAGCTGGGCACGTTCTCAAGATCCTCAAACGAAGTTCTTTAAATCACCAAAACCAGTTACAAATGTTTGGCACTTAGTATGATAATAATTATCCCCTGTGTTCAGCAAAACTCCAGTAATACCGTGGAAGCTGGATCCTTCTCAGAAGCTACAAGGAAATACAATTTTGCAGAGAATGTTAAAGAAATATCTTGTAAGAGAATCAGACAGGACATTACCCTCCAGTCTCCAGGGATATCATCAGAGAGTCAAGTAGAACAAGATAATTCTCAGCTTTCTACCTCACAGGAAAAGCATTCAGACAATCTCACAAGGTAAAACAACTGTTTTGCTTTGTAAACTAAACTCAGTTGATTGATAATTAATTATTGGCCATAGTTCTGCCTTATGTTACGTGTGTCCATGCTGTCTGTCAGTTTTTGTGTCTTCAGTCTGAACTTAGCAGATGTGTGCAGATACGGTTTGTCTCCTACTCCGCCTGTATTCTCATAAAATGAACACAGCTAGCACTCTCACCAATCCATCCCATGGCTTCAACAGAAATTCCTGATTTTATAGAGGAGGCCTTAAGAGTACCCATATTTGGGGGCACAGAGAAGAGGAAGCCTAAAGAGAAGCTTTGTGCTAGAAGTGCCCTCTGCTGCCATTTGCTTCCACTCCCCACCAGTTTACCAAGGAGGATGTTTTGTGGGAGGAACTTTGTCATTACTTTTGATACTCAAAGTGGTTGTGCCCATGACTTTAAGGAAGGAAACTGTAGGTAACTGATTATTGAAGAGAATGCTGTCTGAGAAACCAGAGCAGATAAGCAAGTATCATCTAACAGTTTCAGTTTGTAAACAATGTCTGATCAATTAAAGTATTGTAGTTTGGGGCTTCTAATGTAGCTTTAGCAAAAGACAATGGAAGTGTTCCTGTGGCTTACAAAATATGTGACTTCCACATCCCTCAAAATTAAAATGATTTTATACTTTTCTGATCAAAGAATTGTGTATCTTGCAAGTTTAATTGTGAAGACTTCTGGCATTCTGAAACTGCTTAATACACATTTGCTGTCAGTACCTTATGTACACAGGAAGAAATTAAATTTCTGATTAAATGCTTATTTGTCACTATTAAGTTAAAAAGTAAATAGTTTGCATTGTTGGTCACAATGATAACTTTTTTTTGAATTGAGTTTATTTTGATTTGTTGTATCCCTCTCTTTGGAAGGTCTTGGATTTCATTATTTTTGTTCTGTACTTTAGAAGGCAGTTCAGGAGATCATCAAAACAGACAGTACTGCCAGAACATGTGTTGGAGCCAAAACCTGCTACTTCTTCTGCCTCTGAATGTGAGGCTGATGGCAGTGAGAAGGGGAGTCAAAGGCAAGAAGCTAAACTGAGTGTTACCAGAGACAAAAATTTGAAAACTACACAGAGAAGAAAATCTGGGAGGGAACCCCGAAGTTCAAAGATAACCTTTGTCACCCTTCGGGCTTCTCAAGAGGAGGAGGAGGATGAGGAGCCAGATGACTTTGAGTTTGATGATGAAGAAGAATGCTTTGCATCAGAGGAAGTAAACAAGGCTCCGGTGTTTGTTCCTATAGGTCTTCGATCTCCAAAACCAATTCCTCTGCAGATACAGGAAACCATGGAGGAGGTATTGTGTAGCTGGGTTCTGCATATGCAATTTTGTTCTGATTGTTTAAAAAGATTTTATTCTAATTGTATCTCTGAGTATTTGGGTTTTATCCGAGTTCATGTTAAGAATGGTGTTGAGAGTAGTAGGGAAGTTCCTTGGTACATACACTTGGTTTTGACTTAATACTGTGTCAGGCTAAGATCCAGTTATGTAATTATGTTTACAACCTGTATAGGTGTGCAGGGTACTCACCAGTTTGTTTATTGGGATTGAATATAGGCCCAAATTCGATGCTCATCCATGTGTTTTGATGCCCAAAATGGATCAAACGGAGCACTTCAATTTCATACTTGAATGTTATGAAATGAGGGTGTGAGGAAAATTTCTGTATGTCGTGTCCCCCTTGCCAAGAAACTTAACTGTCAGGTAGGCTGACCTGGCCAGCAGCCAGACACACACATTTACTTGCTCATTTCCTTTTCCTGTGGGACAAGGAGAAATTAGAAGAAGGGCAAGAAGATTTCTCTATTGATACAAAGACAGTTACATACATTAAGGAAAATCTGTGTGCAAATGAAAAGCAAAATAAGGAATTTGTCTGATGCTTTCCATTGTCAGGTTACTCGTGGAAATCAGGGCCTCAGTCTGTGTAAGAGTAACTTTGGAAGACAAATGCCTTAACCACAAATGGCCTCCTCTTCTCCCTCCTTTCCCTGAGCTTTTATTGCTGAACGTGTCATCATATGATACAGAATACCCCTTTGATCAGTTTGTGTCAGCTGTCTGTGTGCTCTCCTGAGCTCTTCCTTACCACTGGTCTCCCTGCTGGATAAAAGAATAGGAAAAAAGCTTTGCCATTGTGCAGGAATAGCAAAAGCACGGTTGTCTTACCAACACTGTTGTAGTTATAAATCCAAAAGACAGTACTATGTGAGCTGGTATGAAGAAAATTAACTTAATCCCAGCCATGCCCAGCATAATCTTCACCCTTTCTTTCATACCATTTGTATCATGCCTAGGTCTTACACTATCCAGTGCAAGACATTTTTCTGGTTTTTTTTTCCCTGTCATCGCTACTTTCCATTCACTTCAGTGGTTTTTGCTTTCTAGTGCTTTTTTGCTTACTACTACTCCTAGTCATCTTCCTCTCTGCCCATTGAAATCCTGCTTTCTATTGTCTCCTGAATTAATCACGCTGTTTCTTTCTCCAGGTGAAATAGCAGAATAATTTAAAGCTCAGTCAAAACACCAAGAGATCTCTAGAACAATAATGGGCAGCATAGAAACTTTTGCTGAATCCTTGATTTCAGTGATGTGGAATGTATATTATGTGTGGGGATTACAGTCAAGTTGCCTAGTTTAACACTTAGGAGAAATGAGTACTAGTGAGGGATGTGCTTAGATACCTAAGGACCCAGCTGTTGTAAAATTTAAATAGGTGAGTCGAAAGTCTGTAAAGTGCAAGCCTTTGAGAGCAACCCAGATTGAGGAGTGTTTTCTGTGAGAACTTCCCTGGAAATACCATAAACTTTCTGTCAGATTTTGAGTCCTCAAAATGTCAAATTCCTGAAATGTCAAAAGTCCTGAAAATGTCAAATGTCTGAAGTTCTCAATGAAAATACAGTGGTGAAGAAGATAAAATATAGGTAAAACAGCGAGTGGGTGTGTTTCTTTGTGTCTCCATGTCTATTCCCTGTCTTGCTTTGGAAATAAGTCTGAACTGGTTTTCTGTCCTGAAGACTTTGAAGTAAACAGTCGCTATAAAAGATCTCAGCTGCATAACTTAGTTTGGTGGAGGAATGAGTGACTAGAAACATGGTCTTAGGTTGTCTCATGCTTCCACTTAACTACAGGTAGCAGTACCTGTTCTTCTTTCTGTTGATACCACTTGTTCCTTCTCAAGTCAGAAGGTATGATTTTTGCGAGAATCCGTCTACATGTTGATCATCTGTTAAATATGTGAGGTTTATAAAAATTTGAATTTGACAGATTTTCTTTTGCATCTGATGAACTGAAATACCTGTAAAATTACTTCCACAGCTCGAAATATCTGTGAATATCCCGGATGTGCAGGTGGCTACTGATGCTGAAAGTCTTTCTTGTGCTTCTGTCCAAACAGTAGTACAGAGGGAAGAAAAAGCAAGCACCTCAACAGCTGTAAGAATGTCTTTTGTTTGTTTCATTGGTCATACAAAGATATTTCAGCAGTCTCTTGTTGCCGTGTCTGAATGTAACTGTAGCTTATTAGAATGCTACCTGTCCCACACAGATGTGAGGCATGGCTGTAGGAAAATTTACTATGTTAGTAAATACTGTTAGCCTTAAAACTGGGGTAACTTGTGAGCACAGAATTTACATGTAAGCATTAAATAAAAATGATCGAGTAATTTTATATAGAACTTTGATACTGTTTTTCTTTGTATTTAAGGAAGCAGCCATACATGAGAATCCAGATGTGGACAAAGGTAGATATGAAACATATTTCCTGTTAACTGGCTACTGATATATACATTTTCCCCCTTTCTTAAAATATGCTTCCAAAGATGGAATTCCAACCCTCTTAGCTGACAGGCTCAGGTGTGTCCCCTGTCAGTGGGTCAGCTGAAACTGGCTGTGCCCATGCTGCCAACACCTTGCCACCTGTATCCAGTGCACCATTAAAGGCAGTCATGTTGCTGCTCCGTGTTTTAACAGTAGCTTGAATTTGCTGGATGAGAATGGCTGCTTGTCTACAAGCATTTTGATCCATAAATAAGGTCAGTTTTAAAAATATGTACTTCACTGTATTGATGGTAGTGTCAAATACTTTTTAAATACGGGTTAAGTGGATTTCTGGTTAATGTGCTTGTGACTTTTAATATGTGTGAACAACTTCACAGGAATTAATGATGGAAGCACTGAAGCCGCTATGACTTTACTTGCAATGGGTGATCCAAATTTCCAGTTAAAAACAAGCACTGAAGGTATGATCTGATTTATGGGACAAAGCTTTGCTCTCATGCTTTCTGGGTCCACTTAAGGAGGGATGGAGCAGTGGCTGCAAAGCTCTTCCGCATGCTGCTGCATAGCAGGAAGTCAAGAATTTTTTATGCTTTTAGTCCTGTTGCATTGTAATACATAGTGAGTCCAGGCAATGCAGGTTGGCTGGAAAGAGGCAAGCACCCTACTGAATACTGCCAACTCTCTATCACTGATAGAAAGTTGTTTCTGTGATCTGTTTTAGGAGGCACATATTTGAATTGATCTGGGCACATAAACTGGACAAAAGAAAGGGATCAAGCTTAAATGACTGTAACTTTCAGTGATCTTTTCAGACCTTTAATGTGAAGCATAGCCTTTTCATCCTTACTGGCTACAACCTGAAATTACCTGGGTGTTTAATAGATTTTGTATAGCATTTATTATCTACTTTCATTCACTGAATGTTAGTTTTTGTTTTCTTAATATAAAAAGTGTTCTCTTAGGACTGTATTTATCTGGGATTTGAATTTGTGTCTTTGGAGAATACAAGCTATGTTAAATGAGGCTTCAAGTTATATAGCTTTATATACATGCCAAACCTGAGTGTTTTAAATGAAGTTTTTCCATTCTGTTATAACCAGAACAGACACATATGTCACCTGCTCAAGATGACTTGGACATGGCTGATAGCCATGTAATTCATGCCTACTCCAAAGCAAATAGAACTTCTAGTCAGTATTCGCTTGCTTCAGACACTTCTATCAAGGAATTGCTGCCCTCTGAGGATGGAAACAACATCAACGTAGAGCATCAAATCACTGGCACAAGAACAGGTGTAGAAGAATATTCAGAGATGGATGCTCCTGATACCAGGTTAAATTACTACTTCAATTTTCTTAGTGAGAGAGACCCTCTGGCACTGCTTACTTTTGCTAGGTTCTTTCTGGCATTTTTATTGATTTGCAAGTAGTCTTGCTTTAATTGAGGTTTCCAAGTTTATGTAATTTAGTATGTAGTCTGCAAAAACTCCTCTCACCTCTTTCTTACTACTTTCATGAAGTGTTTGTATGTAATTTTGCGTATCTACAACTAGTTTTTCTCTCACGAAATTAAGTTTACCCAGGGAAGGCGGGGAGGAGGAAAAACTATGCTAACTAATGATGTACTGGATCACTGCTAATTATCAAGCTCTTTTTTGCAAATTTTTTGACAGCTAATCAGACCAAGGCAAATTGCTTCAGTGTCACTGCTGCGCTGGGGGTGTAGATCAAAGATTTAGAGTAAAGGGATGGCAAGAAACCGGTTGGACTTCCATCATTACGGTTTTTAGTGATTGATCTTTTGTAATTTTGCATTTGTGAATTACGAGGCAGCTTGATGGGAGGCTTTTCCAGAGAAACATCTGCTGGTGGTCATGTATTATTTGGAAGACTATTTAACTTGTTGATTGCTTGAACAAACTATGAGATTATACTTTTTGAAAAATAATAATCCAAGATAATTTGTTTTACATCCAGTTTAATTTTACTATTAAACCAAGACTTACTGCCACGTCATATGTATTAGATTTCTGATATTCTCCTGTTATTTAAACATGTAAAAATTTTTTTTAAATTCCTTTGCATTAGAAACATACTAGGTTACAGCATACCTGTCCGTTTCAATTCACAGATGATTTTTATGGTTTTTTATCCTGCCAGATAGTTTTCTGTCTTCTCTGCCAGTTGCAGCCTTCATTTTAGATCTTCATTGTCTGATCTACCCCATATCTCTTATATCTTCTCTTCACTAACTGTCAAAAATCAAGGACTCTGTTGAAGACATTTTTCCTTTTACTTGCAGTGGTAGCTCTCTGACTCTGGTGAATAGTATGAGACTGACAGGAGGCGGACACCTGGAGCCTGAGCCAACTTCTGGAATATCGAGGTTCAATGAAAACATAATGCAGGAAATACTTAATGCAAATCTACTTGTGGAGCAACTAGAGCAAATTCAAACTGGTAAGCCTGTTTCTTATCCTAGGCTTGTCCTGGTTTAGGGCAAATTTGGGAGGAAACCTCTGAAGGGGGTTCTTCAGGAAAGCAAACCCAAATGGCGCCTCCCCCCAGCCAGTCCGGGAAAAGAACTTCCTCAGAGAAAAGTGGAAAAAACTATTTATTTAACAAACAAGATGCCCACAAGCACAAAGAATGAGTAATATGAAACAATAAAACCTCTGGCCACTCTGAAGAGAGATGGCAAACAGAGCCAGTCCTTGCCCTGGGTGTAGCTCAGCTCGCTCAGTCTCTCACCAGCCCCACTCCCTCTGGAGGGCCAGGCCCGGCGGCCGCAGGTGCCAGCCCTCGCTGCTCCTCTGGGTTTCTCAGTCCACAGCAGATTTAAACAGTCCCAAGAAAAAAGAAAAAAAACAGTCCAGGGAGCTTCTCTGCCTCAGCTAGCTAAAACTAACTAAAAGCACAGGAGATCTCTGTCCCACCGCTGTCCGTGCCTCAGACGAACGCCGGGGCCAGGCCATGTGGGAGTCAGGCAGTTTTCTCAAAACAAACTGTGCTGCTTCTTTTTCCCCCTTCGCTCCCAGAACAATTTTAAAGGTAGAGAACTTAATATACAGCACATACAGAACAGACAATTGGGGATACAAGCATCATAAAGTCACCCTAGCACAGGGCTCTAAAATGGTTATTCAATAGATTCACATCTATTCATTAAACAAAAAAAAGCTGAAAGTCTTTACTTTCCGTTCATGTTCACAGATGATACAGCACCATTGTAATGTAGGGTGCCCATTTGTGATATAGTTTTATACATAAGTATACCTTTCAGTATAAAAATAAATGAAATTTGAATAGCGGGGGGTTTTTTTGCAGGTATTAAATTACCTGGAAAGCACTTAAATTACTGGACTGCCAATTACAGAAATACAGTCTAATAGAGTGCGTTTTTTTCTATTATTACTGTATTTTCCTTCCATTAAAAGTAGAAGAGGAGATAGAAAGAACTGGTTCTCTGTTCTTAAAACGGTTGCAAAAAAGGTAGTCATCAACTGGCAAAATAGGAAAGGCAAGATGAGATATGTATACAAGACAAAAGTATACGTGTGCACATTAATGTATATATGTCTATATAAACATACTACAAAACTTTAATATATACAAGATCATATGTAAAAAGTAATACAAATAGGTATATATACCCACAGATTGAGCAGACATTATTTTAATTTTTATTCTGATAAAACTTAGATCCTACAACCCTTAGTGGTAATGCAGAAATGCAGAAGGTGGAACCACAACCAGTCAGACCAGCTGCAGATGATTCCTCAGTTCTTCATGACTTTGCAACTGGAAGTATGGAACTTACCGAGCAAGAAGACAAAACGGAGAGGTAGGAAGACTCATCCTTTAGTATGACTTTATTCCTACTGTCTCTTAAAATATGCAGCTGAAGTTCAGGTGTAGTATGCAACTGTAATGGAAACAGTGTGCTCACAAGACTATGTTTATACAGATAGTGTACAGTTTGGACTTCAGGTTTTTCTCTGCATATCATGCTACAGCTTTTGGAGATAAAACATTAACTTTTGTTTGCTATTTCAGAACTTAGTCATTACCTTGCTGCTTAACTGTCTTTCATGACACTGCAAGGAAATGCTAAGGAGTTGATTCATTTAGAAATGGTAATGAGCTTATAAGGCTTCCTGATTGTACTTTGAGTAGGAATGTCTCCATTAGTGGTGTTACAGAGACCTTTCCCTGAAATCCTTCATGTAGATTTGTTCAAAGATTGTGCATTCTGTTTAGTACAATGATGTAGATTTTAAACAGGTGCTTTGTTTCCCTGTAATTACATACAGTTCATATTGAATACATTGTAACACAGAATTTGCCATTTGCACAGGGTATCTTCATTTGGGTTCAAATTAACTAGATCCATACCTTACAGAACAGAAAAACAGATAAGGGATGCTTGTGGAAATCCAGGAGATTTAAGACATCTAACTGTATCACCAAAAGCTGAAAAATCACACCTTGAAGACTGTCCAAATCCAAGTTCTGTGGATGAACTGATGGAACAAAGTCCTTGTCCTCTTGAGCATCATATAGGTACAGTCAACTTTACTCAGGTAAAGAACAAGAACTTAATTACAGTCAAGAAGTGTCCAGATTTTGAAATTCTGTAAAGAAGGAGGTTTTCAGTGCAAATGCACCCACCAGTTCTAAAGACCTGGTACTTCAGCTGGTAAATGAAACTTGCTTTTTTGCAAGGGCATATCCAGTCTTTCAGACAAAGTTAATCTTTGCAAACTCTGTTTACAACATTTTAGTAATAAGTGATACGCACTAGCAAATTTGTGAGAAATTTTTAAGAAGTCTTGATAGAAGAAGTTACCGAAGATCCATGTATTCATTCAATGTGACCTCTTACTGTTATATTTGTTTACATTAAAATGAAGTTAAAATGTTACTGCTTGGATGGAGAATGTTCGTTGCCACTTTCATTTGCTTTGTCTAAAACAAACGTCATCCTTTGTTATGCTCTGTTTCATTTATTTAAAAAACAATTAAGAGCTTTACATGCATATTTTTATATGACACAAATTTTGCATATTTTTACATATATCTATATGTATAATCTATATCATCATGTATGTTATCACGGACAAACAATATGTCTTTCACATCCATTTCTTTGTAGTGGTTTGTATGTCTGTGTTCTAGTATAAATGAGAATTACCTTATTTCTTCATAAGAGGAAGGTTCGTTCACATTTCCCTCAGGGTTTTTAGTGTTGTTTTAGATCAGTGAGCATGTAATTACAGTGGAACAGCTGATGCATAGAAGCTTATTTCCTGAGCGCAGCAGGTTGCTGTGTCAAGGCAGATTTCATATTAGGACAATGTGCAAGAATGATGTTGCTCTTACAGGCCTGGCAGAGAGTATGAGAAAAGCCAGCTTGCAGTAGATTATTCCTGGTTTTAGCAAAGGGACAAGCCATAGAACGGAAGGTATAGATGAACTGTAGAGCTTGGTGTTTTTCTTTGGCACTCAGTGGTTTGTTATGGGTTGTAGGAATCTGCTTTCTTAGGGCCACTGAACAATTTATCGTGTGAGTCATCTCTGACAGAGTTGTGCTCTAGGAAGTATAAATTTATTTTGATAAACCATCAATACAGACAACAAGCTGCATATAAATTTTATATTTCCCCAGTGTTTCTTGTCCTTGTTACCTTCAGCCTAGAACAGCTAGAAGTGAAAACTGACAAATGAAATAATGATGATGTGATTGGATTTTTTGTCTCTTTGGCATTTGACATGCTTTGTTTCTTCCTGTTTCCTAGAGAATTTCCTAGATTTATTAAGTTGTTTTATTTCAACTGTGTTGTTTCTAGAATGAAGCTTGTAATCAGGATGCTCAACACCATTGCGTAAGCAGCACAGAAGAAACTTCAGGTATAATGTGCTAATATTCAAAGTTAGCAAAAGCCCACATTTGTGTATCTTGCAGTTACCAAAAGATTAATTAAACCCCTAACATTTTCATTTAAAAGAAATCAAAATTTTCATTGATGTGATTAATCAATCTATTCCATTAACACAAATAATGATCCACAGCATAGTGACATTGCCCTCCCTAGCCTCTTGTCTTTACAATTCGTTAACAGAAACTAGACTTGGGAACTATTTGAATGGCCCTTCATTAAGTTTAAATATCAGTGGATGGGAAATGTGTTCTCTTTGCCCTGTTGTGAGCTCCTGCTGCTTGCCTTGTGGTAGGTATAGCAGTTTTTGGAGCCCTTTATGCACCTCTGACTCACCCATCAGAAACTGAGCACAACAGAGGGAGAGAAACTCTGTAGTTTTCCACTGGTTTAGTGAGGTATAGTTGCTCATAAAGTTACCAAGTGAATGCTGTTGTCAGAGTTGTGTGAGTAGGAGGGCTGTACTTGTGCAAGTGTGGAGCAAGAGGGAAAGAAGTCTAAGACAATCAAACTTCCTTCTTTAGCTGTACTGAGTCAACAGATTAATGCCTATCTGATCAGGTGTGATGAAAGTTACGCAGGTGGTGTTTGCTCTTCCCTAGAACAAATTGAAATGGTTGGTTTGGAGCCACTACTTGTGTAATATCTGGGATGGTCACAGTGATGGAAGCCCAGAACGCTTACTTTACATGGAAATTGCAGTCCAAAACTGTAACTGACGAGCTTGTGCAAAAAATCAGGCTAACACTTCTTCGTAGACATTCGTTGCTATCCTCTATTATTGCAAGAATCTTAAAGCATGTTTAGTTAGATGAAGAATCCAAGCAAATTGAAGCATGAAGCATCTTAAAGCATGTTTAGTTAGATGAAGAATCCAAGCAAGTTGAGGTTGGAATAGAAGCTTTGCATCATTGAGACTGTCTTAAATAATGGAGTACCATTGTTGTTTTCCATCTTTTGAAAACTTTACAAATGTTTGGTCCTTAAATTTTAACAGACGGCAGCTGGCAGTTATCTATTACTGTCTGTTGGTTGATTAAATTATCTGTATTTTTCATCTATTAAATTCAAGACTGTGTTTCCCAAATCCTAATCTGCAGTGAGGGGAAAAATCCTGTGCTTACCTTCGAAACAGCAGATATCTTTAAAGAAGTAACTCTTAATACCTGAGAGTTGCAATTAAAGACAAAAAGCCATTTGATCACCATGACATATGTTTAATTAAACTGAAATTGCTCTTTAATTCTAGAACACCCATTTAAAATCTTCCATCATTACTAGGCATTTTTAATATTCCTCATTCTGAATGGTAATCAGGATTCCTCTGCAGTGAATAAGCACCTAGGAGATGATGATTGTGTATCTCATCTGAAAAGACAGGAAGCTTATTTTCTCAAGAATATGCCCAGTGCCTTTTTCCATGGGGAAATGGGTGCCTAAAATTTCAGTACTCCATGTAGGGAGGACATGAAGAGAACAGCATAATTTCATATTGATTAATAGTTTTTTGTTATTTATTTCCCTGAAAAAATTATAGTAGTGAATGATGATCATAGATGTCCAGAGGAAGAACAGACATTCATTCTAACATTGGTGGAAATCCCAGCTGGCTCAAAAGAGTTTGATGCCTCTGCTATGGTGGAACAAACTTCAGAACCAGTACTACCAGCCCCAATACTTATCAGCTCAATAAATGCAAGTGAAACAACTGTGACTGAAGTGGAGAGGTAAATGGCTTTATTTTTTATCAAAGTGAAACACTTTTTGTGTACCTTGATTGTTCTCTGAATGTGCAGTACAGATTAGAACTTCTTAAAAGAAGAAATGCAAGAGGAAATAATTTTGACTAACTGGTTAGAGAATTAAGAAAGTAAAAGGGCTCTAATCCAGTTTGATGAGGATTCTGTATGTGTTTCAAATTCAGTATTTTAGTTAGCTGGGATTTTGGTGTCACCTTAATTCTAATTTACCCTTTAGAGTAAGTCTTCCTTTTTAGCAGAAGTCATTTGTCCAGCTTGAGTCTTACTTCTCCATATGGAAACTTACTTCAAATGGAAAGCAATTGAAATTAAAAAATCTAAGCATGTTTGCATTTTTACAGTACTTTAACAGTTTGTAGAGTAATTGTTTATTCATTGCTTTTCCAGATTTTTCATGTAGATAGTCTTCTTGGAAAACATGATAAACAGTAAATGTAAATTCTTATATCATTCTCTTCAGTTTGCTCTTTTCAAAAGGCAGACAAGATGCAAACACAAGCTAATTAATTACTCCAAAGAATAATAGCTGGTTTGTCTACTGCAGTCCAAAAAGTTTGAACTTCTTTTACAAAGAGTACCTCTCAATGCAGTGTAACAAAATTTTTGGGTCAACATTACAGTTGAACTAAATCTCTTAGTCAGTTTGGGAGAAAAAAAATTGAAGGAAAAAGACATTATGAAAAATGGAATTGTTGCAAAGTAGTAAAAAACCTGCAAACCCTCAACTATACTAATGTAAGTCCTCAGATTATAAGTAGAGATGTGATACAATTCCACATAATTGTGGGGAATCTTGCCCTCTGATATCAGATGCTAATATTATTCCTTTGTTGAAAGGATAGGTCTTCGAGTAAATGTTGGCTACAAGGAGTAAGAATTCTAACTCCTGTGGAACTACTGACGATAAACAGAATTGCTGACAGGCAGAGTTAGAGTACATGTCCTGTCTTGCTGTTCCTGTACTGCTTTACCATATTTTCCTAGTCTCTGCTGCTTCTCTGTATGTCTTATATATGTTTGTATGTCTTTTGAGGTCATACTGCATGTGGGGGTTCAACTGTGCAGATAAATAATACTGTATTTTAGCATTTTCTAGGGCATTTTATAAGTTGCCATATTTTTGCATTGTATGAAAAGACCAAGTGGAGTTCCAGTAGAACAGCTAAACTAGATTCAATATGACTAGAAAAACTAACTCTAGATAGCACAACGAATTGTTTCTTGGTAGTAAATGGTACATTTGAAGTTAATATTGACATTAAGCAAGAAGGGGTATCACCATTGATCCATGTGTAATTTCCATACAGAAACCTTATACCAAGTAAATTTTGGCTTATTGTACTGTCACAATAATGACTTTATATATATTTTTTTATATATATGAGCAGTATTGGATCCTTGACAACTGCAGCTGGTGAAGTTGCTGCACCTTTAAACAGCAGTATGGAAACCAAACAACTAGAGAATGCAGTAGACTCTGTTCCAAAGTTGCAGACAGCTCAAAAACGATTGGCTGCTGAGCTTGAAGAGAATGATTTTCCTCCTTCCAAGAAAACTCCTGTTGCAGTGGAAGATAACCCAGAAACCACTTACAAGGTGAGATCATAATTTGGTGAGTTTTCATGCATGGGGAAGATGCATAACACATAATAGAGCATTTTAATTATCTTTATTTTTTAATGGTGTCAGTTGCTTAAATATTCACTGCCTATACAGTTTAAAAGGAAAATCAACACCTATAGATTGCTTTTAATTTTTAAATCTACAGCAGGTTTTGGGTGTTCGTTTATTTATTATTAGGGTTTTTTTGAGAATCTGTAGGCTCTCAGGTTTTTTTAATTAGGCTTCCTAGTAGACAGACTGGTAATATGTTTTACTTGGTTCATTCTGCATTGACCTTATGACAATGGCATTGCAGGAGAGGAAAGTCTGGAGGCATATTGGGTGACTAGGTTCACTTGGCAGGTTGTCTAGGTTCACTGAATGATGAATCTGCCTTGTGTCTGTTACATGAAGAAGCTGTTAGATAGATATGTTCCTATTGATTCTTAACATAGCAGGTATTAGTTTAAAAGAACAAGTTGCCAGTGAAAACAAGTCACCATCTTTCCAGCTTCCTCTGTGCTTTTTTACAGTATGACCAAGCTTGTGGCAGCAACTACCATTGATCTTTGTAAGATTGTATAGTGTACCTTGGTGTAGGAATGGGTGGTAATTCCCCACATGATTCAGAGAGCTTTTCTAGGAAAGGATGGATAACAATCTTTCTCCTTCTTTGATCTCTTATCTCAATATCCTTGTCTTGAGTAATTTGTCATAAGAACACCTTGAAAAGCCTGCTCAGGAAATGAGTTAAGTGATGAATGGTGCTGCACTGTCTTCTGTATCAGTCCTGCTCTTAGAACTGTGCATGTGTGAGATGAGTTTATCAATTTCATTGTCTCTTCTGTATTGAGAGCAATGAAAAAAGGTTTTGTTTTTTCTTTTTTAAATACAGGGTTCTTCAATTAAATCCACAGATGTCCCAGTGGTAACTTCTGGTATGTACACTTGAAATTCTAAACCTAAGTACAATGAATGTAAACACACCACAACTTAATACTGGCTGTCATGCTAAATATTTCTGTCTGAGGCCATCTAATACAAAAGCAGAAACAAATTTTCCTGGTACTACACTAATACCACCATTCCATGCTTTCTGCTATAAACTAGGTATACCAAATTATATAAATGTTGTTAATTTAATAATGGTTCTAAAAGAATTGCTGTAGCTAGCTTATTGGTGAAATTTGAGAGGGTTTTTTGACTAAACGTTGTCTTCTCTTAAGCAAATATTTCCACCTGTTAAAGAGCACTAATGATCAAAAGTATTAACTGGCTTTTAACCACACTATGCCAAAATAGTTTATTTTTATTTTGTTTTTCATTTTTACTGAATAAGTATGTAATTGTTTAGGAGCTTAATCTGCTTCTGAAGAAAGAGAGAAGAAGCAGAATTGCTAACAATGCAATCTTACTAATCCAAGCCTGTGAAGGTGGCTTGGTGAACTGTAATTTTGGCCCTGAAAAAGACTTCTAAGGGAAGTTGTAGAAGCTTAAATAGCTAGGTGACTACACTAAGTTCTGGGGTGTGCTGTAAAGGATGAGAGGAGGAAGAGTGTGCTGTAAAATTTAAAACCACACTTCTACCAGCTTTTCCCCATAACATCTGTATAATCTTATAGGCTTTAAAAGTAGACCATGAACTTCTAATTCGTAGCAGTGGTGACTTATGAAAATAAACGGACAAATTAAACTAAACAAAAATTCAGTCCTTCTGTTGTAATGGTGGAAGCCATTTTAATATCATGCATTTTTGGGGCTCTTGTGTTATCACTCAAGTCTTTGACTCTCAACTCCTTTTACAGGGAATCCTTTTCAAAGAACAGAGTCTTCAGCAAAGGAAGAAGTACTTACTTCTGCATTGGTGTCTGAGTCTATCTCACAACTGGCTGAGAGAAGCCAGCTTGAGACTTCAGAGAGCTTAGGGAAAGCACCTATTGAGAATCCAGCATCCAAAAATGAAGAGGAGGTTATGTCTAGATTAACCTCTAACAGAAAAGCAGAAATAAGTGGACAAGAAAAGCAGGAGAATGTGCAGAAAACTGCACAGTTGGAACATACTGGAAACCCAGCATCATCTTCAAAAACACCATTACTCAGGTGTGCAATTATTGCAATAATGTTTTGTCAGCTTTTTCTGTAAAAAAAGGTGGTTTTCTATGTTGGCATCTTTTCAGTACCATTGTTTGTGACCTACATGGCTAAGAGTTACAGTATCTATACTCTCCTGCAAATAAGAAAGGATCAAACTGTCTGCTTTGGAATTCGCCCTGTTTTACACATTAAATGAGTAGATCAACTGGAGGCACTATTGACATATTGTGTATCTATTTAGACATGATAGATGTCTTTTGCCAGGCAGACAGACATCCATTGGCTGTTATAGGAACTTAGAGTAATTTGTTGTTTTCCATAGGTAAGTCTCATGTTGTGAGATATATACCCATCCACCTGTTTAGTGTTTGTCCTGCCAGTAAGATTTGTTACAGGTACAGTACTGAGCACAGTGGATTTTTAGGACTAACTTAAATCATTTTCCCAAAGGAGTTTTAATCTTGACAACTCAGAAGATATTTCTCTTACCTATCTGTTGACTTGATTTTTTAAATATACCTTTCTGTGCTGTTTGTTTAAATGTTTTGAGTTCCTGCTCTCTGTGGCTCCTGTGCTCAAATATTCTGGTTGTAATACTCCACTGTCCTCTTCTAATCTGTCATTTACTTTTTCATTATGCTTGTGTGAATACCAATACTGGCTATTTATACTTGGGACATCCACAACAATTGGATAGTGATGCATTAACATCAGAATCCTTGCCTTAAAATTTATTTACTAATTTGTAAACTCTTAACAATATGAAAAGTCAATGCTTTGTGTACCTCCCTCAGTGCCATGGCTTCCATAAGCTCACTGGTCTGGGTTTGCTGCTAGTAGGCTAAGTAGGCTAAGACCCTGCAGCAGGTAGTCTGCTGTAGCCCCATCCTTGGGGATCAGGTTTTCCATTGATTACATGAAGGATGCTCAGAATTTTCAGTTTGTTCTTCAGGAGTGTGTCTCCATCCTTCTTGGAACCACTCTCTCAAAGTCTGGTAGCTTGTTATGGGCTGTGTATTAAGAACAAATAATAGGTTCCTGTTCTAAAGGTTAAAAATTGTCAAGAATCCCTGTAACTGTTCAAAAAAACTCTTGTATCAGAATATTCAGTAATACAAAAGGCTTTCTCAGAATGACTTTTTTTTTCCTTAGAATTTTCATATGTCCTGTAGGTATATGTTTGTTTCCTATGTAATGAGTTGGACTCCTGCAATGCTATTTACATCTTCCTTTTATGGAGCAATCCTATGACAACCTGACTGTATTTGTTTTGAACAGGGGTGGACGAAAACCGTTGGGATTTTTATCTTTAATTTGCAAAAAAAGTAATTCTGGATCTGCAGAAGACACCAAAGGGAATAGAGGGAAGATCCAAAAGCCTCAAATTGTGACTCCAAAACGAAGTCTAAAGAAACCCACTCCATCCACTAAGGATGATAGGGAATCTTGTTCCTTTCCCTCTACTTCATCATCTGTGGAACATGAGCATGTGGCTGCTGATGCTGCAGTTACGGTATGAGTTTACTTTTGAACACCCATGCATTTCTGAAGTGTGAAGAACAGAGAATTAGTTGTTTCAGGAGTGGGTAGATGGGTGCGTGGCATTCATGTTTTGAGAGTGGTATCTGCTCCAGTTGACAAATTCTGACTTGTGCATGTGTAGGAAACCCGTAAGGGAACTAAGTTGATTTTTCTCTACATGGATATCTATTTATTTCTCATTTTCAGTAAACTGATTTTTTTTCCTTTGGTCAAAACTTCCTACATAAATAAAATACCCCTAAAAAAAGCTCCTGTATATTATATGTAAATATACTTACACATACACACCGACAGAGACTGTTAAGAGCAACCTTTTCTTGTTTTATCAGGTTCCAAGTAACAACTCATCTGAGAAGCCATCTCTCTGTGCTAAAGATCAAGAGAAGGAAGGAGAGCCCACCAAAATCTCTGAGTACTTTTTCAGTGACATCTTCATGGAAGTGGATGATTCAGAATAGCAGTTGGGTTTTATAAAAACCTAGGATCAGAATATACTGTGACAAGAAAAGAGTATTTTAAAAGTTCCAGTTTGTATTGATACTCATTATGCCACACTTAACTGTCAGCCAGTAATAGCAGTACTCTTCTTAATTAATGAAGATGAAATGGATTCTGTCTGAAGCAACCCCAGGCACTTTCAAAATGCTGACGTAGTCTAAACCACTACAATGATGTCATTGGACCAGACTGCCGATTGCTGGCTTATGGTTTCACTTGTTTAGACACTGACAGTGAGTGCATGACTATCCTACAGAAAAGTGCAATGAAATAATGTTTAATCTTGCAGCAAGTATCCTTTTCCATTTTAATGCTAAAGCTTTTTGGTACTGACTATTCAAGTTCTTTACTTCTTTTTGTGAAGTATGTTACATTAGAAGGAGGAATGAACTTTTTGGGTATAATGTAATATCTGAAGATCAGAATGCAAATACTGGAAGTGGTGTAGTACATACATACGTATGTCAAGCATTGCAGGTATTTTTATTAGAATCTCCAAATTACGTATTTTTTAAGAGCTTTTTAACCACATAATTTAAAAGATCAAAACCTGAAAAGCCCAATAGGATTGGTTCCTTAAAAATGTGTTGAAAACTTAAAAACACAATTTACCAAAAGATGATAACACAAGGTTAATGTCTGCAACCTTTTTTATCACTTGAAGGAAGAGATTGATGTTTCCTTCCTAGTATAAATGCTAATTTTCTTCTAAATTCTTCTAAATTTCTTCTAAAGCTATGGATACAATTTATTTTCTTTATTTTTACATATAGTTGTTTGTATATTTGCTGACTTCCTCAGTTTCCCTTGTGCAAAGCAGCACAAAGAGATTGGATTTAAACCATGATTATACAATGTCACTTTTGAAGATCTGCTGCTTTGAAGCAGTTGAATTAAAAGGGTTTTCTCATGTTGCATGTCTGCTTGTACTGTAACTTGCTATAAAATTCTGGTGTAGCTTTAGATTTTAGTCTAAGTTTTTACTTACCTTATTAAGAAATTTGTCTTGATGAGGTAATTAGGTTTATGCACTCTCAAAGTCAGGTGGTCACTGCAAGATTCAATATTTAGTCTGAAACTCCTGCTTGCACGAGTTGAGTAGTCTTAAAATTTTTCCCATTACTTAATACTTGCAGGTACTTTTGCAGAACAATTTATTATGAAGGTGAAACTGATGTCTAAATGGTATTGTTAATGCTCTCAAGAAACCTATCATCAGGTTTGGACTGGGTAATCCTTTACTGGCAGGTAAATTATATAAATAGGTAGTTCATTTTGAAACACTTGATGAAGTTTGAGAATGTTTTTCTTTTCAGAAGTTATTGGCAAGGCTTCTGAAGGAACATTTATAATTTTGTCAGAGAGGAGAAATACAGAAAAAATACTACTGTTACTGCAAATTGGTGTGTTAGCTGGTCTCTGCCAATGAAACATCACTAGCAGCAGTATTCTTTGAGGTGATGGAAAAGGGACTAGTGGTCCCGGTGTAGAGTAACTTACTTGAAAACATCTGATCAACTCACCTCACCTGCAAAAAACCCTCTAAAACACCAACAACAGTTTTTGTTCAGATGGTATCTTGTGCTTTGCCTAATCCGTTTAACTTGAAATGTTTATCTAAATATTGTTTTACTGTAAACATTATGAAAGAGATTAATGTATACATGTAACTCTGTGTATTGTATATCTTGTAGATATTAAGTATGCAAATGTTTACTTCCTGATATGTGTGGCATGTTTATATCACTTGCATTCATAGAGCCTAAAAATAGATTCTTGGGGAATGGCTATGAAATAATTGCTGTGAGTACCTTCTGAGTGAGTTCTGAGGGGATAATCATTCTACATTTAGTTGTATACATTTTAGCTTGCATTCATGTTACAAGGGGAAAAAAATCAACTACTTCATTACTAAGATTTATGGTGCCTTATCTGCATTGTTAATTGGGGCTATGCTTTCTCTTTCCTTGCAGCAAATTACATGCACTTTGTTAGAGGATTTTTTTTTAAGAACAAATTCAATTTGAATAGAAAGAAGACAATTTTGTGTTCTGTTTTGTGTATGGAAGTTTTATAATGATGAAGGAGGTAAAAAATATAATTGAAATCTCAATACATAGGAGTAGTATTTTTACAAAGATGTGGCATAAAACTGCTTTCCTTAGAGTTGTCTGACACCCTTGTATCATCACATATAAGCTTTCTGTGTCAAAGGAAGTAGTCCTATTCTGTATGTAAATTATGTGAATAAATTATTTTCTTTTACCTGTGTTTCTGTTTTTTAAAGTATCCCTTGCAGTTTTTAAATACTTGTAAGTACACGAAGCTAACAACCGTCAGCTAAAGGAAAGGCTGAAATTTGGGCTGCACATACTGGGGTGCACACAGACCCTGTTGGTAACAGGCTGAGCGTGCTTTAATAGAGGCATTGTCGTTGTTCCCTGGTTTTGTTTTAGAATAAAGCTTAATTTACTTGGTATCAGACTTGCCGTTGTTACCTTTCTCTATAGACAACGGCTTTGACTTAAAGTAAAACTGGAATGCGGAAGAATAGCAAGGGAGAAACTCGACCAAAGATCGTTTGGGTTTTAAAAAGATCTGTCCCTATTACTGTATGACAAGAAGGCCAAGGGCTTTCCTAGGCTGTACAAGCATGTAATCTTGCGTGGAAAGTGGGGCGTCCTAACACGATTTTTCCAAAGGGCGTTCTACAGCATTAGCTCGCCCGGAGGACCGGGCGAGGACTCCGCGGCCGGGCCCGGCCCCGCTGTGCCCATTGGCTGCGCCGGGGGGAGTGGCGGCGGCGGCGGCCTGGGACGGCCGCCTCGGCACAGCTTGCTCGGTTCGGCCCGCTCGGCCCGGCCCGGCCCAGCCCCGGCATGCTGCTGGGCGCCCCGCGGCTCCCGGGCCGCTGCCTGGGGGTGCTGCGCCCGCTGCTCGCCCGCGGGTACCGCGGCGAAGCGGTGGCGGCCGTGGGGTCGCGCCCCGACGCGAGCTCCGCGCTCTACCAGGTAGGGCGGCGCAGGGGCGGCAGGCCCCGGGCGGGCCGCGGGGCGGGGCAGGGGCGGCCATGGAGGCGCCGGTGCCGCGGGGGCACCATGGACGCGGCGAGCACGTGGTCCCGCTCCTGGTCCCGCTCCCGGTCCCGCCCTCCGGGGCGGTGGGGCCAGCGCCGCACCCCGGCCAGGCTCCCCGAGTGCCCAGGCCTGTCCATTTCTGCCGGCTGAGCCTGCAGTTATCGTGTGAACCCAACGTGGGTTGGTGCAGGGGTCCGCCTCGTGATGGATATTTTTGCACTTTTAAATCAGGATGCCAGCTCTAGCTGCATTTCAGGCTGATCAATACCGTGCTAATGAGGTGGGGGCTTTGTAGACGGTGGACGATGGAGTCCGATTATTTCGAAGTTGGATATTTCCTTGTACTTGCAAACGGATTCCCGAGTTGAAAACGGGTGGAATATCTGTACAGAGTCATGGGCTTGCGTCAAAAAGCGTAATTTTTTGAGGAGGAGAGTTAGGTGTAATTCCAGTCGTCTTTACAAAGAGAGAGCAGTACTCCCATCTGGTGTAAATAGATATAATTTTAATGGGGCATTATTAACGTCATCATATTCGAAAATCTTGTTTACAGTTAGGCTGAGAAAAACATGGCTTTAGGTAAATAATCAAGGCTGATAAAAGGGCATGTGTTTGTTCACATAAAATACAAAATAGTGCATGAAGCAGCAACATGTATTCTTCCTGAGTCCATTGGTTTTGTGCTTTGTTTTGCAGAAAATAAATTTGGGAGAGAAATTAGGTGACTGAAGCTCCTGTGTGATCTCAGTATTTGTCCGTGTGTGTGTGTGTGTGTGTATGTATGCATACAAAGCTTGTGTATGTGAAGCGTGCGTATATATGCGTACACATTCGTATTTTGTGTACCAAAAAATGGTGGTATTTTAATAAAGGTGTTCACTCATCTAAGCTGTCCCCGGATTCACAGTTATGTCTGGGTACCTTGCAATCTCAAAAGAAAAGCAAGACTTGGTAAAATGGCTAATAATGTTAGTATTTGGTAGAAAGAATTTATGGAACACTGTAAGTGCATACATTGCTTTACAGATAAAGAGCTGAAATCCCTGCTGTGAGCCACTTAACCATCTGAAAAAAAAAAAAGTAATAAAGGGAATAACAGTGCAAACACAAGAGGATATTGTGGTAAATGATGAAGGTCTTGCCTTCTTTGGCCAATGTCTACCTTTCTGGCTGTGAATTCAACTAGACAGGCTGGCCTTCATGATGTAAACTGTCTCTTTTAACTACCTCTCAGGCAAAAAAGTAATTTAAAAGTGAGTGAGTCTAAATTCTGGAAGTGAAAGAAAGTCTCTGAAGATTCCAGGGACTAGCTCTTACATCCACTTTGGTGATGTAGCAGTAATTAATGTAGCTTGTGCAGTAACTGCTGTTAGGCTAATTAGTCTGTAGGGTTTACCCCTTAGTTTTGCATTAAAATGTGTAAAAATTTAATTATTAACAGCATATTAACAGCATATTAACAGCATATTAACAGCATATAACATATGCTGTTAATATTAACATATTAACAGCAGAATTTTACACAGCTTGCTGGTGCAAGGACCATTTTCCAGAAAGAACTTGGCGCCAGTTCACTGACCTTTTCTTCATTATTTAATGACAATAATGAAGAGCTCACAAATACCTGGTCAAACTAGCACATTTATTTCTGAGAGTAGTCTTTTCTGTGTGCATTCAGAAATTCAATTCAGCATTTTAAAATGTCCTTTCTTCTCTTTGGTGAAGTATAACAGTGTTCTATTCTGGTTTAAGGCATGAAAGATCATGATAGAAGTGAAGTGTATTTAAGCAACTCAGATGTTTTTGTGCAGCATTTTTTGAAGCTTATCTAAAATGTCCTTTCACAGTTTTTTTCATGTAGAGTAGCTAAACTATCTACTCTAGTAGCTCAACTAAATCAAAATGTAATGAAAATGTCTATGATTGTGATTACTGTTCCTGTTAATATCCTCTGCCTTTTTAGCTGCTTTTTCCTTTTTTTTCCCCTGTGTTAAAGGTGAGTTTTTAGGCAAAGTATTGTGTGAAAAAGGCAAGTGTTTTTAGAGAAAACAGACTGACTGAACAAGGACAAACAAGGGAAATTTTCATGTGTAACAGTGCAAAATGACCCAGCCGGACAAGCTGAACACTGATGCAGGGTAGTACTGGGTGTTGTGACAACTGTATGAAATTACAAGACACATTTTTACCTTTCATTTTTAATCTATTTGTAGCAACTACAAAGGCAGAAAAATCTGTTCTTTTGAAAGTCACCATACAGCTAAAGCACTTCAAATGTGAGCTGCATCTGTACATGTTTTTATTTTATTTCTGCTTTGCTTCTTTGCCTTTTGGTGCCTAAGTGAAGAAACTCAACTGCAACATTTGCAGCTTCTTCTTAAGGGAAACATTAAGTCTAAGTGTTCAAGTATATATGAACATAGAGTTAGCAGCTGGATTTTTTCTATCAAAGTAGACTCAAACATCATATAAATTAGACAAGACAATAAGATCTTTTTGTGCAGCATATTCTTTTATTGCAGTTGCACTTTTCAAAAAGGTAGTAAAGTTCTTAATGTGTCTGCAAGAAAACCCCAACATATTAAGCTTGAGTAATACTTTTAAATTCCTAAGAAATTGTAAAAAAACCCCAAGCTGCTGTAATGTGCACATAGAGTTTTGGATAATTCTGATAGAAATGGTGACTGACCTCTGTACTGATTCACTCATTTTCAGAACATTTGTAGAGTTATAATGGCAAGAACACCAGCTTTAAAAAAATAAAAACGCCACCAAACGAAGACAAAACCAACTGTTGTTTTATATTTTTGTTCAACTTAAACAAGAATCTAAAAAGTGTTTACCAAAATCTATTTGACCTAGGTCATTCATCTTTTGGTACAAGTCATAAGAGCACTTAATTTGAATCTGCATTTTTTTAGAAGTTAGATTTAAAGTGCAAACAAACCTATGCCAAAAATAAACAAAATCTAAGAAACAGCACTCCAACTCTGTGTTCAGTTTGTTAAGTTCAGACCTAGTCTTTTACTATCCTAACACAATAAGACTTTTTATAAAGCAAAAATTTTTTGTTGAATGCTTTGGGATGCTTGAGAGAAGCCAGTACATAGGTAGAAATGTTACTACTTTAAAGACAATACAGAGACAGTATTTAGTAAGGTAAAATTAGATTTGGAAGAGAAATTAGTCTTGTACTTCTTACGTTTGTTTATAAAAAATTAATATAGTCATCCTTGATTGAATTTGAAATTCTGTTTTGTTCCCCACTTAGGAGAACTATGAGCGAATGAAAGCACTGGTAACTGAACTGCAAGAAAAAGCTGAGAAAATCAGGTTAGGTAAGTATGATAGTCTAGATTTTAGAATCATAACATGGCAGTTGGGCTTGTTGAACCTCAAAGAGTTGGCCTTGGCCCGTTGATCCAGCCTGGTCAGAGCTCTCTTTGGAGCCTTCCTGCCCTCCAGCAGAGCAACACTCCCGTCCAGCTCGATGTGGAACTTACTGAGGGTGCACTCAACCCTCTGTCCAGATTGTTGTTAAACTTATTAAACAGGACTGGCCCCAAAATAAGCTCTGGGGAACCCCACTAGTGACCACCCATGAGCTGGATGTAACTCCAGCCACCTCCACTCTCTGGGCCCACCTGTCCTGACAGGGCCTTTTACCCAGCAAAGCATCAAAGGCTTTGTCAAAGTTCACAGAGACAATATCCACAGCCTTTCTCTCATCCACCAAGTGGGTAGTCCTGTTACGGAAGATCAGGTTGGTCAAAGCTGCCTTTCCCAAACCTTTGCTGGCTGGGCCTGATCCCCTGGTTGTCCTGTATGTGTTGCATAATGGCACTCAACATGATCTGCTCCATGTCCTTCCCTGGCAGCACTGTCAGACTGACGGGTCTGTAGTTCCCTGGATTGTCTCTCCAGCCCTTCTCGTGGATGGGTGTCACACTGACTAACTTCCAGTCACCTGGGATCCCCATGGGGTAGGTGACTATGGGACCCTCATAGTCAGGCCTGCTGGTAAATGATGGAAAGTGCCTCTGTGAGATCTTCCAGCAGCTCCTTCACTACCCCTGGGTGGATCCCATCTTCCCCCATAAACCTGTGTGTGTATAAGTAGTGTAGCAGGTCAATAACTAGTTCCCCTTGGATTAAGGGGGCTTCAGTTTGCTCCCTGTCCATATCTTCCAACTCAGTGGGTTGGTATCCAGTTAAAGACTGAATCAAAGAAAGTATTAAGTACCTGTGCTTTTTCCTCATTCTCTGTCACCATATTTCCCTATGCATCCAATAAAGGGTAGGGATTCTCCTTTGTCCTTCTTTTATTGATTGATCTTTTCCAAGTTTCTAGCTGTAGTGATGCTGGCAAAGAGAAAGCAGGTCTGAAGTAGTTTAAAAGATTGAAATCTGTGTTTCTTCTTTTTGTCTTGTAAGGCTATCTGAATGAATTGCAGTTGGCTATAATTAACAGAGACAATAAAATGGGAACATTTAATAAATGCTTATTATGCTGCTAGAGGCTGAGCATGTAGTTTTAATTCTGCCCTTTTTGTGACTATCATGATACTGGTTTTGTCATTTTATACACCATTTCTTATATAATGCATTTTCTTTTACAACTTTGGAATGGAGCACAGTTAAGATTTTGTGCTCAGCGCTTTTTCTTTCTTGCTGTGAAACAGGGAGATGTTAAAACCCATGGACTGCCTCTGTCTCTTATGGGTATAGAGACTGTTGAGCAATTCATGAACTAATGATGCATGTCTCACGAGCTAATGATTGTGGCCTTCTTCCTTGCTGCTCATTTGCCTGTTCTTGCCTGCTACACAGTGACAGAAGACCATAGTGCTGGTCTTCCCTTCGTCTGGGCAACCTCTGTCATGATGTTAGTACACAGTTTTGAGTGACATTGATTGAAATTGCTTTACCTATCATTTAAGATTATTATCTATAAGAAAAATTAGGTACCTATATTGAATACTTCTGAAGGATATGTGCAACATCTTTAGACTTCACTGTAAAAGCTGTCTGTCAGAGGATGAGTTCTTGTTTGAGGTCTTGTTTGAGGTTTCAAATTAAATGCCTCCAAGTTTATTTCATTGTTAAGGACACTGCTTCTCAGTATTGGAGGTTAGTGCATGGTAGAGTCTCTTGATGTTTGGAAGAGGAATGTTCAACAGAATGGCTGCAGGGCCTGGGAAGCAAGCGTTTGTGATGCACAGAGATGACAAAAGTTGCAGGATGGAAATTATTTTTGCAGGATCATGCAGTGTAAATAAAAGACTTCAGAGGTCAGAGATAATGTAGTTATGATGTGAGATGTTGAGAACATGGATGAGAGTAGTATCTCTGTGGGTGGATATGAGAGGTTGTTTCTTAAGAAACTTGTACAGAAAGATTTTACAAGATTTAGGCTTAGGCCGGATATAAAGACCTACTGAATTGGCTGAACTGAAAATAAATTGTGGTCTTTCTGGCATGCCTAACAGATAGAAAATTATGTGTGTAGTGATCAAGGAAGGAGGTGGGAGAAAAGGACTTAAAAGGTAGGCTTAGAAGCTCTGTTTCAGTGATGCCTCGCTGACAGAGAAATCCTGCAGTCTCGGGAGAAATGTTAGCAAAACAGCACCTTCTTTATTTTGGACAGGGAGACAATTTTAGAGTGATGAGGTGGATCAGTGATTTGTCTACACAGAGAGACAATGTTTGTATAAGCTGTTGTTATAAAGAGGTGAGGTGTGTCAACAAATCTTGAAGTATTGAATGACATAAAGCTCTAGAGAGCAAAAGATATGATTTAGGATGACCTCCAGTGAAGGGTTGAAATGAAACAAATACAATCTTGATATTAAATGCTGTATGTCTGAATTCTGCTTACAGTTTTGGCATGGTCTAAGGACAATAATCCAGATGGTGCTGGGTCAAGATGGCATTCAGCATAGCTATTCTGAATGAGTTCTAGGGATTAGTATTTCCTGTGGTTCTACTGCTATGCTTGCTATATATTTGTGTTTTCTGCCCTTGTGTTTATTGCCAAGTAGGGGAGGAAAGTTTCAGAAAACTATGTTTATTAAAATCTTTACCTCAAGACTAACTGTAAAAAATGAGGAGGGAAATAAAATATGTTCTAAAGAACAGGCCTTTTTATCAATACCTTAAATCTGTTTGAAGTAGAAACTATTATTTATTAAATTTATTATTAAGGGTCATACTTCAAAAACTGGGAACTCGTCAGCATTTCCATTCAAAGTTTTAATATAACTGATGATTTATCACGTCTATAGAAAATGTGACAACTTAACTGTGTTGTATCACAGGAGGCGGAGAAAAAGCTCGTAAGCTTCATACATCAAGAGGAAAGCTGTTACCCAGAGAGAGAATTGACAAGCTTATTGATCCTGGGTAGGTACTTCATTTTTTTAAAACATTTCAGGTAAATATTGCAACAGGCTTCTTTTCTCTTTAGCTTCCATAAGCACCAGCAAATAACATGACTGAAATTTTACAGAAGTGTTCTTTGAAATACTGATCTCTTAAAAAAAAAATTAAAATTTAACCTTTTAAGTGAGATTAAATGGCAGATAGAACTAGGAATTTTTTACAGTTTTGTTTCATTTGTCATTATTCAGATCTCCGTTTCTAGAGTTCTCCCAGTTTGCTGGTTACCAGTTGTATGGAAATGAAGAGGTACCTGCAGGAGGCATTATCACAGGCATTGGACGAGTATCTGGGTGAGAGATTCCAGTCATCTACATTGCTTACAATATGAAAAGGAAGAAGGTATAATTTTACTCAGTTTCCATTATTGGGCTGTTAGCGTTTTTAGTGTTTTGTTTCTGACACTCAAAAAATCAGAAAAGTTGGTATCTCAATTTGTTTGGTCATAGCTAAAAGGAAGTGAGGTTTTTGGTTTTGTTTTTTGTTTGTTGGGGTTTTTTTAGCTCGTGTATCCCACTAGCTAAACAAAACACACATGGAGTTTCAGGTGTCCTATGAAGGAAAGAGATTAGTGCATCTGGAAAGCAGTTTTAAAAAAACAGGGTGGTATTTTAGCCACCCTATTAGTTTTGCTTACTCCAAGACTGTTTTTGAAATTAATTATGGTGCTGTGCAGCATTATTTTACTCCCCAGAACAGAGGACGCTGTAGTGCTGAGGTTGGTGTTACAATGTGTCCTAGAGGGAGTGCAGGTGAGAAGAGCTCTCTTACACCATCAGGGCTTCAAGAGTCCTTGGCATGTTGCGGTTCTTAACCAATATATACTTTCTCATTAGAACTACTTTTCTCTCTCATGAACTTTTTTTATTTTTAGGACAGAATGCTTGATTGTTGCTAATGATGCAACTGTCAAAGGTGGTACCTATTATCCCATCACTGTTAAGAAACATTTACGTGCTCAAGAAATTGCAATGCAAAATCATCTCCCTTGCCTTTATTTGGGTAAGTCCCATTGCAGAAATAGCCACGGTCCTGTGTTAAGGGTGGCTGATGTGTCTGCAGATCTGATTGACCAGGAATGTGTTTTAAGCACACCTATTCAATTGTATTTTCATCAATGCTGTATTATCTCTACAGAGGGGTGGCACATCTTAGCTGGAGGGTGTATACAGGTTCTCAGCACTATCCACTGCACTGCTGTTGGGCTGGGTTCATGTAATACAGATGCAGCTGTTGACACTGTATCACTTCTTTCTGTCATGGATAAGCAGAGTTTCCTGTAGACTCATCCAGGCAATTCAGTTAAAAAAATAAAGTACATTCTGGTGGAAGATGTATCTGTATAAGAATACCAAGGAAATAAAAATAATAAGAGTGACAAATTTGTCAAAAATAGTTTGGATCAATAGATTTTTTTGGATTTGGAATGAATTTCTTTTGAAGCAGAATTTAATTGTATTTTATTTTACATTTTGAGTTTAGTCTAATAGACCAGTATTTAGCCAAACCTTCATGTTTTACTTATGTGTGCTTTTATTATAAAAAAATGAAAAACAGAGTTATAGATATCTGTAATATGTTACTGGTAGTGTTTCCTTAGCCTGGTTTTATACAAATAAAGGAGGTTTCTGCCAATGACTTCCTTTCATGCTAAATTCCCAGTCTAATGACTTTTGAACCTATTAGCCAATTTCTCAGCTTTGACAGAGCACTGTGAGAAAGCCATTGTATATTCCTGTGGATGTGGTGTCTGTCAGCATCAGAGGAGAAAGACCTCCTACTCCATGTCAAAAAATAGGGTGGGTTATTCCTTGCCTGTTCAGCCTAGTTTAGCAGCTTAAGTATCAGCTACGTTTGCCAGTCTGGATGCTTGTATTAATTAAATAGTCAACATAAGTACAGGTCCTGGCCAGCACAAGTGTTTGAAGTTTCTTCCCCTGCTGATAAGTCAAACATGAATAAGACCAATAGAAGGATTAGGAGAAGTGTGAACTTGAAACTGTTGGTGAGGTGGATACAAGGACAGTGCGCTGTCTTTAAAAGAAAAGTTCAGGGGTTTTATTCCACCTTTGAGATGTATGGTTCTTGAATGCACAGTGTCGTTCATACCAAGTGGGTTACTTTACCCTTGGTTTCTGCACCTGGACTTGTTCCAGTTGGTTTGAGCTGTGTGATTAGAGAGAGCACTTTGTAGTCAGTCAGCACTGTGCTGACTATGTAATTTCCATGTTGTTTGAACTGCCTTTTCCACCAGTGATAACAACTGCCTAGGTGCTAATTTTCATGTGGACACCTGGTGCTATTTGTCACTGAGTCAGTCACTGGTGTGGACATTTTGTTTTGGCTGCAGTCACGTAAGATGAGAATTTACATACATACTGGTGGTAGTAGGTAAAAATTAATTCCTGGGAGCCAGAGTTCTCAGAGATGCTTTTCTCCCCATGCATTTCCTTATAGTCTACTATCTTTCTTTGGATACTTCTCATGACAGGTTGTATTTTCATTAATTGGGAGTAGAGAGGTAGCTGCCATTAGCGACCTGTAAGCAGGAGGGTGTATCCTGAGGCAGAGGCACATAATAAATGAATCTCCCTAAAGATTGTTTAATGTTTTTGTTGTGAAGTTTAATCAAGCTATGAAAGTACGCAGGCAGCACCTTTTGAACTTGATGGTGATTATTTCTGCCTTTTTCTGGAGCTTGTGACAGAATTGCAATAGAATAGTTGAGTTAAAATTGTACATTAGAAGTATTCTTAGTTTAAATATTTTGCAGCAAGATGAGTTTAAAAGTTTGTTTATGGAGGTATGGTTGCATCTTTATGCCCATCTGAGATGGCATTTTTTTACTATCCAAGAAAATCATAAGGATGGATGTTGTTTTAGAGAGGGGTGTTTACCATTTTTCTTCTTTATTTTTCCAAAAAGAATGTGCTATTATACCTTCATTCATGGAAATATATACAGTATTACTGATAGTAATTGCTGTATATTTTAGGTAACATGCAGATACTTTACCAACAAGTATATAATGCTGTTCAAAACATGTTAATATAATTTGATTCATTCTAGTTGATTCAGGAGGAGCAAATTTACCTCGTCAAGCAGAAGTATTTCCAGATCGAGATCATTTTGGCCGTATTTTTTATAATCAAGCAGTCATGTCCTCACAAGGAATTCCACAGGTAATTTGCATTTATCTAGGAGTTAAATGTACTAAATAGTTTTTTATGCTTGCTGCAGTTGCCTCTTTGGGAAGGCTTGTGTCCATGTTTTGTTTCTGATGGCACTGTGTTGTGTTAACCTGATGTCCCAGTCTGGGGCTTGGAGGCACTGTAAACACAGTAACTGTCCACAAGAATTCATTATAGTTTTGAAGAAGCTGTCTACTTTCTTGGTCTTAGTGTTAATGATTTGACCTACCTGCTCCTGTCTGGGAGTAGGAGAGAAATGGACTTGGAAACATGATATGTAGGGCCATTTGAGAAAACACTAGAAAATCTCTTGGAACAGTTCTGCATCAGGACTGCAGAGGTGAGGACCCCTTTGAGGATGACTAGTAAATGAGACATATTTTCCACTAACGGGGGTATGTGTATATTCAGAAATCCATTTTATACCCTGATGTGCTTTATGTTGAAACAGCCCTAATAATAAGGTTATTTTCTAATGCATTAATGATTTATAGAATTACTGTTAGTCACAGTTTCTGAATGTAGAAGTGGTTTTGTGTCATGGTTCACTCATTAATACATAGGGATCGGTTTTTTGATGCAGATGCAAAACCAGTTTTTTGATGCTAGGAAAGCAAAACCACATGTTTTACTGAATCTGTTATTCATGAAGAATGTAAAATATTTGAGGATTGCTGATGGGCAGCTATGGCTGCAGTGACAGTGAAGGGCAGGTTGTATGGTCCCAATGGAATTGAGAAAGACAGGTAACAGAATAAAAACTTGAAGGGAATTGATAGCAGGGACCTGTGAGAAGCTGCCAGGGGGGGTGGAAAAATCCATGATCTTTGAAGCTAACCTCCTGCAAGTAAAGGATCACTACAGAAGAGCAAATGATCGGGTAATTCATACAGAGTTGCAGTCTACTCAGTCACCTCCCACCTCTTTGTATGGTTTTGTAGCCCTCTCTTATACTTAACTTACACTCTCTTTTGCAGACCAAAAAACAAGCTTACTTAGCTGTTCTTCCTGCAGTGTTCCACACCTCTGATGGTCCTAGTTCATCTTCTTTTCCCAATCTTACTGTATCTTTTTTAACATGAAAGAGAGACTGCACCAACAGTCCTTAAAACACGTCAAAAAAAGACAGATTGTGAGGAATTTTTTAGAACTACCAATTCTGAGCACCAGTTCTCAGAACTAGTCTTTCTTTTTCTTCAGTCCCAAGGGAGAGCAGACAGCTTCCTCATTTAGCATTTAGGCACAGCAAAATTCATTTGATCCTGCAGAATTCTTCCTGTTTACCAGGGGAAAGTATATACAATGTTCCAACAAAACAATAAATTAATAGAAGAAATAAAGATGTTGTTTGAAACCAGGCATTCTTTATGGACATCTGCAAGTGGTCAGAGCAAAAAGAAGTTATGATCATAAATCCAGGTTCTCCTTTAGGCTTGTGATGTATAAAATCCTGACAGATTAATCTACAGCTAATTATAGGAGCTGAGAAATGCAGAACATTTAAAAAATTATTCAACCTCTGTTTTCTATAAAATGAGAACAGCAAAATCTATTCTGAGGGAGAAACACGTCACACATACTGTGGAACTTGTGATGACAATACTTATTTTTAAGAAAAATAAGTTCTCTACCGCACTTTGAAACCCTGAAAAAGCTGGTCATTTTCCTGGCAAAGGGCTGGGATACATTTTAGTTTCTGGGTGCCTGCAGTGTGCTCTGAGGTTCTCTGAAGTTGTGTGTCATATCAGTTATATGTCCGCATAACATAGAAATATAACCAAGTTATATGTCCCCCCTTGTTGTCTGAGGCTGGGCTGTCACATAGCCAGAGCCATGGCAGTCCTATGACACAAATCCCACCATAATTCCACTATCCAGTGTTTTTCAGAAGGAATAAAACCCTTGAGAGACCATCGTCACTGGATTCCCCTGCCCTGGAGTTCATGGGGACACGATTCCAACCACTCCCACAAGCTGGGGCCTTGGGCTGGGGTTTTTTTCTGGGGGAAGGAGGTAGTAGAAGCTGATACTTCTAGGGTGAAGCAAATGCACCAATCAAGGATACAGTATTCAGTCTGACTCCCTACATGACAGATACTGGCTTTGCAGAATATTTGAGGAAACTGCCTGTGTTACCTTGGTACCTTTTTGACACATTTTGGAAGCAGGTCAGAGTCCAAATCTTAAACCATCTTTTACTTTTCCAAAGAATCCTGAGATTCATTGCCTCTGTAAAAATCCTAGACTGAGGATTCCAACAACACGCTAAATCTCTTTAGGATGTATGATGTAATTTACCTTCTGCGGTTCTTTCCAACAGTAGAAGTGGACCAATTGTAGTGGTTAGATAGGTCTCCAGAGAAAGCAGTGTTTAGTTGGAACAAAAATACATACAAGAAGAAGACAGTCTCTGTAAGCTGGTCATTGTATAAGACTCCCTGATAGATCCAGGTTGGTGCTATTTTTTTTGTTGAACAGCAAGTGTCAAAGGAGTGATGTTTTTGCTGAATTACCTTTTTTGGAGAAATGTTGGAAAACCTTATTTTTGCTAATGACTTCAATCATACCTGATCTGCTATAGGAGTAATGATTTTTAGATGTTATGTCAAAGATAAATATGTATACCCAGCTTGCAAGGCTGAAATTACTGATGCTGGGTAGGACCTTTCTAGAAATGCTTTGACCCTACGGTCATGCTCTTGTTTCCGGCATATCTTGAAATTTATTTTACATACTTTTAAAGTTGCATAAAAAAGTTGAATTTGTTTTTCTTTCAATTACCATATGGTGTTGTATTTGGAGTAAAATTGTATTCATGTACAATAAAAACTAAATATAAGAAAGATCTGTCTTTTAATAAAACATATTTCTGTTTGTTATGACACTGATGAAAGTTAAATTTTCCAATTATGACACTGATTAATGTTTATCTTCCTTCAAGTATTTATGGAAGACTGGGAAAAATGTTTTACTGAAGCACTTCCTTTATTTAAAAGATGTAATAAGGGTGCATTTTGGGGGGAGATGATCTATGCTTTGTTTTATTTCGAAGAGGCACTGTTAACATTTGTAAATCTATTATTGGTCCTGTGCTAACAGATTGTGGTAGCTAGAACCATATTCCTTGTCTGACAACATGTCTCTTCAGAAAATGGGATTAGGAAACTATGCTCTTTCTGATCTCCATTCTGGCCAATTCTTCTGAGATGGGAGTCTGGATATTGTTAGTTTGCTACCTGATGTTCTGTGCTGTGGCCTGCTTGCAGGTCTGTTCATCAGTTCATTAGTTCTTCTCAATTTGGCCCTTTAAAGTGCTTGCCTTTTTTTCCCCCTTTTTTGTTTTCCAGTTGTTGATTGTGCTTTTAATTTCCCCTCCACTTTCACCTGTGACTAATCTATTATTCACCCACTACATCTTAAATTACGTTGTTGCCTATATGGGTGTGAATCAGAAAGCTGTGATTAGCTCCTCATTAGCTGCTTCCTGAGCTCTCTCACATTCATACACTGCATGGATAGGATGGGGAATGGATCGGTGGATATGAAAATAGTGTGTGTGCACTGAGGACTGTTGACTTTTATTGAATACATCAAGAATTTCTTTGCAGCAATTTAGAAAATTAGGTCAGGCAGTAGGACATTTTTTGCGAATTTGACAAGTAGATTGTATTTTTTCCAGTAGATACATATTCCAGTTTTTATGTTGGAAAAAATTAACACCCAAATTAAAGTTTATATGCAGGCATATTTTTTCAGTGTGAGCATGGTGAAGTTAAGAACAGGAAAAAAAAACAAATTCTGGAGGGAAAATGAAATAAACTTATTTACACCAAATTTCTCCCATTTCTAGAGGCTTATGTTATTTTTGAATTTGCCAGGAGTTATTTATTAAATGCACAGGAGAATACTGCAGATTAATCATGTGACTCTGAATGTAGTTTAAGATCCTGAAAACTGTTTGCTGAAAAAGCTGTTTGATTTGATGATAGCAGATCGACATAGTTCATGTAGTGCTGTTTTCAATATGCATAACGTGATTTGGAAGTTTTATTTTTCTATGTGCTGTTTTCTTCTTCTAAATTATCATGTAACAGAGAACACTAATTGATGTCACCTTAGAAATATCTTGAAACAAACTTAACATAAAATAACATTGTTTTCTGGGGTTTTTTTAGATGTTATTGATGTGTATATGTGTTTGTGAAGGGAAGTGTTTGCCTTTTTCATATGGGTATTCCTTTTCTTCTGCTCTACAAGTGTCTTGAAAGGGTCTGTGAAGATGCACCTGTGAAGGAGAGATTGAGAAACTTAACTTCCATTATTGTCTATAGTTACAGTATTTGTCATATCTCTGGTCAAGTCAGTTTTGTAAAAGTATTACCTAGATATTAGTGGTAGAAAATGTTCACTGGGTAGGTGTTCATCTCAAAATTAGGCAAAAGGATGAAGCAGAGATTATTCATGTTGAAGCCTATATTGAGATGCTTAACACATCTCAAAAGGGCAAAATTAATTAGTTGATCCATTGAAGACCTGAAGTAGCATACTAGGAGATGGGAGAAATTTCCTTCAAAGGATGTTAACAGTGGTGCAATTATGCCAATAAGCAGTAACTGAAGCCCTGACTTAAGCGTAAATACCAGGAGAAACCTCAAGGTTTTAAACCTTTACTGTTCATCAGTAAAACCAAATTCTGTGGTAGAATGTGTGTCTCTTCAAGCATACCACTTATGTAGCTCATGGTACTTCATGTAAGAATTTTCCAGCAGGGTAGTCTGAAGATCATAGTTCAAAAGACTGTTGAAAATGGAAAATGGAAGATTCCTTATTTTTTAAAGAAATGCTCAAACATAGAAAGTTTGCTCTATTAGACAAAAATAATCTTGCAGTGCTGCCCAATGACCTTATTAAAAGGTATGTGTTACGTATTTAAATACATAATGTCTTGTGTCTTTGCTATTTTTAAGGGTTTGGATAGTTCATTAACTTGTGCTTTTTGTTTTCCTGATAGATAGCAGTAGTCATGGGATCCTGTACAGCAGGAGGAGCATACGTACCTGCAATGGCTGATGAAAGTATTATTGTTGGCAAACAGGGAACAATATTCCTGGGAGGACCACCACTGGTAAGGATACAGAAGTTTCTAGTGACATGGCCCCTTTCCTCCCTCTTCCCCCAAATCATGCTGTGATAATTGTACACCTTAAACAATTGAGACATTTCTTGGTGAGATACTTCTAGATGTTCTGTAGATTAGTTTGTATTTTTAAGTATATCTAAATGTTTCTATCCTAAATCAAATCTCTTCTGTTCATTAGAGGTGTATATATAAAAATCAGACTGTGTTGAGGTGTTTTTGTTGTACTGCTTTTAGACTGCTGTGCACAATTTAGATGATAAAATTTGTTTCTGTATTCAATTATGTACTCTCTAGGTTTGACGCAAAATTTGAAAAAATCACAACCATGTGTATTGTATCTCAAAGTCAAGATCAAAGATAAAAGAACTTCTGAGACAGGACTGATCTGCTGTGTTTTTATATCAGTTTATTGACAAAGGAGGCACACTTACAATGGAGTTTGTCCTTCCTTCCTTCCTTCCTTCCTTCCTTCCTTCCTTCCTTCCTTCCTTCCTTCCTTCCTTCCGACCTGACCTGACCTGACCTGACCTGACCTGACCTGACCAAGTCCTGTGAATTAAACATTGCTTTATTGTGGAACTCATAGTGGAATTTGTGACTGTGAAGTACTGCAGTATAAGGGAGCTTTAAAATTACAGTAGCTTGGCACAACAAAATGAATACTTGAATGTGGTTTATTATTTTAGAAATAACTGTATGTCCTAGTGTAGGCTCAGTTCTATACCAATACAAATAATAATGCAATAATGTCAGTCTTTTGCTGACAGAGATTATTCTACTTAACACAAGCTTTATGAGAAAAAAATGTATTTTTAGTAATAAATGTTAGTGCTAGAGCTAACAGAGCATCATTCATCGCAACTATTCAAGTCTCGATGAAACATGGCTGGATAAACTTGCTTTTTTGACATAGTCAAATATTTGTCAAATTTATTGTACAAACTGGTCTGAGGCAGCACAATGGCTCTATTTTGATTACAGTCTTTTGGGAACTTTAAGTGAGCTTCCTGTGACAAAGCCAAATGTAAATCAAATGTCTCTCAAGTGTCCTTCCAACTTGAGCATGCCGAAATGGAGAAAATTGCTTTGTTACAGCATTGTTAATGAAGATACTGCTCCATTGATTTCTCTTGTAACAGAGGAGGCAAAGTTTTTTGGATGTCACTTCCTTCAACGCTTAAAATACTGGGAAGATGTGGCATGTCCCATTAAACTATGGGAAAACAGCCACTGACAGATTTATTTGTTGACTAGTTCCTAAGGCATGATTGTGTTACTCTCATTAAAAGTATGAAGGACTTATTCTTTAATGTGATTTAGTGTTTACTTTTATAGCTTTGCTCTCATTTCCACAGTATATTTTTGTATTGCATTATTGTCCTTTAGAGGAATTTTTCCCTGTTGCATCATCTTGTGGATAAAAGTAGATCTGGCATTTTATACCTCTTTCAAAGTTTAGAGTATAGATAGCTTTTAAATTCTTATGCAGTTAAAAAAGGAAAAGGAAGAAGAAAGGTCTTGCATTTGTACATCTTAAATAAATTCAGAAT
Source organism: Phylloscopus whistleri (assembly GCA_017589585.1). Lineage (NCBI taxonomy): Eukaryota > Metazoa > Chordata > Aves > Passeriformes > Phylloscopidae > Phylloscopus > Phylloscopus whistleri. Next base: position 1,301,315 of record JADMLD010000620.1, read on the forward strand.
TTAACTGGCATACGGAAAGCAGGGGCATGGGACACACATCTGAAAGTACAAGGATACTTTGTTGTCTACCCTAATAAAATAAAAGGCATTTAGTTTGAAGAAATTTATTATTTTGGTAGAGGCTTTCCAAGTTGATAAGAAGAACAAAGTAATCAGGAAAAGCAGATGAAGTAATGAATAGCAACTGTGTAATGTAATGGTAATTTATTTACTGCTCATTAGGATTTTGTTGTTAGAATTTTGTTGACAGTAATTATTTCAAATGTCCTACCTAGGTTTCTGTTCCTTTTAATTTTGAATTAGTGTTTTTCCACATGTTTATAGGTAAACATAGAGAAGTCCTCCTCAAAATTAAGTAGTTCTTTATAAATTTATCACTGTAATTTATATATTTGGAGTTTCTTATTGAAAAGTGGCATAAACATGAATGAAGATACTATTTGAGAATAATATTAATTGAATGAGTAACATGTGATTTGTACATCTTTCCTTTGAGATAAGAAAACTAGTGTGATGAAAGACATGAACTTTGTATATCAGAGTGTTAATAGGTTCATTGCTGTAACCGAGAATAACTGCCCTGGATGCAGGAACACCTGAGCTGTCAAAGTACAAACCTTTTCAAAAGATTTTCAGCAAGACATCTAATACCCAGTAGGACCCAGAAAGCTGGCTTGGAAGATGAAAAAAAAAGAACCAGATGCTTGTTCTCTGGGAATGGTAATCACTTAACATCACAAGGCAATTTATATTATACATGTGTATACACATGAAACTCTTGCCAGGGTAGACAAGAAAAAGGGTGACCCGAGTCAGGCCTCAAGGCGGGGCCTGACTAGGCAAGTCAGTGACTGCAAGGGTGTTGTGAAATTGGAAAGTTGTAAAAGCTTTCCCTGTTTTCAGAGGAAGATTTCACAACTATCCTCCAATTTAATTTGTTTCTTAGCAACCTGCAGATGTAATGATCCTTATCTTTGTGTGTATAGATCAAACTTTATTATCTCCACCTGTCAGCATTTCTGTTCTGTAGAGCTTTTCATATTCTCACTGAAAATATTCTGCTCTCCTTCTTCTAAGTGTCAAAACTACTTCAGACTCCCCTTAGAAACTCATATTCCAAACTGTAGCAGATATTGTAGCTGTTATTGAGTAAGCTCTGTTCCCCAAAACATCTTTCCCATGTGAAGAGAATTGGATTGGACTTTATTGCTTACCTGCCTAAAACAAAACATCCTGAGGAAGTGAAAAAATAAAAATCCCTGGTGTTACTTATAATTAGACTTGAGATGTGTATGATAAAAAAATGTGAATTTTAGGTGCAGTCTGCCATCTAAAATGAAAGATTTCTTGGCCTCCTTTTTTGGAAAGGTGAGGAGTAATGACTTCATAAACAGATCTCGATAGAAGAGGACAAGTGTCACAGTAGCAGTAGTATTCAGGGCCATTCTTCTGTGTTTTCTCAAGTGGAGTATCTGTATCCTCATCTTTGGCAGTACTGCTTACTAGTTCAGGATGTCATGTAGACCTATAGGCTCTTGTTCCAGAAAGTTTTGATTCTTCCTTCATGAGGGAAAATTTGCTACTTTCTGTGCTCAGAGGTGAAAAAATGTCTGGTAAAAAGAGGGAAGAAGTTTTTCAAATTCATATGTATTTATGTACTGGGGACTTTACTACATACTGGCCTCATCTGTTGTGGAAAACACATATTATAGCTAAAGTTTATGCTTATTTCTTTTAATAATTTCTTGCTGAAGTAGTTTGAACACGTGTTTCTTAGAAAATACCCACATATCTTGTTGGGGCTTACTTGCAGTCTGTTAGAATTTAATTAACTTTAAGGTAACTTCAACTAAGTCTAGGTAACTTTAACTGTTACTTAAAAGTGCAGTTTGTAGAATGCTCTACTGCTCTACTGCAGTATTTGAAAAGGTGATGGAGCAAATACTCATTCCCAGCTACTCTAACAGAGTAACACATATTCGGGCTGCAGGGTGCAGCTCTGGGCGCTCCAGAATAAGCCTGAGTGAACCAGTGAAATTCCACGAAGATGATGGAGTGGAATATCTGTAAAATGAGGAGGGTGTGAGAGAGATGAGACTTTCCAGTCTGATGAAAACATGTCTTAGGGTGAATCTATCCATACCTTGCAAGGGGGAGTAAAGATGGTAGAGCCAAGCTTCTTATTGGTACCCTGTGATATGTCAAGAGGCTGCCAGGCACAAACTGAAGCACAGGAAGTTCTGTTCAGTCGTAAGAAAACATTTGCTACAAGGATGGTCATGCCAAGCTAAGTTGTCCAGAGAGTTTGTGGAGTCTCCATTCTTGAGCTATCCAAAACTCATGGTCATTACGTGGTCATTAACGACCTTCTCTGGTTGACCCTGCTTTGAGCAGAGGAGTTAAACTTTACAATCTCACATAGTGGCAGACAGAGTCCACATCTCCAAAATTGTGATTTAGGGAAGGAAAATTTCACCTCTGTGGAAAAATAAAAAAGCCATTTTTGTAAAATATTTTAAAACGAGTCTCTGGATTTCCATGCCAACGGAAATCATTGTGCTATTCATCTTTGTGCCAAGTTCTGCAGTAGTTAATAGTCTGTTATAACTGGTTACATAATGACGAATGTATGTAATTATTTCATAGAATCATAGAATAAAATAATATAGTTAAATGGTAGAATCACTTACCTTATAATACACCCTAAAGGTCACTGGGTCTGGCCATTAATCTCCCACTGCCAAATGCACCACTAAACTGTGCTTTAAACCCTTAAATGCCACATCTGTAGGCATTTAAATACCTCCAGGTATGGTGACTCAACCACTACCCTGGACAGGCTGTTCCAATGCTGCATAACCCTTCCAGAGAAGAAATCTTCCTTGCTTCTCTTACAAATACCTTCTTACGTTCACTGTTTAGGGAAGACTCAAGTTAATTATGTCTCTGACAGAAACGTTCCATTAATTAGTATGCCATACCTTCATATTCCATGGGTAATTCAAATTTCAAACCAAAATACACTGTTGAAGAAATATCTATACCTATATTTGCAAACCTGAGAGTTTGGAAGTGTGTGTGTTTGAGAATATTTATGTATATATATATATATAATTAGTGTGCTTCATTTTTAAATATAAAACTTGGAAAGTGAAATCTGTTTTGGAAGTGATGATACTTTTCCCGTCCCTTGCTTGTACTTTACCTCTGTACTCTCTCTGGGTGATGAATAATGGTTTCTCCAGCTTTAAAGGAATCCTTTTCAAAGCACTTACTGTAGAGTAGAAACGCCTCAAGAAGCCTTCTGGGTTGTTTTTTTTTTTAACCCCAGTAGTAAATGATACTGCTTTGTTCCAAGAAGGAGATCATTTACTCTTAAATCACCCTTTTATGTCTAAGATTATACAGATAGAGGCTTTGGATTGTGCAGTCCAGATACTTTTATGGAGACGTATTTGATCCAAGCAGTTACATGCCACTGATATGCTCTTTTAAGGAAAATTATTATTACTAAATTGTTGTGTATTTATTGGAAGGTTTAGAAAATAAAAAACTTGTAATGGTTGTTCTATGGTTAATATTTAAATGAGTGAGTTAAAATTCACAGAAGTGTTTATGTAGAGAAAGCAAAATTGAAAAATCCTAGGTTTCAGCTGGGGTACTGTTTGTTTGAAACAATGCATGGAAATGTCCCATTTGAAATTTCATTTTAAGTGCTGAGAAAAATTTTGTGAGAAAGCATGTTTATGAATCTGAAGGATGTGTAAATGTATGCACACAAATGATGGACATAGCAGTAAGTAGAACAGTGGGGAGTATCTTGGTAAATATAAACTACATATTAACACTAGGATAAGCATGCAAAGTCAAAGAAAAAAGTGATTTTTACAAGATTCTGTGTTGTCATATTTTGATGCTCTGAGGGAGAGTAAACAGGGAAATATGATCAATGAAGAAGCATTTTGCAAAGATCTCTGTCTGTATTGTACCTAAGATGGTATAAATATTAATGCAAGACAAATGTCAACTGTGAAGCTCATTTTCCTTTCCTTATGTCAGGTTAAAGCAGCAACAGGTGAACAGGTATCAGCAGAGGATCTTGGAGGGGCAGATCTTCACTGCAGGTTTAAAGAAATATTTTCCCACAGTTAATTTCTTACCTATTTTAGACTTCCCTATCCCCTTCCCCTTCCCCCACCCTTCCCTCATTTTATTTTATTTTGGTTTTAGATCTTTCTTAAGCTGTGTTTACCATTTGAAAATTATTTCTGTGTTGTTGTCTGGTGCTGACTGATTGTTTTATTAGTAGAGTATCACAATTACACTGTGTTACTCTAGGTAGCATTGTTTCCTTCATTTACTGCTTTAAAATATTCACATATCTGGTGTTCTGCAGCATCATGCAATATATGGAGGACTTCAATACTGAGTGTTAGCAGAATAATATGTATTGAGGAAGAGTATACATTTTGCACATTGTATCTTTCTTACTGCCACCTAGAATTCAGTAAAAGCAACATCAAAATAGCTTGTGCTTTTTGTAAAAAAATACTTATCAAACCCAAAAAATATGTGCACTTTCAAGTTCTGCAATTAATAATAAACAAAATTAGTTGTTGCAGCACAGTAAGTTATGTATTGCTATATAATAAATACTTATTTGTTACTTCAGTTTGAAGTGAATAAAGAATTACTTTGAAGGGCAGTTCATGTCAATTTTGTAAACATGTTTTTCTTTATAATTGAAATTAATTTTTGCTGCATAGGAACAATGCTTTTTTGTATTTTATATTGTCATTTAGATTTTTTATTTCCTGCAGTTGTTACTTTATTTCATGTCTGATAACTTGAATGTACTCTTTTGAAGAAAAGGTCAGGCATGGGTTTTATTTTTAAAGTAATTTCATAATAAAACACAGAGAGCTGAATTGTTGCATCTATATTTTCAAGGTCTTAGAAGCTTTAAAATTTCAAGTTTTTGTTGCCTGGTTTATCTTGTTTTTTTCCCCCCAAAGTATTCATCTTGCTATTGTTGTATATATACAGAAAATCTGGTGTAACAGATCATTATGCTTTGGATGACAATCATGCACTTCATCTGGCAAGGAAAGTTGTAAGAAGTTTGAATCTCCAGAAGAAAGTAGATGTAAGTGTATAGAGTCTGAAAACACTGCATTGTTGAAATCAGGAATGCTTTTCTCTGCCTGATTGATACAACACTTGTTTTATAGAACACATATTTTTGTCTGTGACTTTACACATTTGAAAACGGAAGTTAGGGTTCTTGTCCTTAAAGATTTCTCTGATGCTTCAGTTCTGCAATTACATTCCTGCTGTATTATTCCCAGTAAAACTACTGGGATTAAATGCAAGAATAAAGCAGCTAGAAGAGCGCTTCAGAGTCATAGAATTGCATTTTTAGATTAATCCAGTCTTGCAAATTACTTAATTAAATTTAAACCCACATGATCATTTCCATGGACTTCAAATTAGATACCTGCTAAAGCATCTTTTTGAATAGACATTTTCTGGGATTATTAAGGAGTTGAAAACTGAGGGGATAGATCTAAATCTTGATAATGAATTGTATTGGTTTAAGAATACCTTGTAGTAAATGGGATGGCTAGCATATGGGGGTGGAATTGCCTTATTTTAGTTGGAGATATGAGAGGGTGAATGGAAGCTCAAGGAAGGCACGATGTTGGATTCGGTTGTGTGACAAAATCTTCACCTGCTTTTCAAAATGGTGCCTGCCTTAGGCACGGGGGAAAAGTAAGCAAATAGGAGGACATGCCTAATTTTTTTATAACATGGAAGAAGTGGAGCACATGTGGAGATATGTGCAGGAGTAGGAAAAAAGATAACAGTGAGAAACTGTTATCAACCTTCAGTTTAGGAAACCTGACCTGTATGCAAAATGACAAGTCTGTGCAAGCATTTTGATGTTGTTGGTGAGGAGAAGTCTGTGCTCAAAGAAGTTGACAAATTAATTGTTGTTTGAATTTTTAAGTTATAATGTGAGCTGATGGTTCCTTTGTTGTGTAAATTGTTTTGTTAAATTGCTATAGGTGACTATAGAACCATCAGAAGAGCCTTTATTTCCAGCTGATGAAATATATGGAATAGTTGGTGACCAGCTAAAAAGAAATTTTGATGTCAAAGAGGTATGAGTATTAATGCAAGATCTATATGCCCACACATATGTGCACAAATTTTCCTGCAGGAAATCACTCTTTATATTGTCATAGTTGATAATACCTGATTTGGGTACTTATTTCTTTATATTTTTGACCAGCAGATCTGTTGTGATAGAAGTGACTTGTTGAAAGTACGATAGTTTTTGGTTATACTTTTAAGAAGTATTAGCAAGGATTGGTAAAAAAGGATTTTCTGAAAAAACTGACAGAAATAGGAACTCCTCATTGGAAAAGCATTCTACAGACTTGCCCAAGGACATGATGGCTTTCTTTTTCTGTCAGTCCTGTGAAAGATGAATTGTTTAAATATTTATGGAGTATAAGCACACTAAAAAATTGAGCCTTCTCTGAACTGCATACAAAGATTATTGTACTCTACTGTAGGCCCAGTATAATTATCTGCCATGGAACCTTCATTTGAGCCAACATGCTTTCTAATATTTTGCACAGATCTCACATCTGGAGCCTTTTTCACTACTAGCCAAGTATGTATTTTAGGAAGAGTCTTAATACGTACCTGTCTTAAAATATTTGGCAGAGATTACTAGGATTTGCTTTGCATTAAGGGGAAGAAGAGATGAACAGCTTCACTGAGTTTCATACTTCACTCTCAAAAGTTGGAATAGTTCAGATTTATGTTCTTTTAAAGTTGAAACAAATATCTTCTGGCAAATGTCTTGCTAGCAGTGGATCTGTATTTGTAAAAAATGGCTCCTTTGGATCACAGAAACCTCAAATCAAATCTTCATTATTTTTGTGCGTAGCAAGCCTAAAAATAATCATATCTTTAAGAAAGTGGCTCATGAGTGTATATGTGTTTTTCTTTACAAATAAGAGGCTATTGATTAATGTTTAATATAAGCAGAAGTTTTTCTTTGAAATTCAGCTAATCAGGAAAATGTTCCTGTGTAATTTAGCTATTTGGTTGGAACATTCTTAATATTGAAATTACATTTTTTACAAACATATAGATGAATCACACTTAAAAAACTAAATGGGCTTTGCTTGCCATCCAAACTGTTTATATGGTGAGCTACTTGATGTTCTGTAAATGGAAAGGTTTAAAGTTATACGTTCTCCTGGCCTTCCTTTCTAGACAAATTAAAAATCTTGAAGGATTAGGAATTTATTGTTATTTTCCCATTTTTTCTTAAGGTCATAGCGAGAATTGTAGATGGAAGTAAATTTGATGAATTCAAAGCCTTGTATGGGGATACTTTAGTTACAGGTAAGTAGAAATATAATTATTCTGTATAAGTTCCCACTGGTTTTATAATTGGATTTATTCCAGCTCGCCCACTGATAATTTTAATGACGTTTATCTTCAGAAGAATAGCAGTTTCTGTTACTGGGAGAAAGTGTTACCTTTGTATGCTATGGAAAAACAAATACATGTGGAAATTTACAAATTAATCTCTCTCCTTTAGGATTTGCAAGAATTTTTGGTTACCCAGTAGGAATTATTGGAAACAATGGAGTTCTTTTCTCAGAGTCAGCAAAAAAGGTAAATAGATTATTAGTTTCTTTGCCATTGAGAAACAAAGCTTCTGGTGGACAACTTGCTCTTGAGATGGGGATCTTTTTTAAATAACAGAAGTGAACTGGCTCCACGTGTTTCATGTAAATGTGAAAGAGGTATAAGCTGTTAATAAGCTGTTTCTAAAATTGACCATACTTTAGAAACAGTGTTTGGTAGATTTTTCTCATGTGAAGCAGAACAGCATTTGGATTCCTGTGAATACAGCATAGTTGAAATAGTATATCCTGAAACTTAAATCTGTTACAAGACAAGTCCATCCTGATTACATCAAATATCCTGTTGGGTATTTCCAACCTCTAAACTATGAAGTACTACAGAAAATCACATCATTGTTTTTGTAAAAACTGGAAAATCTAAAACCTGGATTCCAGTACTCTGTTCATTGATTTATGAGAGCTTTGATTTTCATACTTTGCTGTGGCATCTCCTGGCATAGAATAATGAGTGAATACCTGTGCAGTCTCTCAAAATCTGTGAACTAAAATACCTGTTTTATGAATGAAAGGCTGTTTGTGAAGGAATATTGTGATTTTATTACCGTTAACAGTGGTTTACAGTTTGGACTTTAGGGAATGATGGTGATAAAAGAGTATTCGGGTATTTCAGTGTTTACCTGGGTCCGTGTTGCTTGCTCTAAGTTCTTTATTTTTTCAAGAAACAGATGTCAATTGAATTTTTTGTAATAGCAATTATGCCAGTTTTGTTCTAACAGGCTTCTTGAGCTAACAGTGAAGAAATCAGTATTGAGAATATACAGAAAAAGGAAGCATTGATGAGTGAGGTGTAGAAACGAAGTAATTTTACTGGATTTATTGCTGTTATACACAAAATTGAGTTTCATGTGGTGAAGGAGTACTTCCAACTAGGAGCACTGCAGTAAATGGCTTTTTTTTATCTGACATTTGTTTTTAACAGGTAGAAAATAACTCTTGCAGTATTTCTAATACTTTCATTATTTTTCCAACAATTTAGTGCTACAACTTTTTTTCCTAACAACGAAAAAAATGTAAGGAATCTTCATTTTCTGACTTTTACTGGCATATCAGTACTGTAAAAGGAAATTTACTTCTAGAGAAACCTTTGTCCATGATGTTGGATCTATAAGCAACATACTTTAGCAATACTACTTTTTGTTTTCCTTGCATTTTTGTAATGAGTTGTTGCACATTTTTCCCATGATCATCACTATGCTATTCACATGTTTCTCTGAAGAAGATTATACTTAATTATTTTTCTCTCTTTTTTACAACTTCTGCAGGTTTTATTTAGTGAAGAGGTTAGATGTTTTCTCAGTAGTTGTGCTACGTAACCTTGTTTTGTTTTTTTTACCAGCAAGTGTATGCATAAATAAGCCGAGGAACTCATTGATTTAGATCAGTTGAAACAGAGGCTTGGAATCTACTGTTTGTAACTTTGCTAGGAAATTGCTCTTTTGCTAGTAAATAGGGAGAGGGAATCTGCCTTCAGGAGAGGGTGAGAATGTTACAGCAACTGGCAGGGCCATGAATAAATAATGTATATGGGCCTTCCCCAGTTTTAGAGAATACTTTTGTACAGAAAATGGGGAGATAATGTTTTCTGACTGACTGTCGGTAGCAAACTCCATGCCAGATGCCACACTGGTACTGTCTGTGGTTTAACTGTATATTGGCTGAGTCACAGCAGTTGAGCTTTTCAGTATCATTATGTGATGGTTTTATCACGTTCTATATCTCATTTGACTGGAAGAATATAAAAGCAAACAGGCTTATCTTTAAATTACAAAGATAGTTTATTAATACACACAAAAACAACAAAAAAAAAGAGAAAAAAAACAACAAATGAAACTTCTAAAACATTTTTCTTTCTCTTTCTAAGTTTTTTACCTTTCTTCACTCAACATAAAAAGACATGACCTGCAACCTCAGCCAGTTTTACCATTTTAAAAAAAAACCTTTTATCAGTTCTTTTAGGAAAGGAGTCTCTCTGGGTTCTATATAGACATCCCATGCTCTACATCTGCGAGGATTTTTAAAAGAACTCCTGCAAACTGCGAAATCCTACCCATTAGCAGCTCTCTTAACACTGCACATAGGCCATATTTGCTTATTGGGGTACTGTTTAAGGATGCCTCCTCTAGTATGACACAAAGATTCTCTTCTTCTATTTCCAAAATCATCTCAAGACCCAAAAACAAATCTCCTCTTTCTTTAGGAGCAAAAAGCTTCATATCACTTTTAACTAGAACCTTACATCCCCCCAAAAGCATTTATATGTTACAGGAAAAACTAGTTCAGTCTCTATAGTTTACCAGAAATCTCCAGCCAAAATTAGGCCACTCCTTTGTCCTTTGCCTTAAAGTCCTTTTCACTCTCCCTTCACCGACTGTAGCTCCATGCTGTGTCTTTCCATGGTTCATTCGCTATAGCTGTTCTTCTTCCGGAGAAAGATGATGTTTAGGAAAGTCCATCTGCTAGCAACAAAGGGTTAAACTTTTCGGGCTGCCGGGCTGCCCACGTGGCTCTGCGGCGGGAAACTGAGTCATTTAGAAGCCGTGCGCTGGTTTCTTCGGCTTGAAAAGAAGAGCAAGGGCGAAGGGGCACTCCGTCCGAGCTCTCCCTCTTCTCCATGCTGCTTGCTTCTCTGCGAGACAGCGGCTCCTAAAGCTCCGGCCCGGCCCGGCCCGGCTCCAGCGGCATCGGGGCTCGGCCCGGCCCGCCGCGGCCGCCCGGGGTGGGGGGGCACCGAGGCCGGCCCGGCCCCGGCGGCTCCCTGTCCCCAGCCTGCCACACTGGAAGACAAAGAGAGTCGCTTCTCTCCCCACCCAGCCTTTTTAAGCATTTCGCCAAAAGTCGCAGCTTGTCTTCTACTGGATAAATTGCTTGTCAATCAAAAAAACTGACCCTGATTGGAACAAAATCAGGCTTTTCCTAGCCTATGACACATTAGTAATGCTTTTTAGGGATATTATTTCTGTTTTACCCATGGTCTCACACATTTTTGGAAATCTCTTACTTCTGCTACAGTAAATGCATGTTTTGCAGTTAACTTTGGGTGAAGGAGTAGTAGTGTAGCACTTTTTGATGGAAATACTGTGGTGGACTTCAGTGGAAGAATTTAGCACAGAACTTCACAATGCTGGTAGTTATAGCTTCATTTGTCCAACTTTTAATGGCTTACTTTTTCCCTTTTTTTCTCTCTATAGGGTACACATTTTATCCAGTTGTGTTGCCAGAGAAATATTCCCATTGTGTTTTTGCAGAATATTACAGGTGAGTAAGATCAAGTTTTTGATGTTTCACTGTGTTGTAGACTTTAATTGTTAATTGTTGATGCTGTGTTCTAGACACAGCTTTGTAGTACCTACATCTCAGCCTGCTTGGAAATCAGCCTGTCAGCAGCTGGTGAAGGCCTTGCCTTACGATTTGCTTCTCAGTTCTTTCTGCATGTGCTGTGAAGCACATAGTATGACATATGGCACAGTATTATAATATAAAGCTGGTGAGCCTTTTGTTTGTGTTGTATTTCTTTAGGTTTCATGGTTGGCAGAGAATATGAGGCTGGAGGAATAGCAAAAGATGGTGCCAAGATGGTAACTGCTGTAGCTTGTGCCAATGTACCTAAAATAACCATCATTATTGGTGGCTCTTACGGAGCTGGAAACTATGGGATGTGTGGAAGAGCATATAGGTAAGTGTTGCTTCAGATTATGACAGCAGGCAGAAATAATTTAAGAGAGCATAACCTTGAAGTACCATTCTGAAAAATCATCTGAACTCTTGAAGAAGTTGTGCTGTTTGGAAAAGAAAAGAGTTCTTAATGAATATGTTCATAAGTAAATAACAGCCTGAAATTTGTGGAGACTAATAAGGCTCATGATTCACCTTGAAATAGGTGACAGAAGAGACCTTCTAACAGTAAACCTGTTCACATCCTTTTCTCCTATTTTAGTTCTTGGTGGAAAAACTGTAAAATCTTAAACAATCATTGGGCAGTATAGGCTGGTCTTTTATTCATAGGCATTCATAGGAAAAGTTTATCACCTTGTTTAAAAACTCCTTATTCACTTCAATCAGCCTGGTTTATGAGTAAGGTTTGTGTAATCCATAAAGATTTTTTTGTTGATGCTTTGGACATGTGTTATGTGATTTTTTACATTTCAAGGTTCCTGATACTATTGAAGTTTTTTTGGATATTTAGGAGAAAAAATCCTGTGGGTTAGAAATGTGAACTGAGGAGACTCAAGAAAGAGAAATTTTTTAAAAAAGGTGTTTGAATAACGGGCATGAACAGAATTTTTACATTTTCAAACATAATGCTGCAAGCCTTGAAGTATGTTAATGTATCTTTTAAAAAAATTATATATTGTAAAATTGTCATGCATAAAAATGTATTCTTAGTTGTGAGTGAGACTTAGTTCTTCACTAGGAAATATGACAATGTCTTACCTTAATGTTTAATATATATTTTTTCAGTCCAAGATTTCTATATATGTGGCCAAATGCTCGCATATCGGTGATGGGAGGGGAACAAGCTGCAACTGTTCTAGCTACAATAGCTAAGGACCAAAAAGCAAGGGAGGGAAAACAGGTATATCTTTCTTCTTTCGTTTCTAGTAAAGCCATTATCACTTGCTCTTTCACTAGAGTTGGTCACTTTGTGAGCTAGGAAAGCATGGAAGAGAGTGAGAGAACAGTGAACTACCTCAATGCCACCTAGTGCACTCACAAACATGAATCATTTGTGAAATGTTATTGCTTACTTCATTGAAATGTGAAGATAATTCCTAACATTTCTTATCTTTGCTTAAAAAGAGGAGTATTTTTCTACTTTGTGCACCAAGTTAGTAGTTCTACCCAAGATGAGCAACCAGGAATCCTCCTTGTTTTGAGAGTATGAAGAGGAATATGTCAGGATAAAGTGTCTTTCCAATTATTATGGAGGTGGCAGTTTTAGAGGAAGTTGATCTTCAAATGATTCACTGATTGAGAATTATGAAGCTAGTAACAGCAGAAGTCTGGAGAGGTTTGGAAAAGTTTTTGCTCATGTCAACATTTTAATTGAAAATTAGAGGTATATTGTTTATATAATAAACATTTTATTAAATGTTATAGTAATATTTTATAGTTTCACTGCACACTCTTTTCTGGTGAGTGTGGGTTTTTTTAATTGCAAGATTTATGGTTATACTACTGCCTTGATCCCATAAGAGGTGGTTTTACTGTGATGTCTTAAGTTGTTCATATTTATCGTGAATAGTTAATCAGAATAGTGAAGCAGTATGAGCATGTTATCTCAGTGTCATTACTTTTCAACTGTTGACTTGTTCTTTTTGTGGATAGAATCCACAGAAAGGTGTTACCCTTATCTCTGTCTGTCTTAATTTCCCAAATCCCTGACACGCAGAAAGAAGTTCAAGAAAAATAATTAGTAGTAGTTAAATGTCAGTCAAATGTATTAGAAACTTGAAAGTTTTCTGAATTACTGTGACCAGTCTGGATCATAGAGTAACCCAGTGCTAGAATAGCACAGACTTTATTAAAAAATCTTGCCTAAGGCAACCCAAATTTTTTTTTCCAATACACTAGCTTCAGTAACTTTTCAAGTGCTAGTCACCAATTACTCTTGCATTCAATTAAGTATATGTTTATCCTCCTTTTTTCACCCACTTGATTTGGAAAGTGCTATTTTAATTTTGTTGTGAAACATGCAAAATTGATAATTGTGTGCCAAAAGAGTAAAAAAACTTTGGGCAGATAATTTAGGCATTTTCTTCAGGTTGATGATGCATATAAAGCTCTGCTAACATTAGGTAAGAAAATATTAAAGAATATTTTATGTGGTTTTTTTAGTTGTCTGAGGCAGATGAAGCAGCTTTGAAAGAGCCAATCATTAGGAGGTTCGAGGAAGAAGGAAACCCTTATTATTCCAGTGCAAGGTAACATACAAATAACTATTCTAAAACTTAATTGTAATTGTGGGACTTGATATCTAACTCTTGGTATTAAAGAACAGCAGAACAGAGTAATTGGAAGCAAAGATTGTTGTTTATGTGCATTCAAACCAATGTCTTGTCTGTCTTATCTCTGGGACCTGATACCGAACTAGACAGAAGACAGAAGACAGTATGCACTTGCAGCAATTACTTTACTGGTTCTGTAAGAAATTACATGGTAGCATGGAGTTCCCGTGTTACATGTTTCATTCTGGATAAGTTTTATATCTTTCTCTCCAGTGTAGTATCTGGTCACCTTTCCAAAGCCTGTTGAACAGTATAATGAATGGCTGCATGTGTATTAAGAGGAATTCATTTTAGTGGGGTCCTGCAAGTAGAAGAGGCCAGTGGAAAAAGAGGTAGCAGTTTCAAGAAGACCTGAAGCCATTGGTAAATTTCAGGTCATGGTCATGGTAGATTATTGTATGGGATGATAGCAATGATGGTGTAGGGCTTTAGCTGATGGGTGCTGCAGACTTATGTTTGCTGAGAAGTCCTTTGCTTTTCATGCTCAGGCTGAGGAAATATGAGTAAATGACCAGGAACTGGTTAGGCCGATGAAACGAGGTGGCATCCTGAAGTGATCCAGATACATCTGGAATGTAGCTTGGGGGCTTTCTTGGCCTTTGATGGTTATTCTGCATTAGTTTCATCCTGTCAGTGCTAAAATTCCTACATGTATTTCTGCTTGCAGTATCCAAAAGCTAATTTTCCACAGGCTCTCAGCTGCTAATAATGGTAGAGGGTAGCATATTTCAGTGACCCAGATGTCAGCTGTGAAAGCAGCAGAGCTGGCAGTGAACAACCCAGGAGACTCCTGGGCAGAGAACTTCCTGGCCCAGGTATCAGACAAGCCAGCCAGAGGTGAGGTGTTCTTGGGCCTGGCACTCAGCAGTGCAGAGGGGCTCATTAAAGAGGTGATGGTTGGAAGCAGCTGGGGCTGTAGGGGACACACTCTGGCTGAGTTCAGGATCTCAAGGACTGTGAGGTGGCACAGAGAAACTCCAGACCCTGAAATCTGGAAGAGTGAACTTCCAGAGGTTTAAAGGGTTACTGGATGAGATCACCTGAGAAACTCCTTAAGGACAGAGGAGCTGATCAGAGCTGCCAATTCTTTAAAGACACTTTCCTTAGAGCACAAGAGCTCTTTATTCCTGTGTGTAGGAAATCGAGCATGCCAGGATGGAAACTGGCATGGCTGAGCAAGGATTTCTCCTCAAACTGAGGATTAAGAAGGAAGTGTACGCACTGTGGAAGCAGGGACTGGTAACCTGGAAGATCCCCTTCTTCATGATCAGAAGTAAGATATAAAATTACTTCTGTTAACTGCTTTTAACTTCTACTTTTTTTCTGAAGGGATAGTGAAATATACTTAACTGAGATATTTATACCGGGGAGATCAACATTAATTTTAATGTTTCATGAAATGAGTACCTTCATCAGGCTTCATCTTATTGGGTAGTAAAAGAAATAGCACAAAAGTTTTTAATAGCTGACCTTTAACAGCTGACCTTGTGCTCTACAGCAAGAAGGAAAAATGAAAAAAATATGTATTATCGTTTTTTATAAGTGGATTTTAAGGAGAAGAATAATCCACTTATAACATTTAAAAAATGAGTCAAACTGTCTGTATTTAAAATTAATCCCTACCCCAGAGAAAATGAATAATGTGATTTCTTTTTACATTCAGTTTTTTTATATGTTCACTGGAAATAGTCAGACTCTTCTACTCATGATTTATTTAACATTCAATATATTAGATATATTAGCAATAGAAAAGCTTATCCTCTCCCAAAAAACAACAGATGATTGTCAGTATTTACAACAGTAAGTTACTGTTACTGTAAGAAAGCAGTTTTACATGTAAAGTTAAGACTAGCATAAAAAACCCCACATTTTAAATTTTTAATAATGTCTGATTTTTAGACATGAAACTTCAGTGTTTAATACCAGCTTTGTGCT
Organism: Phylloscopus whistleri; assembly: GCA_017589585.1. NCBI lineage: Eukaryota > Metazoa > Chordata > Aves > Passeriformes > Phylloscopidae > Phylloscopus > Phylloscopus whistleri. Next base: position 1,316,988 of record JADMLD010000620.1, read on the forward strand.
CTCTGATGGACAACTTTTACCAGTTTATGTTTTCAGAATATCTGGCCATTTTGTGAACTTAAGTTACAAATCTAGTAGTCACCCCAGCAAATAGCTTAAATTTGCCCAGCCAAGGTGTTAGAAAGTGCTTTTAGTGCTAGGTGACATGTCATTTATTTGAAAAAGCAAGGTAGTTATGCACTTCTTACTGTTCCCTCTTGGAAAGGAAATGTGACGTGCACAGATGTGAGTTGGCTGAGAACTAGCGTGGGTCTGGATTGCATGTGGTTGGGTTCATGTGATGCTGCACTCAAGATAATAAGCCCAGCTGAAGTCAAATGTCAGAGCTGAAATCCCACTGAGGCTTATCTGGCTATAAGCAATGAAGGTGAAATGCCTCTTTTCACAAAGGATTGCTTTTGACAACAGTGTGTGAGTGGCTCAGGTCAAAGCGGTCCTGGCTGGTTTCTCTCGCTTTTCAGTTCAAGTAGGTGCAGTCTGCATTGTCTAGGAGCTTTTAATTGCTCTCTCGTAGAGTTAATTGGGTATTTCAGTGGATATACTCATGTTTCCTGCCCTTTTGTGCTTTGCATTAACTAATTCCTAAGCAAGATCTCAGATCAATAGTTCAGGAGTTTTCATTACTGTGGAGTAGGCTGTCCTAGCAGAAACAATGAGATGAAGTGGATTACAGTCTTTGCAGCAAGTGTACTCAGGAGGAAGGATGTACCACTCACTTTGCACCTTGTGGACAACCCTTTCCTCACCCAACATCAGCAGCTGCTTATTAGCAAGCAGCTAGGGAGGACTAGACTAACCTGTCCCTTTTGCAGCCCATTCCTGTTGGGCTCCAAGCGTGGTAAAACCCCAGCTGGTTGTCAACCAAATGTCAGGGTACTGTAATTGAAACTGAATCCAGACAGCCTTTGTTTTGTGAGATCTCTCCACCAAAAAGGTCAACAAGGAAACTCTAACAAACAGCTTTGCATTTCTGAGAGAAGAGAAATGGGCACAAAGGTGGTTGTCCGTATTGCTGTTTGTGTCCAGCTGGTTTGGAGACTCCCTCATGCTGTCGTCCTGCCTAATGTCTGCCTCACCCTTAAGAGCCATTGAGATTGATGTGACCCTTCCACTTGACTTCATTAGGCTTTGAATCAAGCTTTTAGCAGTAATAAGGAGAGAGAAGGAAAATGCCTTAACAATCTTAAAAGACAAGAAAATATCCCTGTTTATTCTGTTTATATCGTTTTGCTTATAAGTGATAACTTGCTATATGTACAGGATGTCAATACTGTTCCCTGCAGTTGTATTTTCTAATCAGACTTTAACCAATTTTTTGATTAGAACCTTTCACAATGAGCAGTCTTAATTAATGGCAGTCATTAGGCAGCACCCTTTTTAATGAGTTATATTAATCTGCTCACAGGTTTCTTAAAAGATTTCTGTGGTTTGCATCTTAACAAATTACACAAGCGTTTTACTTTAGGCAACTTCATTTCTTTTACTCACACTATCTCAGTTACAGATTTTTTATGAGTGTAGTGTGACTCATGTTGCTGCAATGGGGTTTTAATAGATAGTTTAATTATTAATGTTACATCCCTGTAGAGAATGCAGTTTTCTTTAAACAAAGAGAAGCAGAAGCCAGGGGTGACCATATGAAAACAGCTTGACTTCCATGCAACATAAAATCTCTGTGGTTGTCAATATAAGGCAATTGCGTTGTTACAAAAAAAAAAAAAAAAAGGAAAACAAAACCCAACCTAAATCTGCCATCAAAATGTTCTTCATGTTTGGATATTTATTACAGCAGTGATCACTATGAAATTGCAGCTTGCAAGGTATTGCACTAAGTTGGTGATTCTTTTGGAGTCATTTCATTCCTGCCTTTTCCAGGCCCTGAGCAGATTGTTGAACGTTTTAAGTATTATGAATTCCCTCATTCTGTTTCAATGTGTTTCATAAATAAGAACGTTAATTGCAGGTATTTATTGGGGAAAAAAAAAGTTTATATGCAGAGCAAATAAGCCTGTAGCAGTCAAAAAACCAAAATTCGCTTAAAAATAGAAATTACTGCATTTGAGATTATTCATAAAGTTGGGAGTTTTTTCATAGTCTTAAGAGAAGGTTGAGATTGATTTGACCTCACAAAACTACTTTTATTGTCACTTTTAAGGAGGATTTTCTTAATCTTTGGCAGATTAATATGACTATATTCATCGTAACTAATCTGACTATATTCATCGTAACTAATCTGACTATATTCATCATAACTAAATCAAAGTACAGTATAAGGTGAAGAAAAAAAAAGCATGTGCATTAAGCTTTGGTAATGCACACTCCATGAAGTTGAAAGTGTAGAAAATACTGTCTTGGCCGTTCTGTCATACTAAATTATATCAAGGGCTATAACCATTGTCTTGAGAAAAATCAAGAAAATTCAAACATCTCTTAAGTAAGTCTCTGTACAACCAAGTTACACTTTCTAGGGCTGTTTTGAACAAAAAAAAGCTTCTAATTGCTTTTACTTTTGTATGGTAAAAAGCACTTCCTCTGAGTCTCTCCAATGGAATATTGCCCAAATAAGCCCAAATATTTTAATGAGTTACTACTTAAAATTTAGTTACTACTTGAAATTTAGTTACTACTTGAAATTTAAAGATACAGTTAGGAAAGAAGTTATTCACAGGAGTCAGACAGCAGGAGTTTAGACCACCATGCACTTTATCCAAATTATGACACAGATAGCTCTTGTGTCATCTGAAACAGAATTTGCTGCTACTACCACTTCAGGGAGATACAGGTGTGGCTGTTAGAATATTCCACTGGGTTACTAGCCCACTAGAAGGGAGGTACTGGCTGAGAGTCCTAAAATGAGAAGAAGTTAGATACAGCTACAGTTTTCTTATATTTGTATTTTGGGGTTATAGCAGGGGTTTTTTGCCATCCCAGAAGTTTTTCTCCTTTTTACGTTTGAGGAAAGTCTTTGCTGGAGGGTGGTGAGGCACTGGAACAAATTGCCCAGAGGACCAGTCCTCTGCCCCATCCCTGGAAGTGTTCAATGCCAGGTTGGATGGGATTCTGAGCAGCCTGATCTAGTGGAAGGTGTCACTGCCCATGGTGGGGGGGTTAGAACTAGATGATCTTTAAGGTCCCTTCCAACCCAAACCGTTCTATGATTCTGTAATTTTTCCAGAATTAGTTCTCTGCTTGTTGGGAACTGGCAGCCACAACTGCCACAACTACTGTGGTGCAAGACTTCTTAAATCAAAATTTGGTTTTCACTCCCCAAAAAAGAAAGAGCCTGATTTTGTCCATTTAGCAGCAAAGTCTTCCCTTCTCCAAACTCTTTCTTCTTCTGTGCTTCAGTTTTGCTCTTGTGCCCCATTTAGTTTAAATCTCCTCCTTGGGAAGCTGCACCATGATAAGATCTTTTTATAGTAGAGTATTCTTTCTGAGCTGGGTATCCTTTTTCTTCTCTGTTTAATAGTTTGAAAACATGCTCCTAGAGCTCAGCCTGAACCCTTGTGCCTGGTCTTGTTAAAAGTGTCTTCAGCTGCAATTCCATTTTGTGCATTGTAGGATAGATACACCTTGTAAAATAAAAGCATATAGTGTCAGTCTCTTAGTGTATTTATCTGATTTGATCAATATTACTTTCACAGCAAATGGCAAGATAAAGCAAATATGGAAGACACTCAAGTGTCTGCTGCTGCCTTGAGTTTATCAGCATGTATTTATGTACAGTTTGCAGTCTTCTTGGGGGTGAAGTTGGCACATTTAGGATGGAAAGAAGAGTGCAAAATATCTTGTTTCCTGTCTAATAGATTTCGCTAGATTTATCTCCAAACAATATAAATTTGCAGATGGAACTTGAGTTAGAAGGGAAAGGCTGTGTCTTCTCTTGGTCAAATCCGTCTTGGCTCCCTATTCATGAATGTTTCTTGTATTTTCAAATTTTCCACAAAGAATTAGGCATTAGCCAACACTGAAGTTCACAAAGAATGCAAAATAAGTCTCTCTAGAGAAAGATGGGATGAAGGAGTAGCATCCCTCTCTTAACCAAAGATACTGTGTATGTGTTCTGCAGGTGCTAGTTAAAGTGTGTGTTTAAGTGAGACTAGGTTTCAATGAGCAGTGTGGTATATTGTTTAAATATCTTGCTGGGGAAATAACAATATTTGGAGTTTCACGGCCTGCTGGGAATTTTAACATGGATTTGGATTTAGGTAGGATGGAGCCGGATTGAGAACTGATGTCACTAAGACCTTAAGTTTTGTATAACATCAAGGAGACCATTTACAAGTGTTGATGATTTTGGGGACCTGGGAATTTGACAATTGCACATTTATAATTTAGTTGCCTTCAGGCCTGGGTTAAGAGGGATAGTATCTTCCAGTTGTTTAGAAATGAACTTAATGGTAAAATAAATGAAAGAAATTGTATTGGGTCTTGCTGAGGTGAAGTTCATTTTCCCACAGCAGCCCTCACTGCTGTGCTGCATTAGTAGCTGGAAAGGTGTTGACAACACAGCAGTGCCTTGCTGAGCAGTGCTGGCACAGCACCAGCCTCTCTCTCCAACATTTTCCCCCCATCAGTGTTCTGGGGTGGGCAAGATCCTGGGAGGGGACACAACTAGGCCTGCTGACACAGGTTAGTCAAAGGGATATTCCATGGCATATGACTTCAGCTCGGTTCCAAAAGCTAAGGAAAGGAGGAGGAAGGTGGAACATTGGTTATTTACAGTGTTTGTTTTCCCAAGCAAATGCCTACATACACTAGCCCTGCTGCCTGGGAAGTGACTGGACATTGCTTGCTGATGGGATAGTAGAGAATTAAGTTGTAACTTTTTTTTTTCTTTTTGTGCACATGCGAATTTTCACTTTTGCTTTAATAAACTGTCTTGTCTCAACCTATTGTTTTCCATCTTATTTTCTCTCTTCTGTCCAGCTGGGAATGGGGAGAGATAGAGCAGCCCCGTGTGCACCTAGAATCCAACAAAGGTCAACCCAACACAGAAATTCTGAAAATACTTGGAATTTATTCTAGCTTTTTAATGGTGAAAGAATAAACGCTTGTATCGTCCTCATATGGCAGTTGAATTAACCTGAATAGTGTGAATAATGACGTGACATATTCCTTAAAGTGCAAGCATTCTTAATAGAATTAGATAGGTCATTGACAGATGCAAAGAGGGCTATTTTTTCTTGAAGGAGATGATTAAATATGAAGAATCTGTTTAAAATATGTAGGTCTGACATTCTTCACTTACCTAAAATGTATACATTGTTCTAGAAGACAAATTCCATGGAATAATGCACACCAGTCTATTGCATTGATGAACAGCATGAATTGACTCCATCATTTTAAGTTAGCTCTTTACTCCTCATTCTTTAATATGAAGCATTTCCAGTTTCATGGGTTTGAAAGTATACCAGCTGTATATGTTGATTTCCTTTAATAATTAAAAGTTTTGGTTTGTTATGTTTTTGGTTTTCCTCTAGATTATGGGATGATGGAATTATTGATCCAGCTGACACAAGACTGGTTTTGGGCCTCAGTCTCAGCGCAGCACTAAATGCACCCACAAAGAAGACAGAATTTGGAGTTTTCAGGATGTAAACTTAAACATGTGATCATCAGAATTACTTCTGTATATTTTATTTGGGGCTGGGCAGCCACACTAACAATATTGTGGTGATTAAAAATAAAGATTTGTAAGATGCTATTTTTAATGAAGCTTTCATCATTATTTTTACTGACTGTAGCTGTCACACAGTGCTTCAGTTGATACTGATTTAAGTCATTTAAGTGCTTATATAACTGCTTTGCATGAATAAATTGCAAGTTCTAGCATTATACTTCATGTTTGACAAGAAACTGTCTCTTATATAAATAAACGTGCAAAATAAGCTATATATTTGGTGCTTATCAGCTCCTATGTTTCTTTTAATTCTTTTTTTGTATGTCTTCTGTAAATGCGAAGTACTTTTGCAGTCCAACAAAGAAAACCCCATATGTGCTAATAAATAATTTTTGTGAAAGGGAAGTGCTGTAAGGGCAGCCGGGGATTTCAACACAGCATGAAATCACAGATTTCATGCAGTTGTTGTCATCTTGTTCTATCTCTGGCTTTCATCCAAAAAACATTGCTTTTCTGTGTGGTTCCCTGAAGTCAAAACAACTATTGACCCTGATGAATGCATAATGTTTTCTGGAAGAGATGGGAAGTGCGTGCTGGTATCTGTGAAATCACCAAGTTGCTGAGAGCATGTGTGAGGACAGGAATTGGCTGCACAGGTGTTGAAACCTGGCATGTGGTCCTTCTGGTAATTTTGTTTTCACAAAGACAGTATTCTCTCCACGAGGATCAATACTTTGCTCAGAGCAGAAGCCTGAAATCCACTGACTTTAGGAGTTTTGAAATGCTGGAGTGCTTTGGTTATTCTGATTTATTTAGGGTAGCTTGTTGAAGTGTAAAGTTTTTCAAGAATTCAGTGTCTGTCACTTAGTTTGTTCTCTTCAGAAACGTTACACCTTATAGAAACTACATACTGTTCTAGCTGGGAACAGGAAGGTGATTTCATTTTAGCTTTGCTCTACAGGTACCCAGATAGCCATTTTCAGAAATATTCCTAACTGAGAGTCAAAACCAAGAAGAGCCAGTGTACATGAATAGAAGTCCTGTCCTGTGCTGGCCTGTGGGGCGAGGAAAGGCTGCTGAGGAGTGATCACCTGAGGTAAGGTGCTAGCTGTAATCTTCCTAGGCTTGTGTGGAGAGGAGTTCTCCTTGGATCCAGGAGGAGGATGAAGGTCTGCTATCTACCAGCTTTTCCAGCTGTGTCTCAGACAGATGCAAAGGAGAAAATGAATTCTTTGGAGTGGGGATCTTCAATGTAAAATATAGACAATGTAGACAGCCTAGAGTATGTTGAGCTGTGTGGTCTCTGGCACACTTCTATATTCCACTAAAAGAGCAATTCTCCCTCTCTTTTTACTGAGATGAAATGTATCCAAAGCCTGGTGTGTTCTGCTAGAAAGATTACTTCTGTAGGTTTGCACTCTCATGCTTAGTCTTAGTATATTAAATAATATTTAACATAGAATAATAAATACTGCCAACTAGGCACAGAGTTGTGCATTTGTGCCACTTGTCTCATTATACACATTTGTAAACATGTCTGGCATAGACCCAAGATTTGTTGATCCTGAAAGTAAAATGAAATTATTTATGTTTAGTAGGCTTCTGAAATGCATTTTAAAATAGCCTACTTTTAAATACAGATTTATAAAATATATAAATATAAATCTATATATTTATAAAATATAAGCAAGGAGGAAAAGAGTTCCAGACTCTGGAATGCTGTTAGTGGCTTCCAATAAGAAGAAATGCACTGTATTTTCTTCTTCTCCAGTTGAATAATCAGTTCAGGCACTTGACTTTCTGTTCTTAATTATGGTGGTCACTTTTGCCTGTCACTTCCAAAGCCATGAGGTCTACTGCCTGTTTCTGCTAAAGAAACCTGATCTCCTCTGAATAATATTTTTATTTTTAATATATTATTTCAATTACACTGGTGATTAAGTCATGCCAAGATGGAGACAGTAACAGATAATCCTGGGATGCAGATGATAGAAGCAAGTGTGTTTGGAAAGATGCTTCTGAGAATAGTAATTCCCTGTTGCTTGTTTCATCTGAAAAGACAGTTCTTTACATTTGTCAAAATTTCTTCCTCTGAGTATGTGTGCAAGCAAAGTCAAAACATGTCTGATTAAATAGGAGTGTTCTGCCTTAGCAGTGCTTAGCTTTGCAAACATGTTAAGCAAATGAAATTAATCATCAGAGGCAAAATTATCTTATTAGCATGATCTAGTTGGTAGTCGCTACCAAGCAGGATCTTCAGTGCAGAACAGCAGTTCAGAGAGCCACTAGTGGTTATCACTCCTCCACGACATAGCTATTTTGGAAAAGCTTTTGCATGTTACCGTGCTGCATTCTGTATGGGGCACTGACTGTATGCAGTGTCCCTTGTGTATGATGTTCTGATTGCTGAGATGGTCTCTTGCTGCCCAGAGGTTTGCTGAAAAATAGTGTTTTCTGTGGAGTCAGCAGGAGCAAGGAGTTGGACCCCATGCTTGTACCACATTTGATGATGTTGGTAGATCGGTTCATGCTGTCTTAAGGTAATCACCCAGAGCTCTCACATTGTGTCTGCCACCAGGAGTCTCATGCTTTTGCAGTAGCAGCTCCTTCTGCCATTACAACAGTAATTTTCAATTTTCATTGGCATTGTGCTACCTTTGGAATGAAAGGAAATTTTAAATAAACGTAAACTAAAGGTAGCTGCCACTGTAAGGGCATAATATTTGTGATGGCAGAGGCAATGTAAAAGCTGTGGGTGACCATTTCAAGACTTCTCCTACTTGTCTCTGGTACGTGTAACTTCTTCATTATAGTATTGAAGCAGGTCACAACCACTAATATGTTTCCTTACAGGAAAGGGTGATACTTAGGATGACACTGATTTTTCAAATGGAGATTGAGGAACGAAGGAAATAGCTTTGCCATATCAAGCACACAAACTGATCAGGACATCACATCAGGTGCTCTAGACTTCCTGGGGACCTTTGCTTCTATCTATTCTTGCCTTGGGCATAGCTGTTCTGAGCTATGTGCCTTCCTCCGTCCCCTGAGAAGAGTGGAGGCCAAGAGGTTACCTAGTTCCATTTCTCTGTGATAGTTAGGCATGGTCTCTTGGAGAGGTTAACACTTGACTTGAGGAGTTTAAAAGAGTCAATACTGTGACCTTGAGGGTGTTTTCGAACACCTCTACAGAAGGAAATGGGAAACCATGAGTGAGGTGGGCTAAGCTAGTTTTCGTATCCCTAGAGACTGTTGGCAGTAACCAAGGGTTTTCTTCTCAAATTACCTGGGCTGGGATGATGAATTCAGGACAAATCTTAAAAATGTACCCATTGCCATTTTCCTTTTTCTTTTCATGACAGCTAGGAAGGTGCTGGGAACTTGGGAGCTACAATTTGGTCTTCAATCAAAATTGGTGGCAGTTTAGTGTAACAAACATCAAGTTAGAGCCTTTGGAACACAATCATTACAAGCCCTGCTTCCAGGGCTGAAATGAGAAGTGGCTAGTGCACAGCCTCTGCAATAGCTCTGCCTGCAGAAATGGAGAAACCACTGGGGACCTGTTCCCACCGCTCTTCCACCTATGTGGGGTTAGTTTATTGGGGAGTTTGTAGCCTCACCGTTTGTGTGGGCATTGGTATATGTGCTGTTATTCTGAGAACCCATCTTTTATTTAAATGGCTTTTTTCCAATCTATTACTCCTCAAGATGAATTGCTATCTCCTGATGAAATAGATGTCTTTTAAGTATGCCTGTGGATTCTTATTATTTCAAGTGTGGCAGAACTCTGATTTATCTTAGATTTTCCTCACTGTTCAAGGTTTCAGTAAAAAAAAAAACAGTCTTGATTCAGAAAACCAATGATGGTATATTATTTTTTTAATATTTGGTTTATAAATTAAGGCAATTTAACAAGGCAGTTATAAGAGCCTGCTGCTTTTCCACAAAGCCTTAAAGCATCCACTTAAAGCCAGATGTCCATTTTGGTGTCTCTGATTCAATAGAGCACTTGTTCAAATGCTTCACACTAATCTCTGCAGTCTAATAGTCTTAAAACCAATCCCAACACTAGGTCTATGACAAGCCAAATCTAGAACACACATAAATGCCTCAGAACTGCTCACCAGCATCAACAGAAACCTCCATTCTTTTCCCACTTTTAGAAGTACACGTGATTAATTGATTAATGATGGAAGAGTGTGATTATGAAAAGTATGTGTGACTTTCAAAATTATCTGTTTGATATACAGATGCTAATGCATCATTGGTAGTGTGGTGTTTGTACCTTGTGTGCAATAACATTTGCATGGAGAAAGTTAGCTTTAAGAAACTTGAATTAGTACTTAGGTACAACAGAGCTGTCCATCCCCAAGGTCTGATCACACTTCCTTACCCAGAGCTGAGTTCTGAAGTGCCACAGGCTCCCCTCATTCCATAGCCAGCTACTGATGACTGGCTACTGATGCTGTTGGAAAGTGCCTGCCTTTTTGTAATTGTAAAGAGTGATTTTTCATTTTTGTATCTTGACCCTTTTCTACTTGACCTGGTAGCCTCTGACACTCTTACTTAATGACCAGCTATCCTGCTGACATTAATTGTGCTGAGTTTTTTGTCCCCTAGTGCTGGAGACAAAGTGTACAAAAATGGCTGAATGGGGAACAAGGTACAGTGATGTCTGCAGAGACAGTGTGATACAGACAGTAACAGGCACAGAAACTTGTACAGTGTTGTGGGTTTCTGTAGCCAGACAGATACAATGACTTTGGAAACAGTGATCTGTAATTGCCTCCACGTTCAACAATAGTTTTACAGGAGTAGCTAACATTAAATTCAGCTTTTTACTCTAAGTGTAAATTGGAAAGAAAACAGTGGTGTTTTCTGAGCATCTCTGGTGCGTTCAACACGGCATGAGTAATTCTCATACTATAAAATATGGTTTGAATTTTTGGTCAGACTTCACAGATGCTGCTTTTAAAGTTGAATAGGCCATGTGTCTGCCTCTCTGTATGAAGTGTTGCATTTTTCATAGCCTGGGTTATTTCTCTGTTCTAAGAAATTTCGTTTTGGCAGACCCATCATTTTTACTACTGCATGTGGTTTTGTTTTTGCTCAGCCTGGGAACAAAGCCTGGACTTTGCTATAAGCGGTTTACCACCAGCATCACATCTGAAATCTTAGCCTTCCCTGTGGCTAAATGAAACTAGAGGATCCACGCAGACAGGCAGAGGATCTCTACTCTGACCAGGAATTACAAATGAGACCTTTGCTGGATGTGATGATCAATAGGAGTGTGTGGGAGGAGGTAACAGCAAGAGGTGAACACGCAGTACTGGAGGCAAGCAACGTGATAGAGAGATCAGAGCCTTTTTATTGCCTCAAACAAAATGCTGCTGTTGAAAATTACTTGTTAAACCACACTCCTTTTGTTCCTTAAAAAATGCCTGCCTGCTTGGAAAAATACATGCCTGGACCGGTTTAATTTGTCTTTAAACAACTTTCTTTTTATGTGTGCTCACATTGTATTGCCTTTTCAAGCTGTTCCTAGCTCCCCTTCCTAACTTCCCTACAAATGACCAGCTGTTAAGAGTTTGTTAACGAGTTGGGAGAATTTTGTTAACAAGGTTGTCCAGTTTCCTTCTTCTCCAAATGATTCTCCCTTCACCTAAGGAGACAGAGCCCAGTGCTTGCTGCTGTTGACTTGCAGGCAGGAACATCCCCATAGCCACTTCAGAGCCGTGAGGTTGAAGGGAAGCCGCCTCACAGGCAGGCCCAGCAAACTGCTGCCCAGCGACCCTGTTTTACCCCAGCCTTGGCCCAGAGGAGACTGGAGAAGGCTGAGCACTGTCCTTCGTCTTGCATACTCTTCTTGGCATGCCACTTTTTTGTAGTAGGAACAGCTGCCCCAGCCACCACCATGGTCATGAGGCCTGGGCAGGTTTGACTTGCCAGGGATCTTTTCAGTCAGAGTATTCATGGACACAAGGTCACTGGGCTTGCAGAACCAAACGTTAGTGGGAAGGTCTGAATGACACGTGTTCACTGATGCTAGGTCTCCTTTTGGCGACTGCACTTTTTCTCTCAAAATGGAGGTGGCCTCGTTTCACACACAGGGTGTATGATGCTCCCCAAGAACCTGTTCAGTGGTATGATATTTGACCTCAAGCACCATTCACAGTTCTGCTTCATGTATTAGCAGTTACTTTTATCCTGGGCCTTTTGATGCTGCTTCTTACCTTGCTCTCGGTGGTCCTGAGTCTCCCCACACTCTTGGTTCCCACCTGTCCTTATTCAAGCATTCACATCCTCATCATCTTGTTGCTCATCATCACTATCTACCACCTCCCATCCCCCCATTCCTTCAGGCTAATCCTCCCACATGGTTCTTCCTTCCAGCACATTGTGTTTTTCCTTAGCCGACAGCGTACTTACTCTTCCTCCTGTCAGATCCCTGCACTGACTTCCAAGCGTAGTCTCCCTAGTCTGCAAGCCCGACTTCATCTGTGTGTCCAATGCCCACCCTCTCCCTCAACCATCCCAGCCCCCAGGGCCGAGGGAATAATTTCCCACTCTCCTCGCAGCCCTCGGCCACAGGGAGTGCGGACAGGATGCGGCTGGGCTGGCCGCCTTCCCCTCGGTCGCCCTCAGAGATGGATCCGCTGTTCGGCCCGACGGCGAGGGACGGCCGGCGCTTTGGGGCGCCGATTGCGGCGGTCGGGAGGTGGGGGGCGCGGAGCCCGGCCGTGCCGACACTCGGGGCGCGGCGGCGGTGGGCGCTGACGCACGGCGGGGCGGGCACGGCGCTATAAAAGCGGCGGCGGCGGCGGCGGGGCGGCAGCACCATGGAGAGCTGCCGGGCGCTGGCGCTGTGCGCCGTGGCGGCCGCGCTGCTGCTGAGCGCCCGCGGGCACGGATCGACCCCGCCGCGCCGCGCCCGCGACCTGGGAGCGCCCGGCGGCGGCGGCGGCGCCTCCCGGGAGAAGGAGCTGGTGCGGCGGGGGCCGGGGCCGGGCGGGGGGCGCCGCCGGGGCGGGCGCGGTCTGACGGCGGCTCTGTGGTCTCTCGGCAGATCGAGGCGCTGCAGGAGGTGCTGGAGAAGCTCAAGAGCAAGAGGGGACCGCACTACGAGAAGAAGTTCGGGCAGGTGCCCATGGTGAGTTACAGTAGTGCCCGTACTGCTGTACCGGGCGGGACGGGTCGGGACGGGACCGGGAAGGTAATAAAAAGGAAAGGGAAGGGGGCAGAACAGAATGAGACGGAACGGGACGGGAATGGGATGGAATGGGGACGAGACGGGAATGGGGACTGAATGGGGACGGGACGGGAATGGGATGGAATGGTGACGAGAATGGGGAAGGGAAGGGAAGGGAAGGGAAGGGAAGGGAAGGGAAGGGAAGGGAAGGGAAGGGAAGGGAAGGGAAGGGAAGGGAAGGGAAGGGAAGGGAAGGGAAGGGAAGGGAAGGGAAGGGAAGGGGAAGGAATGGCACTGGTCTAGGGACTAGGTAGACGGCACAGGACGGGACGGGACAGGACTTGGCGGCCGCTGGTGGCGGTCCCACTCACCGCCGACCGCTGCCCGCAGTGCGACGCCGGGGAGCAGTGCGCCGTGAGGAAAGGGGCTCGCATCGGGAAGCTCTGCGACTGCCCTCGGGGGACAGCGTGCAATTCCTTCCTCCTCAAGTGCCTGTAAGCAGAGGCGCCTCGGGACAAGCCGCCGGGAGCGCAGGCACTGACGTCTGGCCGCGACGTGCCGGCGACTTCCCGCAGCTCCTCCGCCCGAGAAGCGCAGCGAGAAGCCCCCACGTCGCCCGTGTAACGCCGTCCGTGACATCCGACATCCGTGGAGCTGTTTTCTTTCTCTCCCCCGCCCCACCCCGTCCTCTCCCTCCCCTCCTCCCCCGCTTGTTTTTGTCCGTCCAGTAAAATCCCGGGCCGTCCCTTAGGAGTTGAGGTGCCGGTCCCGGGAGTGCCGTCCCAGTGCGGACCCGAGTAGTGTCAAGCCGTGTCGGGAAGCAGTACTGGTCCCGTGCCGTGCCCCGGGCTGTTCGGCTCCTTCCTCGGGCGGGAAACGTCCACCCACTGCCGTCTGGAGGAGCCGGGGCCAGGGCATTCCCCTGGGGTAGTTGGGGGGAGGCGGGGTGCGGGTGTGTCCAAAGCACCCCTCGTTCCTGCCTCCCCGCTGAGAGGACCCAGCTGGGCACACCCCAGAGCAAGCAGCCTGCAGCCCTCGGTGGGGTTCACCCGCACCGCTGGCCTCAGGCCAAATCCAGCTGTGCTTTCCCTGTGCTGTAGAAAGTCCGGCATGAGACACTGATGGTGTGCAGGGGGTCCGGCACTAGCCTGGCTGGGGTGGGGCTGGGGGGAAATCGGTTGCTTTACCAGGGTCACCACGGAGAGAAAGCTGTCTGGATTCGTTGCAAACCACCTGGGGATATCCTAGTCACCTAGACCAAACCGCTCACATTTCTACATTATTCATCATTTATAACTGATGTATATAAACATGTCTGTCTCCACAGCCACACTGTGTATTTCAGCAAACGCGTAACGTGTTTTAATCCATCGTTTGTCTCTACTAATAAAGTCAGTGTTCTGATGACAGTATTTTGTGTGTTTTAATTCACACATGGGAATCCCGAGCACTCAGAGGGAGAGGCTAAGGGTAGGTATCTCCAGAACTACTGCAAGTGTTACTGTGTGCTTTAGCCAGACTATCAGCCAGGTCAGGACAGGACTAGAAACCAAGGTTCATGTGTTCTTGTGCTGCTCAGCTGACACCTGCCCCCTCCCCACAGACACCCAGAGGGACTGTGACAAACACAGAGGCTCAGGACCTCAGGTTTTTCTTTGTGAGAGGACAGGGTGTATCCCAGCTGCAGGAACTTGTCTGGGGACACGGTGTATGGGGCACAACCACCATAAACTGGATCATCTGTGTTACTTGGTGTTTGATTTCCAGAAATTACGGATCCCTGAAGGAACTTCTTGCCTCTCCTTTGTCACAATTCATCTATGGGCGTCTTTGCGAGAACCAGTTCTTAACTCTATCAGCATGGATATGAGGGGCTACATGGGCCAAGACAGAGACAGGCGAAAGACATACAAGGAATTTTCATATTTCATGCTGAAGAGAGCACAAATTTCGGTGATTTGTGAGAAAAAGGCTTCTGTAAGGCATAAAAGCAATGCTTTTTGCTTTACTCCTAAACAGTAAGAGCACATAAGTAATTCTGACTGAAACAGGTACAGAGAAGCTGATTTCAAAAAGAGACCCACCACTGCTAATTTTGCTATCAGTATTGCTACTCTTATTATTGCCAGTATTGTAGTTGCTGGGGTTTATTGTTGTTATTAGTTATTATTTCCCAGGAGGAGAATGCCCTCCTCTTAGCCTGGAGAAGGACAAAATAAAGGATAGCTGAAAACACCCAGAGTGTGAAGGCTTTTTAAACAGGTGGGGCCACAAGACTGAGGTACACCATTCATGGGCAAGGGAGTACTGGCCTGGGGGACTGTGTATGTGGGGGAGTCAGGAGGGGAGGATTAAATTAAAGCAAGAGCCGTGGTGCACTTGGTGGGAAGACTGTTCAGAGAGAATGGACAGAAAGAAATGGATATGTAATGAGCAGGGATAGAGAAGTCAGGAGTTGCAGCCAGCTCTGCCTGCAACTTTTGCGACCATGGGTGAGTAAGGCCTGTGGGGGAGAGGTGTGATAGTGCATTCGCAGGGCTGGAGCCAAGTGTCAGGTTTTGTAAACTTGTAACTGCTTGTTGGTGTTTTTATGGTATTTCCCAGAAATAAAGTAGAAATCCTTTGTTTCTCAAGGGATAATGAAATAATTTTTGTAGCATCTCTGTTTTGTTCCCATACAAACAATAACAAGGACTTATATTTTGGTATTTTTTATAGTCTGGCTGTTGGATGGTCCCATTAGCACTGTGTCCAGCTCCAAGTACCACAGTATCTCAATTAACTTCTCCTGTGCATTGACTTTACATGTAGCCTGTACTGAAGGTGTATTTACAGAGAATTGGACTGAACATGAAATATTGGACTAAAATATACTAAAAATTGTTCCGCTTATGTGTTGATTTTATTGTTCTTGTTTTGCCTGATTATAGTACTCAAAATTATAAATGTGGTTTACATAAAGATCAAAATGATAACTCTAAAAGCTAACTTAAGGAATTAGGATTTTGGGATTACTTTCATGATCCTGACATTATGACAATACTCTCTGCAATGTTGTATACACTAACCTGAGGGCTCTTAGCTTGTTGATTATATGCATGACCACTTACATGACATTACAGATATTTCTATTTTAGAGATTAAAAAAAAATAGGTGAGGAGAGAAACTTGTGCTGGAAGAGTCAGGATAGAATTGGCATTTGCATATTTTTCAGTTACATGAAATGACACAATTTTTTAGTTTAAAATATCCTCTGATTCCACCTTACTAACACTTCCAAGGTGGCCCCTACACACAACATGTCCAAAACAAGAAGCACCAATTTTGAGGGTTCATCTTGGATTTAGACACCAGAGAGGGTTGCAGGAAAGTCTGGATTCAATAACTGTTGTTCAGAATTAATGTGTTTACTGAGTATGAAGTTGAAAAACCCAGCTTTCGAGTCCAATTGCATTAGAAATCAGCCACAGTAAATCTGCTTTCCTCCTACCGATTCCATTTGAAGAACAAATTTTTCCTTTTGACTGGATCTTCTAGCTGGAAAGAGATATGAAAACTGCTCCTGATGGGCTGATTGTCAGTTCATTTCTTTCTGTGTAGTGGGTTGACCAGCAGTTTCAGCTGACCCCACAGCCCAGGGGATCAATGCTGGATTACTCACCCATTTCAGGGGTTTTTGGAAGCTCCAGGCACTTGGGTTTGGCAAAAACATTACCCCTGTTTTCAGCTACTCTGCACACGAAGACTGAAACATAGCGAGACATAATGAAAAAGTCTAGCTAAAAGTCTTGTTAATTTAAGAGAGTATTGTATATAATTGCTGTTTGAAATGAAACAAAATATAGTGCTAGAAATCAAGGAATCCATCAGAAACCCCATCTCTGTCAGTAGTCCAACCCCAGTGAAGAAGCTAGTTGAACATCAAGCAGCTGGACAAAGGGACCCGGCCAGTCTGTCCAGTTTGTCTCTTCTCCTTGCCATCTGTGGGCTTTCCCCATGTTGTACCTGCTAGCACAGTGTGGTCCTCCTTCCTCTAGAGCAAACCTCTTCCCAGAGACCACCTAGTCAAAACTCAAAGGCAATCAACTTACATTGCTTATCTGCAGCCAGGTCTTCTTCAGGAGGCTCTACATAATTCTCAGGCTTGGTGTTCCTGGTGGAGGTAGGCACTGCTCTTCATTGACTGGCATCTGGAAAATGTATGCCCATGGATGGCAGCCCCTGGGGTAACAGATCGCTCAAGTACTGAGAGGAAAACTGAGGTTCACATCAGAAGCCACAGAGTTTGGAGCTAACATTGCATGGATAAAATGTAATTCACATATGCTGGACAAATCCCACAACACTTTCTCCTGAGGTGGGTTTTGCTGCTTCTCAGATTCTGGGGTGGTTTTTAGTTGTTGTGGAAGGTTTAGTTTGTTCCCCCCTCTTTTCCCACTCCATTTCTTTCAGTACCTCCTTCTCTGAGTTATCAAAGAAAATAGTTACACACTAATCAACACTGATTGATAGAACATGTGGATGTTTTCAAGTGTTTAACTTTTTAGTAACTTGTATAGAAGTACATGACATTGCATCCAGCCAGTTGCTCTTCTTTATAAGGTTTCAGTTTAACAAAGCAGTGGAGACTTTATGCCTTTCTGCTGGTGGTGGATCCACCACAGACTGGAGTTGGGCAAAAATGAAACCAGCAGAAGAACAAGAGGTGGCAGTGTTGTAATGGAATGACTTTTTCAGCACGAAGCTGTCTCTCCTCTAAATGAGTGTGTTAGCTTTAACAGTGACAAATGGGATTTTGGGAAATGGGTTTTTGTTTTGTTTTTTACAGTAGAGCAACCCGGAACATGCAGCCATACTTTGCCTGTCTAGAGAATCTGTGACTCTTTACAACTCCCAGCAAGTCACTCTTCTTCACCACCTAGATCTAGGTCTTTAGGAAATGTGGTAACACCCCTTGCTGGGAAAGGAGGCTGCACAAATAAAAGATTCAGGAACCCCAGCCCAGTCCCTCATCCCATCTGTGTGAGCCCTTTCTCAGCTCAGATCTGGGCCTTCAGATTTTGGGAAGATTGTGCAGATGGTGTGTGGGACATGTCTGAAGCCCTTCCACACAGTGTGTCTGCAGTAGCAGCTGTACTGGAATTGGAAATGAAAACATAAGGACTAATTAAGCATTCAAGAGTGGCTCTTTTAATTCCTCCCAAGTAAATGGCAAGTACTCTTTTGTGTGTGGTAATTGACTTGATTGCAACTTGGAGATCCTGCCTGTTTTGCTTAGGAGGCAGAATGTCTTTTCACTTGCAGGCACTACTTTAACAGAACAACCACGCAGGAGCCAGACTTTTTCCCAGAAGAACTTCCCTTCTTCCACTCCCCTGTGATTGTCTTGTAGGATCCTACAGGATTCACAGAAATGATGACACCAACACAAAGAACCAGCTGCTGGGTTCCAGCTGTGAACCACAAATTACATTTCAGGGTCTGGCACAGAGAAAGTGAGGGCTCACTTCTATGCTTTGGAAGACAGATCCTCCTGGAAGCTGTGCTAATGCACACAGAGAACAGGGAAATTATTTGAAACAGCCAGCACAGCTTCACATAGGGCAAGTCCTGTCTGGCCAACCCAGTGGCTTTCCTGGTGGAGTGACAAGAGCTACAGACATCATCTGCTTGGAGTTCTGTAAGGCCTTTGACACAGTCACCCACCACATCTTCCTCTCTAAATTGGAGACTCATGGATTTGATGGGTGGACTTCTTGGTGGATGAGGAATTGACAAGGTGGTCACATCCAGAGTGTAATGGTCAACTGCCCAATGTCCAGAGGGACATCAGTTGAAAGTGGTGTCCCTCAGGGGTCTGTATTGGGATCAGTACTGTTAAGTGTCTCCAGCAATGATACAGACAGTGGCATTAAGTGCAAGTTTGCAGACGACATCAAGCTGAGTGGTGCAGCTGACATTCCTAAAGGACAGGATGCCATCCAGAGGGACCTGGACAAGCTGAAGAAGGGGCCCATAGGAATCTCATGAGGTTTAACAAGACCCAAGTGCAAGGTGCTGCACCTGGGTCAGGACAACCCCCAGCATCAACACAGGCTGGAGCTGCCCAGATGGAGAGCAGCCCTGTGGGAAGGCCTTGGGGCTGCTGGTGGGTGAGAGGCTGGACATGACCCAGCCATGGGCACTCCCAGCCCAGAGAGCCAAACATGTCCTGGCTGCATCCAAAGCAGCGAGGGCAGCAGGGAGAGGAGGGGATTCTGCCCCTCTGCTCTGCTCTGCTGAGACCCCACCTGGAACCTGCATCCAGCCCTGAGGTCCCAGCACAGGAAGGACATGGACCTGCTGGAGTAGGTTCAGAGGATGGCTATAGAAACAATCAGTTGGTGTTGTTCAGAGAATAGAAGGCTCTGGGAAGATCTTATTGCAGTCTTTAAATACTCACAGGGGGCTTATAAGAAAGATGGGCCCTGCTCTTGGCAGGGCCTGCTGTAATATGACAGGGGGACAGTGGTTTTAAACTGAAAGAGGGTAAACTTAAGATATAGATATAAGGATATAGATATAAGGAAGTAATTTTATGATGAGGGTGGCAAAAAAATGGCACAGGTGTCCTGGAGGTGTAGTAGGTGCCCTAGCCTGGAGATACTCAAGGTCAGGTTGGACAGGGCTCTGAGCAACCTGATCTAGTTGAAGATGTCCCCGCTCATTGCAGGGAGGTATTGGACCAGACAGCCTCCAAAGGTCTCTTCCAACCAAAGGATTGATTTTATGACTCTGTAAAAAAGACATCATACCCAACCATTCTTCCCAACAGACTTAGTAGTTAGTGGTCACAGTAGATAGGCTGATTTTTCTCCTTATGGAGCTGGAGCTCCAGTATGTCTCTTTGCACTGATCTGGTTAAAGTACATTTCCCCTGACTAACCTTCCAGACTATTGAGAATTTATTAGTGACACACAATTTTCAGGTACACTCTTCTCTGTTGTATCAGCTAGAAATTTATCTGCTTATTCCAAAAAGTTTGGTAGAGCAATCACGGCAAAAGGTTCACCTTTTTATTTATAGCCTTGTGTTGGTTTTGCACAGCCTGGTTTTTTGTAGCAGAGGACCACAGAGGTGGCTTCTGTGAGAAGCTGCTGGAAGCTTCCACCATGTCTGGCAGAGCCAGTCCCTGATGGCTCTGAGGATGGACATGCCGCTGGCCAAGGCTGGGGCAGTTGGAGATGTTGGTAATGCCTCAGAGATAACATATTTAAGGGGAAAATCAAAACAAAGTGGCACACAGTTTTTTCTTCTAGTCAGAGAAGAGGATGAGTGAGAACATGTGAGGGAATCAACATGGAGACACCAAGGTCAGTGGAGAAGGAGGGGCAGGAGGTGCTCCAGGGTCCAGAGTGAGATTCCTCTGCAGGCCGTGGTGCAGACCATGGTGCAGAGATCCACCCACAGCCCATGGGGATCCACGGGGGATGCAGAGATCCACCCACAGCCCATGGGGATCCACAGGGGATGCAGAGATCTACCCACACCCTTGGGGATCCACAGGGGATGCAGAGATCCACCCACAGCCCATGGGGATCCACAGGGGATGCAGAGATCCACCCACAGCCCATGGGGATCCACAGGGGATGCAGAGATCCACCCACAGCCCATGGGGATCCATGGGGAATGCAGAGATCCACCCACAGCCCATGGGGATCCACAGGGGATGATGCAGAGATCCACCCACACCCTTGGGGATCCACGGGGGATGCAGAGATCCACCCACAGCCCATGGGGATCCACGGGGGATGCAGAGATCCACCCACAGCCCATGGGGATCCACAGGGGATGCAGAGATCTACCCACAGCCCATGGGGATCCACAGGGGATGCAGAGATCCACCCACAGCCCATGGGGATCCAGGGGGATGCAG
Organism: Phylloscopus whistleri; assembly: GCA_017589585.1. Taxonomy (NCBI): domain Eukaryota; kingdom Metazoa; phylum Chordata; class Aves; order Passeriformes; family Phylloscopidae; genus Phylloscopus; species Phylloscopus whistleri. Next base: position 1,337,717 of record JADMLD010000620.1, read on the forward strand.
AGATCCACCCACAGCCCATGGGGATCCACAGGAGATGATGCAGAGATCCACCCACAGCCCATGGGGGAGGTGCCCATGCTGGAGCAGGTGGATGCCTGGAGGAGGCTGTGATCCAGTGGGAGACCCAGTGGAGAGAGGGGCCCTGCTCCCAGGCTGGAGCAGCCTGTCCGTGGAGGACTGCACCCCATGCAAGAGTGACCCATGCCACAGCAATTTTGGGAGGACTGCTGCCTGTGAGATTTGGACTCACACTGGAGAAGTTCATGGAGAACTGTCTCCCGTGGGAAGGCACCCCATGGTCTCACAGGGGAAGGGCTCCTCTCCCTGTGCAGCAGAAGAAAACCCCATGCCCTGTCTCCAGGAAAGAGGGAGGGGCTGGGGGGTTGGAGGGGGGAGGCAGAAAAGGTGCTTTTAAGCACTCGTTTTACTTCTTAGTATTCTCCTCTGATTTTGCTAGTAATAAATTTGCTTCATACCTCTAAGTTGAGCCTGTTTGCCCTTGGAGTGTTGTCTCCAGGTTCTTAGCTCATGAAGTCTTCATTAAATTTTTCTCTCCTCTGCTCAGCAGGGGAGGGTGCGTGAGTGACTTTCGAGGGTGTCTGGCATTTGGCCAGTGTCAAACCACAACAAGCCTTCAGAACAGTCATTGAGTTCATGAATATTTGCAACAAGATTTTACAAGTCTTGTTTAGAGGTTTGACACTTTTTAAAAAATCACCTTTTCATGACATCCGTAAGGAATTAAAGAAACCAAACCACAGACTCAATTGAGAAATGCAATAACTAAGCATTAAATCACTGCTTCAGTATGTTCAGGCCAAGATAAAGACTTCTTTGATATACAGAATTGTTTAAAGCATAATTAAATTCTGGTTGTGAATTTGAGAGACATCACTGGCAGCTGTCTGCTTGTGTTTATCCATAAAACAGATAACACTTCAGACCAAAGTGCACATCCTTGCCAGACAGAGATCACAGAAATGAAACTAATGATGACAATAGGATGATGTGCTAAACAAAATGCAACTGAAATTAAGAACATAATGAAAGGCATAAAGGCAAGTGAGAAAGTATCACTTTTTAGGTGACATATCCATGAAGGATGCTGTACAAGCCATAATTTTATTGCAACCTCACCTCTTATTTGTAATGATGGAATAATCAGCAATCTCTATGAAGTACATCAAGGAGGATACTTTTCTGAACCTGAACACAGAATTTTTGGTCTTATTTAAATTGTGATACTAAACTCATGTGGAGATTAGTAGATCATGAATCTGACTTTTTAAACAGAATCAAGGAGGGATTAACTAATTTATTTGTATCAAAAAACAAGGGTAATTTTTTCCCTGACAATATATTATAAACACTAGTGCAGGTACAGGATTTCATAATGAACCAATGGAGGACAGCAGATGTGAAAGGACACCACCTAGGATGCTGTACTGTTCCCTGCCAAGGCTGCAAGGGCTGAAATCCCTTTTCACCCACACTTTTTTGTATTCCTGATACACATTAAATGACAGGAATTTAGAATATGTCATACCCTAACTTGAGCTGATGTAGCAGGTTTTTGCATGCAGTATTTCACCCTCATTACATACATAGGGTACACTGTGATTCAGGATACGAAGCTGTTTTTTCGAGTTGCTTTAATTACTTTTGATGGTAATCTTTTAAATCTACCTTCATGAGTGCATTCAGCACTCATGTTCTTATATTAGTGCATTCTCTGCATCTCATGTTCTTTAGACTATATTTTACATTCATTTAACTCATCTACTACAAGCTTATGCATCTTTTTATATCTGTCACTTTGTGAATTCAAATTGGATTCCAATTTACCTGGTTTTATTAGTATTCTTATGTGGAAAAGTTATTCAAGACTCAGTTAGCAAAGATGACAAAATTCTATGCAAGTAAGATACAAACCAAATAGAATATGGTTATAGTCATGTGCAAAATGCTTGGACTTTTGTCTTTTTTGTTCATAGAGAAAACCACAGAATTAAACAGAACATGGTCATTGTACTGGAAGATTCTTGGAGAATGACTGCTGTGCAATAAGAGCATTATAAAGACAATTATATACAGAATTCTGTAGGAGGATTTTAAAAAGCTGCAAAAATATGCAGTTCTCTAAGAACCATAGAATATCCTAAGTTGGGAAGGACCCACAAGGATAATTAAGCCCAGCACCTGTCTCTGCACAAGGCACCTCAAGAGTCACACCATGTGCCTGAGAGCATTGTCCAAACACTTCTTGAACTCTGTCAGGTGCTGTGACCACTTCTCTCCAGAGCCTGTTCCAGTGCCTGGCCACTGTTCAGGTGAAGAACGTTTCCAAATATCTAGCCTAAATGTCCTTGACACAGCTTTGTGCCATTCCCTCAGGAACTAAACTCTGCTATTGAGTGGTTTCTACAGAGGCCTGTATGCAAACTATATGCAATTCTGAATTTCTGTACACAGTAATCCAAACAGGAAAGCAACAAGAACAACAACACACTTCAGGGACAGTTTAGTGGCTGGAGAACTGATCCATTAATGATTGCATCAGTTGTTCTTTTATTTAGGTACCAGTACTGTACCCTAGCCAAACTCTGTATTTGTTCTGATTTGGATTTACTTATGCCATTTCATTGCTATTACACTATTTCTAGGGCTATTTCTATCTCATAAATCTTTAACTGAGCAAAAGCATGGGAGATCTGAAGAGCCATGGGAAAATTCCCGGCTTCTGTTGAAGACATGGTGTAAACTCTATTTTCAGAAACACCCAAGCTTCTTGGAAAGGCAGTGGTAGCTCAAAAGAAAGACTTGGGGCAGAAGTTGTTTGGATTATTTGTTATCAGAATATCCCTGACAGTGTTAGAGAAAAAATAACATGTGAGGTAAATACAGCCGTGCTAATTACTGCTTTCCTGTCTGGGCAATCTCCAGCAGCTATTGGAGAAACATCTACAGGACTTCAGGCTCCTGCTATTATGTCAGGTTTGGGGCTGTGGAAAGTGCTCCGGGATGGATGGAGCTCCGCAGTCATCCGGAGTTTCTCGGCACGGGGTTTGGCCTTTGCGCGCCGTGGACACAAGAGGGTGCTGGTTACTGTGCGGAGACTTTTCCTTAGGAAATAACTCTTTTCCCCGGTTCAGAATGAAAAACAGAGAGGGAAGTCTGTGCCCTGAAGATCCATATGCCGTGTACTGAAGAGACATGATCACGGTCACCAGTATGCATGAAGTCACAGTTACTCAAGTAAGCTTCCTTAACAGTATTGAAGTCACAGGTATTTATTGTTTCTGTCCTTCTTCATCCATCCTTTACTCTTCCTGAAGTCACAGAAAGTAGTATTTTAAAAGGATCCAACCTCTTGGCATCATTTCAGCAGGTGTGGGCACTTGGATAAAGCAACTTTGTAGCTCTCCCAGATAAGGGTTTAGCAAGGTCACCCCGGGCTCAGAAGGTAAGCTGCACTGGAGATTTTCATGCTAACCAAATTATAGATAGGCTTTTTTAGTCCATTTTGACTTGCTTTATGGCTCCATTATGAGAATATGCTCATCCATGCACTGTTTAAATATATACACAGATTAGTTCTTAGACCATGTTCTACAATTCAGCAGAAGATGGAAACAGAGGGGCGTGTAGAGTGTTTGTTGGGATATTGCTGGAAAACAGTTTAGCAGTTGGTAGAGGAATTGTCACATCACTTTGCTGGATTATGTATATTGTGCCTGGAAATGGGATATCTACATAATTAAGTAGCCAGGAGCCAAATTTGACCATCCAGCTAATGGTTACCTGAGTAAACCTGGTACATACCTGAGAAGGTATCACTTGAATTAAAATTAATTCAGATACACACTTGGAGAATGAGAGGCATTTGAAGATAGACATGAGAAAGTTCTTAAGCTTTGATTTACAACATCTTATGAATGTTGGGAATTTATTAACCAGCTTCTTGACTCTAAGACAAGGGTCTAAGAAACATGGAATTTATTCAGAGAAATTGTAGTTTTGGGGGGTTGGGGGGCATTGTGCTGTGTAAGAAAGACATTTGTGCTTGTGCACTTTTTTTTTTGTGTTTATTGTGGTTCAGGAGAGACTGATGTTGAGGTAAGAAAGATAACCCAAAAATGACATGGTGCTGTGTTAATCTTAAAACAGCTTAAGTATATTCTTACCAATGTATTTCAGAATTGCCACTGCAGGTACACACACTTGCCTATCTATGAATCAACCAATAAATCTCCCTGTATGCATGCATGCATACAGGTCAGCAGAAGATGTAAGCAAGTTTCATCATGTGATGGAAAAGGGGGAAAGAGCTTTGCAATAGTTTTCCTTTTGTATATGCCAACTCTTATCCAGTCCCTTCTTGTTCTTGAGCAAGCAGAACTATTTTTTTTAGTACCCTATTAACTTTGTATCATCTTTCTTAAGTAAGCCTAACTTTTTCTCCTTAGCATGGCAGTAAGTAAACAGTTTCATTCCATTTCCTATTTAATTATGTCCCTTTCCCTTTTTCTTACTATCCAGTCAGGCATGTACTTCAGCACTGGAAAACTTTTTAGCTCTGAAAGAATACAAATGCAGCAGTGAATACAAAAAGTGAGCTCCACAACTTAAATAGGTGTCTCATCTTAATAAGGATTTTATACGGTAGAAACCAGCTTAAAAAATTGCAATTTACCCCTGAATTAATGAAGAAATGCTCTACAGAGCTGGCAGAAGCCATGAATGAAACTGCTTCTAAGTACATCCAAAATACTTAATGCTAGGGACATTTGTCAACGGAGCTATCAAAAACTGAGTATTCTTCAAGAACTAGCTTGAGTATGCTCTTGGAAAATAATCTAAGAAATTATCTGATTATGAAAGAGAATATTTTGAGGAATTTTTACTGGCAGTCAACCAAGATTCAAATTCATTTTTTGAATTGAGATGTAGGTTTGCCTTTTTGTGTTCTATCCTTCCAATTTCATTCTTTATGGTAGATGAGCAAAGTCTTTGCCATTTACTTAAAAAAATTCCAAGGTAAGAAACAAACAATACTGTTGACAAACAGCTTTCAATACAGTGCATCATCTAAGGACTACTTCTTGTTTGGACTTTTTCACTAGGACTGTGTGTACTGTGAGGGAACAGTTATAATCTCCCTCTGGAAAAGATGTTTTGCAGTTGGTCTGGATGAGGATAGGCCTTTGTCTTCCAGAAGAGTCCTGACTGCTACTCTCCAGACAAGTACACACTGAAACAAGCAGTTTGTTTTTACTTGTGCCATGATCACAAAAGTATGAAACAAAAGAAACCTTTGTTCTGTGCTTTTCCTTGCCTCACTGCCTGCCTCAATTGTGTTAGCAATTATCAGGTAGCAGGGCAGAGTAAAGTCAGTGCTATACAGAACATGTAGTCACATGAAATCAGATAGAGATTCTAAGTGCCAGATCCAGAGGAGAGGATAATGGAATCACTGGAAAAATCAAGTGATTTGCTTCCTCTTTTTCAGAAGATACTTTGTGTTACTAGTTTTCAATTACCTCTGCCTCTCCTGCCTTCTCTCTCCCCAGTTCATGGTATTTTCTTATTTTGGACATGTTATATTCACAGTATATTTCCATGGTCACAGGAGCCAAGTTGGCCAACTGTTGTTCAATCTTGATGACTAATGAAGAACATCCACTGGGCTGCCTGGTGGGGTACTTACGTATTTCATTCCCCAGCTCCCTCCTGGACAAATTCTCTTCTTTTTTGATCAACATAAAGAGACCTCCAAGCTCCCTCTACTCCTGTGTCACAAAGCAGGAGCAGAGCATGTAAGTAGTAGTTAGGATAATAAGTGAAGCACAACAACTGAGCATTGTTAAGGATTGAAGTTCATAGAAGATGTTCTAAACCAGACCTTGCTAACAATTAACTCAATTCCATGTCTGTATCCTCATCCTAAATAAAGATGGAACAATAGTTGTGCTGACACCAGCAAGGTCAGAATCTCACCCCAGGCCTTTTCCTTCCCCTTCCTTATAATTCTGCCCAGTCTTGTATTTGGCAAGAAAGATATGGATAATTTTCCTTATTCTTGTTCAGCTCTTTCCTGCACCATTTATCACTCCTCTCAACATATCAGATCACCTTTAACATAAATTTTAAGTTTACACACACAAAACAAGTAAAGCAGTTACACTTTACTTGAAGTGCACCGATTGATCTTATGATGTACTAGACAGTTTACAGTATCTAGAGTATAGTAGACACGTTGTTCCTAAAGCACAGTTGTTTCCTACAGAAATAGCAAGATTTTGCCATAACTCCTGTCTCCTCACAGAATATGCTTATGCTATGTAGTTCGTTGAACACAAGACCCAGCACTGTTTAGGTTCTACATGCTGTTTAGATACTACTAACACACTGCCCTATGTAATGAATACGTTAAAAAAGAAATTTCTTCTCTCTAGGTTCCTCACAGCAGAGTTTCTGACATCCAGCTGTGGGAAAAAATAACCAAATAATTGAATAGTACACCAATAGGACAGCTAGATCCTGGTTAATCTATTGAGGAACCCCCTACAAAAACCCATGGGCCTTTATTCCCTCAGAATTTATGCATTTGTTCCTCATGTGCCCTGCATGTGCCTCTTGGTGCAATGGCAACTTTTGGTCTGGGGCCTCCTAACACCTCATAGAGTTCTTTTCCCATGACCCCACAGGCAGGGAACTGTTCTTATCTTGTTGAGAGTCAGCTCCTGCTGAGGACTGCAGCCTCCTCATCTTCTGGTTTGTGCTTCTGATGCTCTGGTTTAGTTGATAGAGGATGGGAAGTCAAGAAGTCTTTGGTTTAAAGTAAGGACTGCTAGGCAATAATTTAAACACTGGATTGTAATCAACATTATTCTCACTGTACATGCTAGTAGGAAAATTACTAAGAAAATTAACTCTATTCCAGCCAGAAACATCTCTAGATGAAAGCCTGCAACTACTGGTATACAACTCCAGAAAATTCAGCTAGTCATGCTAGAGCAAGTAAATTCAGGCAAACAACATACTATATCACACTGTGTCATAACTCTAAGTTCCTTATTCTTACTTAAAACTTGCTTATTAAGCCAAACATTAATATCTCTCCACAAGGACCAGACCATGATCATTGTTTTCCACTATCAAATCCCTGTCTCCATTTTTCTTTAATTCATTCTAGCAGGTTAGGTATCTTTCACCATTATTTTCCTTTCAGAAAACAAAGTAATATTTATTTTGCTTATTAGAGCACTAGCACAAGGTCCAGTATCACAGGCTAGGTGTTCAAATAAGGGGACCCTACTTGTTTGAGAGCAAGAAGTCACCATGCCACAAGAAAGATGACAGCTGCTCTGTGGATCTGTGGTAGGTTTGGCACAACAGGGGAGCTGAATTTTCAGTCCTGTCTGCATCCTGCTTTTAGAACAAAGGTAACATGTTTTAGCCTTCAGACTTTGTTATTTAAATATCAAATTAATGTCAACACCAATTAGGAGCATTCTCCACGTTTGCTAGAATGATGGAATTTTCTATAACTGTATTTGGTGTGCTACTCCAGGTTTGTCATCATGAGTGCATCAAAATACTAAAATATGCTGTATACAATAAATACATATATAAAAGTTTAGGCATCATTAAATGACTTCCCACTGCAGATACACACGTGGCTTAAGTGTAGAGGCTATACAAAACTGAATATTACGTAGCTGAAAGCAATAAGAACATTTGATTATAATAATTTTGTTATGGTGCGTGCTGATAATAACCCAAAGTTAGGTTTGGCAATGACATAGCCTAATCATAATAAACTTCTTTCTTTCATGTAGAGATCAAACACAGTACTTGAGTGACAAGAATGAGTTAGAAGTGTAAAAGGATTAGTTTTGTGTGTACTTTCCTATACTTTTGTGTATGTGATGTGGCATCAAGTTCTGCTTCATTATGGGTTTTTTTGAGTAGCACTACTACTCGTGATCCAGCCTCTAATTTTAGATTCCCAAAGCAAAATTCTAGTAGTGTGAAATACCACCTTATGCAGAGTAAATACATGAATGACGAAATTGCTACATTGAATTTATATTTTTCATGGGCTTCCCTGTACAGTAATCATGAGACCTTATAGATCAAGTTTTACTGTTTTGTTTTTCTTAATTTAGTATTGAAAACAGATCAGTGAAATGCAGCTACAGCATTTCATTAGGGGATGCTCTTTTATGACTACCACTGTATTCTCATTGCCCAATACCCTTCATTAGATGGCTCTTAACAGAAGGTACAAACATGAAAAGTACACAGGGACGGAGAATACAATCAGAAAAGGAAAAAATTATGTAAACAGAAATAATGACATGCAGACAACTCATAACTTCTATGCAAATATGTAGAGGTCAGACAGAAAAACAACCCAATTCTTGTCCTGTCCCCTCAAGCCCCTTTCTTTCTGCATCTCCACACTAACTTTTTTGAAGTACATTAAGCTGTTTGTCGTTTGAGTAATAAAAAACTCAAGTCAAATTCTGTCCCTCCTTTGGTTGTTAGGTAACTAACAAACACTTGCCTCATTGACTCAAAAGCAGGGTCAGAAAAATGACATTTCAAGTTATCTATAAAGACTAAAGCTGTTCCCAATGCCCATTACAATGTATAACTTCCCTCTGACGCAAACAGACAGGAAAGATGACAATATGTTGGCATAGCAGGTTTTTAGGTCAACAGCTATGCCAACATCTTGCCTCCTCTCCAGCTCTGCATAAAGGAACTTCTTGGAAAGGTGTCTGTGGGGATTGTACAATCTTTAAGTGTGATTTGTTTGATCTAAAATAGAAAACCAAAATTTATGTAAAAGCTTCGCACTGTTATGTGAAACATCTGAATATCAGTCTCAACATACAGTGTACAGTAATGCTAATGTGAGTGAGTTTTTACCCCTTAGGCTAGGAGATCTAAAAAAAATCTCAGACAAAAGCCAAGTTTGTAGGTCTGTGCCTATAACAGCTGCAGATCAGAGACAGTGTTTCTTAACTATTTTTCACAAAGCAATAATGTACTCAGGACTTTTCTTACCAAAGCACCAATAAAATCCAAGAGAGAGAGTGGATGATCTAGAGCTGTATCTTATACACTGCAGTGGAATCATATTCTCAAGTGGCTTCATTTTATACTAATTTTCTGTTTGGTTTCTCTTGTTTTTCCCAGATTCACCTAAACAAAGTGATTACAAAGGAAGAGATTTAAACACACACATTTGCTGTTATAAAAATACATCAGCAGCTTCATTCATACTTAGAAATCACACTGCCACCTTCTTGTAATCTATTTCCATTTGCACAAACATTTGCAGAATGTATTTTTGGGAGCAGTGGATTTGCCAAGGAGACAGATTTTCAGGAGGAAAGTGGCAGTCGTTACAAAACTGGAGACAGACTCCTCCAATTCACCTTGCCCACAGTGCACAATTCCACTGTTCGATGGTTGATGGGTGTTTTCTTCTCATTTATTTTAAACAAAGCGGGGGAGATATTTTAATTTATTTCTCTAATCATGTACCTGTAATCATGGTTCTATAAAGCAGCGAGAATGGCAGGAGTGAAATGTAAGAGTCTAGTAAGTGTAAAGACAGTTGATAACCATCTGGAGCACGTTGACTAGGTCAGTCATTCACAACACCAAACATGTTTTACTGAACAGATGACATTATCAGCTGTGGAAGATGCCAACTGTACCTTTAATTTTCATTTCCAAACTCTGTATTCAAACCTCATACCTTGAGTTTATATCAGCATTGTGGAGTTTTAGTAGTTATGTGGGTTTTTTTCCTCCAGATTTTTAAGAATGAGGGAAAAAGCAAAGGAAAAGCTGTTTACATTTGTTACAACATCTTTGACATAAGAGAAGTGCATTCATTGCCACTAGACATCCTGGTATTTTAAAATTTTGTAGGTAATCTCCGAAGAAGTTGGTGTTCAGCAAAATCTTTCAAAGCTGAGGTTGCACAATGTAGCCTCCCTCGGGTGTTACCTTGCTTTCAATGATCAAGACACTTCAAAATATAAAACCTAGAACCCTCCAAAAAAGGGAGCGAAAATAGAAAAGCACTTTTTCCATATTACATCAATAGAATAGAAAACATCCTGAAGCAAAGCACTTCATCATATTTCAAAATAATACAAGAGAACATCTTTTGTTGTCCTTGTTAACACTTGTGTCTTTAATTAACATTACAATTAGCATGTGAGCTGTCTCACACAAATGAAAGCCTGTTTTCTACCAACTACTCTCTTCTAAGACAACTGCAGAGCTGAAGACATGTGAATGACACTATTTTTCAAAGAGTCCCTTTGGAATTATATTCAAGGAAAAGTTCTTAAATCTACCATTTGGGAATATTATCAGTGCATTCCATTAGAATTTTCCATTTAGGTATCTCAGGGCGAGAAAAATTTAAATTCTTTAAAAGTTAAAATGGAAAGTAAAATTGCAAGTTTTGAATGCTTACTTCATAAAAATTTGTGGATGTACAGAAAAAACATATTTTCCTTTTTATTTTGTGTTTGCTAAACCTTTCTTTCTGCCTTCAGAATTTAGTTTATAAATATGTATGAAGCTTGTATGTTCATATATAACTTTTCTTTACCATTACCTTACAGATCTCTTAAAAGTCAGTGTGGTTATTTTAAAACTTTTGCAATAATCTCTGAATTTGCTTAAGATAACAACTTTTCCAGTACTTTTTTTCTGAACTGAAAACTGCTTATATTTGGGATCATATTCTGCAGAATGTTTGGGTATATGTGTCCTCACATCAGTAGAGGGTTTTTATACTCTGACATGACATAAAATAAACAAGATTTAAATTAAACAGCTGCATCAGCAGACAAGATCAGGGTGTGTTAATGTCGATGCTCTCTGACCTGCCAATCTGATGTCTCATACAATCACTTCTGTCCTAACAAAGCCTGTTTTTTTGGAGGGCAGTGTATGAAATGCAGCTTAGTCTGGACTTAGGCCAAGGGAGGCATTATTTCAAAGCTGGCTGTGCCACTGACCCAAAGAGTCTGGATTTGGCATGCTGTGATGACCCAAAACCTAATCAGTTCAAACACGGGCAAGACTATGCTTTGCAGCAGTAACAAGCTGCTGCTGGAAGTTATCCCATTTGACAAATCCACCCCTGAAACTGAAAGCAGAGATGTGTAGAGCTTGCAGAACTAACACAAGGAGCTTGCAGCACAAGATTCTGACGATGTGCTGATAAAGTACCTTTGATGCCACAGCTCATTTTAGACAAAGTTTACTGTGAAAGAAAAAAGGAAGTTGTATATAATCTAATATCATTAATGGCTTTTGCATATTCTGTAGATTTTTCCACAGGCCCTATGAGCCACAAAAACCAACAGGTTAAGTATCTGGAAGTACATCAAATGCTACCAAACACATAAAGCAAACCAGCTATTGAAACGACCATTTTCTGACTAAGGAAAAGCATGTAATTATAATTGATAAAACCAGAGGTGGGATAGTGCATTTTCCTAAGTAACTTGCCAGCTTCATCTCTTCTCCCTGTTAAAAAGTTCAGTAGCAGAACGCCATTTATCTTCAGTACAGCCAGGTCAGAATATGAAAGGAGAAAGCAAGCAGACTACAGGCTTATTCATTTGATGCATTAAAACATCTCCCACTCTCACACTGCTCTTCCCAATTTTCAAACACACTGCAACAGGAGAGCAGGGAAGAGATACAGCAAAAGAAGACATAACACACAGAGAAGGAAGGGAGGTGATAACACGGGAGAATGGAAGCTTGCAATAGCAAGGACCTGCAGAAAGAGGAGAATTCCCCAAAGCCTGAGATGCCTTTGCAGAATCACTTCAACACCTTGCAGACTGAAGAGAAAAAACCTGCCACATCCCAAGAGGCACTGGAGCTGAGTGAGGCAGCCCCATCTGGTCTCACATTACAGCCAGCACGACTAAGAAAAGGCAATGGGTGATAGCAGTAGGTGACTTCTGAGGGGTTCAGAGGTACAGAGAAACCTGACACACTCTCTAGAGAGGTGCTGCTTACTGGGGAGTTGTAGCAGGGATGTCACTGATAGGCTACTGAGCCTTGTACAGCGCCCTGACTATTACACACGGCTGCTGTTTCACAGGATACAGCAAGAGTGACAAAGCCAGGAGGAGCCTGAAGAGTATCAAAAAGGATTACAGAGCCCTGGCTGTGACAGTAAGGGATCCTGAAGGGCAGGTAGTTTTTTCATCAATCTTCCTGGTCAAAGGGAAGGTATTTGAAAGGGCCAGTGGAATCAGGTCCAGGCTAAAAGCAGGGACAGGTGACATTATAGCAGGGGCCTGCTACAGGCTGCCTGGCCAGGAGCACTGAGCAGATGGGTCCCTCTGCAGACAGATAGGAGCAGCCTCACATTCACAGGCCAGGTCCACAGAGGGGACTTGAACCATCCCGACATCTGTTGGACATAAGCAACCCGGGAGGTTTCTGGAATGCACTGCTGGCAACTTCTTTCTCCAAGTGACAGAAACCAACAGGAGAGGTGCTATCCTGAACCTTGTTCTCACCAGGAAGGAGCAGCTGGCATGGAATGGGAAGCTCCAGGACAGCCTTGGCTGCAGTGACCATGAAGTGGTGAACTTCAAGATCTTTAGGCCACAGGGAAGGGGCAGAGCAAACTCACTACCCTTGACTTCAGGAGAGCAGATTTTGCTGTTGAAGGATCTGTTCAGTAGAGTACCATGGGGTAAAACCTGGGAGGGAAAAGAGAAAGCTTGTTAATACTGAAGATTCATCTCCTCCAGGCTGAGGAGTGATCCCAACAAAGATCATGTCAGACAAAATTGCCAGGAGGCCTGCATGGATGAACAAAGAGCATCCAGACAAACTCAAACACAAAAAGAATGCCTAAAGAGCTTGGAAACAAGGAGAGACAGACTCTGGGGAGTACAGAGAGATTGTCCGAGCAGACAGATTGCATGATTCTATGAAAACTAAATCCCTGATAGAATTAAATCTGGCCTGCATTTAAAGGGATAACAAGAGCAACAAGAAAAGCTTCTATAGGTACATCAGACATAAAAGGAAGACTAAGGAAAATATGGGTCCTCTTCAGGACATAGAGAAGGCTGAGGTACTCTGTGGCTTTTTTTGCCTCAGTCTTTACCTGCAAATGCTCCAGTTAAGTCGCAAAAGGTAAATGCAGGGACAGGGGAGAATGAAGAACCAGTCCATGTGGAGAGGATCTGGTTTGAGACCATTTAAGGAAACTGAAAGTGCACAAGTCCATGGGACATGATGAGATGCACCTGCACATCCTGAGGGAACTGGCAGATGAAAGGCCTACTACCCATCCAATTAGAGAAGTTGTTACAGTCTGAAGAAATTTCCACTGACTGAAAAACATGGCCCCCATTTTTAAAAGGGGAAAAAAGAGGAAGGCCTGGTGAATTACAGGCCAGCCAGTCTCACCTCTCCGTCAGGCAAGATTGTGAAATAAATTCTCCTGGAAATTGTGCAAAGGCAATGGAAAATAAAGAGGCAAATGATGAAAAAGAACATGGCTTCACTAAGGATAAACTGTGAGTGATAGATTTGGTGGCCTTCCACAGTGGGGTTACAGCAGTGGTAGACAAGGGAAGGGCAACAGACACTGTCTGCCTGGATTGCTGCAAAGCATTTGACATTGTCACACATGGCATTCTTGTTCCTAAGTTAGAGAGGCATTGATTTGATGGATGGACCACTCGGTCTATAAGGAATTGGATGGTTGGAGTCAAAGAGCTGTGGTAAGGGACAAGTGCTGTCCCTCAGGGGTCAGTACTAGCGCTGTCGCTGTTCCAAGATTTGTCAGTGACATGGACAGTGGGATCAAGGGCACCCTCAGCAGGTTTGCCACAGACACCAAGCTCTGTGGGGTAGTCCATGTGCTGCAGAGTAGGGATGCCGTCCAGAGGGGCCTGGACAGGCTGGAGAGGTGGGGCTATGCAAATCCATGAAGGTCAAAAAGGCCAAGTGCAAGGTCTTGCACCTGGGTCAGGGCATTCCCAAGCACAGACGTAGGCTGGGCAGAGAATGGAATGAGAGCAGACTTGGAGAGGAGCACTTGGGGCTGTTGGTGTACAAAAGGCTGGACATGATCTGTCAGTGTGCGCTCACGGCCCAGAAATCCAAGCGTGTCCTGGGCTGCATCAAAAGCAGCATAGCCAGCAGGGCAAGGGAGCGGATTCCATCCCTCTGCTTTGGTCTGGTGAGACCCCACCAGGATTACTGTGTCCAGTTCTGTGTCCCCCTCTCGGGGTCTCTGCTGGCCCGAGATGTGGATGGGCTTGCGCCCTTTTTGCCCTCAGAAAAGCCCCAAGCCGAGCGCTCGAACAAATGAGATCTTCAGGCATTCTTTTCAAGGCTGTTCCTTTTGTTATATTTTCCTTTATCTCAGTTTTGTGGTCAGAGACAGACGGAGGTCCGAACAGCACAAGCGGCGAGTGCTGTCTCCTCCCCTGACCCAGCCTTTTCATCTTTTATACCGATAGTTACGTACACATTATTTACAATTATGAACCAATTTCTACCTTCTACACTAAACAGGTGTTATCTACACTAAACCAATCTCCCTATACCTACTTGGTGTCATCATCACTGGAAAGATGGAGACGAAGAAGAAGAAGGAAGACTTTAGGGCAACGCCCAAACTCCTCCACCTTGCCCTTGGTCACCCCTATTCTAAAACCCCATATGTGAAAATATTATTATCTTTTCTTATCCTTTGAGGCTTGTAATTCCTCTCTTACTGTTGGTAATTTTTCCCATGGACTGTAATCGAGGCCCTTGCCTGTCTGAGGTTCGTGCCAGGGTTTCCAACCCCCCTGTACAAACCTCGAACCCCCCTGTACAGATTTTTGTTTGGCCAGGGAGTCCAAAGGAATGTCCTGGACTCCCACATCCCCCAACATAAAAACTGTGTGGATCTGCTGGAGAGAGTCCAGAAGAGTGCCAGAAATATTAAAGGGCTGGAGCACCTCTCTCCAGAAAACAGGCTGAGAGAGTTGGGGTTGTTCAGCTTGGAGAGAATGCTGTTCTGAGGAGACCTTATAGCAGCCTTCCAGCACCTTTCAGGTGCTGGAGAGGGACTTCTGATAAGGATATGTAGTGATAGGGCAAGGGGTAATGGCTTTAAGTTGAAAGGGGAAGGTTCAGATTAGCTATCATGTAGAAATCCTTCACTGTGTGAGTGGTGAGGAACAGGTTGCACAGAGAGCTGTGGCTGCCCCATCCCTGGAAGTGTTCAGTGCCAGGTTGGATGGAGCTCTGAGAAACCTGGTCTAGTGGAAGGTGTCCCTGCCTGGACAGAGGGGTTGGAACTAGATGATCTTTAAGGTCTCTTCCAACCCATTCCATGATTCTGTGATTCTACGAAAAGTGCTTGAATCAGACACAGAAATTGGCACCTCACTAAAGCAAAGCTGTAGCTTTAAAAGAATCTTGAAACAAAGGGAAAACTAGACATGGACAATAGAGGTTAAGCTTTTGGGAGGAAGAAAGGAAGGGAAAAATAATGGTTGTTGATACTTATTCACTGGGATGAACCTTGCAGTAGAGAATGCACAGTTACCTTCCAACCCCCAGCACTACCTGGGTATTGTGTATAGACCTGCTCAGAGCAGGTTTAGACAACCAGTATTCAAAGCACTGGCAGCTGCCTGCAGCTCCTTGTATTATAGGACTCCCACTATCAGAACCAGAAGCTGCATTGGCATGAGCAGTAGCAGAGTATGTGTGAGGGAAAGCACCAGGAGAAAACAGGCAGCCTTACGGGCATAGTTTAATCCCTGTAATTATGCAGACCTGGTAATGTAAAGATCTACAAACAAATTCTGAAGCTTCATACAACTGGGAGTTTGGGACATTCCCTCAAGGATCTTTGTTTTTAAACCAAATATTTTGGCAGCCTCTGACATGCACGATCCATTTCAATATATTTTTTTCACTAATTATAGAGAGACTATACCTAATTTCCTCAGAATAATAGCCTGAATTTTTTAAAGATAAGCGTCTGTCATAAATTGACTTAATTGCATTTTAATTAATTTTCATTTATTGCACTGGCTAAAGTATTTTCTCCCATTAAATGCAGAATAAGCACATTTCTGAAGGAAAGAAATACTTTAAGGAGGCCAACCCAACACATGCATGCACAACTCTGCTGAGAAGTAACACTCTTAATCCTACAGGACTGGTGAACAACCAGGAGGGGCTCCAAGTTGTAGGCAAATTAAGGCCAAAGACATGTCAGCTGTCCTACAGACTGGGTTCCCAAAGAACATTTGGTAGATTTCTGAAAATCTGAAAGCATTCTGCACCAGGAAGAAGACAGAAGCAATAAGCAGGCAAATCTTCTTTCTAGAAGATTCTGCAATCCTATCTCCCATGCAAATTTTCAGCTGGGAGTGTATCAACAATAGAGAAGCAGCAGCTGGAAACAGAAAAACATACAGCTGCTTGAAATACTCATTGAGGAAAACCTCATCATATTTCTTTTATAAAGGCTCACATGCATTCTTCCCTTACACCAAATTACTTGACCATAGGGGATTTGATAAATTATTAATCCAGAAATATTTATTCACTTATTACAGTATAAACCATTGTTCATTCTAACTGCATTTGACTGAATAGGACTGTCCTCTTCCTTCAATTGAAGGATTCTTCCATGCTAAGTTTTCCATAGGCTTTCTTCTAGTTAAATTAGAAAAACAATTTTCTTCCCTCCCTTGTTTCTAAAACCTATGAGATTATGCCACAGCCTAATGAACATAAATTTTCCTGCATGGTCTCAAAAGACACACTCTTGTCAAAGAGATTCCAGTTCATTTCTGTGGGTTTTTAATTGATCCTATTGGGTATACATATGCTGCTTTTTTTCCCCCCCCTTTTCTTTTTGGACATGTCTTGTTTTGGCATTTAAAACATTTAAAAAAAAAATGGTTTGCAAACTCCTGTGAATCTTTGTATCTCCATGTTGAAATTAACTAAGGTATGACTGATCCTCATCTGTTTTCATAAATTATGATGTTTAGGCTCAAGCTGAAAAACAATTTAAAATTACTTTAAATAAAATTATCTTGTGAGCTCCTTTAATCTTTGCATTGGATATTACTTCAATCACTGAACTAATCTTCTTTAAACTGTGATTTTTGTCCTTTAAAATAATCTAACTTTTTGCAGTTGGCTGTGGGAATAACAGACATATAGGGCAGACTATGTATTTTGAGGAACGATGCATTATCTGGCTTTCTCTGGAGGCTGAAAGAAAGTGGAGTTTCAAAATGAATGATTACTGGGAAGATCCCAGAACTGGTAATCCTGTGGAGGCCTAGTTTCTCAAATTTAGCTGAATTCCAAGTCTCTGGAATACTCAGCAATCTTTAAGGTGGCCCCAGTGCCAAGAAACTGGGGTGTGTGATTGAAGGGATTTGTCTCAGCATTTAACAACGCATTACAGAACCTTGAACCACTAATATCCCTGACTTCACCTGATAATGGAAAAGCTGTCACCCTTATGCAGGTGTCTGGTTCTAACAATTCACTTTCAAAAATTCTGGCCTGTGAGTATGTTGCTTCAGTTTAATTTCCTTCACTTATGTTCGTGTTTATGCAGATATAAATAAAATATTTTTATATATATATATATATATATATATATATATATATATATATATATACACAGTATATATTTTATCAATATCTGAATACACTTTGTATGTTCCAATGGTGGAGTCTGCAACATGAATAACAACTTCAAGTCCTATTGCTTATGAGTTAGATGGAAAAAAAACCAATTCAAATGGAATCAGATAAAACCAAACAGCAACACATAAAAGTTGCCAGGATATCTGATGCTACAGATCCACCAATACTCCTGTAGTTCTTATTTATGAAAGAAGTTCCTGTGATTTTAATGTCAGCCCCTGTACTCAAAATTACCTGGACTAAAGCCCCAGATTTTAAACTTCACTGCAGGTGATGGATGCATTTCCTCAACTAATTCTTCAACTTATCTAAAAAGTCTGCTCATTATGTCAATTTGTAAAAGTTAAAAGTAATACTACACTTTCAGAGATTTAATTTGATTAGCTAGAAAGTCATCATATCTGTTATTCAAAACTGAATCCAAACTTGCACGAGATACCAGTAAAAGTAAATCATGCGACTAAGCAGGAAAGTAAGCATATTTTTCAAAAAATCAAACCAGTAATATTTTAAGTTCAAACAGAACAATGACTGACATCAGTAAATCTGATAAAGGTGCTTGTCACAATTATATTAAACTTCTTGCCTGTCTTTAAGATTAAAATACTTAGGAAGGAGTTCGGAATATTGGTTCCTGAGATTTCTTAACCCTGTATTTGGATTCCAAATAGGTGTAACATGAACACCTCTCATCCTTACTAGAAGTAAAAACTCCAAAAATCAAAATTAATTAACAGCAGACAGTTCAGTCTTCTGAATGAATGGGATTTTGCCACTGACTTGGTGGAAGCACAGACAGACTAAGGCTTGTGTTTGGAACCCAGAATGTGAATGAAATCAGAGTGAGGTTAATAGCATTTCCAGTCTCCTGTGTGAATTCTTTCCTTTTAATACGCTCCTTGAGGCATTAGTATGCCATGGGAAATAATAGATTGCCATTAAAAGAAAAAAAAAAAAGTAATTCAGGTCTTCTGAATAGTTCTCTTTCTCCAATTGATGAGGTCAGTTAGCTAATACGTAGCCAAATGCAAAAAAAAATCTTCAAAAATTGCTAGAAGAGACATCAGTGATGATGGGAAATTCTGCAATCTTTAAATAGGAACAGGAAATTCTATAGCTTATAGTTAATTTAGCTTTGTCCCTGGAGGACTTAATTCTAATAGCATTTCAATAACTAAAATAATGGGTTTGATATTTTTTCAGCAGTATCTTGTATACTGCTAGTACATACATCCACAGTAAAGGGGATGTAATGGATAGCACCTGAATGCATAGTTTGATCAAAGACTGTCATCTTTGAGTTGGAGCAAAGTTTGACATAAATGACAGATAACACTTTTAAGTGGAACAACTAAGGTAAATGCCCTTTTGTGAAAATGTACGCCAACAAATATTTATATATTCTCTATTGGCAAAGAAACAGCCTCGGTTTTACTTCCTTTATTTGTCCAAACAGATTAGGAGAAGCAGATCTCAGGGCACAATCAAAAAATTCAAACGTGCTGTAGCAACACGGAAGTGTTGCCCACATTGTCCTGTTCATACAAATAACTTTCTTACTACTGCTGTCC
Source organism: Phylloscopus whistleri (assembly GCA_017589585.1). Classification (NCBI taxonomy): domain Eukaryota; kingdom Metazoa; phylum Chordata; class Aves; order Passeriformes; family Phylloscopidae; genus Phylloscopus; species Phylloscopus whistleri. Next base: position 1,357,057 of record JADMLD010000620.1, read on the forward strand.
TAAAGGGAGATCCTCACTTTGTATGTGATGGTGTAGGATGCACATGCTGAATGGTCATGGGACATGGTAATGACAATGCCTTTGGTGCCTAAAATTGTATTTAAGTGCACTGCTATGCTGACCTAAGGGCACAGCTGGGTCTGAACAAATATGTAACAAATATGTAACAAACCCTCTCTCTCATCAATAGGTCATGGAAACTAACAAATGATGTATGGAGCCAAAAGAAGAACACAGTAAACTGTTAAGAGTCTTTAAGTCTTTTGTTAATTCTACCCTGTGTATTTCACTTGGACTGCAGGGAAAGGCAGATGTAAAGGACTTGCAGGCATATAGTGACATTAGTTACTGACCTGCTGTTCCTCCCCACTCTCCCAAATGAACCATTAAGTCTAGAAAAATAAATGACAACAACATGAGGTATAAATTGCTCTGCAGCCCACAAGCTGTCAGTTGTCCAAATTATTCAGCCCATTTTTCCCACTCAGTGTAGAGACCAGACACTGATTCCTCATCATAGGAAAGTTCAGAAGTTGTAAGGCAAATTACTTCACTGTAGTCCTCAGAGAGGCATACAATATCCATCCATACCTTTGCATTATGATTAGTTTATATTAGCCATAACATTAGGGAAGTATGTTTGTATTACCCATAAACTGTTGTCTGTTACAGTTGTCACAACAAATTACTAGTTTACAGGCTAGGACTTCCACAGCTACACCTGGTTAAAAATGAATAAAAGTTGGTATAGACATCTGTCTTATAAGCAGAGTTGAAAACACATCATTATTCCCTCATGATTTTGTAAAAACCCATTTTTTACTATCTACTTAATCAAGTATTCTGTGCTATTTTCTGTTTAATTTTACTGTTCCTGACCCTATCTGTCTGAAATTCTCTGCTGCACTTTAAAGCAAGGTGTTAATTACTATTCCTGGGTAACTTCTTACAGGGGCAGGTGTCTTGCAAATGTGTTCACGCAATTTAAGATGTTCTTAAAATAGCTTGCTGTGAGCAGCATGTTCCTAAGTAGGTCTAAGAAACACTGATTAAGTAAAGCTCCCTACTGTGTCGAGAACATCTCTATTGCAAAGAAATTTGCAAATCAACCAGGGTTGATCTGGATTTCTAACTTTTAAGTATGGTTTATTCCTGCTTCAGGCCAAACCAAGAAAGTATTGGTTTTCAGTTTTGGGCTCAGACATTTTCAGTTCACTGCATAGAAAGCTGTCTAATATCTACTACAGTGCTGCCTTTCTTCCCCTTCATGCCATGAGCTACATTGCCAACGCTGCCAGTAAAGATACAGTAAAGATACTGCAAGTTATGGGGCATCAGTGATGAAATGTTGGGGACACAGAAATTGCTGACAGAACTTTGCATTTTCTTGTATTTTCTGGTTTTGCTTTTTTTTTTTTTTCTAATGTGGAGTTTTAAGAGGTAGTAGATTGGCAATTCTGAAGAAGAATCATAGGAAAAAGGAAGGGTCCACCATGATTAGAAAATAAAAGTTATGTGGATAGCACATGTTAATTACTCTTCCTCAGGCAGAACAGGTTAAAGAATACATCCCTCTGTACAACTGGTTAAACCCAACAGCCTCTAGAGAATAGGTTTCTGGGGCCTACAAGTGGTGTGGCTGGTAGATACATACTGAATCCAACCGAAGGATACAACAGGCATCACTACAGAAGACTCAGAGTGGCTGGTCACTTCTGATGGAGGATTCCTTGGACAGTCATGGCTGGAGAAGGCCTGCTGAACTGGCCTCTGAGGGATAACACATCAAGGCCAACACAGTAACAGAGAAAAAGTAATTTTCTTTTCCTCTCCTGTTTATAAACATGAGAAGACTTTTATGCTCAGTAAGTGTTCTCCAATATCTGAGCATGACTAATATAGCCAGAAAAATGAATTACATTATTGTTACGCCCTGTAATGGAAAGATTCCCCTAAACCAGTAGCAGACTGGAGAATATCTACACAGATACTGCAAGGCAAGCTAAACTCTAAGAGATTTTGAAAATAATGCCATGATGTTTTATTGCTCATATGAAGCAACTTTCTCTTTTAAGGTCTACTTAAAAAAATCTACAGAAAACATATTGACTTAGTCTTTGTCCAGTTTTGGTGGGTTTGTTGTTGTTGTCACTGTTGTTGTTTTCTAATAATTAAATGAGTTACCATTATTTGAATTATTAAATTCTAAGATAAAAGAATAAAACTTTTAAAAGAGTTATTTTAGGCATAGATTTTCTATTAAAAAACTGCAATGGATTGAAAATTTCTCATTAATTTTATCATGTATTGAAGTGGGTTATGCACATATACACAGCAAAAGGAAGAAATATCTTTTGCCCCCCCCCACCATACTAGTTAAGTAAAACAAGATTTTGCAGCCATAAGGTCTCCACCAACAGATTTCTAAACACACCTTTTGTGTTAAAGTCATGCATTCAAGAAAAAAAGGCATCTTAATAGTAGCAAATAATGTAGCTATTTAGAACAGTACAAATATTGAAACTGTACTCCAGCTTTATGAGCTTTTTTTTTTAATACTAATTTTAAAGAAATTTTAAAATGCATAATAGTTTACTGCTCATTTGCTCTGTTTAAAAAAATCTTACATATTTTAGCCTCTAATTTTCATCTCCTGGTTACCTCAAAAATTTTTGAATACTATTTATAAGGAAAACTGCTTCTTGTATTTTCCTGCAGGAAGTACTGCTCAATTTCTCTGAATGTCAGGGTATCAAATATCAACACATAATTATTTACTGCCAAACACAAATGTAGTTTTTTATTTCACTGACTTTCTTAAAGAAATTTGATGTTGTATTAACAATATTTACTAGCTATATGATCAAAAGGTTTTCTTCTCACAAGTTTTTAGAATTTTCTACCTTGTACTGTCAGCTCAAAAGACTATGATCTGGGAAATCAATACTTGTAGTACATGAAAGGGCAGAGTTTGCACTGCTTGTTGCAGACATTACAGGAAATACATGAATTAAGAATAGGGGTGGGAGAAATGAAAAAACTTATTTTGCTGAAATTGAATTCCTTCTCAAGCCTACATTTCCTACGTAAAGCAAGTACTGGACTTCTTTCCAATTTTTTACAAATGCCTACTAGTTGTTAGCACTTTGTTTTCTGAATAACCAGGATGAAATACACAAAGACAGAACAACAGGTGTGATGAGAAGCTCCCTGTTTTGCTGCAGAAATAACCACCAAAAGGATATCAGACTGAGATGGGATATCCAGAACATGCATCCGACTGTATTTACCCTACTATTCACCCAAGTCTTGCAGGTTTGGTGAAATTTAATTAGTTTGTTATGAGACACTCCAAAGTCACACACAACACTTGAACTAAAGGCACACTTACGAAAAATTTTAAGAAATGATCTTTGGTCCGCAACAGATAAAATTAAATAAAGTCAAAACCTGACTAAATGAATGAGGTGAAAGGTATTAAAAAAAAAAAAAAATTGAGAGAGAGAGAGAGGGAATAATTACTTCACCAAATGAAGATCGGACTCTACTAAGCGAACAATAGTCACTAAATCTTCCTTCTCTGGATTTGTTTTTCGCTGCCTGCTTTCAAGTTTACGAGATGTGTTGATACTAATTTTACAATAAAATTAGTCTTTTAAAAGAAATTACAAATCTCTGTTGTGGCCAAAAAAAAGGGAAGAAGAAAAGAAGTGTACAACTTGTGAAGGCCAGAAGCCCTTGATAAGAAACACCAACACTGGTGTCACAGGCAGGCTCATTTCTTTGATGCTCTGGATCCATGGACATGCATTCCAAGCCTGTATATGAGTAGACAAAATGGATGTTGCTATAAACTGACTTTTTTTTTTTTTTTTTTTTGGTCGAAACAGAAAGACGTAACTCCTTTTAAAAGACAACGGCTAACATTATTGTAAAATTTGTATCAACACATCTACTAATATTGAAAATAGACAGCAAAAGATGAAATCCAGAGAAGGAAGATCTACAGACTGTACAGTAGGATGGTATTATCCTATCATCAGCATCTTTAAAAACAAATGTCAAATTTAAGAACTAATTTATCTGCCCTATTCTCAAACTTGTCATACCTCATTCCCATAAAGACATTCTTCCTACCACTAACCTTTCCTCTGATGGAAAGCTCTCAGAGCATCTGTTCATCTGCCAACAGCACGGCATCACCAACAAGAGAGGGAAAACCAAGACACAGAGAGATGGCCAGAGCTATTCTGAGTTCAGCCCAAACTTAATTTCACCTATACTGTAGAGACAAATTCCTTTCCCTTCCGATCCCAACCTACTCAAAGAACAACCAAATCCCCAGTATTATTCTTCACTGAACTTCACTTATATTGTGGGTTTTGAACTGCCAAGAATAAAACTTTGCTTGAATTCCTCAGTTCTGTCATCCTGTAATTCTTCCCACCCTCTAGACATGCTACTTCTCATACCGTGTGAGGGAATGCCGTGCCTTCTTTTTCTGGACAGAATCTGACTGTCCTCCCTATTGACTTTTAAGGAGAAATAGTATTGCTTAACTAGCTGTTTCCTGAGGAGACACAACAGCCACGTGGGCCGCTGAAATAAACGGAAATAACACAAAGAATCACTAGCTAAGACCACAATTAGAATTTAGACATGGATTTATTTTTTATTCATAGTTCCTTCACTTCCTTCCAGCCCTGTGCTTTCTCCTTCTGTTCACAGCTCCTTCATGCAATACTCTTGGACTAAGAAATAAAAAACAACCCAAACAACTGCACATAGTAGAACAAAAGTCATTCCCATATCTGAGATTTTAGAGCTCTAGGAAGTCTCCAAAAGAGGACAGTTTGCTTCATTTATTGGAATAACTTGGTCACACAAAAAGAAAGAGAAACTTCAAGATAAGGGACCACTCAAAACTAAGCAGGGAGTGGGCTTCCTCCTGTAGCTAAGGACAATACTGGCTTGTTCTTTTGCCAAGCATCCCAATACAGCGACACACATCACCTCAAAGCAAAAATCTTGATTCTATTCCCAGGATAGAAACTCCTCCGTAACTGCAGAGTGTTCTGCAAATATTTAAAGCAGCCTATTTGCCTTACAAAACCCAAAAAAGGCATAAACCTGCTGCCACCACTACTTGCACAAAGTCCAAAATTTGAGGTCAGTCATAGGGCTAATGCATTAGTAATCAGCCTTTACAGCTACAGATACTTAAGAGATTTCTTTCTCTACATACTGTTGCCTACAAGGAGTAGTCTGCTACCTTGAAAACAACACTTACCTTGTCTCACACAATAGGAGAATTCTTGTCTTGATTTTAAAGGTTTAAAACTCATTCCATATGAAGAAAAGTTTTATTTACATCGATAATTCAACCATATACTGGGCTAATTATAACTGCCAATCTAACTTTTCTTTACTCCTCCCCAAAAGAGATGCAGGAAGCATTAAAAAAAGAATGGCTACACACAACTGTGACACTTGTTACAGAGTCCAGATGTCAAACACTGCAGAATAAAATAAAGGTTATGACTGTTCAGCATAGACTTGGGCTAGTCAGGTGGTGTACAAGGATTATTTTTTTCTCCTGTTTTTAACCAACCCTACCACACATGACTCAGGAACTCTTCTCAGTGTTAAAAGTTACAGAAATCTTTTTATACGTTAGTTGAGAGGGTATTTTACTTCTCATGGTAAAAGTTCTATCTTGAAATAATCTATAAACAAATTCCCTCTTTAAACTATGTGTCTCTGAATACATGTGCACGGTAAATACTTTTGTCCAGTTCTACCATATAAAGAAGTTCTCTGAAAAACTAAGTTAAGTGGGCTTAAACTGAAGCAGTGCCAAAGAGAAATTTGACTTGCAGTGTAGCCTTGCTGCGCTCAAGGGTTCCTTTTAAATACAAAAAATTAAAATGAAGGGATTCCAGTAAACCATGGGTTGCAAGTCCATAGTCTCTGACACCTTTTTGCTGAATTAAAGTGAAGGTGTCAATAGCAGTCTGTATCATAAATGTCTCAAACTCACTAGCAGAATAATTACTAGCTTGCAAAAAACAAACCAACCAACCAAAAAAAAATTACTAAAGTAGCTCAGAGACAAAAAAAAAGAAGTAAAAAATTTAAAATGTTGTATTGTTTATAAGTTTTTGCTCAGTGAGAGCACGGACTTCGGAAAATTTTTTTGTACTATGGCTTAACTCCTATCATAGGAAAGAAAGGAGCCAGTTAAATATTGTGGAGGAGACACTAGTGCGAGTAAAAAGCAGCATGTCCGACGGTATCTGCAGGAAGAGATATTTCAGAGATCTGCAAAGGGCTAAACATAACAAAGTATGTAATCAAACCGTACGTCTTACCAATGGCCAGCTGTAAAACGCGGTAGTTGCCCTACGGAAGCATTTGCCTGACAGCACACCTGAGCACCACGGCAGGGTCTGCCTGTGGCTTTGTCCCTTTCCCCACTATTTGCGTGAGAGAAATTTATTCCTTGATCCTTACCTTTCATTCCTTAAGCACATTCCAGCTGACACGATACCTGTTTCGCGTCAGCGCAGCTACTGTTTTAACACTGAAGTGACTTTCGGGACTCCGGCTCTCCGGCCGACGAGCAGAACCACCCTCTGGTCCGGGGCCGCCCTCGGGAGGGAGCGGAGCGCCGCCGGCGGGCCCGGGAGACCCGCGTTCCTCCGCACCTCCCTGCGCCCCGCCGCAGACGCCGGTTCCGAGGCACGGCCTTGCTGCCGGGCCCGGCCCGCTCCGGGACACCCGAACCTCCGTGCCGCCGCCTGCGGCCACAGCTCTGGAGAGGGGCGCTCGGGTCCCTTCAGCCCGAGCTCGGCCGGGGCCGCCGCTCCTCCGGAGACACCGTGCTCCCCTGCCTCCAAACCAAGCCCGTCCCGACGGCAGGACTCCCAGCCGCGGCTCGCCTCCGGCCGCGGGAAGCGAGGGTGGTCTCGCCCGCGACGGCTTCGGGCTCCGCGCAGTCCCTGGCCCCCAGAGAGGACCACCAGGTTCGACCTGGGCCAGCACATCCGCCAGCCACGGCTCCGCAGCGCGACTCCGTCCCTACCTGCAGCGGCGGACGGGAGAGCCGGGAGAGCTGCGGCTCGGCTGTCCCCGCTCCGTGCCCGTCCCCACCTCCGCACACCTGCCGCTGCCGCTGCCGCGCAGGAGCGGCCACCGCCGGCCCCGAGCGACGGCCTCGCCCGCGGGGACACGCCTCGCCCTGCCGGGGCGGGGGGGCCACGCTGGGCCCGGGCCAGCCCCGACGGCCGCCGCCTACGGCCTCCCCGCTCCGACCGCCCCCGCTCCCCCCTTCCTCCTCCCCCGGGACCCGCTCCCGGCGCGGCCGGGCCCGCGGGCGCGGTGTTTGCCCTGCGCTCCTGCGCCGCGCTGCGCCTCAGGTGTTACCCCCGTGCGCCGGCTACCGCGGGCTGCGCCGGGCAGCCGCGCCCGAAACCCCTGCTCCGAGAGCCAGCCGCGCCCGAAACCCCTGCTCCGAGAGCCAGCCGCCGAGTGGCAGCCGGGTCCCGGCCGGGAACGTGTCCTCCCGCAGGTCCCGGCCGCTGACCCGCCCCTTGGCCCCGAGGCTGCCGGCAGGCCCCGGCGGGGCCCGCGCAGCGCCGTCCTGCCCGCCGATCGCTGCGACCGCCAGCCGGGCAAAAACCCCGCAGCGGGCGCTGGGGTCTCCGGGGTTGCACCGTGTCGCCACAGAAGCCGGCGACAGGGCAGAGCTGATCTCCTGGTGTGGGTCTACAGACCGTTCACATAGGCGGTGTACAGGTCTGGACGCAGAGAAATCTGTCTACCATTTCAAAACCATACATCTCAAACACCAGCCTTCCAGCGTTGAGCGTTCAGTAGCTTTTGCCACTTTCTGATCATTTTAGAGCAGCCAGCAAGATACAGCATATGCAAAATGTCAATACCACCTGATACTTTCTGTAGTTCGTATGGTAGTAGGACAACCACATCTTATTTTTTAAAATTCTTTTGAATCAAGTCTCTTATGTTTTGTATGCATAGAGAAAATGTTGCTTATTTGACCTGACGGTACGGTTCAGAAGCACAGTCAAACTTTTGGGCTTAATTCCTTGTGGCTGAAAAGAAGCAACAAAATGCAAGATTGAAAGTAAAGTGAAGGTTAGTTACAATTTTTAAAGTAATCTGTTGGGTTGGTTGGGAATAGAGGTAGAGAACATTGTTGTAGCAGAGCAGGGCGATGGGTGGGTTTTGTATCCTGTTACCCCCACGATTTCTCTCCAGTCGTGTTTTACTCACAGTCTGAGTTTATGCTAGAAGCTGCTATACAGAAAAGCTAAAAATACATTTAAAATGTGACCTTTAAAATAGCATTTCCATATGAGATAGTCAACTCCGAACTTTTGTTCCAAAAAGTGCATAGGCATGCACCGTAGAGAAACACACTTCTAATTAAAAATTATGCTAATTTCTAAATATAGCTACATTTACTTCCAATACATTTTTTATAAAGCAGTGATTAGGCAAATATATTTTTCTTTATTCGTGTTCTGGTTTGTACTCTTATCAAAAATCTTTGTATAGAGTAATTTTCAGTATTTCCTTCTGTGCTTGTTAATTGCTTAGCGCCATGTTCTTTTATGCAGTGTTCTCACAGCAATTTGAAACATTCTTTTGAAATTAAAAGAAGGCAATTGTAAACCCACAAAACTGACAGAGCAGCTAGTGAGATAAAATCTTCAGGTGCCTAGATAAGAGGATTTTCAGTTATGCACATGTGGACTGATTTTCCTTAATGCCTTCTGTAAGAGATGGCTCAACAGTGTTCCAGGAGGAAGTTTGCTGACTTGAGATAGCCACTAGTTCCCTGCTTTTTTGGATTGCAAAACTGGCTGTAGATTTTTTACCAGCTGTAAAATTATGTCAGTTTTAATCACCTTCCTCTTGATGAGAGAGGAAAGCAATATGTGCTACAAAAGCAGTCCCTCACCAAATTTACTGCACAACCAAGCAAGGTTTGAATAGACCTCCCAGCACACATGAAATCCCTTTCTGCCTGTGCCAGTGCATTCCAACTCAGTTCATTTCTGGTGGTGAGAACTGTTGCTCAGGTGTTTTTCACGGCATAGACAATATTCACATGTGTTGAGCAGGCTTCCTAATCACAGAATCACAGAATCACAGAATCACAGAATCACAGAATCACGAGGTTGGAAGAGACCTTCAAGATCATCAAGTCCAACCCAGCCCTAACACCTCAACTAAACCATGGCACTGAGTGCCATATCCAGTCTTTTTTTAAACACATCCAGGGATGGCGACTCCACCACCTCGCTGTGCAAACCATTCCAGTACTTTATCACTCTTTCTGTGAAAAACTTTTTCCTATATCCAACCTATACTTCCCTTGGCTCAGCTTAAGACTGAAGATCGTCAGCTAATTTTTAAAATATTTTTTCTGATATTTCTGTTGACCAGTAGTACCTTTTCCCCCCTCTGGATTTGACCAGGATTGCCTTATTTTTTTCCCTGAATTTTTTTAAGAAGCTCATGACAGTGCAGCTTTCTCACCTTTCAAATAATTTTAAGATATATCCTAAATAAAATCCCAAACTAAAACTATGCTCTGTTCTGTTGATTCTTTCTCCACATCTGGTCAAAACCTGAAGGCTTTCAGACTTCTTAAAACTGCAGATGAAATGGGAAAGAAGAAAAAAGAAATTAGGGGAAAAAATTAGGAAGACATTATTTACTGTGAGGTGGTGAGACACCTGAACGGGATGCCCAGGCAGGTCCTGAATGCCCCAAATCTGGCAGTATTCAAGGTCAGGTTGGATAAGGCCTTGAGCAGCCTGGTCTAGTGGGAGGTGTGACTGCCCATGGCAGAGGAATTTGGGACTAGAGGATCTTTAAGCTCCATTTCAACCCCAATCACATCCTATGATTCTATGAATATACTAAGAGGATAACTGAATTCTTATGTTGAAAACCCTAATACAACTTCAAGAAGTGTCAATAAACTGAAGGGCATGTATATCCACCTAAAGTTTAAAGATGGAATTGTCCAAACCACATTATTTTAGAAGTACTTACAAATCCATTGACAGAAGCTTTTATTTTGATATACATTGTGGGGCTTGAAATACTGCAAATAGTTCTTGCTGCCTTTTTCTGTTGGAAGTTAAAGCTCTAGAACCTAAATTCTAATCTCTGGGTTTGCTGAGCATGTGTTATTTCACATGCTCACTATTTCACATGCATGTTTCAGTTTTTACTCAAGGCACAACCATTAAGCAAACAGTTCTTTGTAAAGTCACCCACTACATGTCTTGTGCAGGTAAGAATCAGGGCTCGGTGAGCTGGCTACAGTAGTGTAATGAGTCAGAGTGTGACTGGTCAGGGAACTACAGAAACACCTTACAGTCTTCACTAGCCAGAAACAAAGACCAGCCCATGAGAAGGGAACTGCTCAGCTCCAACAGTGGCATTCCCTGTATGGAGACCTCCTTCAAAGTCTGAAAACTTCCCTGGTCAAGTTTGGAAACTTCTGGGTGGTGAATACAGTGAAGGGGGTGGCATTGTAAATTACAGCTCTTCCCCTGGGTTCTCTGTGTGTGCATCGAGATCTGAGATGGTGAAGGGGAAACCACTGCTTCTTAGGCAAAACAGAGAGTTTTACACGGTTCTGGCTCTTCCCATCAACTTTGCAATGTGAGAGGAGAGGTAAGGACCTCACTCAGAATTTGTGTATTCTGGTTATTGAGCCATGAGGAAGGTAAACATAGAGGAAGTAGAAAAATTTCTTCAGTTGCTTTCCTGGCAATGTGTAACTAGTTCTTTTACCAACGTATTATACAAAATTAACTTTTATTCTGACTTTTTAATGTCTTTCTTGAAAGAGAGAAGGCAGCCCAAATAGCTTTTAAGTAGTTCAGGAGTGCCATAACACTACTATCTCTCCCAGTTTTATCCTGTGTGGTTAGGACTGACTTCCCCTTCAAATTTGATAGAAAATACAGTATTAAATTATATATTATATTTAAAATATATGATGATTAAATAATATTTTTCTTAAAATTATCTCTGTCTGGAATAATTGGTTAGTTTTATCAGAGAATCAAAAATTCTTATTGGTTTGGATTCTTACTTCTGTTTTTCAAGAACAGCTGTCTTCTTTTGATCTAAAAATCCTACCACTTTTCTAGCCAGTTGTATGAAAGGATTTTGATAGCAATAGTATCTGAAAACTAAAAATTACTAAGTAAAAATAATTACTATTATTTTTTTCATAATGAAAACAGTGTTTCTTTAATCTTGTGTGAACTCTTTTAAGCTAACCTCTTGATTTGGAGAGGGAAAAGAACACAGGGTTAAGATTTTTAAAAGCCTTGGGTTAGGAAAAAGTGTAGGAATCTAGTTTTAGAATTCTCTTTTATGGGAATAAATTTTTACTTGTATCTCCCTTTTTTTCTGTTTATTGGGAAGAATAGTAAGAGATGAAAAATGTGGTGTATACAGAACATTAATAAAATGCAGAATCTCAAATCTGTATGAGAAACCCTGAGTTCTGTGGCAATGCTACTCCAGTTTGAGGCAGTAGTAAGTGGTTTTGAGTGAGCATGAGCTGTTCCCTGTCTGCCAGCTTACCTGCCCTATTCCTTTTCTCCAACACATCTTACTTCTCCACCACCTTCACACAGACCAGAGAGGCTGCAAACAGGCCAAAAAGAAGTAAGTTCAAGAGAAAGTGTGTGCTTGCACACTCACAGCTTTCATCAGGAAAAATAGAAGATGCATGCAGAGACCATGAAAGTGCTGCTTAACCCTGTACAGGCTGTTTTGGTAGAGTATTTGTTTAGCTGTGGATTTTTGATACTCTTTTGTCTTTCATTTCTTGGTAAAAGAGACATTGTGAAATTAATCAATCTCCCTGTAAGACAAAGGTGTGAATAGCAGATCTCAGCTACCTCTCAATGACCAGCTGGCTAAATCTATCAGTGACAATATTAAAACAATGAGACTGTGAATTGCACCTCCTGCCAGCCTGCAGAGTGGCAGGTGGTGTCTTACAGGTTGCTTTTCAATAATACCAGAGGGCCTGTGGCCTGAGGAACAGCTTCACATAGAACTTACTAATACAGAGCACCTTGCTGCTGCTCTTCTCCTCCTCTTTGAATGTGTGTAAGGCAGTTCTCTTGTCAGTAGCTAAGCACCATTTCATCTGACTACCAAATTTTGCAGAAAAGTGCAGTTAAACTTTTCCTTTTTTACTGATACCTGAAATAGAGAATATTTCTAGTGTTTTAAAGTATTACAAGACCTAGAAGGCCACATGGATAGAAGAATAGAAGTTGCTCAAAATGAAAGTATTTCCTTCATGTGGAAAACAAAATCCTCAGAGAAAACTCTCCAAACTTAATTAGCAACCTGTTGATCCTAGAATTCTGCTTCTCCTAAGTGTTGCAGCATTTAGCATTCATTTGGTTTACTCTGCTTTATGTTAAAAGTTGAACTTCAGTGAGGTGAAAAGCAGTAGCTTTGACTTCACAGCTACTAACTACTAGCTCCTATTCTTCATTAGGAGTTTAAACCCCTCATAAATACGTACTTTATTGTACTCCTACAGAAGCATTATGAGATACTGCAGACGTGTCAAAGGTAGTAACAGTGTGTTTGAGGTTGACCGCTGCATAGGAAATTCTCCCACAAGCAGGACTAGGCTGTTTATTTGCTTCCTTACAGACTTCAATGATGAGGAACTTGTGGGTTACCCTTTCCACAAGCTTAGTTAATATGAAGCATACTCCACCTCTCTGCTTTCTTCTTTTTTTCAGACCATAGTTTGACAAATTCTTGGTGATTTGCTTGTAGAATAGATATATATATATATTACAGCACATTTTATCATGAAAGAAAAAATACATGGAAGATGGCATAAAAGAAAGATATACATATATGTATGTTTGTAAATATCTATTCATATGGGCTTGACATGAATAGTTATCAAAGTGAAGTATTGAGCTGATAATCAAACAGATTATCAAATAAGTTGTTATTATCCATGTCTCTGTAAAATTCTGGTATTTGCTTTCTGCTGTTTTGAAAAATTAAGTTGCTCTAAGTTTCAGTGCCCAGAACATGAAGGTAGAAATCAGAAGGAATAGGATTTCTCATCCAGCTGTATTAGCCTTAGTACTTTTCACCCACAAAGTGCTAGATAAATGACATTAGGTAGGTAGGTATTATGGCCTCATTTTACTGGTGAGAAGGCTTGGGATCAGATCAAGGTAATTTGTGTGAGAACATACACTGTCATAAAAAGGCAGTGTTTTCTACACTAAAACAGAGATCCCAAGAGAGCTGCTGTCTTACGGGACAGAAGTTTCATGGTGGGGTGAGCCAGTGCTACTGTGCTACTGTGAACTTGTGTCTGCGCTTGATGACCAATGAAGATGAGCAAGAGGATAAAGAGGAACAACTGAGTAACACTGGTGGGTCAATGATTTTTGGTATTGTATGGCACTGAAACAGAAGGTTAGAAACCATGTCCCTTACTTGGAGGGACATTGTTGTGTGGGTTACAGACACACAGAGGCAGTTTTAGAAAAACCATATTAGTTTTGGGAAAACAGGAATTCTCTGGTTTGAGAAAAAAAGAGTGCTAGACTTTCAGCCAAGTCACTTGGTTTAACTGCTTGGATTTTGTCAGCCTGTCAGCACCACTGATTTGGAAATTCCTGTTCACGTTTACTCAGGAAAAGACTTCCTAGGAGGATGTAATGCAAGATTCACCTGTTTCTTCAACCAAATCAGTTGCAGAGCGCATTTGCCATATTCACGTACGTTGGGCTTTGCCTGCTTGTAAAGGCCTGAGCACAGTATCCATGCTTTATTGGTGTCCTTTTCTCTCCAAACCTGACAAGAGAAAAACTGTTCTTTCTTTGGATGTCATGGCTGTCTCTCCTTGGGGGCTTTGTACAGATCATGTTACAGGAAACAGTGAAGTCAGAAACAAATGAAGAGATCCAGGTTTACAGCACAGCTGCTACTGATCTGCTGGAATGATGGATCTTGTCTTATCCACATGTTGCAGAGAGAAAGGAGCAGAAAGGTAGCACAGCTGTTGGAACTGGGAAATGGTTGCCCATGGGTGAGAGAGTGCTCCCTTCTGGGGATCCCCATGGTTTGTACAGCTGTCAGCGTTGGTGCCTTCCCTCAGCTCTGTCCTCAAAGCAGCAAGGAGGGGGGATACCAGTGAAAAGTAACACACAGGGTTGCATTAGCCTCTGAGCTTTGTGGGTTGTACGGCGCAGGTGAGATACTATGGAAGAAAAACTTGGTTGCCTTTCTGTTGTGTTTGAGTAACTGTTGTGTTAGGACAGGGTGTGTGCTTCTAGGGATGGCCCTTTTCACTCTGGGATATCTCTTCTCTTGTTAACCTCTGGAAGATTCAGGTAACTTCTGGTAACTTTTTTATCCCTAAACTTTGCATAAAGTACTTGTATAGTTCTAAGCTCATAGTTTTTAAGCTTACATATGTTTCCTTGAACTCTTGCTTTAAGACATCAATTTAATTCTTATATTTTGATATAAAAATTAAATTGATATCTTAAAGAATTATATTTTGATAAGTATTTTCTTTGTCTAGTCAGGTACTAGCCATTCATAGTGAAGCTAAGGTCTTTACTGTTGAGTGGGAAGCTTGTGCAAACTGAAAGCATCCAATGAGAGTGTATTCAGAAATTGTATTTACTCTCTATGACTGAAATAAATTCATACAGAGATGGATATTTGAAGACCAGTTGCTACAATAACCCAAATCCTCATTTTGTATGCAGTTGGAATGTGCTAAATTTATCTGTCTTATTTCTTTATTACACATTTGCACACTCAATTTATAAGGCTGCTTTTGAAAGTTTAGTCTAAATTACCTAAGTCTAATACAGGTATTGCATCTGATAAAACGTGTTGAGATATATGTAGTTTCTAATCAGAAACTCTCCTCAGAGCCTTTGAGGAGCAGCTAAAACACTTTTTGGACAACAACATCCTATAAGAGGCAAATAATTTAACAACATTCAGAAAGTGGTTCTGATACACAATACTTCTAGGTGTAGGGGAGAGAGATTTTACTGTATGCTCTTGTCGTGATGTGAAGCCAATACACCAGTTGGATTTAATTGAATGTGGATTAGGCTTTCTGGAAGTAATTAATGACTATTTATAAATCATAATTTCAGTAAATGTTAAGCTGCCCTTTTTTGCCACAAGATTTTTTTTTTTATTGCTGTTGATCAATGATTAAGGAATGATAATTTCCAAATAACCAAGGCATCTTTTCTTGGCCCTAAATGAAGAAAACACAGAAGCTGTGTGATGTCCCAGGCTTATATGTCAAAAATGAGCTGTTCAGCATCTACACATCTCTTCTTAGGCAAAATCTGTCAGGCAGAAATGAAACAAAGAAAACTTTCTAGGTGACTGGAGATTTTCCTGAGTAGTGTGGTCTCTCTTTTTTAAATAACTAATATTTTTTATATTTTGAAACTACTTATTATCTTGTGTATTGTGAACATTGCATGAAGAAACAAAAAAAGGATAAAGAACTTGTTTGATTGAGAAAATTATACTCATTTCCAGCTATTGACAGGCTTGTCTATAAGAATGAAAAAAGAAGAGTGAGTGCTTCACAGTATGACATCTGAGCAGTTCCTTTTTTGTCAGTGGAAAAATGTGGTGTGTGTGAATGAACAGGATTAGTCTCAAGGGCATCTCAATATGTCTGTAAATTATATAACATGTATGAGTACATATTACATAATATGTATGGAGTATATATATACACACACATAATTTTTGTTCTTGATTTAGCTGCACTGCAAAGGATCACAGAGGCAAAGCTCTCAAAACTCCATGGAATAAAATGCTGACTTTTTAAAATATGGTAGAATCATTTTCTTCAGGCAGGAGTGTTGTGTCAGATCATTTTGCCTCATTTGCACTGCTTTAGGATTATTCCTTTACTTTTTCTATGGGGTGTTGGTATTGTTTGAGAACTCAGACTATCTCATCTCATCTCATTCAGAATACTTTTGACCTGATGTATTATTGTTGTAGTCAAAAAGTATTAAAAGCAAAACAAGAAACAAACAAACAAAACCCCCCACAAAAACAAATCCCTAACAACAACAACAGCAATAAAACCAGGGCAGTTAGGATTGCATTTTTGAAGTACTTTAACACCTTTAAAGTTTTCTTCTTATAGCTAGGAATTTTTATGCGGTTGTTTTCTACCTTATCTCTTGTATTTTTAATAAAATTTCATGTATCTTTAATGAAAACTTGTGAGTGATACTGACTGAAAGGAGGTTGCGGACCTCACAGACTGGGTTTTAATTTGGATGTTTGGAACTGGGAGTTTAAAAATTTTATTATTGTTTCTAAGGAGTTCGTCATATTTGTTCATGATTCCTGAGCATAAATGACCTGATCTCAGGTGTCCCTCCTTTGAGGAAGCCATCATAACAGATGTCTCCAACTATTAGAGTTTTCTGTTTGTGCAGAAACAGGAAAAACCACATCTGGGAACAGCTTAAGGGCTGTGCAGCCAAACCTGAGGTTTCTTGCAAAGGCTGAGGAAGCTCACTTAGCAGTTTGCTGCGCAGATGTGGCAGTCTGAGGTGGCAGAATCAGCCCTACCACCATATCTACCCCTGAAGTAAGCTCAAAGACTTCAGCCATGGTGATGCTCAATCAGCTTTGCTAGTTGTTTGTGTTTACTCATAGACTTCCTGATAACATATTTATCAAAATTGGGTGTGCATAACAGAACAGATGTTGAATGAGACCCTTTTGCTGCTTGGAGAGTCAGAGAACTCTGTTTTCTTGTTTTCACTTTCTAATCTTCAATAGGGGCACAATATTAAAAGTATGATACTTAGGAAAGCAAGAAATCAGAAAGCAAGTTCATTTTTTTTTGTTTGTTTTCACAGAACAGAAGCCATATTAATTCCCTCTTCTTCCTTTTGCTTGTGCTTCTTATCCTAAAACCTTTGGCATCTGGAGTGGTAGACCTTTACTCATTCTGATACATTTTCATGCATTGTGCATTTACTCGGTCTTTTTGAAGAGTTAGGATTTTGCCAAATACTGTGGAGTTTCTTACTCTACAGCAGTTCAGTCATACATTTAAATTCTAAGATGGGACTTGTAAGGAGAGATGTGAATGCAGAAAGGCCAAGAGTATCAGCCCAGAGGCTCTTTATAACTTTGCACTGTACAGGACAAAGCTGTTGAAATACAGGGTGGCATGAGATCCTATAGTATGTCTGTAATAAATCACTAATGAGAGAAGTAGACATAAAAGGAATTCTTTCATATAAAATGCCTTTTTTTAATGCCTGTATTATTTAATATTTTGTTATCTGCATGCTCAAAAACTGAAGTAGTGCTGCTGTGTCTATTCATGCTAATCAAGGGTTCCTTTTGTGGATAATATATCTCAAAATTGTGATGTCTTAACAGACATTTAATTTAATTGAACTACACACATACATGTAGCTGGTCACATATATAGAGCCTTTAAGAAAACATAAAAATAAAGTAATATAAATGACCAGAATAAGTGGTGGGTTTTTTTCTTCACTATAGAGGGTAAGCTTTCACTGTTGTATGTAAAGGAAGTTTTTAGATTTCAAATATATATCTTTTTGGGGAAAGGAGAACTGCATTTACACAGTACGGGTGTTGAATCTGTTTAGATAATTCTGTGAAGTCTTAAAAGAAGCAGATGTTTGAAAAACTGTCAGTAGCAGTTTCAGTGACACTGAGCTAGATCTCTGTTTTTAGAAGTCTAGAATAGAAAGGCAGGGCCTGAACTATAAGCGCATATGCACACAGAACACAGCTGGAACCAACCGCCTTAAGAGAGCTACCTTGCTTACAGTAAGCACAGTTGTCTTATGCATCAGTATGCAACTTGGTTTGAGCTTGATTGAGTTTGTCACTTAGTTTGGTGAAAGTGGACTTTTTAGAAGGACTGATGGGTGTGTGTGCACTGTGGTCACTTCTACTGACACACCTGAGTTAAGCTATTGAAATGGATGCTGTTGGCAGAGTTGCAGCACTGAGTGCAGTGCAGGCCACTGCATGAATGTTTGCTCAGCTGGTGGAGTGGAGGGTTTGCAGTCTGCCGAGTTTATGCTACCACTGCTGTGCAAATATTTTAAGGGATGTGGATGCACAAACGCTATCCAGCTGTCCAAAAGTGTTCTTTGTCTGCTTCAGAGGTGTGGAGATGCTGAAACTGCATTAAAACTAATTGCAAAGATCCTCCTTGTGGCATTGAATGAGCAAGTTTCAGAACCAGTCAGACACAGAGCTATCTCTGTGGACCTTTTGACAATCACTCTGAGAGAGAGAACCAGTTTGCTGGAGGTAATGGTGGTAAACAGAGTAACGTGGCTTCTGAGACCCGGCCAATCTCAAGGAGCAGTTATACTATTGACCTGACTGGTTGTCTTGTTTCCTCTGACTGACTGAAGTGTAACTGTATGTAGAATAGTCTCAGACTAGCTAACTGCTCCTGAAAATGCTGCCTTTATAACTTTTTGAAGGCAGTTCCTGCTTCCGTAGTGTTAACACCTGAGAAGCAGAATTTAAATCCTAATGCAACCTACCAGATTAAATTTTACAGTGAAACTTATTGAAAGTTCTTCCACTTTCTCATGATCTTCAATGTGACTCTAAAAGACAGAAAATAGTATTTTGCAATCTCTTTTGACAGGAATCTACTCATAGATGCCCACACCCATCATGGGAGAAAGTAATTCTGTTTTTCATTATCAATGTGGCTTCCACAGGTGAGTGCCAACACAAACATTTATAGAGTTGTATCGCTGAATGGAGAGATTACATCTGTAGGATTGTAACCACTCCCAAGTTTGATGTTGGAAATAATTACTAGTGTCCCACATGTGCACATCCTGGTCTTTAAGGGGTTTTGGTTTGGGTTTTAAAGCATTGTAGGGGTCTTGTAGAAGAAGAGAGAGCAGAAATGTATGTCATAGGAGAATTGTTCTGGCATCACTGACATTTAAGGTAAAGTGTATCCTCTTTCTTAACCTATAGTCTTAACAAAATCTGAGATCTTTATCCACTGACTGAGGTATTGCTTTACTCTGAAAAACTCTTTTGGGACATATTGTTGTTGTTATACAACGTTATATTGGATTCTCAACTGCAATATGGAAGATATGCAAAAATACATTTACTGTGGAGTCCATTCCAAAAGTACACGTTTGATGAAGGTCTGGTGCATAAACATCAGCCAGCTTGCTTTTGAGACCTGTTTCAAACAGTGGCCCAGCACTGACATGAAGGCATGTGTCATTCTAAGACTATAATAAACAGTTCCAGTAGCAGTCAACATCAATCTCAAATATGAGTATGTTGGACACACTTAGGTAAGCATTTTATAAGCCAGAAAATATTTTGTTTTACCTTTGTTTCACAATAAGCTTTGAGAATTTATTAACTGCACTTCACAGATTATTGGAATATGATAGATAATTGTGGCGAACATACCCTTTCCTTTTGGAATCGTTTTTATTTGTAAATATTGGAAACAATGGGCATATCTGGCTTGTTCCTTACACAATGTGCCACACGATTAGGAGCCAAAGTATCCTTGATTAAGATGCTCATGATTTGTCCTAGTTGCAGTAAATCTGTGAGACCCTTTAGAAAACCCTGCAGTCTGACTGCGTTTGGTGTATTTGTCATCAGTAACCACCATTCATTTAAGTATAGATTAAAGAAGCCCTTGTCAAGTCTCATATTTCTCTTAAATAAGCAGAATTAAAGTATTGAAAATTTTCTTTGGAGAAGTACTGTAATTTTACTTTCCATTCTTGCTTTAGTAATTGTTCAGGAACAATTAGAGAAACATTCATCATGAGCATTGTTTAACTTGTGTAACCTACTTCTGTACATATATGTATACACATGTGTGTAACAAAGAAACCTCTGGGTTTCTTTCAAATAAATTGCAGAGAAAAGTCTTTTTGAAAGACTACATCAATTTGTTTCATAAGAAAGTCGGTACAATGTATATCAAATTATCTAAAAGAAGTATTATATGAAAGCATGAAAGCCAGCATTAATATATATTGTGCAGTTCATATTATCTCAGTAATTTCTCATGGTTCCTGGGACATGTTCTCTGTTTGCAATAACCTGATTTTTCTGTCTTACCTAATTTTCTTGCATTTTTAACCAACCACTAGCTCTGATACTAACTGGGTATAACGCTTCCTTCATTCATGATAGAGATCCTCTTTTAGATGAAATGACTAAATACTCAGGAATGCCTCCTCTGAGTGTCTTGTCCTTATCTTAAAATCCTACAGTAAACTTTCAATCACATATATTTGCTCAGTTTTATCTTGAAATTGTCCCACGGTCTCCGTTAATTTGAGATCCAAATGAAAAGTAAACGCACTTTTCTACTATCAATAGCACTTAAGGTGTGATAAGTTACCAATTAGAGAAAATAAATTAAAATAATTAATGCACAATTTATTGTAATATATTAACAACATGCTGTCATAAGCAAATGCTGGGTGTGAGTGAGATCAGGAGTTGCAATAAATAGCTGATGCCTGATACTGAATTTTGAATATTTATTTCTTCACTTATTCTAAGACTTGCAACTTCCTATATAAAGCGGAAGGTAAGAAAAAGATAGTTTTGTAGTTTTGGAGACCTACAGACTAGAGCAAGGCTCTTTTGGTTGCTCTTACTCTGTTTTCTAGCCATTCCTGCAATTTGGAGAGTCAGTGATGGAAGTGGAGGAAAAGTGGTGAAAGGGATTTATTGTCTGCAATTATTCTCATTAAGTGTGATCCTAAAAGACATAGTGGGGATCCCTCTGGTTCCTCTCACTCTGGCTTTTTTCTACTGTGCCTGTTGTCTGCTTACAAACCTCTGCAAGCAGAGGGACAAAGGTCAGAGACTCTTTCTTTCAAAACCAGGGCTAAAAAAACTATTAACACTTCTCTCCTTATGCGATTGCAAAGGTGCATAAAGAAGTTTGAAGAAGTTTTGAAGTGCAGAGCCAAGAAGCAAGGGAAAGGAGTGAAGCAGAGGAGTCTGGAGCTGAAGAGGAGTTTTTCATTCAGCAGTAGATACAGTGTGTGTCAGAAAGGCATCTGCTTTCTTCAGTCCTGTCCTTGGAGACTGCAAATTAGACTAAACCAGGTCAGGAGTCTAGTTGTGACCTTCTGTGGAATAGTTTTTCCCCATTAGCTGCTCATGGGGGCACCAATCAGTTTCCTGTTGTAAGCCCACTGTAATGGTGGGCTGAACTAAACCTTACTGGGACCCAGTATGGAGTAAGTTGGTAGGGAAGGATTCAACACGTGCAGATTGCATGCTACAGCATTTTGTAATAGGTTCCCACACAGACAAGCTGTTACTCGCACCTCCAAACAGCACATGCAGCCAAGTCCTCTAGGTGACTTCAGCTGGTGACAGCCTCCATGGTTTGTGCTCTTAAAAGTGTGGTTCTGCTCTTGCAGTTGTCTGTGTGGAGGAATGGGGTTGCCTCATTTACTATTTTTACTGCTCTTTGTAGGCAGCCTCTTCTGACGGTTAGCAAATAAAAAAGTTCACTGTCTTTCTTCCAGCGATGCTGAACTATCAGACACAATTAGAGGTACTAAACCAAGTGTTCTATGCTTCTGGGGAATAGGTTTTCCTGTGGAATACTTTAAGTACATACTTAGTGGTTATTCAAGTATCAGTTGCCCCCACTCTCATTTTGACTCTTCTATAAAATGTGACAATTAGTAGGAAGACCAGATTCTCTATCATAACTTATTTAGGTCTTCACTTTTGCATTGTGTAGACTGAGTTATACAAATACCTGTGAGGTTTGTATCATATATGAGGCACAGACACACTTTCTTATTACTGAAAACATGGTGTAGTTCTTGCCTTTGCCTAAGTTGCTGCTATTTTTCTTTTATGATGCAAATGGTTTTTTTCTCTTATGGATAACAAATATGGTTCAAAGTCTTTTATATTCTATTGAAGAACATAATCATATTCTATTGAAGAACATAATCATAATGGGACCTATGAGAAAAATCTTGTTTAGTCATGATTATTTTAATTTGTGAACTTTACGCTTAGAATCTTCTGGAAAAATATTTATCTGCACATCTGTTGATGTGTTTGCCTTTTATAATAATTAACATTTTGCCTTTGATAACTGGGTATCAGCTTAGGCATTTCCTGCTTTCTCTAGAGGCAAGCTTATCTGAGATTTAAAGTTATTGTTAATATCATATCCCATAGGAAATGTTCTTAAGGATGTTATCAAGAATGTCTTAAAGATTTCAGCATTGGAGAAGCAGATCAAGTCCTGCATTTTTACTCTGTAATTATTTATTCATAGAATCTTCTGAGCTGTCAATGAATGATAAGGAATACTCTCATTAAAATTATAAAATTATTTTCTGTATATTTTAAGTGTTGTAGCTACTTTTTAAAAGTGATTTTA
Source organism: Phylloscopus whistleri (assembly GCA_017589585.1). NCBI lineage: Eukaryota > Metazoa > Chordata > Aves > Passeriformes > Phylloscopidae > Phylloscopus > Phylloscopus whistleri. The sequence continues at coordinate 1,379,618 of JADMLD010000620.1, forward strand.
AACTGTTTGAAGGAGGTGGATGATATTCTTTCCACCCATGAAACAGTCATGCATTTTCTTACTAATAAAAATGATGCAAGCAAGGAATTACTATTGATGATAACTCAATCCCTCCTTTTACTTTTCTCTGAAAGACCCATTTCTGTTTGGATGGCTTGTTATGTCACTCAACTCAGCTGTGGGGACACTTCCAGCTGAAGGGTTTGTCTTGAGGAACTTTGATACAGCAGCTTTTATTTGCAGTTCATTTGCTTTTATGCTCAATGAAATACAACAGATTTCTAAATTAGGATCAGGCCCACAGTTTATTCCAAATATTTTTCTTATGATCTGGCATTTGTGGGTCTTGGTGAAAATGCGTACATTTTAACCACCAGCTGAAAAGAAAAATATACTCCACAGAACTACAGTCCTCATCACCATGTCTTGTTTATTAACAGCTTATTATGTATACTTGGGGAAAGCTTTAATTGCACAGTCCATGAAACAGTTTCCAGAGCTGAAAGATAGTAACTGCTTCTTGGATGGATATTGAACACCTTCAATCCTTAGCAATTTTTGCAGGACAGAAGAATGCATAGGACAAACAGGAGATGCTTAGTATTTTAGAGGGTCAAACTGAACGAAATTAAAATAAAAGAAATACCTTGCATAAATCCATCTAGACACGCGTATCTCTTAGGCACATTTTTGTCTATTTAATGAACCCAAGAATATCAAAGAAGTCAATGTTATCCCAGTCTGAATTGAGATCAGTTATTCCTGTGTTACACATTTCTTTTACCTGTGGCTAGAATTTACCCTGCATGTCAGTGACTGTTTTGATTTTTGCAGAGTCAGTGCGATATCATAGGTATGTCCTGTAGAAGCTGACACAAGCCTACACTGTAACAGACATTAATGGATCAATAGTAAGGCTGTCTTTGCTGTTCACTGTAGCTTTAAGTCTCAATAATAATTCTCACCGGTAATTTCCTTTGTGCAGCATCTAACAAAAGGGTTTGGTAGCAATTTTCCAAACACAGTAGACAGAGATTTTAAAAGCTGTCCGGATACACTTGCGCTGAAAATAATGAAACCATCCAGTGTGGTCTTTTTCATTAAGGGTAGTTTGTCTAAATCACTGAAATTGCCCTGAAAATCATATTCAATTTGATGAATTTTCAGCTTTAAAAAGTTTAGTCCATATTTTAGTTGGATGTAGATTTACTTCTATCTACAACAAAATTCATTTAGCACCTCTCTGAACACAGAAAAGGACCTTACAGTAACTGCAGGAAACTCTCTTTCAGGAGTCCCAGCTTGTGAAGATGATCTTTTTCCTCCAAAAGTCCAGTACCAGGGTTAAAAAGATAAATGAGACTCGCAGCTTCGGTCTTCAGAGCTGTTTATTCTATTTCTTATCTCGAGTTCTGCGTGCCACCAAAACCTGGCTTAACGCGCCAGAAACACAGGGGAAAAAAAACCCCAGACAGAAGATTCCAAGGTTCTTAAAGGTTTCTAGCCCAATTAACTCCTAAAATGTGCAGTGTTTACAATTCTATACCAATGATTGCTACCTATTCTAAACACACAACCTCTGTGTCAAATCCATCCTACCAATGTCTCTGTGCCACCGTCACAGCGGAAAATGGAGCAGAAGAAGAAGAACATGAGACACCACCCAAAATTCTCCATCTTGCTTTCATCTGTCTCCATACTAAAACCCCAAAATTACAAATTTTCACCCTGTGACAAACTAAACTACTATTTCTTCCCCACCTTTGTTGCTTTCAACTCATCTCTAAGTGTTGGGAGTTTTTCCCATGGACTAAGGTTAAAGGCAGTGCCTTCCTGGGGTCCCAGCTGGGGTCTCGGACCACCCAGGGAAGCACGAGCAGTTTTCCACGTGCCCTGGACTCCAACAAGTAACCACAAAATAATGTTGTGAAAACTCCCTTTAAATGCGTACTGTGCTTTAACTCCCTTTAATGCAAAAAGCAGAAATGGATTTAGAGGTCTTGGTGATTATACCTGAGAGGTCTTTTAGAGAAAGATCCTTTCCCAAGTCTTTTAGGCACTTCAGCTTCAGTGGAAACACTATAGGGAGCAACAGTTTGTCAGTGCTTTTACATTTCTTCTAAAAACAATACTTGCTACTAGATATTACCTAATAATTAATCTGTACTTCAGGAGTTTTTACCATTAGCATGGAGTTGTAAGATGGTTTTTTTCCTCAGAAAGCCTATACCAGATATATGGGCCATCCAATCTTCTGAAGAAAAGACTTCATCTGAGAAATGCTCCCTTTTTGAGGAAAAATCCAGTGGGTATTTTTTCCGAAACAGTCTCTTAAACCAGTGTTGTCCACTTGGGAAAAAAAAAAAAAAAAAATCAGCTATCATGTGTGGACCCTGTCTGAGTTTGCAAGGATTTTTGTTCCATCAGAAGTGCTCTTTTTCTATACAGAAGGGGCCTTCCAAAGGCTTGCTTTTATGAACATCTGACTGAAAGCATGTTTAAGAGACAAAGTCATACAGTTCGGTGTACTAGATTACTAATATTTATCAGTCCTCTGCCATCCCAAGACACGATGTTGTTTTGCTCTAAATGGCTTAGAGAACAAAACAAATATTTTACCATCTATTTTTCAGAAAGATGCTTGAGTGGCCAAATATTTTAAAAACATTTAAATATTTTAAAAACATTTCTTCTTATGTCAGCAATCTGATAAAAAGCAGTTAAGCAGTTGTACCAGTGTACAATCTCTGCTGAGACTGATCAGTGAGTGATAAGCTTCTATCAAAATACAGCTGCGGAGACACTGCTAACCAGGAGACTCTTCATCCTAAAGAGGTGCACGACATTTCTGGTTGCTCCTAATGCTGATCACAGGCTACACCCAAATTTTCTTTGTGGAGCCAAGTTAAAATCAATTTGATTAAACTTCAATTTGTACTGTCTGTGGCACAAATGTCATACTATGAATGAATTGAATATTTTTGAAAATTTTATCTGTTTGTACTGCTATGTAAGGCTCGGCTTTGTTTTTTCATACTCTTGTCAGCAGGCCCTGGATTAAGCTATCTATCACCTACAAGTAATCAAACATTTTCTAGCCTTAGCTGTGGAGGAAGCAAGGCTTCTGCTGTAGTTGGCTCTCTCCTTTTCCAGTATACCTTGTCAAGATGCTTCTAATGAAACTCCTGTCTGGTTCTAACTGTATGACTGCAAGGCAGAAGTCAACTCCTCCTGCTTTTCTTTTCTGTTTTATTCATCTTTCCTCTTACATGGCCCTTTGTGCTAGCTAGACAATAATCTTGGTATGGATACTTCTCCTTTCACCCTGCAGCAGGAGAAAAACACTCCAGAGGCAGTGATGTACTCAAGGCCGATTTTTCTTGCTATTAATACTTTAAGATTCTGCCTTTGGCAGAAATTTGGGAAGTACCATGTTCTTGGTGGGGCTGTAGGAGACAAAGTGGGGTTTCTTCTGCTGCAGAGTGATTGGGACATATGGTGGAACAGCAATTACCACAGTGAGTTACCCTAGCGTTGAATACCTAGACTATTAAAAAAAGGTGTTTTGAAAAATCTTCTGCTTATAAATGCCAGCTAGGTTGGCCTATTTATCCATTTTAAAAATCTGTATGCTGTAGTGAACATATATTTCTCAGTTCCAGTTTTAAGCCTGCTTTGAGCTGCTAATCATTGTGGCTTTCCGCTGCAGATATCTGTTTTGATTTCTACATCTTTCATAAAATTATTATTAATTCACTAAGCTGCCACCTGCTTCTATTATCTGCCCATTCTGTAAGATTAAATTTATTGAGGTGAGAGCAAGGCATCTGCAGGGTGTTTTTAAAGGTGGAGAGTAACAAGGGGTCCCTGCTTCAACCGACTTAACATTTATTGCATTGGTGTGCTGTGTTATGTACATGACTGTCATAAGAAAATTCCCCTTAAGACTAGAGGTGACTGTAGACTGTGTGGAGTCTATAAATATATCTTTTATTTAATCTCTGCTGGTTTCCTGATTATTACTATCTGGAGCATAACAAGTGACCCAACCTGTCTGACATTTCACTGGTAAAGCCCAACAGATAAGATCAGGTGGCACATTTGTGCTTCCACCACAAAAGGCCAAGAAAGGCTTGCATTAGGTATTCCTAGGTCTATTGTGCAGAGACTGTACAACCAATTGTAGAACCTCAGGGTTAATAAAGGAATGGAGTCATTTTCTGAATTTCAAAGCTGAAGCTGAGGTCTACAGTAGTACACTAACATCTAAGATGTTGAATAAGTCTTTCAAATTACCTGAAGTATTTTGAAAAATACCCTTTACTGGACTGATAGATCAGGGCGTAACTTAGCTCAAGTAAAATTACTGCATTAGCACAGAATGCGGTGTTTTGCTATTTTACTTAGCAAAGTTTAAAACTGCTGAGCAACTTTTTTAAACATTTGCATTCTCTGGTGTTATTTTTGCAGGAAAAAAATCATATATTTAGACTGTTTTTTTGCTTTTCTATACAAAGTTGGGAAGTTATGCTTTTTGGAGTATGTGGCATACTGCAGCATTGTTTTCCTTTGTGAGTACTAAAAAGTTTGTTCCAAGCTTAGAGGTAAAAATGCAGCACATTAATGCGGTTTTTCTTCTCATATTTCTATTTCCTCCAACAAAGGAATCAACTGCCAGATTGAAAATGTTTGTACTGCATGTGTTGCTCAAGGTAGAAAAAAGATTGGCATCTTTCTGTGTAAATTCTTTGTTCTTTAGGTGTTGCAATTAATTTCTCCTGGACTGTTGATGTTTGTTTATTTGGAGTTTCATTTAAAACCAAAGGCTTTTTTCCTCTTTTATTAAGCAGACTTTGTCCATGGAAGGACTTCTGCTGGTGTTAGCTTTATACATGTGATTACTACAATTGATACGGAATAAGGATCATGCTTAATGTAGAGATTTATTTCTTCCTATAAAAAGGATTTCAGGAATCTATAGTGAGTTTAAATGTAGAAATTGGTGTTATTTGAAACTTAAGTGCCAGATTAATCTCCAAATCCAGCTGTAAAATGGTAAAAGACCCTGCTAGTGCAAATACAAAGTCACTATCCATGACATGAAAGCAAATGGAGCTCAAGCTGAATAAGCATTAAGCACACATCACAACACATGCAGTTTTTTATTGCCTAAGTGAGATATTTCTGTTGTATATATATATATATATATAGAGAGAGAGAGAGAGAGAGAGGGAGAGAGAGAGAAAGAGAGAGGAAGAGAGAGAGAATATATTGTATGGAATTTCATAGGATTTGTCAGAGGTGGACAACAGCAGTAAACAGCAGCTATTGTCCTTTTTAACCAGAATCACATTTTATCCAAATCATGGAATATCTCTGAAGAAAGTTCTCCAACTCCGTGAAGCCTTGTGTTAGAATTAAGATTACAAAGTAATTACAATTAGACTAGATCACAAAAGATAATATCCTACCTGAATTCTAGTGTGCATTTTAAACTAAAGTGAGGGTATGAAATGTGTGAATAATTAATCATTTTGAAAGTACTTACAAATCTGATGTTTTCTGAATAGCATCCTGACCTCTGAATGTAAGTGTGATTTAAGCAGTAAAGGAGATAGATTTTATATCTTACAGTTAGATGGGATGAGGAAAGCTAAGAAGTTATCATCCTTTAAAAAATATTCTTAACCAAGGACATTTGCTATCTGCTCAAACAATATCAGTTTTCACATGAACCTTGTTATTTTTGCAAGTCTCTGCTGCTTGGTTGACGTGTTCAAAGTTTATACGACCCATTGGCCTTGGATGTCAAATGAGGATAAAATGAGAGTGGACTGGTCCTAGTACTGTGTTTAGAAAAAAACTACCACAAAAGGCATGGAAGGGTGGATAAATGAATGGATAGTTAGAAATTAATTCAAAGGTGTGTCTTCCCATATCACAGAAAATTTGAAAGGGATACTACGCTATATATAAAATTTTGCTCAAGTGAAAATGAGTTTGTCCTAAAATGTCTATAATCTTGGAATGTTTACTAGTACTGCCATGAATATTTCCATAAGCAGACATGCTCACATAAAGACAACAGTAATGCCCACATGCAAATACATATTATATCAATATTAATATTTTAGAATTGCACAGAATGACCTTCGGTGCTCTGTTAAAAAAAAAATCACTGAAATGTTGCCCTTACCTTTTAGTGGCTGTTGTTGGACTGTCCTTCAATCTGATGGCATTATTAGTGCCATTTGTTCTTAACGTTTGCAGTGTACTTATTCTTCAGCTTTGTTTCCCTTTCATGCATGCGTTTTGGCTGACCAGACAAATACGAACCGCAGATAGAATTGTTCAGGTAGGGTTGAAATTGAGCAGAATGAGTCCATCCATCCACAAGGGAGAACTTTTGAGCCATGGCCTTTGGAGACACGTAATTATTAGTCAACAAATAGTCCTCTCCACCAAATAGCCTGGTGATTGATGTACTGTGATGCTTCTCACTAATCCTTTCTGTGATTCTTATAATTAATTGATGAGGGAGATTAATAGGAGTGTTTATGGACCAAGGGAAAACCCAGCCTTAAGGGAATATATTTCTGCTGCTTTCTGTTAGCCTTTCTTTTTTTCCTCTCTTTCATGTAATTACTACGTAGGAAGAAAATATTGACTCATATCCTGGGTTTGCCAGGTACACCTCACTGTTGTGTTTTTTACACCTACACCTAAATGCAATCTTAAGAGTGACAGATTTTGAACCTATTGTCTCAGGAAGCAGAGACATTTCCATGCCAGTGTGCTGCTGGGCCCAGTTGAGGCATAATCAAACACGAACAAGGCAAATGACTTGGGAATTACTCGTGAGCCTTTCTTCCTGATCCAAAGTCTTTGGCTGTAATCCTGTTGTCATTCAAATAATCTTGGGCACATAGCTGCCTTTTTGCAAAACTGCTACTCAATATAGTGAGCACATCAGCTTTATGTATCATTATGATACTTGATATAACATAAAATTAGAATTGTGTGGATTGACCATACTTGACCTTGACTGCAGTCCTTCGTACAAAATTAAAGCTTCAAAGTTTTCTGAAATAATTTGAAGCAGAATTGCTTTATACTACATCAGCACTTTGCCTCATGTGACTACACCATTGTTCATGTGATAAGAGAATGCCCAAAGACAAATTCATCTCTTTACAAAACCACACATGAAACAGTGGTACACGTTTTTCTAAGAGAGAAGCTTCAGCTTACGAGACGCATAATCTGTCACAGTACGTATAACGAGCCCACTTCTATAGCCTTTGAACACTTTACACATTTTCTACAGTGGTTACAATAGCTTTTTTACATCCTGTGAAGGTTTCATGTAATTTCCTGTACTTGTATCTCTTTTTTAAAGTTTCTCATTTTGCAAGCTATAAATAGAATATTTTCGGAAAAAAAATAGTAGAAGATGTAATTTTGAAGTGTAATATCTGGGAAATAATAGCTGGTCAGGTGATTCTCCCTACCCAGCTATTATTATTAAATTACTTAATACTTTCTTAATACTTAAGAAAGTATTAAGTAATTTCTTAATACTAATTTCCTCTTAAGAAGTAATTTTTTATGTCTTGCAGTATCTCAGTGAAGTAGGCCTATTCTCCTTAAAGCTGAAGAGCATTTTCTGCTTAAGAAAAGCCTTTTCTCCTTTGAAGGACTCTGAGATTTTCTGCTTTGCTTCACATGATTGCATGCTACTTTGCATATTCCAAATTCAGAGTAACATGAGCTAGGTGTCCCCAGCAGCTGGTCTGTGTTCCCAAAACCAACACAACAGGAACAAGTTTTCTTAGAGTAGAATTTACTACCATTTTGACCTTTGCCCATGAGAGGAAATGAGGAGTGCAGGCAGTGGCTTCAACAGTATGATATTCAACTTGTTTGTGCCGCCAAAAATCCCTTCAGAAAGAGGTAGGTTTAAGCATCTGTCTAAAAAATAGCTGGTTAGTAATTGTGGCCTTGAACCCAGTGTTCCCTGCAGAGAATGTGGTGGTGTATATGGGGTAACCATTGCCAAACCAGAGATAAAGGAAGTAAGGGAGTATAATGATATGGCTGACATGAGGCTGTTGAACCTCAGTCTAGTAGGAAGGAGGAGGGAAATAGGAAAATATGGTTCAAGGACAGAACAAGACTTCACTTCAAACAGCCCTCTCTGTAGCTTGTCCCATCTAAAAGGATGCTAAATCATTTATTCTTGTGAACCGATTTTACAAATTAATGTATTATTAGATATAGCCATATACAAAAAATAAATCTGTCATCTCACATAAGGGACACAATGAGTCTTCTGATTGGAAATATTTCTGCTGCCTTATTATCTAAAACTTATTATTTACACCTTTACAAAGACAGCTGTACATATGACCTTGCAAGCAGAGGTAAAAGGATGGATTTGTTCTCGGTGCCATATGGAAAATCCATAGTCACCTCAACAGCAAATATTTTCAAGCCTAGAAGCGTATGGTGAAATTATGGCATTTTAATTCTTTCAGAGTAAGTAGGAAAGTGGTCAAGCAAAACCTGAGATACCAGATATTTTTCTAAAAATAATCAGAGTTCTAAGTGTAATGGGGAACTGACTGAGAAATCAGAATTTACATCCTCAGAAGGTCTGGCATTTCTGGCACGCTGGTGTCCTCAGAGCCAGAATCAAAACAATGACCGTAATAGTAAGTCAGTCACCCAAATTACTTGTCCTTTTCTGCAGTGGGATAATCTGCAGGGCTGTTTCTGACAATCTTGATACTTTTCCTTACTTGGGTTTCAAACTGTATCTGGAAAGAGAGGCCTGGCAATCAACTGAGACGTGCAACAAATAGACACACTGAATCTTCTGAGAAAGTTGAGTTGGAATCCGTGTGAATCAGAGCCACTCCATAGCAAAGGGTACAAGAGGAACAAGGATGCTGCCAAAGGAAGTGATGCAAGGCCAGAAAGGCTTGGATTCACTTTGCATACTGAACATTTGTCTTCTCCCTTCAAAGTAATGAATCAACATTAATTTCCCACATCTTTACATCTCATTGACTTCCTGGGTAAAGTGTTATCTCCCCTGATTTAGGGTTGTGCAATAAGCTGGCTAACGTGCACTGATACAGGTGGTTACGCTTCCATAGTCATTGCCCTTAAGTGTTTGCTTTTAAGCCCCTGTTACGTTCAAGTGGAAGCCTATCTCTTTTTACAGGTATTAATCATCCCTTAGTCAGAAGTCCCAGTGTGGGTGCAGGTGAGCAGTGTTCAGGAGGCATCGCCCTCAGCAAAGGTGTTGCCTCCCAAATGTGTGCCAGTTGTACCACTGCTAGGCCTGAAAGGAGCAGTTAAAGATAAGGCCTAAAATACAGCCCTGCCTGGATTAAAGACATTTAGGTTTAATGTAGGAACTAACTTAGGAAATATTAAATGAGGGATGATGCCTCTCAGCAACTAGGGTGGAAATAGCATTGTACTACCTGTACAACATGCGATTTGGGTCTGTCTCCTCCTGTGGAAGAATTGCTTGTCTTTCATTTTTGATGTCTTTGGGAACACCTTTGTTTCTGCTCTCAAGGTAGTGCATTACACGACTATGCCTTGCAGACTAGTTTTCATTCAAGGATAGCTGTGTGAAGGATATTTGTATGTAGATGTGGCTCCTTGTAAGAAACTCTTCGTAAGGTATTTGAATTGCCTTCGGGAGTAGACTCTCTGTCCCCATTCACTGTGTATTAGTGAGCCAATTACACTTTAACTTTTGACAAAGCATTAGTACTTTTCAGCCAGCTTGCATGTTTTACTGGGGCATTTATGCTTTCTTTCTTTCTATAAATATTTTCCTCACTTTGAAAGGAATTTATTTATTTTTATTTATTATTACAGGTATGATAGCACTGATATTACATTTGAATTGTGTTGTCTTTGGCCTCAGCAATAAACAGGCAAGTTTCTGCAGCAATATTCCAGTCCTAGCAAAGTCATGGTCCAGAAAGGTTATTTTTAATACAGCATGTGAGATGTGGGTGATCAGGACCAGCAGATATAAAATACATCCTTAGCAAGATAAGTGCTCTGCTCTAAATGATCCTCAGAGCTTGACATTACCACAGCTACTCATGATGTGGTAAGAACTGAATCTGACAAGTTTGGCTGTAGTTCATGTCCTTTCAAAATGTAAAGATTTTTGGGAGTTCCCTTCCAAAATATACACTGACTAGACAAAAATCTGACAGTGGTATGAAATGTGAACAGCAGAAAGCAGGAGTCCTATTTTCCCCTGAGTTTGTACTTCAAGTCTGAGCCTTTAAGTACTGAGCTCTAGCCCTGAAAGTGTTTTTTTATTTTTCTGTCCTTGAATACCTCTTATGAGAATTGTAGGAATGTAATACTTCTGAAGCCTCTGTCTTGTTTAGGTTTCTTGGTGCATAGATTCAAATGTAGTTTTTCAGGGAAGTCAGATGTGCTCAGCCCTTTGCCCTGTTTCCATTAGAGTTTCCTTATGATTTTCTCAGTGCTCTGCACTGAAAAAAGTGCTGTTATGCTTTTAGTCTCCCTTTGCAACCATCCTTCCTGCTTAGAAAATGAGAGGGATGGGGGTTTTTTTCTGTAATGAAGGATCAAGAGATCTTTATCCATGTTCGTAAAACCTATTTGAGATATTTTGAATGAAAATAAAAGCGAATATTTGTAAATTTTTGTCCTGCAACATTCTTAAGAGGCTGCATTAACACTGCACATTAGAGTGAGATTTCACACTATGGTTTCTGGGTGAAAAATCTAGCTAAAAGCTTTTCATCAGACCACTACTCTCAGTAACCTGTGGGGAGTGTGCTCTGTGCCAGTGAGTGAAATGAACTGGGTTGTGAATAGCCTTCTAAAATATGGAACAGCAACCTCGGCAGCTCAGTCTTTAACATGTTCTTGGTGACTGAGTTCCCCCGCATGACAGGGGTATTTCTTGGTGGTGAAGTGTGTTTTCTAAGCCATAAAAAAATCTCTGTTAGTATTTTTGTTTGTTTTCGTCTTCTCTTTCAATCTTTGTTGTGTATGAATTTTTTAGACACTTCAATTTCTGGGAGAGTTACAGTGTCTGATCTTCTCCAGAAGAATAATTATTTGTGTATTATTTTGATGATTGCTTAGTCTCCATATAGTTAGTTGATACATAAAATAACAAAACAACAAAATAACAAATGGCATCTGTAGATGCTTTATAGATTGCTCTCTAGACTGTCAAAAGTAGTAAGAAATCTTATAAATCTTACAATCACAGTAATAGCACAAAATCTTATAAACATGGGATCTCATAAACTTATTTACTCTGCTCCCTTCCTTGTGGTCATTTATCAGTGCTAAAGAAAATGCCACACAGAAATGATGTAAGTTACAGTCTTTGAAGCACACAATAATAACTTCAGGACAGGAATAAAGTAATGGGCTGTGTAAAGCTCGTTTGCAAGCTTGTATGCAAGCTCGTTATCTTGGATTAAAGGAATTGTTGTGGGTAACAAATGATTTCCAGTTACTTTCATGACTCTTCCTCCATGTTTTCAAACTCTTTTCCATTAAATATGTTCACTGCAAACAGTGTGAAAGCAGGAAAAAAAAAAAGAAATGGTAGCAGAACATTAGTGTCACAAAGAGAAAGCAGACAAATTTATCAATGGACACCGTATCTTCTCTATCAGGCGTGGCAGGGAATGTCTGGCAAATGATACCTCTGTGACAGCCCTTCTGAGAGACCCACAGCAGATACTGCCCTGGCAAAATGAAATCAGGAGTTTTCTCTTCTGTAAAACTGCAGACTGTTTAAAACGAGTTCAGGATATATGGATTTTCTGTAAGTGATGTTGTTCCTTGGCTTGTTTATGGAAGGGAATGAATTTGGGGGGTCCCACTGCCACCAGATACAATGACAGCACAATTTTTCCTCTCTGCTCTTGATTTGTTAACTTGGTTCACTGCACAACTTTTGTATGAAGAGTTTGCAATTTCAGAATGTCTTCCTTCTATTATGGGACCAAGCCTGAAGCAGAGTTTTCAAAATTGTATTCAGGGAGGTCCAAATAGGGATTGGGACATCATGCTAGGGAGCAGGCAGCAAAATGTATCTGTGATTTGAGATGGTGAAGATTTACAAAGTACTTTTCCAAGTTCTTGTTAAAGTTCTGCAGGATATGCTTGAGAGTCCCTGCTCTCTGTCACCCTGAAGAAAGTATGTGTATTGCTACAGTTTTAACTCAAGGACATCTGTGTCATTAAGCAGACAAAATACTTTCATGAATAGAGACCACAGAATCAATCAGCATATATAATATAACTATCCCTTTTGGGAATTGGAGAAAAATACTCAAGTTTTAACATTGGATGTGTGTTGTCATTTCTGACGGCAGCAGAGATCTGGAATTTGTATTAATTGTCAAAATTTAAATGACTACTGTTTTAACAGTTGGGATGAGGAAATCCTCATTGCGAACGAATGAGTCATAAAAAGAACTAGGTTTATGCACAATAATTAACTTCTTGTTGTCCTAGTGTATGATCTGTTAGATACTGGCACTAGGCCATCATGATAGAGGACATCAAAGTACCTGTTACGTTTACTTCTCCTTTTTAGGTAAAAAGAGCAGAAATTCTACATATCCTTAATATGCAAAATTTGGAGGTTTTTAAAATTAGTTACAAAATTTCTTGGCATTAGTTACAAAAACTAATACAAAAATAGTGAAGAGAACAAATAATTCACTAAATAGCGAAGAGAACAGCAGAAGCTCAATGCAGTATGTGTACAGGATAGTGCAGACATACATTGTATGCAGTGTATTTTGTAAATCTTAGTCCCTAAGCAAGTTCTGAAGTGTGTGATTACACTGAGTCTCCCTCCTTGCAGAAATTTCATTGGTCTCTGTGAAATATCTCTACGTGCAAGGAGGTAAAAAACCTTGAAGGACTGCATTGGTAAATTAACGTTTGCAAGATAAAGACAGTAAAGAATTTGACTTCATTATACTTATAGTTTGTTCTGCATCCTTAGGGCTTGTTTAATTTATATGCAGTACAAATAATTTACTGAAGCTCAAGCATATGAAAAATACTCCACCAAAAAGATGTACAATGCCAAAGTTTTAGAAAGTGATTGCTTTTTCTGATTGATTGTCTTTGTTTGAGTTTACTTTGGATTTTAACCAATTTATTTAATGGATATCTTTGTTTTAAGCAAAATTTCTCTTCTGACTACATTTAGCAGAACTGAGGTGCTATGGTGGGAAAGACAGAGAAAAGGAATGTATGTGAAGTAGGCATGTAGGTTTTAATTTAAGACAACAATATTAATATAAATTTTCTTAAGGGTGAAATATTTTATAACTCCTGTTCATTGTTAGCATATGAAAACAAAATACATAATAACATTATGTCTTGGGTTATGGAACCAAAAATGTGTATTCTATTTCATCTGCTGAAAGCAGTTGGGGAGGTTTGTTTTTTTTCTTTATCCCTTGTTATTCTGAGGGGAGGGGGGCAGGTGCCTTCTGATAATGGGCCATCTGTTAAAACCAGGTGGGGCAGTGTTTCTTATCTCTTTCACAATGGGCCATTAAGACTCCCCAAGTTGTTCTCCCCAAGCTGTTCTCCCCAAGCTTGTCACAAGTTGTCCCAGTGTGAGATGCTCCACCCAGTGGGGGGAGCCAACCATTCCTACCTAAATAAAAACTGAGACTGAGGAACACGAAGGTGTCTGGCTTCACCTGATTCCCGAAGGAAGACTGGACCCTTCTCACCATCACTGGACCCTTTGCTACAGGATCATCTCTGCTCCAACAGAACCACATCTGCCACTCCAGGAGGATTTACTTTGGGACTGCTTCCAACACCCTGACCAACAGGTCGTCAGATTGTAGCTCTGACTCTGTCAGGGTTTTCCAGGATTGTTGTTTGCTTGTTTGCTTGGGTGGTTTTGTTTTTCTGCTACATTTGTATTGTTAATATTCCTAGTAAAGAACTGTTATTCCTATTCCCAAATCTTTGCCTGAAAGCCCTTAATTGCAAAATTATAATTTGGAGGGGGTGAGGGGTTTACATTCTCCATTACAAGGGAAACTCCAGTTTTCCCTGGCAGATACCTGTCTTTCCAAACCAAGACACATTAAAATGGTGAGAGCTCTGTGACTGATACAATTTTGCCGTCAAAAGATGACAAGCAAAAGAAAAAATAGGATAAATTAATCTCATATTAAGTTGCAAATGTTTGTTTTAAGTTTATGCATTATCTTAGTGTTAAGAGTAATATGTATGTCTGTGCTAAAACACATTTTAATCCAAACGGTGTATATTTATAGTTTCCTTACGCTTTGTTAAGAAGCTAAATAACATACTTCACTTAGTGATTTTTTTAGAAAGCAAAGTCTCGTCACTGTACTTTGATTTGTACTCATAGCATGTCAAAACATCCTGGGAAGAGGCGGGTGAGGAAGGCCTGGACTCATTCACAGGACTAGAAGGATGTCCATGAAGCATCACTGGCTGACATGTGACCCAAAGGGGCAGCAACTACGGAAGTATCCACTGGCTAATCCTGTGACATCAAATTAACTCTTCTCAGACTGTCATGGGTTATGTAACCAAAAAAAAGTTTATTCTATTTTTCCATCCATTGAAACCGTTTGGGGAGATGTTTTCTTTATCTTGTGTGTTACCCATTCCTTACAACTCCAGGGAGGAGGGGGCAGGTGCCTTCTGATAATGGGCCAGCTGTCAAAACCAGGTGGAGCAATGCTCCTTATCTCTTCCACAACCCATCCTCCCTCCAAGGGGATATCTTCTGGTAATGGGCCATTAAGGCTCACCACATGACTGATACAATTACATCATCCCAGTGTGAGATGCTCCACCCAGTGGGGGGGAACCAACCATTCCTACCTGGATAAAAACTGAGACTCAGGAACACCAGGTATCCTGTTTTCCAGTGGATTACAGGGGAAGACTGGACCCATCTTACCCCACTGAACCCTTTCTACAGGATCATCTCTACTCCAACAGAACCACATCTGTTTCTCTAGGAGGATTTATTTGGACTGCTTCCAACACCCTGACCAACAGGTCAATTTCTGACTCTGTCAGGGTTTCTAGGATTTTTGATTGTTTGTCTGGTTTTTTTGGGGGTGTTTTTTTTTTTTTTTTTTTTTTTTTTTTGTTGGGGTTTTTTTTGTTTTGTTTTGGTTTGGTTTTTTTTGTTTGTTTTGTTTTTTGGGGGTTTTTTTTGTGCTGCTACATTTGTATTCTTAATATTCCTAGTAAAGAACTGTTATTCCTATTCCCAAATCTTTGCCCGAAAGCCCTTAATTGCAAATTTATGGTAATTTGGAGGGAGGGAGGTTTACATTCTCTGTTCCAAGGGAAAATCCAGCTTTCCCTGGCAGACACCTGTCTTCCCAAACCAAGACACAGACCTTTCTGGACAAACAGATGTATTATGCATTAATTGGGATTGCAGGGGCAATTTGTGACTTTAGGGCTCTGAGCCTTTGTCTCTGAGGCAGGTCCTGCTGCTGCACTGCCAAGGCTGCCAGCAGCAGGACCTCACTCGGGGCTGACCACCCCAAAACTGAGCAGAGTTTTCAGAACAGGGCGTAAATTTACTGCTTGGTTGGAAGAAGGCAGAAGGGAAGTAGTGTTTTGTACCGTCCCCCAATGCTTTGGGGTTTAAAAATGTTCCCTACCAGCTTCTTAAAAAGCGTTGTTTTGGTGCCTATTTGGTTTTTGGGGGGTTTTTGCTTGACAGAGCAACCTTGTATAGGAAAATTGTATAAAGAAATAAATGTCAGAGTAATTTTTTTTGTGGGTGAGAGTTTTCCAGTGTGTGACTGAAATGTGTCCAGCAAAGTCCTTGGACATGTTGCTGCATATTTCTGCTGTGGTGAATTGGACTGCTATTGCCCCTAGGGTTATGCACACATTTAAGTGTTTTGCTCAGTCAGGGCTTAATTTTAGATTATCTTTCAGTTCCTTTGGCTCTTGGTCTATGGTTACTGATAATGCCATGTATGAAAAATAGCTTTGCTATGATTATGTTAAGTGACCCACACTACAGGCATGAAATTTTTGGAGTAGGTAGTACTCTTTTCTGGATGACCGTTTATATATTGTTTTACTCCTTACATTCATGTTCCCTTTTCCAATTAACATAGAAATAAAATATTAGTACTTAGAATGTGTATAGAATTCTCTTCTCCATAAGTATTCTCTGCATTGATATTTCCCAGAGGAAATATTTTCAAAAACTAAGTTATCATAAAAACTTCCTGTATATTTTGTTTCAACCCAGAGGTTAAAGACCCTGACTCCCCCCTTTGCTTTTTTTCTATATTTTTTTTTCATTTTGTAAAAATATTCATTTTTTAGGACACTTAGTGATTTTCCTAGAACTGTCCAATTTTCTCATAAAGTGCTGTTTTTGTTGTTACTTAGACTTGGCCTTTAACCGTATTCTGGCATCTAAAAATGCCAAGTTAGATAAATTATTTGTCCTTTGCAGAAAGCTCTGTTCTTGAAAGGGTTCAAGGCCAGTCTGGACGGGGCTTTGAGCACACTGGTCTAGTGGAAGCTGTCTCTGGCCACAGCAAGGGAGTTGGAGCTGGATGATCTTGAAGGGCCCTTCCAAGAAAACCACTATGTGTGATCTCTGAATATAGAAGCATGCTGTAGCAGCCTCAGAACTATCTGACTGATTTCTCTCTTTCTTTTTTTTATTGATCCTCTGTTATGAGTCTTTCTGTTATGGGGTTTGGAACCCTCCATTTTGTTGGAAACATTTCTTTTGAATTACTAAAAATAATTATGCTGCTCTAAATTAATTCTCTGCTTTATGTTTCTTTCATCATGAATGTTTAGGTACCTAGACATGCAGACTAAATTTTTATCTACAGTTTCTAAATTATTGGCTGCATTGATTTTTATGCTTTTTTTTGTGGCAGCATTTGCATAGTAAATGCTCTGAGAGACTATTTACTTTTAAACTGGGTTTTGCTTTAAATCATGAAACAGATTTTTGTTTGACCTAGGCACTGTAAAATTTGTGTTTATTAGCTGTCAGTTTTATATAAAGTCTCACCTGATTATGCTAGTTCAAGGATCACAGATAAAGAAATTTATGATCTATTCTTTTTTATTTTCTGCCTCAAAGTAAAAAAATAATTTAAGAAAAAATTTAAAACTATTTTAAACAATTTTTAAAAAATTATAAGGGAGAAATGACTACTGGAATGTATGTGAAATACATATAAAAATCCAAAGTTGATGGAACTTGTGAATAGAATTCTTGTGAGGTACAAACACACTTATAAGGTGAAATCCAGTATAGACTTTTATATTTGTGCTCTAACTTTGGAGCACTTGTAAGAAACTATGATCTCACTGAATACCAAGCCCATCAGTGACATGGGGAACCCCTACATAAGAATTACTTTCTGGAGTGAAAAATTACTAAGTCATCGCAGAGAGAACACACATAGATGTCTAGACTTCACTTCAAGAATAAAATGAATCTCATTGAAACTAAATGTTGTAAAGCAACATTAATAATATCTCCTTTATGTTTAAACTTACACATGTTTTAATCTGTGTGTTATGCAGTACTCTTTCCAAAAAGAAAGAGGGGTAGGGGGTAGGTTTGGGGTTTACTTGTGAGTTTGTGTAGTGCTATATATCCATGCCTAATAGCATTAGTAACTTGACAATAAAGTTGTCTTGTGACTGTTCTCTTTGATTAAAAGCAGGTATCCATTGCTTGAGAATAGTTGGTGTCCATGCTGGCTATATATTAAGACTTAAGAAATAGAAACTAGTTATTGCAGCACCTAAAGCTAACTTGTTGTGTTATGCAGACTATTATCTTTTACTGAGGATTTGCTCATTTGCAGAACATTCATGTACTTTACTAAATTATAGGCAACAACTTTTTTTGGTTTTTTAATATAAGCAACCTGCAAGCAGAATAGGCACTGTCTTATGATGCTATTTCTTCTTGCTGACTTAAATGGTAGACTGTTACTGTGTAAAATGCAAAAGAAGGGAGAGAGATAGACATTAAGGTAACAATATTCATGTGGACTACAGAATTCAACATTTCCCTAGAAGTTTACCCTTGTGTAGAGCAGGCCTGCTTATGTTACCCCACTTGTTGGAGGAGTATGTGCAAGAGTAAATATTGCATAAATGAAATGCTGTACCCTGCTCAGGCTTGTATTTTACTCATAGTTAGTCTTTCAGCTCTGGAATTTAATATTTGCTTTTCTCGATTTTTTTTTTTTTTTCCCCCAAGAAAACAGAATAGCTCGTAAATCAGTGCAAAATTGAAATAGTGCTTTAATTCAATTGTTTTGAAGTGGTCCCTTCCACTGAAGCCTGTCATAATTTTATGTTGTTGTTGTTGTACAGAACTGGTTTTGTGACAAGACAGAGAAATTTTCAATACTATTCTGGTGCATGTTTTTGCCAAGTAAATGTACTAGTAGGATTCATTATCGTAATAGAGATTCCTTTTACCAAATGCTACCTAATCTGCTGAAAGAAAGTTATGGATCTGTGATTTTGATTTCCATTTCCTAGTCTTCTTTAGCATTTTGTTTTAGTCATAACAGGATTAGTACATTTCCGTGAGAAAATGAGAGTATGAAGGAGCTTTAAGAGCTGTTAATGTGCAATTTCTTTTTTTTTTTTTTCCTATGCCTGCTCTGCAAGAAGCTAAGTGCAGATTCTTCCTTTTCTGCAGGGCTGTGTTTAACAGATTGTGGTTACCTCTAAATGCATTGTATTCGTATGATAACCGAGACTCCTGCACAAGTATATTATTTTCTGCTCCTTGGAATGTAACTCATCAAAGGACTCAATTTCAGAGGTTGCCCTAACTCCTCCTGACCAACAGTAATTAATTTTAGAACCCTCAGGAATCAACAGAGGAGTGGGTGCCAGTTAAAAGCAGGGACACGATAGTTGTCCATTGTTTTTCATGGGAAAGCCCCATGGATGTTTTTGCCTTTGCATGGAACAAACCCAAGGCTCTTTCGCTAAGGAACTTGCAGAAGTGGGCTCTTGATTATACTAAGTAGGAAGCATCACAGCAGTGATGGTTTATTTATCTCACTCTGAATCCCAAATTCCCTGGAGATACAGGATGAGAAGGTTTTCTGATATTGATGGAAAATGACAAGAACTTAGAAAGCTAGAAAGAACTAATCATCAAGTGACCTATTTGATGCTCTTTTTCATCAAATGATCAACTAATAGGGCTTGAATAATATTGTCAGTTAAATTGAAAGCCATCATATACCTCATTTTAGCAGATGAGGAATAGTCAAACTTAAGTGTTCAATAAAATTCAGCTCTGAATTAGGTTCCATAAAGTGAGATGGACTTATCTCACATTGTCATTCCAAAGCATGAGAAGGGAATTTGTTTCTGGTTCACGTCCATCTGCCTTAGTATTCGTACATTTAGCAGGAGAAGCAGGAGGTGATATCTAACAACTCCCACAGCTTCAGGCTAAAAGCAGCTTTTTCTAACAGCAAAGGAGACAAAGGGGATCTGATTTCTTTCTCTGTTCTCCTTCTCTTTGAGTGCAGCTTCACCAGCTGATGCAGCTGGGCCATGCTGCGGTCATCACACACCATGATGTCTTCAGAGCACATGTTCAGGCAAAGAGTTTGCGTTGTAGCCTCTTGTCTTTTGACATACAGCCAGTTGCAACCTTTCCTTTTATAAGGTCCAGTACTGTTCTGCTCTTTAATCAAGCTTTAGATGGATGTAAACAGTGACTTTTCCTTTTTATTAAGGTCCTTACTACCTCTTCAGTTTGTTCTTGTCTGTTGGAAACTGGGCAAGGACAGCGGTTGTACCACTTACGCAGAATATAAGGTTATAAAACATCAGGACTCTGTGTACTGACTTATAATGGCATTTTTCTCTTCCTTTCTTTTAAGGCAGTAGTGGTCAAGCCTGAGAACACATTGTACCAATGAAGACAAGGAAAATTTTTACTTTTTATCTGAGTATGTTTCGTATGTTGATTTTTTGGAAACTCATTTTTTTCAAGTTGTCTTTAGGCTCCTACCTGAAACCTTGAAGTAGGTATTACCTAATACACCACCTACAGCCGACAGTGAGGGATACAAAACTCTAGGGGATTATTTAGACTTCCAGATCACAAAATCTGAATTTTCAGTCATTTCAACAGTGTCGTTGCTTCCCCGCTCTGCCACTCACGCATCTCCTAAATCTTTCTTCTTCTCCATGTCAGACAAATTCTTATTTCAGATTGCTCCCTGCACCAGTCCTTGATGTTCCCCTCCCTTTCCCCTAGGAGAAAATCTGCCCTGTCTCTGACTCACTGCCATGTTTATCCCCCTCAGATTGAGTGTTTGTCCCACTGAGCCAAGATTGTTTCCCCACCCCTTGTTTTGTGACTGTACCCAATCTATTCCTCATATTCAGCCTCTCTCAGAGACTTTTCTATACGTCTTTGAAGATTATCCATCATTAAAAGTCATACTTAACATAAATGATAAAATACGCATTAGTAGGAGAAAAAACTCTTAAGTGCTGTTTCATACTGACTGTATCTCAGTTTTCAGGTTTTTACTGCAAGTCCAAGCAAGCAACTCAGTAAGCAAAAAACATTTAATATTGTATATGTTCCTCTTTGCCTCGGTTTGCAATATTTGAAAACCATTTTCTAGGTTCGTTTGTAAGAAACTTTCAGTAGTGCCAAGTTCTCTTGAAAACTCAGTACACTCCACTGAAATATTTTTGGGTATGTGTCTGTGCATGTGTGAATATATACATAAAAATATTATATATACTCCTGTACACGTATTTACCCCTCCATTATGTTAAGGCTTTTTGTATTTCCTTGTCTAAGGTAACTGTTGCAGATTTTCAGGATAAATTGAGCAGTTGATAAAATGTTGTGTCAGAGTGATTGCTGATATATGTCAAAGAGCTTATGTGGTTACTAATATTTTAAAATTAGTAATTAATGTGGATATCTGGTGAGAAACGGCCAGAACTGACCAATATCAATCATGTTGGTTAAGTTGCAAGCTCTTGTGTGTTATATTACCAGAAAAAGCTGTAAACTGGAATACAGCCTTCATTACAGAAATTATTTTCTTTTTGTTTCCCTCCAGATAACCTTTCCCAGTTATTATTTGAGTAAAATTTTCAATAGTAGGAGCAAGCTGCTTTGTTTCCTTCTAAAAGGCACAGTTTGGTACTTGCTGACAGTGGATCGTGGGACTTTGGGAATTTTTGCACTGTGGTTAGGGTCAGGAAGGACAAAGGAACATCTTTCTCTATGGAAGTTTGGGTGTCAGTAAGATTTCTGGCTTACTAGGAGTCTCTGATTATGGACTATGGACTTAAGGTTTCTGTGGTACCTTGACAATACTGTATGCTAATGTACAGATACTGGCACATAACTGAAGGTTCTTGATAGGATGCAAATCTGGGTTTGCAAGAAAGTCCTCAAGATGGCAAGGTAGAAGTGCCTTCCTTGTTTCCTTCCCTTTTATGACTCATTCATGCTGCTGCAAACTTTTTACAGAAACAAGGCCCTTTGCATAGCATCCCTTATCTTCAAGAAAAGATTCTGTTGAATCAACATCATCTTTTTTGTTTCCTATCTCCTCCTTTCACATTCCTTGCTCAAGTGTTGGCTTACAGCACAAGTGGATTCACTCGAAACTCAGCTCCTTTTGTATATCACCTTGCAATCTAAGGAAGAGACTTGTTTTAAAAGAATCAGTCCATTAGTTTTGCTTTTGTTACCTGCAGGCATGAAGTGAAGATTGCTTTCTTCCTGTGGTTAGTGTCTGGTTCATAATATTTGATGCTACCTGATAACAATTGCCAGTGTAAATTAAAGTAGCCATGGGATAGTGAATTTAACATCCACTGCCTCTGTCCCCAAGGGACAACCCCAGACGTGAGACTAGTTGGATGCCTTAAAACACATTCACTTTCACTGGCCCTGCACCTTACACAAAAGCTCAGGAGGGAGTGTTTAAATATTTCTTTAGGCCAAAGGCATCATTTGATGGGTAGCTGAGGTAGGTTTTGAAATGTGTAATACCACCGGAGCTGGTGGAAAGCACGTGGAACAGACCCAAAATTAGCCCACAGACTTTAATTGCATGATGACTCAGTTAATACTCCTTGCAGATGAGATTTTTCTCCTCCTCCTCCCTCCATCTATTAAAAAAAAATTGTACTCCATATTTTTATTTACTTACCAAACCCCAATTGCTTGCATTGAACCATTTCAGGCTCCACTTTATCTGATTTATATTTTTATTTAAATTTTATTTTTGTTTTTCTAGGCAAGTGTCTAAACAGCATGTTGGTTCTGAGTTAGGGTGGATGTGTAATAAGTGAAATTAAAAGACTTATGTCTGGCTTCTCTTTTAGAAGATCTCTAACCTTCACCTTGCAATGACACAGAAGTTGTATTTGTGTCTTTGTAGTCGTGTGCTTTAACAGACAAATCTACCTCACCTCATCATATTTCCTAATCAGAGGATCAGGAGTACACCTTGCAAATAAACTAAATAGCACTTAATTTCTCCCCAAAAATAAATATATGAATTGTTTTTTACAAATAAACGTTGAAAAGTAATAATGATTTATATAATTAGAGATGTTTTCATAGTACTGGAACTCTCTTTTAGGTTTGACAACTTGCACACAAAAAATTTTTAATTCAGTTTTGTTTTACTTACAATATAGACTTTTCTCCAAATTAAATAAAATAATCTTAGTTTCAAACTTTTAAACCAAGTGTTCTGGGAATCTGGGTGAATACTTACATGAAGAGACATCATTTTCCTGGCAAATATTTGTTTTCAATGAATTGTCATTTTCTGAGGAAACAGAAGCATTTTGAAAACTCCCCAGCTTTCTTGATCAGCCTACCTCACAATTACATGTAATGTGTGTGTTTTTGAAACCATCCCTTAATAATTGAGAATTCCAAATTCCCCTTTGTGCAGTCAATAAGCATCAAGCTATTGTATTCATATTATGATACCTCTACCCTGGAGATATCATGGTGTCATCTCATCCCATAACACCTTATAAGTCTGACACTTGTTATACTTGGGCCGTTTCTGTGGGCCTTCCCCCTTTTCTAAAGATGCTAGTTTTCCTATCTGAACTCAAACAGGTTTATAGTTTCCCACAAAGCTGTTTTTCCTCACACAGCTGGTCTATCTCACAAAATCAAGAAAAGTCGTGGGTTTTCCAATGTCCTGTGGAAGATTTTAGTAAAATATAATGTACTTTCCCATGTCCACATGCTGCTATGCATGTAAAACCCTTGTCTCTTAAACACCCTTCTGCAGGACTCAGCCTCCCTTGGTGATGATTAAGCTCATTTGAGGATTTACTTGTTAGATGTTGCATGCCAGGGATTTTCATGGATATGAGTCACCAGGAAATCTTGTAGTTACTAGGTCTGTGATTTGTCAATAATGAGTAGATGGCTAGGGACAAAAGAAGTCTTAAAACTCATCCAGCTCTTTAGATTTAGATTTCAAACTGGTATTTATGGTCACTTTCCCATCTTAGACAAAACTGCTTACCTATTTCAAGTAATCACAGCTGAGAAAGTGTTTTTTCTTCTTTTTATGTAATTTCTGTCTTCAAAGAACACTGACAATTGCACTGGAGCAGTTAATATGTTGTGTGTTGACAGCCAATAATAGTCTTATCTGTTGGATATCAGTGGTGGAAAAGGAATGAGTTTGTTATTTTTCTGCCATTGAAAAACAAATCACATCAAGAACATTTGTGTCTCTCGGCAGTATTTAACTACCAAGATGTATTGGGATGCCATAAGAAGAGAACAGTCCCATTTTGCAATTGTTACCAGATGATAAATTGGCTACACCTGGTGAGCTAACACAATCCTTTTCCTCCAAAACTACTGACCTAAGAACTGCACAATACCCATTGTGTAAGGAGAACTGGAAGTTCACCAGCCCCAGTGCCCTGCCAACTCAGCCAGGTCAGCTGGAACATTGGGGTCTCCAACCACTAGGAACCACCAGAGTGACCCTGAGGACAGAAGAATGCATGTGGAATGGGGAGGGAAAATATGTTAATGACTTAAAAAAAAATATTATCATATATATGTTTGATCTGGGACAATCAATGAATATGGATGTAGAATACATATAAACAGAAACCTGCCCATACTCAGCTTGCATGGATTCGGGAGGAGCTATTCCCCCATGCATCTGGCCAAATATAGAATGCCTGCTTCTTAATGCTACCTTGGTGTTAAGGAGTATTTTTTATTTTACCAAATTTTTGGTAACACAATGAACAAGTTATGTGAGAGCCTAAAGTATGAAAGAAAAGGCCAAGGATAATGGATGTAATCTTGCAGAAAGCCCCACTATCTACTGGATGTTGTTTGCTAATGGATGTTGTTGATAGAGTGTTTTAAGGGACACTAGAGGCCCATTTCTGGCTTGCCAGGCTTTTTGCAAATAGAATTGTATGACTGTCCAATCTGAAAACAAGAGTATCCAAAATATTTACTGCAAAAGAGATTCAGCTGCAAGTAAGAAAGATAACTTTTTGCTGTTACAGTACTCTCAGGTGTTTGAGAAATGCCTGGAAATAAGCAAGTTTTTCAGATCTTCCACTCTGCATAGTGGTTTTGAAATCAGCCTGTGGGCAGCATGTCTACGGGCACCTAATGGCCTCCAGACAGCCTAAGTCCACCTGTCACACACCAAACCGACTCAAGGAAAGCAGTCCTTGCCTGGGCTTGGGACTGCACTGACAGGTTTGTTGCCTGCATACATAGCTGATCTGGCCCTGAGAGTGGCCTTGCAGCACACCTGAGGAGACAGCCCATAGATATTCACCAAGTCCAAATCAGAATTTGTGCTGCTCCTTCACAGCTGGGGAGCTACACAGGGCTGATTTTGGTTACTTGCAACTCAGAAAGAATAGGTTACATGCTCTTAGTGACAGAAGGAATCCCTGAGGCTATCACGCTATGAAAAATCTACCACCACCTTTGTGCACTGGCTTGTCTCTTTATGCAGGATGTGGCTTCAGGTACGTGGAAGGATCTCCATAATAATGGACATGTGCCATGGTGTTCTTTGGGTTGAGCCATGTGCCTTTTGGAGTGGAATCTATTCCAACCATGGGCTTTTGTCCATATACATTGCTATATATCTCCCATGTATTTCTTTTTAAACAATAGATTATCAAAGAGACAATTTGCACTTCAGCTAAGAAATCTCCAAAAGTCATTTCATATATATTCTTCTGAAAATTCCAGCATGTGCAAAATGTCCTTCTCATCTTCTTCCCTGAATGGGAATTATGGAATTATGTAGAATTATGTGGAAGGCCCTGTTGATTCTCCCATGGAAAATTCAGTAGATTCTCACATTGCGGACATTGTAAAATTGAATCATAGCCCATAGAATATATTTTAAAAGGGAGGAGATGTACATGGATTAATTGATAAAGTGTAAATAAAATCCAGCCCTCCTGCCAAGAGCACCTGTAAGGCGTCCCAACACTGTGCACTGGCTTTGGCATCAGTTCCAGGAGCACCTCCAAGCACCCGTGTACAGCAGTGAAGTCTCTTCAAAAGAGAGAGGAGCCCAGGGCCTTTCAAAACCCACCTACACACAATCATTATGATGATGAATAAAAACACTATCTAGCTGTAATTGATGTGGTTAGAGTAAACCTCATTACTGAAGGGGCACTGTGACAGTTAGCAAAGCACCGTGTTGGGATGCATGAGGGGTACCTGAGGAATGGATGGGCTGCTCAGAGTAGGCAGTAGGGACCATGGGAGGCTCTTAGCCAAGCTGTGTGCTGCTGTGGGACTGAAACACATAAAGATATCCCCCAATAACCAGTACTTCTGCTCTGTATGTTTGAATGGAAAGGTCTGTGTTTGGCAGCCCTGCTCTGACGGACTGCCTTACTTTCAGTTATGGGGATCAGGGAGTCATTATTCTCCACTCACATTCCTTAGGGATCTCCTTGTCTGATGGGCCTGTGTGTGAAGGTGAATATGTTACGTAATAAGTTATATAGTTTGCATGCAGTTGAATCTGGGTCTCTGCATGTTCAGACTAAAGTCCTGCAGTTGGAGATGGTGAATGGAAGGTTTCATTTCATATCTTAAGAGATGACCCTTAAGCAAAGGTCCTAACAGGGACTGAACTCACAACTTTGGTCTTACTGACACCCTGCTCCAACCAACTGAGCTGGTCTCAGCTGCTCTTCCACATGGTCCAGTCTCCAGCTACACTACACAAGGGAAAAGTACCCCAAAACCTATTTTTAGCTTGTTTCCATCAAGTCTGCTTTCTTGTGTTAAATATCCACAATTTTTTGGATCAATGAAACTTTTGGACTATCTTTTAGCCTGTCCTGTTGAAATTATTTTTACCTCTGCAAAGTTTTGCGGCACCCTGTTTTTCTTCCGTGTTGTTGTGGAGAAGGTTTGTGACCTCCTCTTGAAAGTATGATTTTCCTCATGTGTCATTTTACTCTCTGCACAATAGTTTTTGTATTCTTCCTTCTTAGAGTCATCTATTATAAGGTTTTTTGGAAACTTACAGTTCGTGTTGTGTTTCTCTGTGATTGCTGTCTGTTCTAATAATACATTTCTGTGATAAGGACAGGTAGCTGCTCAGCATTTTGGCACTGCCTTTCCCTTAAAATCTATTACCAGAAGAGCAAAACACAGAATGTATCATTCACATTCTCAGCAGGTAGGAATAGATTTAAATTTTCTTTTTGTACATTTGTTCAAGTGCTATTTACAATTCAGTACTTTGCAATGTTTATTTGTGGTTTCGTAATGCTTCTTAGAGGGACTTGGTGACTGAAAGAAAAATAATAATACGGTGATTGCAGATGTCAGTTGGTTTTGGTATCTGAAGACATTACTGGATGTTACAAAGTCACAATTGCCACTTCACAGCTGGGAATCTGATATTTGTAAAGGATAAAAACATCTTCCCAATTTGAGAGTAACATTTGAACCTACACAGGCTGAAGTGGGCCAATAAAACAGCCCAGTTCTATACGCAGTTGATTTTAGAGGAAAATACACCATTGGAATTGTGCAGCTCTGGTTCTTCTATTTGCTTTGAATGAATTAAATAACTATGAAAGACTATTTCCTTCTGTGATTATTTTTAACCTCTGCCTGTAATATGTATCAGAAAGATGTTAAAACAGATAAAGATCTCTAAGTAATTTTCGTATTTCAAGTCAGTTAAAGCAATTTTAGATGCACTACAGAAGATAAAGCTATAATACATAAATACATATTATTGTGTACAAAATGGGACAAGTACATGTCTATTTCCTTCTTTTGCTTAGAAGTGTCACAATCATCATCAACCAGACTTTGTTTACAGACCACTTGGAGAGCAAGACAATTGGATTTGCCTGGACTTACCTTTTGTTGCATTTGTGAAAATTGGAAGTGCCTCAGATTTGATTTGTATTTTGTATTACTTGACAGTTTGTGAAGAAACATTTGTGTTATCTGTGTATTGTATAAAGCCTGCAGAAAGCCTGCACTTCAGCTGCTTGTGTCTATGGTAAAAAAGCACATAAACATTTTCAATTGGTCCACTTTCATTTTAAAAAATATACTACTACCATTTCAGTAATTCTGCTTTTTTCCCTTTACTTATGGAGATCAAAAAGTATAAATTGCTTTTTTACTGCTAAATTTTTTACTTTCTTTTCTTTCTGTTCAATAGTCTCTAATTTTTACCAAGGAATTATGAAATCATTTACAGAAGTTATCTACCAAAAGCTCCTGAACTTTGTTATTTTATGTGGCTTCTTTCGTGTCCTACTGCCTATTCCACAAAAAGATTCCAGATGTATTTATTTTCCAGCACTTAATTACCACCAGAGATCAGATGTTTGGCTGATTCATAGACAAACTTAGAGCCTTCCTCACAGCTGTGGTTTTTCAAGTAGGAACTAGCTTCCTGATTTCACCTTCTTCCCTCTTGTGATCTGATTCTCTTTATGAGTAAGGGCTTCATCTCCATTCTTGTATGACTGCAAGATTTTTCACTGTAGGTAAGGCTGGGATTTACTTTTATATATATATCTATATACCTATATCTATGTGTATGCATATGTTTTTTATATACACACAGAGACATTTTTATAAGAATATATTATTGACTTGAGTTCTCTCTATGTTTTTTAATTAGTTTGCTTTTCCTTTTAAGATGGTGTGGTAAAAAATTATAACAATCCATATAAGTAACTGTGGCAATATTTTTTCAGAGAATTCATTTTGGCAATGGTCACAGTTATCCTTTGCATAGTAACTCTTAAAATAGCTGACAAGATAAAATTTAATAACAAGCATGTAAAAAACTGCAGGTTTTCAACTGTTTCCACTTTTTTCCAGTTTTCAGTATTCTTTTCAAATGTTGTTCAAAGCTGACATTTTGTTGTTGTTAGAAAAGTAAGTAAGCACTGTGTTCTCTCCAAAGGAAATCAGGGGTAAAATGGCTGTTGAAAAGATCGCTGCCTGCATTGCAGGGTTGTATAATGTGTCTTCTGATTAGACACCCTGATTATTTATTCTTCAGTAATGAGCTTTCAAAGTGATATCTGCAAAGGGTAATTTGATCATTCGAAGAATATAGTGCTTCTACTAAACTTATATACACAGTTATGCATATAAACTCTGGAGAATACAGTGAAATTTACAGCAGTATACATTTATTCCATCCCACAGGACAAAAAGGGATTGCATCCCTAAACTTCACAGGGTAATATCTAAACCTTGTTGCTTTAATGGCTATCTTTATACCTTACTTGTTTTCACCTTATTGCTGTCATTCAGATTTCTCTCCTACCTGTAAGACATTTAAGACTATTCCTAACAAGCTTATTCAGGATTCCTGACAGTACTGTGCATGTATCATTTTTTTAAATTTCACTTTGCAGGTTTGTTGGTTGGGGTTTAGATTTTTGGTATTGGTTTGGGTTTTTTTAAACTGCAACAGACTTTTCAGACTTCAGCTGAACCATGAGTTAATTATAATTATTATTGTTGATAAGTGAAATAGAGCATGGTTGGAACGTCTCAGTCTTCTGTAGGCGGCATAAATAGCTTTTGGTCTGGTGATTTTCATATCCAGAAACTTACTTTAAATAAGGGGTGGAGTGCTTTATGGCAGCTTTGCATTTGTTGTAACAAGAAAAAGACACAAAGCTCTCTTCAACACACAGGATCAGCCATTTAAACACTAGTGTTTTTCTTCATTCAAAGCATTTTTTCCTTGTATTTTTCAAGTACAAAATAAAGTAAATGAAGAACAATCATGCGTCCAGCTCCCAAGGAGTCTCAGAGCTTCTTCCTTGAGGATGTAGCTTAAACTAGAAAAAAAAAAAAAAGTTTCAAAGTCTTATTCTGGGTATAAAAATGTCTGAATATAAAAATGTCCATTCTCAGAGGCTTATGTTTTCCACTTTATTGAAGCCAGCAACTGACAAACTTCTGAGTTTTCTATTGGCTGTAAACTTTGGTCCTTCTCTGAATTTGGTGAATGATTAGCCGACACATCTCCAAATTACATAGATATCCCTGACTCCTGCAGTCTTCTTGTGCTCAACAGTCCTTCCCTGGAACGAGTTCAACATCTCTCCCCGTTTTCTGTCCCTTCACCTCTGTTCCCTCCCACCCAACTCTTTACAGGTCTTCTGTGTCACACTGTCCCTTCCTGCAAGCATCATCTCTTCACACTGTCATTAGCTGACCTCCTTGCTCCTTTCAAAATTAAGGCCAGAATGATCTTCCTCCTGCTGCCCATGGAGATTTGCTTTGAGAATGCCAAAGTTTTAGCCAGGAGAATTGTGAGAATGGTGCTTTTTATGGGCCTCATGTGAAACAATGTTTTTCAAGGGTTTCAGAATTTCGGCATGAGTGTTGAGAAAGAAATCAGAAAGTTGGATGTCAGGGACATATCTTATGGTAGCAGTAGCATTTTGCTCTTCCTACTTTTTATATAAAAAATTTTCCTTCAGTAGGGTGTTTTTCACAACCAGATAAATTAAATCTTTATGGCATAATGGGAGGTTTTACTTTATCCTTGGTGTTTACTGTGTAACTCAGACCAGTTTCTCTTGGTAATATTTCTGGTACCTTTTGTCCTCCATCACTGCTGAAAAAATGTGTCTATTGATAGGCATCAGACAAAAAAATTATTTTCTCCAATCTAAAATGGTAACAACTGGACATCTGTGGATTTGTGCACCTAGATGTGAAATCCAAATGTTAAATTAATGTATTAACAATGTTTATAGTTTTATTAGCCTGTAATTATATCATACCTCCTGATTGTTTTTCTTTTCATCCCTGTCTAGAAAAGGTAGTTGCCTGAACCTGTTGTGAATGTCTGCACTTCTAGTGCTCATGCTAGTGATGTTTTGCCAGGTTCAGCGGAAGAAAAAGCAGTTGTAAGCATGGAATTGTTATACTGGAGGATCTATCAGATGGTGAACTAGAGAGAGCTGTAGACTGGATATGGTCCTATAGCTAGGTTTGGCATCCTTTCTGCCAAAAGGCTTCGTGGAAGGGGTCATTAAATGCAGTCTTGAATAGTGGTGTTTGGGAAGTTACAACAAGGTTAAGCTGTGTGGTGTCAGGGAAATAACACAGGGAAAAGGGAGTCCTCTGAGCACTCTGCTGACTGACTTAATGCTGTTGTTCTCTTTCTGTTAAATTCCAGGGAAATAAAACCCTTTGTATATATCTATATTTTTTCATCTTCCTGATCAAAATAACTCTGCAGAAGTCAGCATATTGGCTAATCACTGAAGCCTAAGATGAAACGTTATCATTGATCATAGCAAGGGAGTCCTTCTGATATCTTGGTGACAACTGAAACTGGGCTTGGCTTTGTTCACACTTGTGGTGCAATTGCTATTTCATTATAAAACTCTACTTCCATGACATGGAGAATAGTTTGTATCAAATATGATATGTTTGTACTAGATATTCCTTATTTGTTAATTTAAAATGTCAACATGCATTTTACTTTTATTTTCTGACTGAAATTAAATATTGATAAATATTAAAATATAGGTTATTCACTGACTACATTGGATGAGGGTCTGAGTTCTTTCTGTTGATTTCAGACAGCAGTTTGTGCAATGAATGTTGCGAAGAGCTTCACGGAAAACAATCCCATTATCCACATAATTTCACAGAGCCAAGGAAGCATTTTGCCATTGCTACATCTATCTGCTTCAACTGTGTGTGGGATGGAAAATGGGAGGGGTTTGGCACCCAAACAAATCTATGGTAATTTTTAGGAGTACAAAGCAGTGTTTTCTGCTGAAAAAAAATGTAGAGTAGCTGGGCCAATGAAATAACAGAGATGTTCCAAGCCACAAGACTTTTAGTGATTATTTGTAAGCAACACTTGGCTTTTGTATTCTGCCTGATGGTCCCTGAAATGTTTAGGGGTAAGTTTTATAACTCATACTATATGGTGTATAGAAGATTTGCAAAGCATTGTCCCAACAGATACACTTGCCTTCAGTGAGGACAACTTCCTCCAAGTGGGTCATTTAACAGAGCTAGAAGGTAAATCTCTGAGTTCTGGTTAAACTGCTATGACAATCCTGAAGCTGGAGGATACTTGGCTTTCTAGATTGAACATGACATTAGAAATTCAGTAGTGGTAACTACAGAAAAACATGTAAACAGATAAAATTCCTCCTCTTCAGCTCCAGTTCAGTTAAGGGTGTTTTCAACACCTTGGTTATTTGTTAAGATTTTCTACTAGTACTCCTGAAACCACCTTTCTACTAGTGCTTCTGAAACTAGCTGATTTCCATTTTAAGGGAGCCTATGACTGAATTTAGTGGAAGATCCTGACTTATTGGGGAACTGGAGAGAGTTTTACATAATAACTGGTCATCTGATGTATTCCCATAAGCCGGAATTGGTGTTGGTTAACTGAAGGAGCTCCAGCTCAAGCTATCTGTCAGTTTTGGCTTATTGTAGATGGGAGAGGTCATCTGCACTCTGCTGGTGACACAACTGTCACCTCCAATTCTTACGCCGACCAGTGTTCTTTTCCTGATATCTTTCAGGAGTTACCTGCTTGAAATTTAGGAATGGCAGAAATCAAATGTTGAGCATTGGGCAAAACTTCTGTTGAATAACTTGACCATGGGTGTCGAGGGCTGGTTAGGAAGGATTAGTAAGCTGGTGCATAAACTGCATCAGGGGAGGGAT
This sequence comes from Phylloscopus whistleri, assembly GCA_017589585.1. Lineage (NCBI taxonomy): Eukaryota > Metazoa > Chordata > Aves > Passeriformes > Phylloscopidae > Phylloscopus > Phylloscopus whistleri. The sequence continues at coordinate 1,411,968 of JADMLD010000620.1, forward strand.
GCCACATTTTTTCATTTTCTTTTACCCCATGTTCCCCAGACAGTCCATTAGAGTCTCTCTAGCTAGGACATAATGCAGAGAAATATCAACATGTGTGTAGCTTCTACAGAAGACTCAGCTCTGACCTTCACACAAATGGCAGAGCTGCACAGATCTTAAAGGTGGAGTTTCCAATGCTACCTGTGGGAATTTTACTTTTCATTTACCAGGAAAGAGAAGTGGTCCGGGCCCAGCATGTGAAATTGATCTGTGTTGGTTCTGCTGATACTGATGTTCCTAAAGATACATAACCATTATGATGGCAAACTGATACCTAAGAGTGTCCTGTCTGGGTTGCTCAGATTAGTGATTCTCTTGAAATGCTTTTCATTTTGAGTCAATTGTATGGCTTTTGGCACTGAAATTTTTAGCAGAGAGATACATTTGCTGATTTTAGATCTTTGGAACACACAAGTAATGCATCAGTTTTGGGGGTCACAAACATAATCTTTGCTCGCTGTGATGGGGCAAATTTTGCACTGTCATCTCAGAGGTGTTCTTCTTCATCCTTTGACCCTGTGTGTAATGAACTTGAAACTAAACGTGATAACTTTAAATGGTGCAGTTCAAGGCTGAGGTTCAGGAAGCTGCTGCTGCCTTAGCACCTCCACTCTTCCTCTGACAGTGTTCCTGTCATTATTGTGGAATTTCTTCTCTTTCCTCTCTTATAGATGTAATTCTTGGCCTCAGATCCACCCACACATCTTGCATGGGAGTTATTGTGTTTGCTCCCGTTGGACTACTCATGTATACTTAGAGAAATGTGTGTGGCAAGGGCTCTGAGTCCCCAAAATCCTCTTATAAGAATGGCTACATTACCTTACCAATCAGAACAACTTGAGAGCTGCCAAGCAGTGTGGCTGATGTACCACTATTTAGATTTTCAAAGCGCTGGATTGAGAGAAGTTTCATCCTGGAAAATTAGGCAGATAAAAGAGAATAAGCAGATTAAAGAGAATAACATGGGTGGACTTCACTGCACAGCTAGCGTATTATGCATTTTGGTTGATTCTTTGATCCACCTTCCAATTGCCATGCTAAATACAATTTATGCTGAGCATTAATATGAAAGATCTCCATTCATTCCTTTGTTGTTTAAAGTTTGGGATAATTGTTCAATTAGTACCTTGGTTTGCAGGACTGTAGTCATAAAATAGCTATTGTCAAACTTAACATATTAAGGACAAGAAATGGATATATTAATTAAATATGAAGTGTATATGTAAAAGGGAGCACAATTCTGGTCTTTTCTTTTTTCCAAAACCCAACTCCCAAATTTCATACACATTTATGTATAACAATGGATGTATAACTAACATGAATGAAATACATATTTATAAGCTAATTTAACACAATTTTATTGCAATCCAAATTTTTAAAGTAATGTCAGCTGCATCCCAGTTTCTTCATTTTAAAAATCTTATATAGCATCCTGCAGTACAACCCACTTTGCAGTGTAACAAGCAAGAAAGAATCTGCCTATCAGCTCTTATATTCAGAATGTGATTCTAGGTCTTGAACTTAGAATTTATTTCCAATGAGATTTTACTCATACAAAAGTCTCACTTGAATCTAGTAAATGTTTAGGTAACTAAGGATTATCAGGACTGAAATTTTACTATGTCCCAGGTAAAAAAATAACAAAACAAAACCCAAAAAACTTGTTTGAGACCAATTTGCCCTATAAAGAATGACTGGTTAAAATCCCTTCTCCATAAATTAAGAGATGCCTCTATAGTCATTAACTAGTTTTTTAAAACAGTATTTGGGGAGAGGTTGAAGAGGGGAATAACCACTAAACAAAACTCACTATTAATATTTATTGGGAAATTATTACATACATACAGATTATTTTTTGTTGTTTTAATCTTTAGACCGGAATACTCAGAGTGGAAAAGCTTTAGAAATATTAACTTTTTACTTTGTTTGAATTTGTTTCACTGGTTTGATAAAACTGAGACTATGAACAAGAAACATATCACCCTGTTAAATGTTAAAATACACAAGCACACTCTTTCCATGCATTCAGATATTGAGCCAAAATTAACTGAAGCCTACGTCAAGATTCACATTTTCTTGACTGGATTTTTCACAGATTTATCAGTGGAGAACATTTTTAGAAGTCTAGCAAATTATGCAAATGAAGCCAAAGCTGTGCTGCTGTAACTGCAGTGGTCTTTACTGTGTCCCTAGAATCTCCCCAAAAAAGTTTAAGATGGAGTGACAGAAACATAAAGCTGAAAGTCTCTACAAGAGACTATGCTTCTGTAGATTTCTGTTAAAAGCCTCCATGGCAGTTGATCACATACTGCTTTGGAAAAGTTATTTGAATTATTTCATGTAGATTTTTTTGCTGCTAATGTAGTCAATCTCTTCTTTCCCGTCATGGAGAGCAACTGATCACTTCATTAAACACTTCTTCACATAATCTCCCATCTTTATACTTTTATATCCAAGTTAAACATATCTATTCATTTCACTTTTTCTATAGGGCTTGTTTTTCCAATCTGCTGCCATTCGTATTTTTGGAGTGCAGTGCAATTAATCTCTCTTTCAAAGTCAAATCCAAGAAAGGATACAGCACTAAATCTGTAATGAATGTTATAATAGTAAGCTTCTAACTCTGCTATATACCACTCCTCTAAATAACATCCCAGGATAGATTCATTTTTTTCATTCTTTCTAAGGATTCTATGGGTGCTCCATCTCATTTTTATATATGCTTTTTTTTCCCTAAGCAAATGCTTGTTATATTAATTCATCAATTTCAACCAAATTTGACTGAAGAATGCATGAGGGTCTGTAGTTCTTATGAATTTTGTGAAAATCTGTGTCTAGACAGGTAACAGAGAGCTCAGCTACCCTCCTAGATACAGACACCTGACAGGATAGGTGGTTGGCATGTATGTCCTGTCCACTCTCATTGCCATCCATATCCAGCTTCCTCTTCCTCTGGCATGTGAGGCAAAAAAGGGAGCAGATAGAGAGGGATTTAACAAGCATGAGAGTATATTGCAAACATTTTCGGAGGAAGCAGACATTTAGGAAGCTATAGCTGCTGGTGTTGATTTGGAAAAGGCTAAATATAAGTTGATATTTCATTATTCCACCACTCACAGCAATTTAGAGGGGATTTTTTATTTATTTTGCATTTGAGTTTGGTCATTTGTTTGCTTGTTGTCCAAAGCTTTGACCTGCCATCGAATTTTCAGATTGCCGTACACTGTAATACTTATATGATTTCCTTCAATTATGCTCCTGGATTCCTGGTGTTTTATGCCTACTTCCCAGGTGCAGTTTGCACTTTGGAGTATATACTCTGAAAAAAAAAAAAAAAGAATTGTGGATACTAGCTTGGTAACTGAAATGCAGCATTTAGAAGTACTTGATGTTAAGATCCAGTTGCTGTACACTACAGGACTGAAAAGAAAAATGTTGCAAAAAAATCTTCCTATACCCTCACTTTTTCCAGGAGGAAATCTGGACATCTTTTCAGCAGCCCGAGTTTACTTTGCCCATGCTTTTATAAAGCTCATACTGAAATATGTAATGCATTGCATTCCCTTCTTACCTCAAAAGTTATGTGCTTACTGCATGAAAACCCTTCTGAAATATGAATATGTTAGATCAGTCTGCTGAGACTTCTGTTGCCCTGAGGAGTGGAACCAACTGAGTGGAGAGAGAGACTGACAATATTCTCACCACTTTAAGATGATCCCCTTTAACTCCAAGGTTACCTGTGCACTTGGAAGTGCCAGTGAAGAGTTTCACTTTGTTGTCTGCAAAAGACAGGTTGTTTGGATAGAGAATTCCAGCCCGCAAACCCCAATATTTCCAAAAGGGATGAGATAATTCAAGTGTTAACAGCAAAATAGACTATAAAATCAACAGTTGCAATAATATCACGGTTTAGTCGATTAGCCTTGACATACATTAATTGCTGGTTCATGTTACTTGTATTCTTCTTCATTTTCCACTTTTCCCAATCTGATGCTGTACTCATAATTCAGACAAATACAATAAATGACAAAAATTGACTAATTCCAACTGTAAATATTAACATGGGCAAATGCTGTATACAGCTGCAACATTTGCATTTACTTTATATGCTTATTGCATAAGCACTTTAGTACTTATGCAATATGCTAGAGTAGAGAAAAGGTGCACTGGCATTCTATTCATGGCTTAATTTTCAAATGATAATAGAACATTTGCTTGAGTCTTGATGATTTTTATTGTAGAAAAGTAAAGCATTTCCCTAAATATTGGCAGGCAAGACATCAGCTGAAGAGCAAAAGAATATTTTTTTATTTGTATGACTTGAAACAGTCCACTTCATTATATCATGTGCTCAATATAGTGTGAAAATAGTTGTACTTTTCATGTCCTTTTTATTGTCAAAGATAATTTCGAAGCATGTTAACATTGTTAAAGGTGAAGCTCCTGCTGTTTTTAAAAGAGCAAGCATTGGTCTAAAAAAATAACTTGAAACCAGGCATCATTGCACATGCTGTCTACCTTGAGAACAAACTTGGGAGGATGTGAATGGCCGAAGATATCCATCGCTGAAAGCTAGGTCTTCTACATGTTCAGTGTCACAATAATTTGCAGGATTTACACTTTACTTGTTAATTATGATGGATAGAAGAACAGCAAAATTATGTGATCATCTAAGACTCACATAAGTAATCAAAAATCAAAACAGATACTAATGTTTTGTAAGCAGAGTGGGTATGCTGACCCTTGCTTCCAGGATGAATCCCTTAAACAGGGAGTCACAAGGATGAGAATGTTACCTCTCCTTTATCTAAGCATATGCACACTTGCATGCACATGTATATATATATGGGTATTTCTTTCTAGATACCAATTTAAATGAAAGCACTAAAACCAGATTTATGGTAAGAGGCTTCTTTATAAGCTATTATATCAGCATTTTTGTGAATGAGGAAAGGAGAGGAAGCCAATATGTTTCTGTGCTTCTCTGTAAGTACCAAACACAGAAATATGCACATGAAAGCATATGTATTTATATATAAGCATACATAAAATAGAAAAAGTAAAGGCTTGACTGTAAAGCTAAAAGTCTGAAAGCAGATGTGTCTTTTCCTTGAAGTGAGACTATGTAGGCTGTAAAACCACTTTTTGTCATTTTTGAGTCATCCCATGTCATAGTGTTGGAAAGATTAGATTCACTTGCTGTCCTTCCCCTTGGTTCTTGGCTCTTACACAGTGCTAGAAGGCACTTTACAAAGAAAAAGACAGCATGTAGATCCTCAAAGGGATTGATAGACTCTGGAGTGGCAGAGGGAATTGTAGCTTGAACAAAGTCATCTTTAGGGGCAGACTGTGGCTGTGTGGGACCCTCCTCACTGAAGTTTGGTACAGCTGTTGTGTACAGCTGTTTGTGTAAAGTTACTGCTCTGCATGTCTCAGTGCCACCATGGCCTGTTGGGTTTGAACAAGTGGTATGCAAGATTAAATTGCTCTTGCACGTCTTTTGAAGCCTAGTTCTGTTCCCAGGCACTTTCCTGATTCAGGTCCACAATTTGTGTCGTGAAGAGCTGTAGGATCAAACCTTTGGTTTTTATCCATTAATAGGTTATGGTGTTTTCTCTGAGGTGTCACAGCTGTTGCTCTTCAGTTTCTTCCATTTATGCCAATGCTCTTACAAACTTAATTTATCTGAAACAGATTGTTTTTCTTATCCCAATTTTGGGACATTGGGTTCTGGAAGAGGTTCATTTAGATAGTATTCTTGTTGGGTTTCTAATTAGTTAGTTATTGTTTGATTCCTTTTTTTCTGTAAGATGATTCAAAATCACACACAGCAATGCATACTTATGAATGCTCTTACAGGGGAGGTCAAAGGCTTGGCAAAAAATAAATATATCTTATACCTGGCATATTTTTCCATTTGCACTTTAGGTCTTCCTTATTTCTCCATTTTCCAATATCACAAGTATCACATTTATTATTTTACATGATCTTTCGTAGTGAAAGAGAGTGTTTCTCAGTAGGTCTGATGAAAAATCCCTGGGTATTTTTCGGTTTGACAGATCCCCATAATTGTCCGTAAGGCCATGTAATACTGCAATTGAACTTCATATTCCTGCTTTAATTCATAACATTTTAGGGTATATTCCTCCTTATCCAACAAGCAGGCACATGGTAAACAAGGTAGTAATTTTATTTTTTAAAAAATCAAAAGAGGTACAATTGCAGTCGTCTGTCTACCATCCCTTTACACTAAAAACCGGTTGCTTGGATGAGTAAGAATGACTCACGAGAGCACACTGGTGTTGGAAAAACCTGACATTACATTTAACCTTATTTATAACAGACATTATTAGCAGACATTTCAGAAATAATTTAGGTTGCTATGGGTTCTGTTATAAAAGCAGTCATGGTATGTAATGTCTGGGACTGTGTTAGGCTGGGTTACATAACTTGCTTAAGTCTTATCTTCCCTCCTGTTTATAAATTACTGGTGGGGTGAGATACGAAGGTCTTCACAAAATCTCTGGCCTTTCTTGGGGAGATTGTTCGTATTTTATCAGTGCTCTGTGTGTGTGAATATACTGTGGCCCATCCACATAATCGTGTTTACATTGCCTACGTTGGCATCACCAGCTGCTTTCATTTCTTCAGTGAAATTCTGTGGAAGCTTGAAATAGGCTTTCTTTAATAAATAACTTTCATCAGGTGTGGTCGTTATCTCACACAGCTTTTGAGAATTTCTTTACAAATGGATAAGTTTCTCTTTCCCAATCATAACATCTTTTATTAGGCATTGAAATAATTTTTATATAAGGGGATGGGTTTATTGACTATTGTTATCATGATCTATTTTGGGACAGAACAAAACCAACATGAAGCAAATTTTAAAAATGAGATGGAAAAAATTGTGAGCTACGTATTTTTATGTCTGCTTGGGGAAAAAAGATAGTGAGGTTTTCCAGTAATTCTTAAAACCGTAAATCAGGAGGAATGTTATAGCAAAGCTGAGTTCTGACATGCTAAGTGTAAGCCCCAGAAATCACACTTTTGTTTTAGGCAATGTAAAGAAAATAACTCTTTAATTTCTGAAGAAGAACACTTCGAGGATTGTACTTTGTCTTTGAATTTCCAACTAACATCCTGCCAGCCAAATCAACTGAGAGATGTTGCAAAACAATCAATAACATGACAAGAAAGCAGGCTATGTAAGTGGGAGTGCAAATTTTTAAACAATGTTTATTAGCAAGCAGTATGAGAAACATAAGCAAATATCAATTCTGTTTGAATTCAGAAGGGCTTGTTTCTGATGTTAGTCAATACATAATAAGCTCAGGCCCTCTGTAGCACGATGCTTTGATGCTGCACTGATCTGGTTCTGAGGCTGTTACTACAAACTAATTAAAAATCAGAAAAGCAAACTTCCTTACAGGTAGGTAAAATGTATATACTTGTTCTAAAACATCAACAAGTGCTTTAGAATTCCATAGTTATCATGCTATTATGAAAATAAAGGAATTTCTTACATTGTTACAGATTTTTGCACTGGGTTCTGGAAGGAGCAATTTATGGTATTCGTTTGCCCCAGCATGCATGCAGAAAGGTGGTTTTCAACAAGCCAAAGAATTCTGTCTTCTCCCTCATGAGTGAATATGCTTTGTCCTCACTAGGAAAAGAAAAAAATTCATGTACTCTGAAATTTCATGCATAAGATGTTTTCAGGACCAAGACAACTATCTTTGCAGATTTTCTGCAAACTTCAAAACCTGAAGAAAAAAAACCTTTGCATTCAAATTTACAGAGTCATTAATGCTAAGCATGACTCAAAAGAAAATAAAGATGTGGGGAACCGATTTTTTAAAAAAAATCAGAATCAACTAAAAAGAGCTTTTTGGGTTTATCAAGTATGATTCTACCAAACTATGCATTCCGGAAAAGAAAAAAAATAAATAGCTCTGCTGTACAGTGGTGGTGACTGAGAGCAAGGGTATTTTTGTTTATATATTATCCATTTTATTAAATTGATCAAACACATAAGTATATTTATGTTATTCATATTTTATACTTAATTTTTATACATTAATTTTGATAAATCACAATAGCTTTGGGGTTAAGACATCAAACACATGTGAGCAAATTTAGGAATCTTGATTTTGGTAGTAGGGAGATAATTTGTACTTTCATACCTCAGTCCAGTAATACATTTAAGCACACCTTTGCTCTAAGCCAACCTGCCTACGGCACTTGCCCATTTGTTTGGGTCTGTAGCTTTTACCACTCTTTCCTTACAACAATTTGCAGCCACTCATCACAAAGCATTGCGCTCTACTATGAACAAGAGGCTCTTCCAGGCTTTCTTAACCTCTTTTTGAGTGCACGCTGCCAAAGAGAATAGAATTTTCACTGAAGATGATTGGAGAAAAACTTGATAATCACTGTAGGTTTTAAAATACTCAATACTAGGTTCTCTTGTAATGACACACCTACTGCTAAAAATCCTATTAAAAGCTACAATAGAAATCCATAAAATTAAATCTAAAGACATCAATTTACTGTCTAGTTCCCAAGGCACTCACAACAAGTTTTAAAAAACTGCTAGTTAAAAATATAAACTGATGGATTTTTGTCTTTTCTCCATATTTCTCTCTCCCTCATCACAGACAACAGATGGCCACACGAGACACCTTGTGAGCTTGTCCCTGACCATGTATCAGATGACCTCAACCAAGGCCAGGTGAAGTGGTGGACATTCTCCAGCATGCTTGGCAGCCCAGCTTGGAGATCATTGTTTGTAAAAGAAGCGAACGTGCCAGCTTTCACAGATCTGTACTTGCAAGAGGAGACCTAGACCTGTGAGGCAGCACCCTGCCATCTGGCTCCTGGCTGGCACCCAGACACTGTGAGTAATCCTCCAGTGGGGGAGGCATTCCAGCTGAAGGAAGCCATCTCTCATTCCTCAAGCCCCTAGCAAAAACCCCAAATGAGCAGCTACTTCCATAGGAAGAATTAGGGGCTCACCAACCTCAAGGGGCTTCCAAGACCTGTTCTTTGGAGGATTTTGAGGAACACTGGTATCACATATGCTTAGGTAGAATGGGAGAACTTCGTCTCATGTGAAGGAGCCAGGATTGCGGATCTCCTGGCCACTCTCAGCTTTTTGGACCCTCTTCCTCCTTGGCACCAGGCTGACAGCACGGAAGGGTAGACAGCTATGCTAAGTCCAAGAAGCTGGGAAACCCAGGTTTCTGGTTCTCAGCAATTCCCCTTGGCGGTCCGTGGGCAAGGATAAGATCAGGCTCAGAAGTGGTCATAGTGTCCCCACATCACACGTAGCCAAGCCCAACACACACGAGGCACATGAGGCACACCTCAGGGCTCTGGGCTCCAAAGGTGAGCAAGCAGTTTGGCTGTGCCAGCACTCATCCTGCAGGCAAAACTCTTTTTCAATGTATTCTTTATTCCACTGCCAGTCCTCTGAATCACCATGTCCTTCCCTGCTTCCCCCTCACCTGTATGCACATCTAGCTTGCTTATGTTTTTAAAAGATGAAAAAAGCACAAAGTTTTCTGCCTACATTCCTGCCTTTGCCATCTTCATTGGGCAAGGCACACAGTGCAGCAGGAACAAAAAAGTGATTTTTTTTCTTGATCTTTATGCAAATAATTTAATACTAAACTGCAGAAATAATTTCAAAATATGAGGAAAGCAATTAAAATAAAAAACCCAAACTTGACATGTAATAAATAAGTTAACACCTCACCCTAACGCAACCTGCAGTGTCTTTCAGCCACGTTATGGATGTACACTCATCAGTTTTTGTGGTGCTTTGCATAAATTTCATTAGTATGAACAAAGTAATATTAAAACACACACATAGACACAATTTTCTGGCTTTTCAGTTCATTATGAAATACTTTACCTCTGGGCAGATGACTAATATGCTATTAAATTTCTCTATCCTTGAGTTGTGTCATAGCCAAAAAAGGGGTGCAATCACTCATAATCTTTATTAAACAAGCTGAATACACCCACTCAGGGAAAATGCTGTTGTATGACTTTAATGTGTCCTGCAGCAGCATTAACATGCTTTTAGGTCATTCAGCTCTGTGTTGTGGAGCTACAATAATATATCCATGGTGAAAACTGGGGGAAATTCCCTGCCTGTTCTGAGTAGTTTGGGAGGCATTACCCAGAAGGTTTAAATTCCTGCTTAGCAGAAGGAAAGCTTTGTCACATGTTGTATTGTGAACCCTACAGTCCAATACAGATGAGAGTTGTTCACTGTCATAATGAGGCAGTCGCTTGTCTTTAGGAATAAAAAAGAGGTCTGCACAGTTGTACCCCAACACCAGCCAAATTTCTAGAATCCCAATTCAGATCCCCTCTCTACCAAGGACCTCTCATATAATTTTCCTTATTTTCCTGGATTGTTGGTTTCTGATATGGAAACCAGGATAACCAGAATTGCTTTTGCAGCTCCCACTTACAGTGGATTGATGTGAGTCTGCAAAGGCTGGCATGGCCACTCTCCAACATATTGGGGCTGTGCCTGGAACTGGGAAGTTTGATTGATACCAAGATGTTGAGGTGCTGCAGCACTGCAGCTAATTCCCATTATGTTGATACATAAAGGAGGGATAGAACCCGTGATGAGTTTTTAGTGTAGCCGGTCACTGCTGCAAACTATGAATTTTATGTGTCTGGGGATACAGTGAACTCTAGCAAACCATTTGTGGGGGCAATATAATTCTGAAGAAAATTTTAATTTCACCTCTTTTGTGAAACAGGTTTGTTTAAAATTGTAATCTTCTTATATCCATAAGAAGATTAATCTTTAGCAGAATAGACATTAAACTTAAATTGTTTTTTATTGATTTTATTAATTCATTCTGTCTAGAACTAGATGTGAATTCCTGTGTTTTTTTCTTTTAAACTGAAGAAGGAAAACACGCAACCACTATAAATCATGAATAGGAAATCCAAACAGCTTATAGAACACTAAAAAAATATGTCACAAAACCTTTTGTGAATATAATTTAGGTCAGAACCAGTATGTTTTCAAGGGGGGATAGAAAACACTTTACCAGCCATTAAAACATCTCTATAAATATTAGCTGGATTAAGCTAGTAATTTCAACTGGAAAAGAATTTTCTCTAGTAACTTGCAATGAAGAAAGTGCCTTGACACTGTAACATCTTTGTCTACCCTTAGAGTTAATCCTATTGAATGTTGTAGGAATGATTCAAAGGCATTTAGAAGAACAACAACAAGTCTATTTGCCCATACAGGAAATTTGGGATATGTTCTGGTAGTAGCTCACAGTGACAACACTGGAAAAGAATTCACCTTATGAACAAACCCAATTCATGTCTTATTATGAATGGAGAATCACCTGGTTTTCTTGTATTTAGGGATATATTTTTGCTTGGAAAAGGAAATTATTTGTAAGTGGAAAAAGAGGTATTCAGAAAATTATTTCTAATCTCTGAGTTTTTTTCTTTCCAAGCTTGTACTTACTGAAACAAACTTGGAATATTTTATTTTGTAATTGAGAGGTTCATTGTCCCCTCATTGGGGCATATTCTAGAGATAATGCTGTAAATTTTATGAATTCTTGTAAATCCTAGTTATTCTAATAACTCCAATAATATAATATGTAAACTCTAGTGATTCTAAGAAATATCTATTGCAGCGAAAGAACAATATGGAAGCTAAATTTCAACTCTTTTCAAGAAAGAAAAAGCAAAATTCTCTTAATAACTTCATCAATAAGAACTTCTTCCTTTACTCCTACTTATTGGTACATTGGATTATTGTAGAAGTACCTGAATTAATGAAACAAAGGAACATGAACATGAACAGCATCAACAAAGGAACAAATATCAGGATGATAATGAATCAAAGCCATTGCTAAAAATTGTTCTTCAAGATGCATATTTATTGTGAATGCCTTGGTTTTATGATTTTTATCCTTAGCCTTACAGTGATATGTAATAAATCCTTAATTTTCTGTGCAGCAACATTTCTCATCTCATTTCTTGGACATAAATTGCCTAAGGCTGATTTTTAAAGAACTTTTAAAGTGTCTAAATGCTTAATGGGGAAGATAAAGAAATATGACTGTCACTAGAATTCCATGGAGATAAAGATTAGATTGCCAAAACTACTATACTAATGAAAGGCAAAACTACCATATTTATCTCGTTATGATTGTCACAACAGTAAAAGTTCATACCACGTAACTATTTTAATTTATTTTTCTGTTTTTCTATAACTTGCAACTTCATTCCAGACAGATACAATCAAAACCAAAAAAAAAAAAAATCAAAACAACCACAAAAAAAAAAACCAAAAACAAACCACCCAACAACAACAAAAAAAACAAAACCCACCCAAAGGAAATAAAACAGCATCAACAAAAAATCTGACTGAAAAAACCCCCACCTAAACACTATGTGAATCAAAACAATATAAATATTTCAAACCTTTCTTTGTGAAAATCTCTTGGTCTTAAGGGTTGTAAACCTAGGTGATTAAAAATTAGGGTTCTGTGAATAACTGTTATTTCATAATGCCAGGCTAAAGACAAAGAGAAGAGACCAGCCATACAATTGTACAGTTGTTATTAAAGTAGCAAAGCAGCAACTCATAACCACATTAGAAAAAAGATGAATAATTTAGATGTCAAGCTGACACATACTGGACTAGCTTCCTTACCTCTTAAAATTCATGAGTCTATACAGGTCTTTTAGTATGATTCAGATCTCATAATTTAATGAAACAAACTTCATCAGAGGCATTCATTAAATAACAATTCTGATAGAGAGATAATTAAGAATGACGAATTGAAGACCTACTTTCTTTTCCTCTATCATTCTGTGAAAAGTTCTACAAAGGTGTAATTTGCTCATTAAAACATGTGATCCAAATCAATGTTTCAGGCATGTAATTGCTTAGTGTTTTGCTCTTCTTGAAGAAATCATGGAAATTTCCGTGAGAATTGAGGATGTACCTGCCTTTTATTAGTTTTTAAAGTTATCTTCTCATTAAAACTGTTGATAACATCTTTTTCTATACTGTCTTAAAAAGGAATGGACTAAAGCAGGAAAGACTTAGAATTTGGAATATATTGAGTTTGGGTGTTCTTGAAGTTGTGCATTTGCAAGAATCTTTCAGGAGTAAGCTGGCCTTTAGCTTAAGTACAGCAAAATACTTAACTGCACTCTCATTTCTGTCCGTGTTCATGGAAGGACAAAAACACATATTCTAAGTGAAGGGTGCATTTCTTCAATTTTGCACAACTACTTAAATTTTGTTCTCTTCCCCTTTCCTCCTTGTTTTTATGTGCGAAATAATGTCTTAAAAATTAGTGAAGACTCAGTTTAGGTGTTTTCGCTTTTTCTTCCTGATGCGGATAATTTCTGCAACCATGTCAAGAATGAAATATTATTTTGTATTGCATGCTGCTGTGAATGGAGGTGGATACTGTCTGTCTTTGAGAAGCTCCATCATCAAAAGATTAGTTGATAACCTGGTTTGTTAAAAAAATACAAAATGCATTTAGCATTTTTTCATAGATGGATAGAATTTATCCTTCAAAACTGAAAATAAGGCTGAGTGCAGTGCATAATTCTTAATGATAAGGGAAATTACAAACTGGAAATTATCCATTCCAGTAATGAAATCCCATCACCCTATTTTTATAACAGATTTTAAGGCATACACTTAAATTTTCTGGTTTATTCAAGAAAGGTTTCTAGTTTACTCAAGAACAGACCTAGATTTCTTGCCTAAAGAGTGGAAGTTTCCTGTGATCAATTCACTGCTTTTCTGTTTGTTTAGCTTTAGGTTTTTTTCATGTGTCTAGCTTTATTGTCATTACAGAAGTCGAATGTGACATGTCTTTATGACACCACTAGGATATTAATAAGAGGGTGAAAAATCAATTGGATTCACACTTAACTAAAGTTGAATCTTTATTACAGAAATTTTTTACAAATTGCCCAAATGCAAACCATTTTTCTGGCTGATGGTTCTTACCATCCTGTTTCCCATTGGCAAATGGAAAAGCTAAGAACAAGCAGCATAGAGACTGAAGTTTCTGTACTTTTCCAGAAACCTTCTCGTTGTTTTAGTGCCTTGTATTAATACTTACTTTTTCCAATATGTGATTGACTATTTGTACACTCTATTATTTTCAGAAATCGCTTAGGTAGCCACAGTTTGAGATTAGCATATCCTTAGAAATGTGACTAGCAATTCAGTTGTAGTTATTATCTTCCAGTCGCTAGCAGTGAGTTAAACATTTCCTAGCAGCAGGACTTCATTCTGTGTGAGGAGGGTTCTGTGCATTTTCCAGTTTTCAGAAAAGTTTTCCAGAGATAATACTGCCATGGGCTGCAGATATTCAAGGTGGACAGATCTTCAGCCTTGCAGCAGTTTGGGAGCCATGCTGGTTTTCACATGCTGCCCTATTATTCAGAGACATTTAGCACCTACCCATCAAACTTTGCTAGGCCAGTGTTATTAATCCTTGTCTGGAGAGTAGTTAAAATCACCATTTTGCATTTTTTGTGTACTGGCGCTTCACTTCTCCGGCTGCTCTAACATGTCTTTGTGGCATCAGTGACTCCCTGAAAGTTGGGAGTAATGGGATAACAATGCTTGGATGTGCCTCTCCTCTGTGCCTGTTCTCCTGACAATTTTCACATGTGCTTGTCAAGCTGAATTAAGCATAACCTAGGACAGTGTATTAGAATAGAAACCCATGAAACTGTAAATCTTCCAGTCGACATTCTGCTTTACAGCTTTGCATTCTCTTTATGCTTCTTAACTAGATGTAAAGGACAGACAAAAACAAGCTGACTTGATATCTCAATGTCTCCCTTACTTTTATAAGAGAGGTGACATGAAGACACAAAAACATATTACCATCACAGAAAATCCCAAGAACTTTGAGTCATAACAGAATGATAATTGTTTGTAGCCTCTGCATAGGATTAACCACTTAAGTATCTGTTTGTAAAAGTTTCTTATCTGAAAGTGTTCAAGCATGGTCCTGTGCCATGAAAAAGATCTATCACAACTATCTCTGAAATTTCTGGGGTTAATAGGAAAGTAGCAAGATTAACAATATCAAACCATGTCCTGTTTTGTATGAACAGTGATAAACTCCTAAGTTCTACTGGAGCACAACCTTTATTAGACATGACCTGACCAGACTTGCTCTTCTATTGTAGCTCAAGATTAAAGCATTTGTTGCAACATTTTTTAAGTAATCCTCTCTCTGACTGACTCGTAACAGCTGTTAAATAACTAGATATTTAGTTTAAAATGAACTGAACCTATAAATCTAAAAGTGATATAATAACCAACCCCTTTACACATAGCAAAATGCTTCTGTCATCAATTTGAATGCTTTATGCTGACCTCACTGTTTGCATCTGATTGAACTGATCTAATACCATAGTTGAGAGAAGTTTATAACAATGGTGATTATGTATTTCTGATGCATTATGGAGGAGTACAGACACCACATGGGAGTGAGAGGCATCGTGTGGTGGGAGATGGAAAAGTTGACATAATGTTTTTGAAATGTCTAAAAGATTGTTTGGAGTTTGTTGGTGAGTGTTTCATGGCACCACGTGCAAAAAGTACACATGCTTTGTTTTTCCTTATATTCTTTACCCCCTTTACCAGTCTCTCTTTCCTCCCACAGAGCTGTCCATGAAATCATAGCTTTGTTATGAACGTAATGGTGGTATATTCACCATTTTTTTCTGCCCTCTTAGAGGTTCTGATTTGTCAGACAATTCTTAACAGTAATACAACCTGGTGCTCCTGCAGCAGCTCATTCTCTCTTGACCATAGTGCCTCAGAATTGTTGATTTTTTTCTGGTGGGAGAAGCTGACACCTAGAGAAGTAAAATGACTTATGTAGGGCAGATTCAGTCTTTTTATTCATAGCCTTCTCCTAACTTACATCACAAGGAGTCCTCATGTTTTTTCTTTTCCCCAATGAAGAGATAACATGCACATAAAGGCTTTTATTAGAACAAATCTATGTAGAACTCAACCAGATGAAAAAGAAAACCTTTTCTTTTCTCTTGACAAGAAATGAGAGGGTTTTTTTCTATGTGCACAGGTTTCATGAAGACTGAAGTAAAATGACAATTTTAAAGATCACATTCCTGAAACCTTTTAAAAAGACACTCAGCTTTAAACCTATGTAAAGTGCTTTAGGACTTGAAGGTTAATAATTTGAGTAATGTGTTGTCTCAGTGCAGACCTGAACTCATAAGAAAATAATTCATACTCAGAAGTGAATATGCTCAATTTTGTTCTTCCCACAGTAAAAATTAGATCACCAGTGTTTGTGGGCTCCAGTGGTTACAGGACATGTAATTTCCTTCTAGTTTGAGCTACATTTGTATTGTTGGGAAGCCTAAGAGTGCTTAGTTACACAGTACTCTGTGCAAACATGGAGTGAAATAACAGCTTTTTTGACACCTGATAGAGCACAACAAGGCAGTGACCAAGACGCATCTGTAATGATACTAATGTGAGCCAGCTGATACTAAATCTCACTAAAGTGATCTTTTGTTCTCCTCTGAGTGTAAGGGGCAACCAGAGAGAAAGTCTGGAGATGTTCACCTGAAAATGAGATGGAGGAAATTCTGGCACTGTGAAGTACTCTGCAGTATCAATCACCTTATCGTAACAGAAGTAGTAGAGACTGGTATGTGAAGAACCTTGGCAGTGACAAGAAGTTACCTATATTTGGTAAGAAAGACAATGAAACAAAGAAGCGGTATGGTCTTACAAAAACTGAAGTCATCTAGGCTGCAATATGAGAAAGTAATATTTTGCGGCAGCAAAGCAGGAATGGAAAGGGCTGGTCTAAACTCCTGCTTGCCAGAGTCACAGATAATAATGTTGTGATGAATGTGTGGGATTTTGAATGTTGAAGAAATCAAACTTGTTGTATAGAATAGCCACATCCCTGAGAAAGAGAAAACAGAAAATGAGACGATCAATTCAATATTACACATTGAGAGCCTGTGAGGCAGGTAAGCATAAAGAAAGAAAAGTAGGGAAAGTCTGCCAAAACAGAGGGATGGCTCAAAGCCTCCTGAAGAAATGTGGGAGAGACAGGACAAGACTTCATTTTTCAGAATAAAATTGGCCTAGGATAGTCTGTGGCTGCCTTGTTTCTCTCATGTAGCCTTATCTTTTTGTAACTTTGAGGATTAAATAGGAGTATCTCATATAACATTAAAAAAAAATTACAGACCTCTATCAAGTCAAGTAAATTTAAAGACCTCTATCAGCTAGTCAGACATAGTAATTTTTTACTAATTTGAAGAGCTTGTGAAGTAACCCAATTCAAGAACCCAGTGATACGTGTCAGGTGCTCAGTGATATTTTAACCAGGGGAAAATTAACTTGAATGTTACTGGAAGCAAAACTACTTAACAAAAGACATGGTCAAAATGCTAGTGGGGATGGAGAATTACATTCTGCCCTGGTCACAGGAGGCAATGCATGCACAGCAATGGATAGCCTCACAGGGACACTGCAACTCTCCGACCTCCTTCCACTCATTTTAGCCTCTCATTTTAGCTACACAGGTACTGCTTCTGTATACATAGCCTGGTTTCCCTCAGGAAACTGAACTGACACCATACTGTTTCAACTGTAATAATGGTGTTAGTTCCTCCCTTTTCCCATTCCTTAATAATCTCTTATGAAATCGGAGTCAATGTAGCAAAGTTCAGAGATGTGTTTCACACAAGCAGAGAAAGCAGGCTGACAGTGAGGCTGCAGAGTGGAGCACCAGCATCACTTGCATTACTTGTGCATGTAATGCTCAAGAGACCTCCTGGCCATGCACTGTCCTCTGCCCAAGCTGAGAGTAGGGCTTCCATCAGAGCTAGGGGTTTCCCCTTCTGGAAGAGGATGTGATGTGATGTGATGTGATGGGAAGGGGCAAAGGGGATGTAGCACTCTGCACCACATAAAACTGCCTTTTATTAGCTGTGCTCCTCACAGGGCAACTGCTCCACAGCTGCAGTTTTTACAGCTTAGGGTGAGGATCTCCAGGGGGCTTGGGCTCTGGTTCAGGGCTATGAACAGCTCAGCATCCATCTTCAGTTATCTGTCAAAAAATAAATATCCACACAGTATGGTAACCAAGGGCTTCTGGAAGAGGAGGAACAGTTTTCTTACAGACTTAACTCTTCTCATCTTTCACCCTCTCCCTCGGCTCATCTTTATGTTCTGCCAAGTGTTCCCTCTTAAACAGATACACATCTTTATCCCAGACTTAATTCTTGTCATCAGATTCGCTTTCTTTGCAATCATCATGCTGTTGAAATCACTAGTGAAATGTACAAATATACAAGAAATTTTTGCAGTCAGACACTCATCAGGTTGACTTACAAACAAATGCTTGTAAAGTGGAAATTTTCAGCCTATTAACCATTTTTGCTCTATATAGCAGCTGTGTTCATGTCATAGTTGCTTGTGGCTTTGGAAGATAGAATATTTTTAGATTATTGGCACCAGAAACACAGGAGGGACTGGCTCAGAAGTCTGAGCCAAGTTCCATGCTGATCACTACTCTTTTGGTTCAGAAAGTGGTGTTTGCCTCTGGCTCTTGCTCTCCCCTCCACACTCCAGTTGGAGAATTCAGCTTTTTTATCTCAGATAAAAAGCCATGGGAAAACAGATACCTTTTTTTTTAATTTAAAAAAGATTATTTGTCAAATTCACACAGATTTTAAAGGTCAGCACTATGTCCAGTATCCCTCCTCAAAGCCATGTCCCCTTCACACTCACTAAACTGCATCTTGTACCTGTTTTTCAACAGACAGATACTGACACACAGCTGGTGATGAGAAAGGTAAACAGAGGCAGAAGCAACTGAAGCAATGTGAGTCCATAAATGAGCTTGTGATGAGGGCAAAGTGCAGTACTTGTTCTTCAGAACAGAAAATCTAATACTTCTCTTACTTCTTCAGGAAGGGCTTTCTCCCAAGAGAGCCCATAAACACTGGCAGGCAAAAAGGCAGGGAAGGAGTAACTCACAAGCTTGAGAAGTCAGATGATATAAGTAAAGCTTTTAGTGGACAGTAAAACACAGCACAGGCTGCATGCCTGTAGCACGTACAGCTCCCAGAAGGCCCTTCTAGCCCTTTCTCCCTGCTAAGATAATGCTAAGAAGGTCTAGTACTAGAGAACAAGAAAAGGAATGCAATACACTTCAATTCCTGGTTCATACCCTAGGCTATGCCATGGGAGAGACATGGGTTACTGAGGAACAGGTGGTTTAGAGGAAAAAATATCTGTAGGTGTGTGTCGTGGTTTGATATTGGCCAAACATCCGGCACCCATGAAAGTGGTTGACTCACCCTCTTCTGCTACAGTTATAAAGAGGAGAGGGGAAAAACATAATGAAGGGCTCATGAGTTGAGATAAGGACTGGGAGAAAAAAACACTAAGAGCAAAACAGGTTCAAATTTAAAGGTATAAGATAAATGTATTATTAACATAATCAGAGGAGAATAATGAGAAGTAAAGAGGCCTTTAAAATACCTTTCCCCTCCCCCCCCTCCACCTCCTTCCCACCAATGGCACAGGGAGACAAGGCATGGGGGTTTGGGTCAGTTCCTTACTCAAGATCTTCTGTTCACTCAGGGAGAGGAATCTTTTCTCTGCTATGCTGTGGGGTCTCTCCCACAGGCAAAGAGTCATCCCAAAACTGTTGTGCCATGGGTCACTCATCCACAGCGTGCAGTCTTTTAAGGATAGGTTGCTCTAGTTTGGAAAGAGAGGCCCTCTCTATCTCCGGAAGCAGGGGCCCTCTCTACCTATTCAGGTCTCCCACTGGATCAGAGCTTTGCTGGCATCCACCCATTTCAGTGTGAGCACTTTTCTATGGGCTGCAAGTGAATCTCTGCATCCTCCATGGAATTCATGTACTACAGGGGTACATTACTGTACCATAATCCTCACTATGGTTTGCAGAATAATCTTGGCTCCAATGCTTGGAGCACCTTCTCCCCCTCTTTTTTTTTTTCCACTGGCCTTAGTGTCACCATGTTTTTTCTTACATGTCCTAACTTCCTCCTCTTCTCTAACTAAAAGAAAAACTGCTGCTCATAGGTACCACTGCCAGCGAGTTTCACCAATTCAAAGATTCCTGCAGGATCCCGCAGTGCCGAGAGGTCCATCTCATCTAGACTCCGTGCTGAGGAGTCACCTGCCACCTTTTTGCTGTTGGCCAGGTGGTCCTGCTGCCATTGCAGGTGCAGTGGTGGCCGCCACAGCGCTGGTGCTGGGTCTCTTCATGCGGGGTGCTGGGAAGGAGAAGCTGCTGGTGCCACCCCTGTCCTTCTACCCGCAGCAAGGTTGGCCAGGGGTGGCCAGGCAGGCAAGGCCCATCTCGGGCTGCACTGAGATGGTGGTGGCCGTGGCCGCGCATTGCCGCAGGCTGTGCCAGGATGTTGTCAGGTGCAGCGCCTCACCACCCCTGGAAAAAACTGCACTTGCGCTGTTTTGATTTTCTTCCTAAATAAAATGTCATCATGGAAATATTACCAACTTCTCTAACTGGCTTAGCAGTGCGTCCATCTTCAGAGCCATAAGAGACTGGCTCTGTTGGACACGGTGGAAGCTTCTAGCAGCTTCTCACAGAAGCCAATTCTGTAGGCCTCCCTCACTAGCAAAAACCAGGCTGTGCCAAGTCAAGACAATGTGACATGTATGGTATTGCAAATCAACAGATCATGACATGATTTTTGAACCCACATATACAAAGATAATCCCTCAGTTACAGATGATTCTTTTCGATCTGTATGCATTGACACAAACACATATGCTGATGTGTGCTTGCATGTGGCCATCAGGTACTCTTACAAGGGCCATGGGGTAAACTTCCCAAACAAACTAAGGTGTATATTTTGGGGTATGTTGCTGTTACCCACTCTACTTATATGTAGTCATCATGCTATTAACTTGCTCCAAAACAGCCCAAATGCTTCCTCTGAAATGGAAACACAGATATCTCCAGGGTTAGCAGGACAGAGAATTTCAGTTTATTCAACTTACTCAATCTGATCCAGCTGATAATCACAACTACTGGTGCTTTTTTTTTTACAATTATGTTCAATGGCTGCATAAATAAAGATCACAAAAATTCAGATGTAAATTGAACAAAACACTTGCCAAATGTGAAGTATATATTGCATTTTATGTGATATATGGTTTGTGAAGAGTAGACTGTCTAATAGTTTGAACGCTGAAGAGAGAACCTCAGTATCAACAAATCATAGTGTTCTCTGACATAATGGAGAGACTACTTAATTGTTAATAGGACACCTTATATATCCAGGAGAATTGCAAATGAACATTTGCTAGGTCAAGGGTTTTACATGTTTGTCATGAGATGAATTGTCACAAGCACTCAAAACTGTCAGGAAATTTTGTTCCCCTCTTATTCATTGAAGAGGAGAGAGCATCCACAAACATTAACTTGTCTCTTGTCTATGAAAGGCAGAGAATGTGTGGTTTCTAATATTTTCAGCACCTTACTGCTCCACTATCATGATGAAGCCAAAATTTCATGACAAGGGTCAGAGATTTGATTGTGGAACAACTCAAACATTGGCCTACCCCATGAAAAAATCTTTGGTTAGCTTTTCTCATCCTTTCCCTCTGATCTGTGTCAGTACTAGAATAGAAATTTCATCCACATGTCCTTGGGTTTTATTGTCTCTCAGACAAGAGGAAACTCATTGAAGACCACTTTGTTCCTAGACTAAGAACTGTACATTTGCACAAAAAGTCTCAATTTGCTATTCAGTGAGCTGTGCTACAAGACCAGTGTGCCCCTGAACTGCTATGCCAGAAAATAATTGGGCTAAGAGTCATTTAGTCAAACTGCTGAGACGTTAAAACTTCTACTTGACAAGGAGAAAATTTTCCATGTTACTGCAAATTTTATTGTCTTTGTGTATCAAGTCTTTCTTTACAGACTAGAGAAAATAACACACTAGGCCAGAGAAGAAGAATTTGAATATTGTGTTCATGCCAGTATTTGCAATTCCTCCATCAAAAGAGGTTTCTTTAGTTATTTATAATTAGTTGGTAAATTTAACATGCCACAAAACAGAACAGTAGAACCATCACTGGTAATCACAACGTATCTCCTATTAGCCTTCATTATACATATATATATATACATATATTAACATGATATTCATTTACATCTCCCTTTTTACACCAACTGGAATATTTTTGAGAGGCGGACTTCGCTACAAACTGTTTGCCCATTCTAGCATGTCAAATGTCACTGTGTGTGCTGACACAGTATTAGAGGTATAATTGACAGGTGCCTCCAGGGGTGGGTTGAGGGAGCATAGGCAGAAATTTTTACAGAACTCATTGGGGAATTAATTGTGTTACAGAGACAGCAAGATAAGCTATGGTGGTGGGGAGGCATGAGCATGCAGAGGTATTGCCCAGGAAGGAAAAAAAAGAGTTGTTATTAATATACCAGGTCTATATAATGATATTTAATAGCATGTGCAATGTGATAGCTTATGCAACTGTAATATATAAATATAATGCAAGCATGACAACAGTGTTTACAGTTAGGGTGTAGCACTGTTCAATTCTAAGATAACGAAGAGATGACTTTGATGATGGCAGTGGGTATCTACAACAGCCTTAGCAGCATGCAGTCATGGAAGAGTTAGCAGTACTCTGCTATGGTTATGATCGCTGCATCCAAATCCCTGGATTTTTCTGGTGCTAAAAGGTCTGCAAGATCCTGCTTTTGTTCCTGAGCATCTCTGTTAATAGCTTAAGGGCTCAGGATGTTGCATATGGTCAGGGTAATCTGTTAAAGGGCACAGACACCATAGCAGCTGACACTCACTAGCCGGTGATAACAGTGCTGGCCCTCTTCTGCTGACCCCACCCTTGTCATCCTCGAGTTTTCCATTTAGCTGCTTAAACAACATGACTTATGGCTCTCTGGCCTTCATTCACTCCATTTTCTGGACAGATTCGTCATTACTGAATCACTTGCTGAGCTGATCCAAAATTAACAAATCATAGCATTTTCCTGTTAGCACACCTTCATCCTGCAGCTCTTCCCCAGGGGAGACCATTCCCCAAAACCACTCAGAGGTCAGAGGTGATCTCTGCTCTACATAGCCTAACCATGCCATTTTTGCACTTTTTGTCCTAAGTTTTACAAATCACACTAAATGAGCAAGAGAATATATCTCTTCATGACAATATCAGCAGTTCAATTGTTGTCTTACAAATATATTGATAAGCACAGTAGAACAGAAAAAAATTTATTCTGATAAGGACAGAACAAAATAGCACAGCTTTGGAGAAACAAAGGATGTAGCTTAAGCAAACAGAAGTAATGCAAAACACAAGCAGGATGCCAGCTTAGCTTTGCAAGGCTGACAAAGCAGAAGTTATGCAAAGCAACAATATTGGACTTACTCAGAATGGAGGTTGAGGAACAGCCACCTAAAAAGGACCCTGGACATTGAAGACAACCCCCAAAGAACCACATAAGGACTTCCAATAAGGGTTGCAACTATGTAAAATGAAGTAATACACATACATCAATTAAGCAGGGATAGCCAATGAGTATGTCATCACTGCATATGATAAAACCTCACAGTTTTGAGCATTTACCCAATGCTCAGGGCACTCAGTTAGAGGAAGGATTCTCCAAGTGACCAGCACACTGCAATAAACAATGCTGCTTTCTAATACTCAAAATTGTGTTGGAAAGCTTTTATCTGTCTGATTTCTGTATCACCTGCTTTATGGTTAGGCTAGGACAATGATACATTAGTGTATTAGTCTTTCATCACAGATAATTCTAAACATGTTTCTTATGTTAACATAAGTGAAGTTACATTAAGGTTTTATTGTGGGTTAGTGATATTCTCCCCTGCTCTGAACAGAGACCCCTACAGACACTGTGTATTTTCTTCCATATTTATAAAGAGATTTTTTTCTTTCTTTGATTCTTGCTGATATAATTTGCAATTTACAAAGTATGTGCCACGTTATGAGCTATGTGACATAGCATGGACAATTTAAAGTGGGCCAAGTTTATTTTTTGACTAAGTATTGATAGCTAATCTGCTCCTACCTAAGTGATTGCGGAGTTGGGGCTGAGCAGGGCAAAACACCTACAACAGAGTGTATAAGTCATCAGGTTGGTTTTGCTAGGACAGGAGATGGTTATTATTGAAGGTTCTGAGAAGGAGGACTTGCGATGCAGGACCCCCACACCTGTCACTCCCTCACAGCTGTCTGAGCTCACAGCTGTCTGAGTTCACTGGTGTTTTCCTCTCACCCAACTAGAACCCAATTGAGACCAAGAGCACTTCAAGCCTGATTTCACCGACTTTTAGATTGTGTTTTGTATGCACTTATTGATATTTTCTAAGAAAAAACCTCCACCCTTATTTGAATGGAAAATATCTTCCAGATAATCTTACTAGGACAGAATACTTGAGCAACAGTTTCCCTGTATATGACTTTTCAGCATTCACATATTTGTTTTCTTGTTCTTCCAAGGCTCTGGAAATGAGTATCATCCCTCTCTGGAGCTAAATAAAATCTCTAGAAGTGCAGCTTCATAGCTACTGCCTAGTAAAATATATGCCATCTATTATATCTAATACATTATGTCATACAATCTAATGCATTAGATTATATCATACAATATATTGTACTGTATGCTATATTGCACTTAATACAATATATTGTATCTTTTTCTAGGTACGTGTGTATAAAGATATTTGGAGTTTTTCTTGCTAGTATTTCTAACGATACTGTAAAATAAACCACAGTAAATTTTCCCCAAACCTTTTTTTCCCATCCTATTTCTGCAGAAGTTGAGTGTTTGGTCTAGGAAGAAGCTGTAATTTAGCTGTTCCATGGCTCCCAACACCTCTGAGTCACATTCCCAGAGGGCCCTACAGCTTGCATGATTGACTCACACTATTGCCTAGATGTCTTTTGAGTAATGTTATGTTCTCCTATCCCTTATCACAGAAACTCTTTATTCCCTGGGAAGCTGACTCTAAAAAAATTTGGTCCAAAAAATTGTCAAATTAAACATAAAATCGGTGAAAAAGGCAAGGTATCTTAACATACAACAGAGTGGAAAGTTAGGCCTATCCTGAAATATATTCTTGATTAGATTTTAAACTGCAAATATGCTTTGAACACTTGTTAGCTTAATAAGGTACATTTGGTGGAAATAGCCATTTTTTCAGCATGAGGAATTTGAGCTTTCTTCTCTGCCTTTCAGTTACAGATATTGTAGCCTTACTATGTTTTTTCTACATTTGTGTAGAAATATCTCCCTACAATAACTTCTTCTAAAATTTGCATATTGTTAAGTACATTCATTAATGTATGTACGTGCCAAATTTTCAGAGAAGACATCAGAAGATCATTAAACATTTGCATACACTTACTATTAATTTGGTGATTGAATTTATGCCAGCCTTACCAGAATGAGCTGTCACACAGCATTAGTCACTTTTTTTGCATTACATTGGTGACAGAGGAAGTAGAACTTCTGGGAACTATCCAAAGCTCTATTAGTGATGGTGGTAGGTCTACACATCTTTTAAATGTCTCCAGGGATGGTGACTCAACCACTTTCCCTGTTCTAGCCTGTTCAAGTGCCTGACCACCCTTAAGTGGAGAGAATTTTCCTAATATCTAATCTAAACATCCCCAGGTAAAACTTGAGGCTACTTCCTCTCATCCTGTCACTTGTTACAACCCCCATCTCCCTACAACCTCCTTTCATGTAGTCGTAGAGAGAGATAAGCTGTCCCCTGAGCCTCTTTTTCTCCAGTCTAAATAACTTCAGCTGCCTTAGCTGTTCCTCATAACTCTTGTGCTCTAGACCCTTTAATGTGCTGGCTCTTAAATCTGAATTTACTGGTTTTTTGGGGTTTTTTTTAAGTAATTCTCTCCAGTACTTGTCATTTACAAGACTCAATAACCTCAATAACTAAGCTGTCAATAAACTGGATAAAATCAGCATTATACCACTACTGATCCTCTTTTACCAGTTTGCAAATAGGTGTCCATCAATAATTTCAACCCTTAATCATTGAAGTCTTACCAACAAATCTTGATAGTAACAACCTATATAAGAAATTTCAATTCCTTTCCATAAATCTATGTCATGTAGGAAGACTTCTAGATCCTCAATATTTTCTTGAGCTTTATGCATTAATATGGAGGTAGCTTATATTAACTGTGCATTTTCCTTGCAATAGCTTTACCATTCAATCATGATTATTATATTCTTCCTTCACAGATCTCAAGCTCCATAAATGCAATGAAATATTTTATGCCTGGAAAAGACATTCCAGATTTGTATACAAAAGTAATCAGAGAATCAACTGGTAATTACGAGGTGAATGTTTTCAGTAAATTTATTGGTTTTGCATGGCCTGGTTTTGGTAGTGGGGGGCTACAGAGGTGCCATCTACAAAAAGCTGGTGGAAGCTCCTTCCATGTGCCAATCCCTGGTGGCTCCAAAGATGGACGTGCTGCTGGCCAAGTCTGGGCCAATTAGAAATTATGATAATGCCTTTGTGATAACATATTTAAGAATAATTCAAAACCTAAAGGGGATGCAGAGTTGTAATTTTGACTAGAGAAGAGCAGAAAGAGAACATGTGAGAAGAACAGCTCTGCAAACACCAAGGTCAGTGGAGAAGGAGGGGCAGGAGGTCCTCCAGGCAATGGAGCTGATATCCCTCTGCAGCCTGTGGTGCAGACCATGGTGAAGCAGCTGTGCCCCTGCAGCCCATGGGGATCCATGGGGGATGCAGAGATCCACCCACAGCCCATGGAGGTGCCTATGCTGGAACAGGTGGATGCCTGGAGGAGGCTCCCATGGGAGGCCCATGGAGAGAGAAGCTCTGCTCCCAGGCTGGAGCAGCCTGTCCTTGGAGGACTGCACCCCATGGAAGAGTGACCCACACTGCAGCAGTTTGAGGGGGACTGGTGCCCACGGGATGGACTCCCATTACAACTGTTCAGAGGGAGCTGTTGCTCCTGAGATGGAACCACACTGGAGAAGTTGGTGGAAAACTGTCTCCCATGGGAGAGACCCCATGGTGCAGCAGGGGAACAACTCCTCTCCCTGAGCAGTGCGAGAAGCCTCAGGTGATGAACTGACCAAAATTGAAATATTTGAGTCAATTTCCTTTTATGGAATAGTTTTCCTTAAAAAAGGTTTACTTAAATAGTTTTCCTTAACAGTTGTTCTTCTCATATACAAAGTGACATTACACATATTGGTTAATAATAATAGTGTCTTACGTTTTACAATCTTTTATCAGGAAACACTAATTAATCAACCAAACAGCAACTACTCATTCTGTTTTGCATTATATTATGATGTTGGCATGCAGTTGACAGCTAATTGGAGAGATAGACAGAATATTTAAATATCAAATACATTTCTTCAGCCTAGTCAGAAAAGTTGCTCTGCAATAAGAAGCATTTCCCAGGTTGAAAGAAGTCAGTCAAATGATTGCCAGGTAAATTTGGTGAAAATTTGCCAGGTAGAGAGTAGTTTATTTGGACTCAGTATGATCAAATACCTGCACAATGTTAACACAGAGTCATGAAGTATCATTGAAACGATACAAGCTAAAATTTATTCCAGTGCATAACTTCTTGGAAAAGCTTGTTGCAGAAATGTATTTGCCACAATACTGGAAATAGAGTGTGCATGAAATTGTTACCAGAAAATCTTTCTGATTTTCTTTGGCATTTACTTTATCGTTATTGTTGTTGTTGTTGTTGTTTTTTTCCAGAAACCTCAAAATAAGTGTGGAAGAATTCATGATGCAAATTGGGAAGACAGAACAAGATGAGCAAAACAGAAGCCTAAAAATAAGGAAAATGTGAATGATGGTTTAATGGTGACATTGTTTGATGGTCATCATAGTGCTGATGCTAGGTTGATGGTTGGACTTGATGATCTCAAAGATCTTTTCCAACTTAATGATTATATGATTCTATAAGATAGGAATAAATGATCTGATCTTTACAATGAAAGTGAAGAAAAAAAGTACAAAAAGTAATAAAACGTGCTAATAGAAAATAAAAAAGTAATGGGGCAAATCTGTACTCCTACTGCCCAGCGATACATTTTTCCTCCTATTAACCTGTGGGCTAAATCAATAAGAAAATTTTTTCCAGACTTTCCATTTTATTTTATGGTGTCCAGTCACTACATCCTGCAGAGATGAAAAATATTATCACTGTTCAGAAACGCTACCAGTTGCTCCTTTGGACAGAATGTAACTAACTAAAGGAAACCTGAAAACTGGTTTTCAGTATTTTTTTCTTTAACAATAAAACAACAGTACTTTAGCCTTCTCCTTTAGAAGATGTTGGAAAGAATTGTTTATTAACTGTCTCTCCCTATTCTACCCAGCCACATGTTTTCACAAGTCTCAAAGAAACCAGAATCTTTGAGACTTCTGTCCCTCTTGGATTGGAATGGCATTGGACAGTAATGAAAAAAGTCAATAGAAAGAGGTGAGAAAGAAGGGTGCAGATAAACAGAGAGGCATAATGGTCAAATATCTCCAGTTCTCTCCAGGAAAATTCCCTAAAATAACTATGTGGAGCAATACTTTAAGTTTTTCTATCCCCCTATGCCTCCTTGCTCTACTTTGTAGAGAAATGTAGAGGTCAAAAACTATTGAATAGCTACATCTGTCTGTAAGGATCACAAGCCTCTTTCTTTTCTCTCTCTGTACAAAGTGCAAAGATCCTTTCACATGAAACCAGCACACACTCTGTTTCCATAGGTCTTCTTCCTTTGTGGTCCAGGACATCAGAGTACATGCAATGCAGAGCATGAACTCATAACACAAATACCTTGCTTCCTTTTCAATTTCTTACTGGCTTAGAGAGATAACTAAACAGAAATTTCCTCTAACAAGAATATCAGCTGAAAAATAAATTAGATAATTTGGTCAAAGTATCTCATTATATTTGCTGTGTATTCTAGCCTGTTGCTTGTTTTTCTTCCCTTCCATAGCCAATACCTTTTGTCTTATATAATAAGCTATTATTATTAGGCTAACTTCACTCAAAAGTCTGACTCAGCTATTAATAATACTGAAGATAAAGGAGCACTTACTGCTGGCTTTCAGATGGGTTTTAAGTTATTCTGTTCCCACTGAGTCAGGAACTCTTTGCCAAGAGCTTTTGAAGTCCTCCACATCTGCCATTTGAACTTGTGCCTTTTTCACAATAGTAAGCAGCACATTCAGACCCTCAGTATGTACACCCACACACCATGTCCTGCCTGCTCACACATCAATTTACATTTACTTTGTTATTCTGCCAACCTTTCTTAATTCTACTAGTCATCCTTCCTTTCTGTAATTCAAATGAGTCATGGAATCCTGCGATCTGTTGTAGCATAAGAAGTTTTCCTACATTCTTGTTGAAAATGGTTTTCTGAGAGCCTCACTGCAGGCAGTGACTTTAAGTACTTTCTAAATAAGGTCTTGAGGATTATTCCAGTAAATGTGTCTTCATTTAGCAGTTAAAGTACCCTAGCTCCGTAATGCATCCCCCAACAATATTTTTGTGTTTTAGCTCCTACCTTAATTGATAAAATGTGACATATCCTGCTTCAGGACTGGGAGAAATCCTCTTCAACCATCTGGTCCCTTAGACTGTAAAGCCCTGTATTTGGTCTGGCTGAGGTGGAGTTAATACTGCCACAGCAGTCCTCACAGTGCTGTGCTTTGCATTAGTAGCTGGAAAGGTGTTGATAACACAGCAGTGCTGAGGCTGCTGCTAAGCAGTGCTGGCACAGCACCAGCCTCTCTTTTCACCATTAGGCTGGGATGAGCAATCTCTTGGGAGGGGACAGAGTAAGGACAGCTGACCCAAACTAGCCGAAAGAATATTTCATATTATATTATGCTTGGTCAGCAATACAATACAAGCTAAGGAAAAGGAGGAGGAAGTGGTGGGGGGGAGATGACGTTTGTCTGTCGTTACAATGTTTGTCTTCCACAGCAATTGCACATACAGAAGCTTTACTTCCCAAAAGGTGGGTGGACATTACCTGCTGATGGGAAGTCGAGAATAAATCTATTGCTTTCCTCTGCTTCCACGTGCAGCCATGGTTTTTACTTTATTAAACTGCTTTATTCTTGAACCATGTGTTTTTTCCATTTTACTTTCTCCCCTCCCTCAGTCCTTCTGCGGAAGAAAGTAAC
The DNA here is from genome assembly GCA_017589585.1 of Phylloscopus whistleri. Taxonomy (NCBI): domain Eukaryota; kingdom Metazoa; phylum Chordata; class Aves; order Passeriformes; family Phylloscopidae; genus Phylloscopus; species Phylloscopus whistleri. Next base: position 1,442,343 of record JADMLD010000620.1, read on the forward strand.
GAAGTGGCTTGATAGGCACCTAGCGTCTAGCCAGGATCAACCCACCACAAACTCTTAATTTTGCACAAATTCTAATCACAGGCCTTCTGTGAGCATACCTAAAGGTGTCTGCAATATGTTTCTGCATTGTTTCCTTCTAGACCTCTGCTTGCGGCTGCAAGGTTGTACACAGGTAACAGCTTTTCAGTTTGCTAAAGCTTGTTAAACTCAAATGGTCATTCATGACAGTAACAAGACACATCAATCACCCCAGGATAACCCTGCCCCTTTCTTTGCCTAAAGATTTCTATTAATTGCTTAGAAAAAGAAGTTCATCTTGTTAAATAAATCTACTCCAATTAAATGAGAAAAAAAAAATGGTTTTAGAAGCATGGCGGTGATTTCACAGGGCTCAGAAACCTGTTAAACAATTCATCCACATGGGGATTTTTAGGCTCCTGTTTCATTCAAGCAGATCAACTCTAGAGATAATCAGTCTTCTGCTGTTTCCCTTCTGCTTTCCAGAGTTGTTTGAGAATTCTCTGAAATAATTAAAATTTAAATCTGTCTTATGCATTGTCTCAAGGAAAGCTGGGGAAAGTTTGGCAAAACCATCTCTTAAGAAGGGAGGGGTGCACATGGTTGAGCTGATAGGGGTGGGGAGGGGGGGTTATGAGTGCACAGCAGCATCAGGGTGAATCCTTAATTTAAAATTACTTCAAAACCAGGATTTGGATAGTGTAATAAATTTTAGAGAGCCAATTTCATCGAAAGCGATTTATTTGCCAGAGAAATTTTTGGACAGCGAAATCATCAAAAGCGCACAATCAAGGAAGCAGTGCCAGCACTGGGTGAAATTGCGAATACAGCCTCTGTCGCACCGCATTGCACGGGTTTCACCAAGTGTGCCTTGTGCTGCTGGTTTTTATACAGTGTTTCGCTGTACAGTACCTGATCTCAGTCCTGTCCGAGATACATATTCATGTATCTTTATTTTCTTGCTGCCACCTTGCTGAATAGATTTCCGGGCAGGGAGATGCCCCTGAGTAGATCTACTGGAATTGGGCATTGGGATTCACCATCTTGAGATGCTGATAAGATACATAGCAGTTGTTAATTGCTGGGTCGTTGGCAGACTCATCAATGGTGAAGGTCCATCTCCTCCCAGCTGCACCCTCTTTTCTTCTCCTGATGTGGTTTTCTTCTGTGCTGGCAGCGATGTCACAATCTTTCAGGACAAGTTTTTCCAAGGCGTTTGTGACTTTGGCTTTAAGGTTACAGGGTAGATTTTTATAAAATATGTTTACCATAAAACCGAATTACATACCATATTTATCACATCACACAAACATTATGAAAACATGAATTACCATCTATCACAGATAACTACTACTTGTCATTGCTTAAGAAAGCTTGCAGTCTGTAACTTAGTCTGGCTCAGTGAAAGAAGTATGGGATTGGGAGAGATGAGACATGGGATTCTGTTTCCACATTTTCATTGCTCAAGTATCTTCAATTGCTTCTCTCTCCTTTCTGCCCATTTGAATAGCCATAAACAGTAAGCTCTTTGAAGCAGAGACCAACCCAACACATTCTGTGCAGTAACAAATCACTGTCTTAACACTTTTGCTCATCTACACTGAAGATTATTCATTTCAAAGATAGTGTGATTACAGCACAGCATATTTTCAGAAGAGAAGCACCCTGCACATCAATATTCTTGTTAATCATGTTCAACTTGTTTTAGCAGCTAAAAAAACAACAGAAAAGGATGTTGATCCCAACAACCCTGACAATATTTGACAATAGTGAATTAAACTGTATTTTATACTGTCACCTTCTCATCTCAAGCTTCCTTTATTATTTTTGGAAGATGGCAATATAAAGAAGACATTTAAGAAGCTTTTTTTTTTTTCATTTAACATGTACAGAAGGAATATTAATTGCCGCTTAAAACTGAATGATGAGCTAGAAGACGGCATACACCACAGTTTGGCCAACATTGCCACACAGGCTACATTAGCAAAGAAGCCACCCACACAATAAAAATGAGCTATTCTGCTGCTACAGGTAAATCATTGCTGAAAGACATAACCTGTACATAATGGGCACACATGTTAAGAGTGTTGTGGGTTTTATTTGGCACAGAACCACCACATGTTTGCTAGAAGCACTGGCAAACCTCAGAAAAAAAAGCATTAAATGCTCAGAACTTATTCACCTCCACAAAGGACCTGCTGGAGGAGGGATCTAACCATAGGGAAATGGCACTGTGAGCCCACTAAATGCGAATAGGCAGAGGCATGAAAACAGTGAAGATCTGGCCCCATCCAGAGCACAGCTGTGTGGGATGGCGTGTAATAACTGAAGGATGCATTAGGTCAGCAGTGAGAACCTGCACGCCCATGGCCAGGGAGAGGCAGGAAAGTAGCCTGCGTCACATGCCTCTGACTCACTGCACCTCCCGGGCCAGTCCCCTGGGAAGCAGTTTACAATCACCCAGACCTAACTTTCAGTTATCAAGACCATACAGAAGTGATGCCTGAGCAGAGCCAAGGAAGGCACCTGAAGTCAAGATGCAGTCAAAGAGGGGTTATGGGAAAACAGAACCCAGATGGGGTTTGAATAATCATATCTCAGCATAAACCAATGAAATATTTAGGCCGCTCTTTTTCATTCTTCTCCTTTCAATAACTGTGTGGTGGGAGCTAAGCTGATATTATGTTAGAAAAAATGCTGGAAGTAGAAGAATGTGGGAAAGGAGAAAGTTCCAGCTGAGTCACATGGGAAGGCAGCTTTTGCTCTAGCTAACTACATTAGTTTTATAAGCACTTCTATGCACAGGTGATATGGATGCAGTCATGTACTTCATGAACAAAAACTAATTAACTAGTATGTGGACCAAATTAGAGAGGATCACTCACATCTTAACAGTAGCAGACCAATGCAGCCATTAATTAAAATAATGCTCATATTCTGTCACCATTTCCCACATGATCTGCAGTTCTCTTTTCTCTGTAGCATCACTGAAGATAACGGGAACCTTGAGTCCGTACATTACAATCAGAAATAGAAGTATGACCACATTAATTGCAGTATGGATTTTATTTTCTGAACTAGCTTATATCAGTAATGTCGAAATTCAAGTTTCTGAATTCCACTATCTTATCTTGCAGATTTTACATACCTGAGCTCACAGTGTGTGTTCCTTTGCATGGAAGCTTTCAGAATTATATAAGTAAATTATCTGTAAGATGAAAAATTCTCTTTTGTAAATGCCAGAGTTTCTCTGTCTGTGGACTGTGCAATCTTCATTGAATTAAGGTTATTAAGTGCACAAGAAGCAAATCACAGCTTTGAAGATGATCAAGAAGATGATGAAGGTCATCTTCTTTGTGGTTCCTCCTTGGGAAATAAAATCATGCTAGAGAAGGAATTTTCTGGTGTTTGTTTTGCTAAAATGGTCCCTTCAAGACGCTTTCACTTGTTTCAAATTAGGGAAAACCCAACTGCTCATTTTGCAAATGGATGGACCAAGTGTTACAGTCGCACAGCAGTCACTGTAAAGAGAGATGTACAAGGTCCTTATAAAGGTCTTTTGAACTTTCTCATTTAGCCTTTTGCTGGCATGCTTTTGAGGGTTCACAGACCTCTCTGCTCCATGAGACATCTGTAGGAACAGTAAACGAGTAGTTTACAGGGTGGATCACAATAAAGATTTGGAAACTTAGGTTTTCAAATATTGCTGAATCTGACTCAGACGCTTACATATAGTAGTCCCTAAGCTTATTTATGCTTTAAAAGATATTTGTCCTAATACCAAATACAGAAATTAATTTTTCTTTGAAATCAGTTGAAATCATTAAATCATTATTTTGGGGACAAGGACCAGAAAACTGTTTCCAGTATACAGGAGACAAGAAGAAATTAACATGGAATTTGAAAGAAAAAGTTAGTTTCACACTAAGAGCAAATGGCAAATACGGGCTTCCTTTTTGGGTCAAATTTTGTCTGATACAGAAGGACATAGAATACTTTTAATGCGTGTAATACTTCATCACTATTGAAAACATTCTGTGAATTTGTAGGGCAGAAACAACAAAGTTTACAAGCAGAACAGCATAATGGGAACTCTTGACAGTGAGATCAGCATGAATGAATGGAGAAGGTAAACTGGACTTGACTGAGGCTTTATTTTCCCTTCTTCCATGCAAATACTGTTTCTTTGAAGTAACATTAGCAAAAGCAATTCAAAGCTCAGCTATGTGTACACAGTACTGTTATTTCTTTACAGCAACTTTTGTTGTAATAAAAAAAGTAAGGCCTTTTACCTTGATACAGAGCTTTTCATCTTCAAAGCATTCTCACAGATACATTCTAGCTAATCTGAACACCCCTTAACACAGTTAAGGCTGATTACCATCACCATTCTGACTCCAGGAGGGATAGGGTTTAAATTACTTATACACAGGAAAATATATGATGTCTGAACAGGGACTAAAACTCAAGGGTCACTAAGTCCTAATTGCCCACAACAGACCTTTTCTCAGCTTTGGTTTGTACTGTGAAGAATTATCTTCTTATACACAGACTGTTTTCTTGCCTAAATAATATACTATTTTTGTAATTAAAGTTTCTTACACTAACAATAATGTTTCTGTTCATTTGATGAAGGTTTCCAAGTTCTGCAAGCCCTATGACCAAAACTGTTAGAATAGTTGTGGCTTAAATTGTCAGGTCTTCCCAGACTTCAGGGTTTTCAAGTATTGCCTAAACACAGACTTCCACAAAAATTCCCTTGAGACATAAAAAATTACTTTACATTTAAGTTTGGAAGGCATTCATCTGATATATAAACTACCTATTTTCATCTAAAACTTCTTTTGTATTTTTTGAATGGTGTAAGGTGTAAACGAGACTTAATTTTTACACATTATTTTAACTTCAGCTTAAAGAAACACTGCCCATGAGACAAAGCCAACAGAAATACTGAGAAATCAAAGTAGAGAGAATCCAAGTAATTGCCCGCTTCTTTTATTTTTGAAAAAAATGAAACATCATTTAACTGTTCCTTTTTATTCAGATAAATGGATTTACAGTTCATCATTTAGAATGCGAAGTACAATCTCTAGGAAAATACAAACCTATCACTTTATTTTGAGGTGTTCTTTTCCGTAGTGTCATAAATGAAATTGCAAACTGAAATTACAACCTCTCTAGTAATCCTGTAACAAGTATCTATTTTTATAGTTTATGTTCATTGTGTTTTCCTGAACATTTTGGTTTTGTTGGGATGGTGTTCAATTACCTGCTTCCAATCTGAAATGGATGCTGTAGAAATCTACTACTCACAATGATAAAGGCCAGTGTTAAAGATTTCTAGATTAGAGTTTCTTAATGAACAGTCACTGAGCTGGATTCTACCTCTCAATCCTACAACAGTATTTTAATTTTAAGCTATTCAAAACTCAGATATCAAAAGCATATGGTGTACAGAAAAGAAAGCATTTAAAACGTCCATTTCACAAAGCACTGTTTCTTAGCTGTGACTGATCAGTTAAATAATTTTGAAAGCTTAAATACATGTACGCCTTAATCTAGGTCATAAGTAATGTGAACTCACTAATTGTTGACAAGCACCTCACTTGAAGAATTGTAAAATTTCATACCGATACAGGTTTTCCTTCTAGTAAACGGCTAACTGAAATTCACATGGTATCAAATGTGAAAAAGTACTTCAAGAGTGCAGTTTTTTAGCTCCTTTTCTGACTCTGATTCTAAGCTGTCTGTCCATCATTGTCTGGACTGTGCCAAAACAATTGCTCCTGCCAGTTATCATCAGAAACTCCATCTAATGAAGCTTTTTTTGAGCTTCCAGCTCAACATTTCTCTAAGTATCTATGTCATTAACAATCCAGCGTGAGCCGTCTTTTTGGCTTGCTGCCCAGTGTTCACATTTAATGTGGATACATGGGAAGCATTATGCAGAGTACTAATCCTACAAAACACAAAAAGCATCAGAGAATCAACAGGTAAGAAGTTGGGTGTTTTAAAGAGGAGTAAGAACCGACTTCTAACTTCCAGTCCCTCAGAGTGCAAATAGTGAATACTTCATACTGTTTAAGCAACATGAACTCTCATATTCAAAAAGCAAATACATTGCACATAATTGTGGTCAAAGATCAATACTGCAACGCAACTGACACAGCTTTTTATAAGCAATTCAGCAGAGGAGAATTGTAGGATTAAACAGAAAGAACTGCAAGATTTATTCATTAAAAGATTCTGTACGCTAAAAGCAGAACATATGCCTTCAGCAGAACAACACATGGTAAACTTCAGTCGTATTGTGGTATTATGGCTAGCACAGAAGCCATAAAAGAAGTTAGCTACAACTTCACCTGAAAAACTGTAACTTCAACTGAAGAAGTTAACATGTCCTTCTTTCTCTTTCTCTTTCAGGATTTTCCGAAGTAAATTTCTTACCAGTATGCTCTTCATTTTGACCTGCAGTAAGGTTTCAGCCTCAGTGACAAAAGTCCCAGCGGTGCACGAAGATCACTAGCCCACACCGAAGACAGTGTTGGAAAAAAAAAAAAAAAAAAAAAAGTGTTTAAAAAGTGTTTAAAGCTGCACAGCTGAAGCATGAGTTCAGCACTAGCTGCTACTGCCTTAAGTTATTGAGAATATCTGTTTCTTTCGGTATACAAAGAACTGCCTCAAGATCTTAGCAGTTAAAATGCAGGATATATATCCAGCAACAAATCTGAGCCTGCATTTACTAGATGCATGACAGTTTTTTAACAGGCAGATAGCACTGAATGGCATGTGAGAACAGCAGGTCTGGGCAGCCAAGGGGTCTCCAGTAGATGAAGTTGCTTTAAATAAAATATGTCAAACACTGTTACAAGCAAGTATTTCCAGTTAACAAGATAGTGCCTGTTTTTGAAAGCTATACATTTTATGAAAAATATATAGAGAATTGTAACTACTTACAGAAATAAAATGCATAAATATATAAAAACTATTGATGTGTCTCAAAATGTAGGATCATAGTACGGTAAAACAAATGTTCCTTCTAAATGTGTGGACTTGTAGCAACAAGAAAAATACCACAGACAGGAAAATTTCAGTGTTTATCTTTTTTATCATTTGAAGCTCCATTTAGCTTGGAGAACTAAACATATGTAAAATTTCTATGTATGTGTACTTCAAAAAAAACTATTGTTTTTTGCAAAACGTGCTCCACTTTGTTCTCAAGACATATTTCTGGATATTGAAAAGACAACCCTTAACTTGGAGCACACTAAAACTCTAAATTAATTGGATTAAAAACAAAACAAAACAAAACAAAAAAAACCCAACCTAACAAAACAAACAAACAAAAACCCACAAAACCCCTCTTTTATTTAGTTAAAACTATTCTAAATTGGGAATTTTTATATAGGTTAGAGCTAGAATTTTGGTCTCATTTTGCCATTTCTGGCACTCCGGAGCTAATTAGCACTTTTTCGCTTCATGACATTGTTTTATAGGATGCTTCAGGAATTTTGTGGTGCAGCTTAGCTCCACCTCTGTTGGCAAATTCTAGGATTTTAACCGGGGGGGAAATCAAATAAACCGCTGTGTTTCCAAGAACATGGAAAGGTGATCTGACTGAAATATGGACCTCTGAAAGTTAAGTTTTCAGACAGACCGAGCCAGGGCCTGGCAATCTGAGCAGACAGTTCCACCTTTAGGTCGACGAATTATTTCAATCACACCCACCGCAGCACCGCTCCGGCTCCACGTGGCGGAGGGTCCCAGAGTCGCAGGGGACGGTGCAGGTCGGAAAGATTAAGAAACAAGCAAAGACGTGGGCCCCGATTCCGGATCAAGCGGCATTAAGCACGGCAGGGCCCTCATTCACCCCACGGCCCGGTACTCCCGAGCCGGCCGCGCCCCCCGGGCGCTCCGAAGCCCCGGCGCGGCGCTCCCCGGCCCGCGGGGCCCGCGGCCCTCAGCGCGGGCGGGTGCTGCCCCCTGCCGGCGGGGAGCGCCCTTCCCCGGCGAGCTGAGCGCCCCCGCGGCGCCGCCCCGCCCTCCCGCCAGCATGGCCGCCGCCGCCGCCGCCTCGCTGCCCGTGAAGGTAAGCGCGCTTCCGCCCAGCCGCACCGCAGGAGGGAGGAGGTGGCGTCCACCGCCGCCCGAATACCCTCCCCGCAGCCGTCTCGGAGCGGCGGCGGGAGCGAGATGGCGCTGGCGGCGCTGCTGCCCTCCCAGCGCTGCCGAGCGCGTGCCGAGAGGCGCTGCCTTCTTTCCTTCCTTCCTCTCTCCCTTCCTCCCTCCCTCCTGCCCGCTGCGTCCTTCCCCGCTTCCTGCCGCCTTCCCACCCGCCTCCTGCGCCGCCTGCCGGGAGCGGGCCCGGGAGCGCGGCGGTGCTGCTGTGGGAGGCGGTGCCCGCCCGAGCCCTCCTTCGCCCGGCCTCGCGCAGGGGCGCCCGCGGCCCTTCCGGAAGCGGCTTTTTTTTTTTTTTTTTTTTTTAATTTTTTTAATTTTTTTTAAATCCGGAGAACTCTCTTTTTCCTGGTATCTGACCTGTGTGCAGCGTGCTAGGTTTGTCAGGGACGGGAATCGTGGGTCTGTAGCCATGGGCTCTGTTTTTAAACGTGCATGGAACTCCCAGCTTTGGAAGAAGTGAACAGTGCAAAACTTGCTCTCAAAAGACTTGTCTCCTGTGTGTTTGAAGAGCTGTTCAGAGCGGTGATGGCACCCGGGGTGATCAGGCCGGTGGTCAGGCTGAAATTTGAGTTTTCACAAAGTATACATTATTTTTCTGTGGTGAAGTAGAAAAATCCCAGTTGTAGAAAACAGTTACGACCTGTCTTCAATGTACAGATTTATTCTCTGAAGTGTAAATTATATGCAGCTCGATGTTTATCTCCTTTTAAGCAAAATTATTTGTAATGCCATTCTCACCACTTTCTCAGTATCCCCAAAACAGAAGAGAGGAATACAGAAGCAATGTTGGTGGTTAGTTGTCAAAAAGTCCCATAGGTGATAATGATATGCACTAGTGTTTAGGACCTACAGATGAACAACTGTAGGCTATTACTGCACTGATACCTCTGTGCCTTTGGCTTAAACCTACTTGGAGAAGTTCACCAAACACCAGGTGAAGAAAGGCGTACACTTCAGTGTGATTTTTACTTGGACTTCCGCAGAGAAATGGGTTTGATTTTTGTAGTTACTGGTGTGATAACTTTTTGTTACATTTCAGTTCTGTTGCTCTTCATCCCAATGTTTGAGATTCACTCTAGTGTAATTCCATTTTACTTGAGATTTAATTCCAGATAACCTTTGATACAGCCTCTGTTAACTTTTACAAGTTACATTGTGTCCCTTTGTAGAATGCAAAGTCTGTAATGGAAAATACAGTCTTATATCTTTTTATTTTTGAGGTCATTGCTAGATGTCAGGTCAGCCCTGGCTTTTGAGGAAAGGTGAAACTGTTCTTCCTTGGTCACATCCTCTCTGTCTTCCCATACTTTCAGTGCTTGGCTGGTAGGTGGGAATAGAACTCAACTCCCCCGATGGGGGTGTTGTGGTTGAGACATGATGCTCTCCAATTTAGTGTTCCCACTGAAACCACTCCAAACCACGCATCTCCCCACCCCCTGCAGCGGAATGAGAGCAAAGTTAGAGGCACAAAAGAAGAAGATTATGGGTGGAGATAAGAACAATTTACTGGAAACAACAATGAGATAAGAAAACAGACAGTAATAGCAACTATATATCGTGGAGAGAGGTGAGCAGCTAATATGCAACTGCTCACCACTATGCAGAGCCCAAAAATACCCAATTGTCATGCTACCCTGACCCAAGGCCCCTTCCCCTGTTTCTGGAAAATGATACAAAGTCATATAGAATAACCTCTGGGTCCTAGTCATGGCCCTCCCAGGCTACTGCAGAAATTAATCCTGTCCTGAACAGAACCTGTAGGTACCCTGTAGGGTGTTTCTCCCACTGGGCCTAGAGCATCTGCATTCATTTTGATAATTCACTAGAAGGTTTGGAAAGCAGAATTTAGTATAGAATCCGATGTTTGTGTCTAGTTCCCAGACAGTATTTCTGGAGATCATGTAAACTGGAGGAAACATAATTGTCAGGTAAAATTAATTTTAGGATTAGAGCTGCCAGCTCCAAGTTGACCTTACATGACTGGAGAAACAGCTACCTCAAAAATCTCTGCTGGCCTAACTTTCCTTCCAATGAATTAGCTCTCTGGTGAATTATAAGTGAGCCCAGCATTTCTCTAGCCAGTGTTGCCTCAGGTGGCCTGGCCAAGACTGCCACTGGGGCTAAGTTTGCAGTGGGTAAGAAGGCAGAACAAACTCAACATAGTCTAGGTCTTCTGTGCTTTAGGTTCTGCACTCTAAGAGCTGTGAATTTTGCAAGCTCATTGCAGTCTGCCATTTCTGACAGCATGGCTGTTGGTGTAAAAGCCTATGCAGGAGCTGAACAGTGCAGCCAAAGCATGTATTGATGCAGCTGCAGCAGCAGGATTATGGAGCCTGAGAACAAATTTGAGAGCAAACACACCAGGCCTATGCTGCCACAGGCCAGGCGTGCTGCTTTCTGTACAGGAACAGTCTGTTACTCTGTGTGCTTATGATAACCTTAAAGCATTGTAGTTCCAAAATAACTTTTATGTCATGCATCTGCAGCTGCTCTCTCCAGCACTGCACACTTTTCCTCAGTCCCAACAACTTTCACTTTGTTTGATGTAAAAGTTCAGTACCTGTTTGAATCCTAAGTCATAAGGCACTTGTAAAACAATACCAGCTAAAACTGGTTATACACAGCTGGAAGTAGTAAAGTTGATGAAGGAACATTTTTTTCCTAGGTTGAAAAAAATAGAAAAGGCACCATTTTGGTCCTGTCTTCTATTAATGTAGCAATCGTCAGTGTTTACTGAATGTATGCATGAACAGTGTTAAAGATAGTCTTTTTTTGATTTTGAATTTTGTGATTGTTCCTGGTGCATACCTTCCATGATTCTTAAGGCAATTTGTTATTTATCCTAAAGTGTATGTAGTTTTCAGGATTTTTATGAGCAATCCAAGTCAGAACCTTTGTGTTAGCTAAGCAACACGAGTAACATGGGGACAGACCCATCAATACTACTGCAAACAGTGGTCTAGTTCTTCCCTAAAGCTTGTGTGTGTATTCAGGGTCAGAGTATATTGGTTACTACTGTTATTTTCCTTAACATTTCTGGTGCTCCCCAGGGGGGTAGCAGAAAGAAGTAGGAAATCGTATCAGCATTTACACCACTGGGCGTGGAAAGCTTTGTAAGAGAAGTGTTTGTAAGTAACAAAGAGCACAGAGCCTCTGCTTGGTGAAAAGAAGTGCTTAATGAGCCAGCTAATAGAGTGGTTGAACAAATAGAGTCTCTACGAATGAAAGTAAGAAAAAGCTAGAGTAAGAGGCAGCTCTGTGTGTGTTGTGGAAGGAGGGTGTTATATGTTGGAATCCGAAGGTTTTACTTGGGAAGAAAACTTGGGAAGTTTTCAGTCTTTGTGGTAATAAGTTATGTCAGAATGGTTCAGATTTTGTTCTTCCCTGAATAACAGTCATGATATGTATTCAACTTGATACAAACTTTGCAACAACTAGTCACATTGAAGAAAAAAAAGAAGTACTCAATTTCTCTATGTGTGATAAATGGTCACATCACTTTTAAATACCATTACTAAGCTCTCATATGTGAAACGCTTGACAGTAACTATTTTGTCCAAAGAGTTACAAGTGTTCTGAACTCAAGAAAAAACTTGACTTGATTGAAAATCTAATTATCCCTAGAGAGACAAAAACCAAGTTACTTTTCAATGATGTAGAAACAAGAAAAGTCAGATGCATTTTTCTTAGCTGGAATATGCAATCACAGGCAAATCAAAACACAACAGGGATTTCAGTTAGAGAACCTCTTAAATTTTGTCAAGTCAACACAAAAGACTAATTTTTTTTCCAAAAAGTGTTGTTTTGGAGGTGTAATACCATATAGAAATGTCTGTGTCCTGGTTTCAGCTATAGCAAAGTTAATTTCCCCTCCCTCAGCTGCTGTTCCAGTGCTGCGTTTTGGATTCAGAATGAGAATGGTGTTGATAACACACTGATGTTTTGGGGTTTGCTGAGTCACGTTAATCCTAAATCAAGGACTTCTCTTTTCCCTGTCTCATGCTCTGCCAGAGAGGGAGTGGAGGGGGATGCAGACAAAACTGGGTGGAGACATAGCTGGGACAGGTGACCTAAACTGATTGAAGGGATTTTCCACACCATGGGATGTCGTGCCCACTATATAATCTGAGGGAGTTACCCATAAGGATGTCTGGGTTTGAGAATGGGGGTCTGGCATTAGTCAGTGGATGCAGAGCAGTTGTATTGTGCATTACTAGTTTTTTCCCTTTTTTATCATTATTACTGTTTATTACAATTATAGTTTTTACAATACTTTACTTTATTGTCAGTTATTAAACTTTTTTTATATCAACCTACAAGTTTTACTTTGATTCCACTCCCCATTCCACCAGAGTGCAGGAGGAAAGAAGAGAGGTTTGAGCAAATGGCTGTGTGGTGCTTAACTTCCAACTGGGCTTAAAACCATGACAGCCTGATATTCAGTATGGTGGTTATATGTAAGACTTCTTGTCCTTATAAACAAGAAGCCTTTGTTTTAATGGGCTTTTTACACGTATTTCTCAGTCATTACAGGCATTCCCAAATAGCAGTCTTAATTTTTATATTGGAAATAAATGTTTAACAGTACATCTTTGTGCATTTTTTCGTAGCTTTTTTTTTTTTAATTTGGTATTTTAAAGAGGAGAATCATGGGGTAAGCAATTGGCAAACTAAATACAGTTGTTTAAAATCAGGTGTTTGAAATTTGCATTCTGGATCAGTGTGGTGGGCATATTTTGCTTTGTTGATCTGTAGTCTAGCCTCATCTTGAGAAGAAGATACATTTTGTAGCTGCCTGCTTAGTTTTTCAGGCATGCAGTTAAATGTGAATTGCAAGAAGACTAATATGTACTTTCTGTGTAAGATTGGAATTATCGGTGGAACTGGCCTGGATGATCCGGATATCTTAGAGGGAAGAACAGAAAAATATGTTGACACTCCGTATGGCAAGGTCTGTATAACCTTTTTATTTACTACTAAAACTTTTTGCCAGTTTTCAAGATGTTTGTATGCTTTGAGAGCTTTCAGACTCGTAAATGAATGTGAAAAGGAGGTGCTGGCACAACTGTTTTTAGTTGCTACATATTGTAGGATTCTTAGTTTGTAAAAACAAAGTATTATTGCAAAGATGATGTGCAAAGGAGAATATACATCTTCTCATTTGTAGATTGGATTAATTTAGAAAGTCACTGCTGAACAGTCGAGGATTAAACCATCTCTTTCAAATTTGTACTGGCGTGTGACCTGTATTAATCTGTCAAATCAGTCCAGGAACCTTTCTGAATTGCAGAAAACTGTCCTGTGAGGTGTATGAGACACCATTTTCCCTGTAACTAATGAATTATGTTTTACATGCCAATGTAAGTTCATGCTTATAGCCGCATAATTTGAAAATTATATGAAAATGAAGCTCTGAAACTGTTTTTGTGACACTGGTACACCTGAACAATTCTCCTGTACATTGCTTCTGTTCTTTTCCTTAGTAGAAGGGAGTGGTGGCTAGGGCTGTTGCTCTACACACAACGCTGGGTGTATTTTGAAGGATAATTCCTGGCACAAAGTGTTTATAGTACAAACAGGCAAGACAAAGGATGAGGGAGTTTTATAGGCAGGAAGTCAAGGAGGAAAGTGTTCTAGTTGACACATGAAGCTCATAGAAGAACTGAATCTTAGGTAATCATGTTGTAGGATTTGGGGAATCTGGGTGCTTTATAATTGCTATTAGAATTATATCTTATGCAATCTACCAGTGTACATACAAAAAACCAAATCTGGTATCTGGTAGCAAGTGCTATTTTGTGACTGGAAGCTTGCCAGAAGACTCAGTGGTATGGTGTGTGATTGAAAACTGAATCCATGCCTCCAGTCAAAAATGGTTTAAAATGGAGTGTAAAGAGCAAGAGAAGCACCATTCAGGAAGAGGAAGTAAAAGGAAGTAAAAACATAGTCAGAAGAATGCATTTGACTTTTCTACCATCTTTCAAAATTGGTTAACAAATTGTAATACAATGAAGGAAGGTAACTTAACCTCCTTTGTTTTCTATATTGTGGTTTCCAAAAATAGCCAGCTTTGGTCTGAAGGAGGATCCACTGGCTAAACCAAACCAGTTGCCATTGCATTCCCTGTGTCTGGAGAGTCATGGATGTTCATCACAGCATGGATGTGTTTGGAGACTGCTGGCAAAGCAAAAGTAATGCTGTGCTTGTAGCGGATACTAACTGAAGCTTTCCTGTCTGGGATGGATGGAACACTTCTCCTTCACAGGGTTCTGTTCAGATCAGAATTAAGGGCACAGTGGCAACAGGGCATTTGAAGGTCTGTTCTGTCACAGCAGTAAGATGCCACAGGATTTGGAGTATGCAAATTCTGCAGTACACTAAGTGGCCTACAGTAGGGTTCAGTATTCCTGAGAAGAGTAGGAGTACTTTCAGGATGGCTTCTGCACAAAGGAGTGAAAAAATCTTCATCAGCCATTCACCTTTGGTCAGTATGGAAGGCTTTTTTTACTTTGGTGGGGTTTTTTACTAGTAATTTGATCAATGGACTGCCTCTGTCTGAGTCTGCATATTAGCATAGGCTGAACTTTAAAAAAAGAACTCATGAATATTTTTTCTTTGAGGGGGATGAGAATACAACTGAGATACCATGGTATGAATCCAAGCATGAATTCAATATAATGTCCTGAGTTTAACTGGGACCGTTAAGCTGACTTGAATGGAATCAGGTCACAGTCGAAGAAAGAGAGCACAGCCAAACAGGAAGCTTTTATCCTTTTACCAGTAATGGCCTGTCTTCCTTCTCTCTCTCTGTAGATCTGAACTTCTGATAATCAGACCATTGACCTGATGGTCGTTTCATGCAGATTTCCTCCTGTATAGAATCACATTAACTTCAGCGACTGAATGCAGTTTCCAGTTCAGCAGCTAATGGATCAGCTTTAGTGTAAAATGTGTGTGAGAGCTTAGTCCACAAGTTTCAGTTGCACAAAGTGCAATAGATTTCAATTGAAGCAGAAACAAGCCTCAAATTCAATTTGTGTTATTAGGTGGATCAATATTCACTTCCTTTGCTGCTGAGACTACTTAGTATTCAGGAAGGAGGTGTTACACAACCTATCTCTCATTTTAGAACTACATAGTTGAGAGGAGTACCTATTGCTGAATGCAAGAGGGCAATTTTATTTTTATTTAAGTGTGTCTGGAAAAGTTTAAAAGTTTATGGTTTGTTACTATTTTTTCCTCAAGGCATGTTTTGTTCTTGATTATTACTGGAATAAAATTGAATTTGGATTTTTCTGCCATAAAGATACTTTTTCGTAGAGCTGTGAAGTCAGTGGAGAGATAATCTGCCTGAAATTGTAAGAAGTAAAGGGCTTATTTTAAATAAACTTCAAAACTTTGTGGTCTTTTATTTCCCGAGAGAGACTGAGATGAAACTTCAACCAATTTAGTACAAGCAAAACTAGGAAGAATGAAAATGAATGAATGTCAAAAAGAAATTGCAAAGCATAGTTACCAGAATGTATGTCTATTTCCTTCTGTCATGTAAAAATGCAAAGCATACAATTCCACTTTACTTAAATCTTGGGGTTTAATTGTTAAATTTCTAGGCAAGGAAACTTGTGCCAAAAGGTTTTTGACTGAAAATCTGTCTGGGGTAGATGTTCCTTGGTACCCTTGACATTTGACAGCAGCAAAATAGATTTTTCTTTAATGAAAAATGCAGTTTCCTTTTAAGAGATGAATAATAGCTTACATTTCTTCCTACAGAGTCCTTGAATTGTCTTCTGCTTTGGCCTTCTTGAATCCTAAGAATCATTTAACTACAAAATTTAGCATTACGGAATGTGGGAAATATGGAAAAGTTTAAAGGAAACTATTATCACAGTTTTTTCTGTTCTCTGTATTGACATTGGTCTTCCTATGATCTATCAAGTTACATTAGTAATAATGAAAATGCAGAACAATAATTTAAAAAAAACAACTAAGTAAGCTTACAGCTCTTAATATTCCAGCTGTCTTTTCTCCTTTGTCTGCTTCCACCATTTCCAGTACATCAAAAATTTGGTATTCTATGGAAAATATCCCAAAACCTTTTGAGACTCTGTCTCCAGATAATGAAAATATATCCTACAGGATAATAGATGCTGTTCCAAGCAATTTTATCTTCATCATTGAATTTTGAAGCTCCTAAAAAGGTTTGTTCAGAATATATTTTCAGTTAGCTTCTCTTCCTTTGTGGATGACACATCTTGGTTCTGAATCATCTTCCCTGATGGGCAAGAGATCTTCCCACTCTAGAAAATTATTCTAGGGGCTCCATGTCTTTTTCTGGTCCTAAATATATCTGCCAACAAAACATATATATATATATATATATATATATATCCACCTTTCATTTGAGTGGTTTTTGCTTGCATCAGGAAAACCTGACCATGTAACATAACACTTAAGCTTCTCTTCTACTTCCCCAAAACAATGTACATCGTTTGGTTCCTAAACTGGCTCACAGGTAGAATGGAGGCTTGCAGAACCTCTGAAATGCTTTTTCATCACAAGTGTTCCATGATGGTTCTGTTTTCTGTTCCAACGAGCCTCTGAGGTGAGACCAAGGGAAAAATGAATTCTGTAGACACCACATGAACAGTACTTTATGCATATTTATATTATAGACAAAGGGGATTTATTCTGGTCGTTTGTTATTGTAGTAATTTGGGGTTAATTGCCCAGGGTTCTGTTCTTTCTTTTCTGTTTTGCAACGAGTAGTATATATCTGACTTGTATTTTGTGAGGAGGGAAATAGTTAAATGCATTTATGAATTTTTAATGTTTGAGAACCTTTTATTGGACCTTTTATTAAATCCTCCTTTAAAAATACTGATCCTGGTGAGGCTATATCTGGAGTGCTGTGTTGAGTTCTGGGTTCCTCAGTACAAGAAAAACAAGAAACAACTGGAAAGGGTCTGGCAGAGCCATGGGGGTGATTCTGGGTCTGGAGCATCTCTCATATGGGGAGAGACTGTGGAAGCTGGGCCTTCTTAGTCCAGAGAAGATTGAGAGGTGATCTTGTCATTACATATAAATATTTCAAAGATGAGTGCCCAGAAGATGATACCAAACTCTTTTCAGTGGTGCTCAGCAAGAGGATAAGCCGTCATGGCCATAAGCTAAAACACAATATGAGGAATAATTTCTTTACATTGAGGGTGGCAGAGCACTGGAACAGGTTGCACGGTGAGGTCATGGAGCCTCTCTTGCCGGAGACACTCAAACCCCACCTGAATGTGTCCCTGTGTAACCTGCTCTAGGTGAGCCTGCCTTGGCAGGAAGGCTGGATTAGCAGATCTCCACAGGTCTTTTCCAACCCTAACAATTCTGTGATTGTATGATCCTTATTTAATGTCTTTTAATGAACCATGATGAAGTATCTGCAATTCTTTTCTTAAACTGTCCGCTCACCATTTAGCAGTGCTCTCTTTGTTCCAAGTATTTCTTTTTCTCTTCCATTTTTCTAGAAATCATGCCAAAAAGATACTCAGTATATCACCTGGAAAATGTGCAGAATGCGTTTTGTGGAAATCAGTGCAAAGGTCTCAGGTGTCTTGCCCACCAGACAGTACTGTTACACAACCATCCTGAAGCCTTGTGAAGTGCTAGGATACAAGAAAATAGAGAAGGAAACCCTGGCTGCAGCAACTAGATTTTGAGGCCTGAATTTCAAAGCTGTTATGCTCTTTCTGCATTGTCAATGTATGCCAGAATTCAGTGGAGTTCTGTGATGGGAATTAATGTCAAACTTCCCCAAGTCTTTTGAAAACGGATATAAACTTAAATCTACCGCTTGCAATAAATTTGAATCTGTTACTTATAAAGAGCCCATTCTTCAACTTACTGACCTTTTTGATGGGAGGCAAGAACTTTTGCTGGAAATCCTCTTGAGTTTTTAAGAGTATTTTTGTAGTATTTTGAGGACTTAAGTCCCCAATTTTAATAAGTGCTTATTACTTGACACAGCAAATGTGTGTGAACAAAACAAAAACCCAAATGCTAATTTTTGTGAACATTCCTTGTTATAGAAAGTTGGCCACTTGTTGCCTTGGCCACTAGACAGCAAGGCTTTTGCCCTGGGTGAAATTTCACTCTTAAAGCCATGTTTGTTTCAGAACAGTATATGTAAGGTAAAGATTAAACACTTAAATATCAATACTTTAATATTAAAAGGAGTATTGGAAAAAAAAAAAAAAGAAAAGTCAGAATAACTACTAAACAGTCATTCTAAACATAAATTTTCTGAAATGTTCCCTTCTTTTTAAAAGAAGTAGTAAGTGTCTGCCAGAATTTAAACATTGGTGATTGAATGAATTATGGTGCTTTGGAGAGCTTTCGCATGAACAATTACCAAAAAGAGCTGCGCAATAGGAAGTAGAAGGTGATATTTTTGTTAGAAATGGGTATCTCTAACATGTGACTCCCATATCACTTAATTGTCAATCTCTGCAAATTTTCAAGTGTATAATAAAATCAACAGCTGTAAAATTAAGTGCAATTGAAATCTTGCATCTAACATTACAATTTTATTTGTTTTCTATCAAATAGCTGGCAACAGAACATTTCTAAATGTGGATGTGTGGGTCAATACACAGACTTTTGACCAGTAAATAAAACATGATTTTGTGTTAGTAGCTGTTTTAACAAAAAGGAAAGCTATGACATAGTGTATTTTAGATCCCTGAAGGCCAGAAGCAGAACACAGCCCACAGAGCGGTTAATTTGTTGTAATGGTGGTTGATGACTTGGAGGCTGCCTCTCATGGGCAGGGTGACCCATCTATATGGTAAGGTACCTGTTCCAGCTGGACCGCTAAAATAAAAATGCTCTGTTGTCCTGGCTGGTTGGTAGTCAGGAGGATTGTATTTTCTTGCTGTGTAGCTGTAAGAGAAATCTCTGGGCTGTGCAAATACAACTCTGCTTCTGCCATTCATGTACCAGAATTTCTCTGTTGTATCACATTTCATTCCAAAAGCAGGACTCCTAGCAGCAGGGAAAAGTGAGTTTTTCAGGAAGCTGGGAGTGAGTGAGGGGAGGTGAGAGGAATCCAGAACTCTTCTCAACCTGCTGCGAGCCCAAGTTAGAAAGGGGACAGAGAAGAGAATGGTGAGTGTTATGGAAAAGCACAGATTAAATATTTTTTATGTTGGAAGGGGGCTTTAGTAGAGAATGGCACCTATTTAGCAAAAAGGAACTTAAGAAGTTTGCAGGAAAGAGTGAGTCATGCTAACCAATTTGATGGTAACATGTGCATGCTACAATTTTTGTGTTTGAAATACGCTCTTGATACATTAGAGAGTATTACAGTTTCAAATCCCGAAGTAAAGAATTGCAATGTTAATGTCAGTATGAACACAGAAAGTCTGTGGTAATCCTTCCTGTCTCAAGTTTGACCTTCCTGTTCCAGGCTGGTTTACTAATATGCCATATCAAATTACAGAGCTAAGCTCATGAAAATGTGAGAGTACAGTTGTAATCAGTATTTTCTTTCATAACTGTTGCACTTATTTTTAGGTAGTAGTAAAGGTTTGTAATGTGATTGTCAGGCAGTAACTCATTCTTATGTGTTTGTTTTGCAGCCATCGGATGCTTTGATTTTGGGAAAAATCAAAAATGTGGACTGTGTGCTCTTAGCAAGGTAAATCAGCATTTTAAGGTGTTTGTATTATGGATCTTTAAGTTTTCTCAGGTTTTTTCTCTTTTCATTAGGTGGACTGAATTACTGCTCTGATGTTATCATGTTCTGTGAAGTTGCTAGCAAAGTCTGGCACAAGTTTGGGTTTTTTCATAAGCAAATTTGATGCTGCAAGGACTGAAAGTATTAAAAATGCTGTCTTGGTTAGATAAAAATCCATTGGGAGGTATTGCCCTAGCAAGAATGGCAAGCCTGCAAGGCCACCTGCTCTGATGGTAGTTAGATGATGCTGATAACCTTACTAATTAATTCATCTGCTCACTATGTTTGCAAATTTCCTTTGTGAAGCAGAACATATCTGCTTCCAGATGAACTTTGTTGCTGGTACCACTGTAAACTCCTTCAAATCATTCCCTTAGGTTATTGAGTCCTCTTGCTGTTAAAATGATTGCTTAGGGGGCTGCATCCCCTGCAGTTCTCCCTCCCTATGTAATTTTTGATGTCATTCAAACATCTTTTACTATACTAGAAGAGACTCTGAAAGCAGGATTTCCAGATGAATGTGTGGAAATTTCACACTGGTGTAACCATGGATGGCTAGGACCAAAATGCTGCTGGATTAAATTTAAGAATACTAACACACTTGGCAGCATCTGGGCAGAATGGACAGAGCAGGTGCTGATAGCAGGGTCTATCAGCAGGCCAATTCAAGGTAATTAATCAAGCACAGGATCCATCCAGGGAATCTAGGCAGGAACTGTAGGAGGTGAGAGACAAGGCTGTAGCATGTGTCTAAAGCCCATCCCTCTCCAGAGACAAACTACAGCATGGGTCTGAAGGCTGTGAGTGAGACTGGGCTGGGGACTGGCACACTGTGACATAGCTCAGGCCAGGAGTGAAATCTGGAGCCTGAGCTTGGAGGCAGGAGCACCAAGGTTCCCAGGTTTCAGGAGTTTCTGTGGAGGCCCAGGGTGAGACTGGCCATGGCATTTAAGGCCCAGTGGTGCACTCAGGGCTCCAATTCTTTTCATTCTAGTGTTCTTCCACTGAAGCTGGTGACTGCTAACCATCTCTGCAACTACACTTCTGTCTGTGGTTTTACTTTTCTTATCTTTCATGAACTTTGCTCGTGTATTTTATTACATCTGGACAACATTTTTCTTATTTTCTCAAATGAACTGCTAAGTCAAGTTCTCATAGCTCTACTGTTTCAAACTAGATCTTGGACCACAGATATCTGAACAACTTGGCTGTGGTTTACCTTCTCCCTGGGATTTATGACCATTCATGTAGAAACCTTGTGAGTTTGCTTTTAAGGCTAAGGTACCTGCAAATTTTTCTTATGTGTTTTGGCTTTTCAGTCAGATTGGGAAAAAAAAAAAAAAGCATGTATATTCTGTAAAAAGATAACAGTAACTGCAATAAAGCAATGAATCTGTGTGCCTAGTAGCTTGTCAGAAGTGCTAATAACAGCATGGGAATCCTGACTGACAGTCCTTGATCATGTTGTGCACAGTTCCTGAATGATCAAATTCTTAGGACTCTTTGGCCCCTGAAAAAAAATTAGTTATAAATTAAATTCCTTCTTTTCTCT
Organism: Phylloscopus whistleri; assembly: GCA_017589585.1. Classification (NCBI taxonomy): domain Eukaryota; kingdom Metazoa; phylum Chordata; class Aves; order Passeriformes; family Phylloscopidae; genus Phylloscopus; species Phylloscopus whistleri. The sequence goes on from JADMLD010000620.1 coordinate 1,463,819, forward strand.
TACGTGGTTGAAAATAATTTTCTAAGGTGTTTAATCATGTAGGTGATGTGCTTCTGTAGCAAAGCCAGAGATAGCACAAAAGCTTGTGCTTATAAGACCAAGTATTTCCTGTCTTGGTGAAAAAGAATACTGCAGCAGTGTGAAGTCATTCTTTTAATTCATGAAAGCTGTCAGATCACTTAAAGATCAATGAGAAAAATGTGATGATTCTACTGTTTTCTTTGGAAAGATGACAGATTAGAGTACAGTGTTCTGTGATGTGCCACTTTTTGTGTGGGAGAATACAAGCAATGCTTCTGGGCAGATTCTTCTTTCTTCAGCAGAAAATTTGTGGAGGTGTATATAAATCTTAAAAACTCCCTGTAGTGTGTGGAAGAGGGGTTTCAGAATCTATGGGACTGACTTAGAGGATTCAGAGAAAATGCTTATTTTAATCTTGAAGCTGCTGAAGTATATTTGAACTGTATTTTTAAGATTCTTTTCATTACAGTCTTGAACCTAACATACTGCATTTAAAAAGAAAATTGTACCACGGCTTCTTAAATTGAATTCCAAGAGCAGCTCAATACATTTACGAAAACAAAATATATCAAAGTAGCTGAAATGGTCAGTTCCACTTCCAGTACTGTTAGGGGAAATATGTTTCCTGAAATCCTCTTTATTTGGGAGAAGGAAGGCAATTTCAGTCTGATTTATTTTATTCTCTTGCTTCATGTATCATTGCAGACATGGAAGGCATCATACAATTATGCCATCAAACGTCAATTACCGTGCCAATATCTGGGCGTTAAAAGAAGAAAATTGTTCCCATGTATTAGTGACTACTGCCTGTGGCTCATTACGAGAGGAAATACAACCTGGTGATCTTGTCATAATTGACCAGTTCATTGACAGGTGAGTAAGAAGGATGAAAAGGAGGACAAATGGGATTAAACCATATAATAGCGTGTTCATATTACATTAAGTTTTTGTAAAATAAGATGACAGCCTCTTGTGTCAAAGTTCTTCTGTCAAAAAGTGAGATTCATACAAGAAAATATGATAGGAAATGGGAATGCAATTATAAGAAGTTCCATTCTAACAGACACAGGTACCAAAGGCTGGTACCTGTTACACAAAGTACCAGGCTTTGAAGAATGGCCATGAATGATCTGAAGTATTGCTCCATGGGAAGATGGTTCAGAAGTAAAAGAAATCTTCTGTTCTCAGGTGTGGGAGAGAAACATGAATAAGGGCACAGGCCATTCCAAGCTTTGAAGAATATGAAATGAAATGGAGAGGTATAAGAAAGCATAGTAGGAGTCAGCTAGGAAAGTATATGACATAATAATGAGGTCCTGCACAGGAGAGATAAATGCAACAAAGTAGCAAAAGAGAGGTGGTTGTTTTAAAAAAAGAATAGATGCTTGTATATCTTGCTTATTAAGAATCATAGGAAAGTAAATTTGTTTCCAAAGTCTCTGTACAGCAGCAGGTCCTTTCCTCCTTGATTGTTTGATTAGAAAAAGTCAAGCAAAGCTGGGGGCAAAATAAAGCTACATTTAAAGATCACTAACACCAATAATTCAAAGATCTCACTGCACATTTTAAAGTTAAATTTACTTTTAATACTTGGAAGTGTATATCATGAAGTTTTATTTGGGTATTTCACCTAATTTAAAGTATTTAAAATGGCTTATGCAGCTTCTTTGGCCATTTGTGGTGCTGCTTGTAATATTTCATTCCCAACTGAACATGTAAACCTAGATTTGTTCCCCACACTGCAGTGCTATTCAAACTTTGACTTACTTACTTTTTTTTTGCATGTGTAACTGAAATGCTTTTTCTCTTATAAGAGTAGGTTTTAGATACAGTGTATCTAAATTACTAAGCACCCTGCGGGAGCAAGCCCCGTATATAAAGTGCTTCCTGTTATACTAGAGTTGATTTATGTGTGAATATCAGCTAAATTGCTGGCAATGTTGATTTTTTTTTTTTTTGTATTGATACTGATTTATGTAGGAAAGATATTAAACAGACTTGGGGACATGGTTTGGGTGATCGTGAGTCAAGCACCAGTTATTTTGACTGCATTATCATCTGTCAGACTCCTGGGCAAGTGACAGGAACCTCTGTTTGCTGTTGGTGAACCACACCTGGAGTATCCAGTTCTGGACTCCACAGTGCAGTTTGGACATGGGCATAGTAGAGAGAGCCCAACAGTGGACTGTGAAGATGCTAAAGGACTGGAGCATCTCTCCTAAGAGGAGAGGCTGAGACAGTGGGACTGTTCAGCCTGGATAAGACTAGACTCAAGCGGAATATCATTCATCTGTAGAAATATCTGAAGGAAGGGTGCATAGAAGAGGACAGGCTCTGTCCAGCAGCACCCAGGATCAGAGGCAGTAGGAACAGACTGAAACACAGGAGGTTCCCTCTGAGCATCAGTGAACACTTTTTACTGAAGGTGACCTTACTGGCACAAGTTGCCCAGAGAGGTGGCAGAGTCTCCATCCTTGGAGATACTCAAGGAGATACATCAGGATATGGACCTGGACAGCCCATTCTAGGTGAACCTCCAGGTGATCTCCAGAGGCCACTTCTACCCTCAACTGTTTTGTGATCTGTGTTTTTATTTAGAGTTTATTCAGACGGTCACCAGTAGTAATGTATAGCCTGTTTATGAGCAGTATTTCATTTGGGTGAGTAGGCTTTCGTTTTGATGTAGGCAAGTGGAAACTTGTTGTGACTTGTTTGATCATATCAGGAAATGAAAAATCTTCTCAGCAAAGCATGTGAAAATGTTTCAGTGTGGAAATTTGTATGTAATTTGAATTTAAAAATCATCCCAAAGTTGCACTTTAATTCAGAAAACTGATACATTGTAATAGCTTGTCTCTTTTGACAGATGAATTTCTGTGTCAAGTGTTTTTCTCATCATGTTCTATGCTAGGGAATGTTAGACTGCCCCATCTTTGGAGATAGGGTCTGCATTTAGGCCTTCACAGCAGTCTAAGAGTGATTGCGTTATGTAAGTCATTGTGCCAACACTATTACTGATGGGAAGATATTTTCGTGGGACAAAATATTTTAGTAATCCACCAAAGTCTGGAAAGATGGAATTTTTCTAAAATCCCTTCTAAGGAAAGGTCAGGGTAATGGAAACAGTGTTAATACTCTTGGAAAGAAGGTACTGATTGAAATTTGCAAAAACAGTCAGTTATTTTTCTTGAAAGGTATTCTGGCTTCTGTGTAGTGGTTAATCCATGCCAGGCAGTACATAGGAAAGAAGTTGTGGTGGCAAGGATTTACTCAGGCCACCATTAAAATCAGTGTTTTCTGGTGTCCAAGTACCTTTTAGTATCTGGACTGTCTCTATATATATTCTCAATAGGGAGAATTCCTATTCTCAAGACTCCTTACAGGTGTGAAGCAAAAAGAAGGGATAGTGAAGAGGAATGGGAGAAGAGCTAGAACTGAGCAGAAAACTGTAGGCAGCTACTGTAATTTGCTCTCCTTGGGCAAGCACACTGTGAAATTAATGACAGGATTGCAGTAAAAGGAGTTGTGTAGGACTTCTGCCTAGCATGGGTTTGACTTAAAGTGTGAAACACTGAATAGGTGTAATTAGAACTATATAAGATTTCCAAACTTTTGAGGGCCCAATTCTGCAGGCCATTACCACACCTAGCATTTGATTCCATATATGGTCTCTGCTTTCTTTATGCTTATAATTTTATGTATTTAAACAAGAAAAGATGCCTTTTATTAAATAAATACAAAAATACATATACTGTGTTCTCCTTGCTTCCAAATCCAAAAATAACTACTTGATATTATAGGCTGCAAAAGTTGTTCTCTTCTTTAAAAAGGTACTTCAAAAATCTAGGATAATTTTTATCTGCCTTTGACTCCTGTTAGTTAATTGCAGTAGTATTAGTCAGTTGACTAACTGGGGGCTTTTGAATACTTTCTGTTTGGTCTGCTGCTCATATTTGGTAGGAAGAGCAAGATAGTAATTACTTACTTGAATGACTGAGCTCAGTTGGGGAGATGCAGAAAATAGCTTCCTGTAACAGCTGCCAGTTTTATTGTTTCTGTTCTCTGTGTCACAAGCACAACTAGAATTACTGCAGTATTGTTACACCCTGTAAATTTTTTGTAGAATTTTCTTTCAGTGTCCCTGAAGATGCAGAGCATACTGAGACATTTTTATATACTTACGCCAGTCTGAATTCACATTTTGTTCTTTAATTACCAATAGTTTGATAATTCAACACTACTGGAAGAAAAATGAAGGTGATGGTGGAAGTGGTAAAGGGCTGTTTGTCACAGATGGAAATTACTGCTTTGTTCATTTATTTGTGTTATATTTTGCTTCCTATAATCAGTCATAGTCAGAATTGCCAGAAAATCCTTTGTTACTGTGACAAAATCAAAATGAAGGAGCAAAAGCCATCTTATTGTTGGATTAAAAGTGTGACTGTTGCTGCAGGTACAGGGGCTTAGTGCGGTTTAATTTCCAGGTGGGTTTAGACTACAAAGATGCAGAAGAGAAATTCTCTAAGTGCGAACACATGTCGTCCATTGCTCAAAGCAGTCCTACTGTTGTTACTTAATCCTGGGCAGTTTGTATGAATGATGCTGAACGTAGTGGGATTTCTTTAAGAGGCCATGTCACTACATCTGGCCATTCTCTTCAAAGAACACAGGGTATCTGAAAGTCAGATATTAATATTTATGCATATTAGACCTTTCCTTGGGCTTTTCTGACTGAAAGTGCCTGTCTAACAGCATCTGAAATACTATAATGCAGGAAATGAGTAGTGGCTTTTACCATTTCCTCCAACTCTAAATAATTCATTAGCAGACAAAATAGGAAAGTGTGAAAAATCACATATATTCTATTTGCAGCTTTGCAGTATCCCATAAAGGAAAAATTAATTTTAGTATTTCAACTATTTTAACAGCTCTATCCTATTTTCCAGATGTTTTTTATTTGTCCATCTCTTTCCTGTTTTATAATCTCATTCTTAAGGCTACCCTAGTGATGCAATTTTTTTTTGTCGAAACCTACTCTGAAATAGGTTATAACATATAACTTATATTTAAAACCTTCTTTTAAATATTTCCTAGTGACTTTATTGGGGAGCTGTTAAAGTATTACCAGTAGATACTTTGTATTTCGACTGTGGGTGGCTTAGCTTGAGGCAGTGCATTTGAGGGTAAAGTAGTGGGTAGCAGTTCCATGTGTTCTAAAATGACATGGTGGATGGTAATTTCAACGTTTGACCATTTCCATCTATTGAAAGAAGAGAGAAAGAGGATTCTTCTACTTGGAAGCTGCCACGGCATGTATGTGTGATCTTTCTGAGAACATGAGGACATCCTGTTCCAAGGTTTTTGATGTTGAATTCACGCTTTCTTCATGGTGGAAGCTATTCCTGTAAATTCCCATCTTTTCAATGTAGGAATGCAGTGATATGAACAAGCTCTATTTTGATTAGCCTTGTGGTAATTGAGATTTTATTCCTTTTGTTTCTTAAAGCTTACTTTTACTTTTTTCCAGGGGTTACGTGCCTGACTGTTAAATTAGCTGATTGTTTTGTAGTAGAATCACATCACAATAGGTCTGTTTGTGTTGTTTAGGAACAAATCAGCTTTTCACTGTCTTGGTTAACAAAAGATTTTCATAATGAATTGACAATAATCTAGTGGAGTAACAGTTTTATACTCTCCAGCTCAATTCTCAAAGGTTTGTACAGAGGAAGAACAGGATTACAAGTGGTCACTAATATCCTACTGATTTTTTCATCCACTCACAGGGATGCTGTATTTTTCGATTTGTATCAATTTGTTGCTTTCTCTTTCTGTTGTTCTCTCTAAGCAAGTTTTCTGCTTTTCTAGGACAACTAAGAGACATTGTACTTTATATGATGGACAGCATTCCACTCTCTTGGGGGTATGTCATATTCCAATGGCTGAGCCGTTCTGCACCAAAACCAGAGAGGTTAGTGAATTCTGTAATAGTACTAAGAAATGTTGTTTCTATGGTGCTTATCTGTAATATATTAGTCTAATTGTGCATTCTTAGAATACAGAGGCAATATGCACCTCTTTATCTTGTTTCTCAGATACATTATGGTATTAAGGACGAATGTAACATTTGGAAAGCATGGGAAGTAAAATACCTTGTGTCTGTCTTCTTAAGGGAGGTATGCAGTAGAAGTATGTTGGCAATATAGATTTTCCCAGTGTCTTAGTAAGGGGACATAAGATCTTTATTTATCAAGTAACCAGCCAAGAAAGCAATAAAGTGAACAAAGCAGTTAGGATTGGAAATTAGCTCCATTTTTTTCTGCATAAAGCTGCACCTATGGTAGAGGCACTCTACATACTTAAATATTTAAATAAGTAGTACTTTAACATTCACAGGAATTACAGTATTGCCTTTGTGTGCTTTTGTGCTTTGTAGAGATGGGTGGTGGTGGAGAGACAAGGCTTAGGATGTTAAGCCTTGAAACAAGCCAAATTATATTTTCCTTTTATTCCTAGTTGTTGCTCTCAGTTGTGTCACTTCAAGATTGTCAGACTTCTCAGACTAGAGAGTGTGGAACACTACTCTATTTTTCAGCATCTTTATAAGCTTCTGGGACAAATGTATCTGATTAAATATGTCACCTTAGTTATTCCTAGAGTTGAGGAAAAAGGAGGTGAAGATTGAACTATATATTTTGTGATATTGTGGAATGCTCTTATCAGGAGCTGCAAGGAGGTACATTCTTCAGAGGAACAGGAGTATTTACAGAATCAGTCATATTCATCTAAGAGACCTGCTCTCTGCAATCAAGACAAAGCTGAATTGTGAAGCAGGTGGCACAGTCTATACCCAGAGCGTGGACCAATATTTGGGCTACTGAGCTATTCTACTTTTGTCACTAATTTGCTTCAGAGTCATTATGTGCTATTTTTGTTAATTGGCCACATTGTGGTTTAGAGACAACCACACTGGGAATCAAGGTGGTTCTACAATGAGCTAAAGATATTTTAAGTCTCATGAAGAAACAAACCACTGCATATTATACAAGTGCATGCTCTTGCCCTTCTTTCATTGAGCAGTCAATTATGCAAAATACTTCGCATTTTTCTTGCAAAAAGAGCCTAGCCACATGCTCTTACCAAAGATTAGTTAGCATTTAGTTGCTTTCTACTGTGAGCATGATGTCATGTCACAGCAGATGCAAGGAGTTTATTAAGAAATGGATTAAAAATTTTATTACTTTGGTGATTGACAGTACTTCACATTGCCATTTTTTAAAAAAAAGTACTCATACGTAAGACATTTCCTGAGACTGCAAGGAACATACACCAAGACGAGTTTCAGTTGTTAACTAGCTAGAGATGTTTTTGGGGTTTTACATTTTTTGAAAAGACAGCAGAGAAATGTGCCTTTTCAAACAGAGAAAAAGAATTTAGGTACTTCCCAATCTCACATGTGATCATTATTATCTCATTAGCCTGTGCATTCTAATCAGCCTTTGTGAGACATGTTTCAGCTCTTTGTGAGACTGAGAAGGAGTATTTTCACTTCATTTGAAAATACCAGGTAAAAGTGATTTAAATTTTTTCCTGAAACTATGTCTGAAAATTGTTGGGATAATTTCAGCCCAGTTTATCCCAATTCAGAGGAATTTCATAGATAAATGCAATAATAATAAAAAAGCCAAAATTGTGAATGTAACATATATAAGGAATTTTGCATCAAAACATCTGAAACAAAATTGTGTTGCATTTGTGCAAATACATTTAAATGATCTGGTTTAGTTGGTTTTTGTATTGTAATCTAATGGAGTTTATTTTTTTCTCAGAAGTTTTGAATAATGTAGGGTATCTTGGGTATTGGTGCTTTTAGAAACTGAGGCTCAACAGAACATCTTATAGGCAGTAAAGCTGGAACTTTGTAGAATTTCAGAAAGATACTGTTTACCTGTGGTTATGTCATGTCAGTTGGTCTGTTGATTTATCAACAATGTAATTAACTGGCATTCAGCTAAACATGTATTCAGAATTAAAAGCATCAATAAACCAAAATATTAGGTGTGATTAATATTAGATTATCTTACAGCACAGAATGAATCACAGAATATTATGGGGTTGTAAAGGACCTTTAAGATTATCTAGTCCCAACTGCCACTGCCATGTGAAGGGGGACCTTCCACTCGAACAAGTTGCTCAAGGCCTTATCCTTGAACACTCCCAGTGTTGTGGCATCCACAGCCTCCTTGGGCAGCCTGCCCCACTGTCTCACCACCCTCACAGCAAAAAGTTTCTTCCTGATGTCTAACCTAAATTTTCCCCATTTCAATTTGCACCTGTTATTCCTTGTCTTATCACTACAGTTCCTGACAAGGAGTCCCTCTCCACCTTCCCTGTGGAACCCTTCAGATATTGGAAGGTCACTGTGAGGTTTCCCCACAGCCTTCACTTCTCCAGGCTGAACAGCCCCAGCTTTGTCAGCCTGTCTTCATAGGGGAGGTGCTCCAGTCCTCTTATCAATTTCATGGCCTCCTCTGGACTTGCTCCAACAGTTCCATGTCTTTCTTACAGTAAGGACCCCAGTGCTGGATGCAGTGTTCCAGTAGGGTCTTACCAGAGGAGAGCAGAGGATCAGAATCCCCTCCCTCACTCTGCTGCCCACACTCCTTTGGATTCAGCCCAGGATCCCTTTGGCTTTCTGGGTTGGGAGTGCTCATGGCCAGGTCATGTTGAGTTTTTCATCATCCATTGCCCCCAAGTCCTTCTTGGCAGGGCTGCTCTCAAATCACTTTTTCCAACCTGTAGGTGTTTCAGGTGTTGCCACAACCCAGGTACAGTTCAGAATTACTAGTTTACATGCTTCTGCAGTGGCAAATGTGGGTACTCTGGCTTTATGTTGTTGTGGTGCTCCGCAAAATCCATTGCTCCACACAGTCCACTGATCCACATGCCAGGGAGAAGGTACCTCACAAGGTCATGTAACACACTTGAGCTGTTGCTGCTTTTTGCATCTGTTTGTGTTGAGTGCAGGCTTCTCACAGTGTTTTGCAGGGAAGCTGTTCCACGTGGCATAAGTCATAATGCTAAGGGGCTGCTTCTAGTGGTATCAGACTAAGTTTTTCACTGCTGCTGTATTGTAAAAGTCCCTCATGGCCTACCACGATTTTTGGTGGTGCTTTTGTTGTCTTTTCTTTTTTTGTCGATGGCTGTTTTGAACAGATGTCATCATAGCTCCTTTCACTTTCCTACTCAGGACAGTGATGGGTGTCCTAGTTCCATTATCTAGGCTGGTATCCTGTTATTCCAACTGTATCAAATGGCATTATCCAGGCCAATTACCAAGAGAGAAAGTCAAGATTGTTCTGCCATATATGAGGTTCTTGTTAGAACTAAAAAAACTGATGGGAAGTACATGCTATACGTCCAGTATACAGCTCAGCCACTGGCATGGGAAAATGTAATAACTTCTGTACAGATTCCCAGGGTACTCTTTTGAAGTATGTGCTTGTAGAGTTTTACTTTCAAAATGTAATTTTCCTACTACTGTTTTCACTTGCTCAGCTCCACCCTGTGATAATGTAGTGCTCAGTGGAATGCTTTTACCTGCAATTCTGCTTGCAATGTAGGCACAGTCTGAATGTTCAATAAAATTCTGTTTCCCAGTCTTCTTGGTCTGCATTGAAAGCAGTAATCCAGCTGATGCTAACAAATTCAGATGAGTTCAAGTTCTTTCCTGTTGATAGGACAATTAATTTTTCTTGTTGGGTGAGGAAAACAAAACTTGTCTTTGGTTTTGGACAGCTGTAGTCATGTGAAGTATGACTACTTTGTATAAAGCTGACTTGTTTTGTGTTCAAGTTTTTGATGGGATGCAAAAGCAGTGCCTAAGGGAATTAATACCTTTCCTTGACATTGGCATGTTTTGCAGGTTCTTATTGAGACTGCCAAGAAGCTGGGGCTCCAGTGTCATTCCAAGGGGACAATGATCACAATTGAAGGCCCACGTTTCAGCTCCCGAGCAGAAAGCTGCATGTTTCGCAATTGGGGAGCTGATGTTATCAACATGACTACAGTGCCTGAAGTGATTCTTGCAAAGGAAGCTGGAATGAGTTATGCTAGTATTGCTATGGCAACAGATTATGACTGCTGGAAGGAACATGAAGAAGCAGTGAGTGAAACCTTTTTCCTCTGGTGTTGTCCAGAGGGATTTGGACATTGAGAATGTGTACGTTTTGATAAGAGATGACATACTGCACTAAATCTGTTCCTAATTACATTAGCACCCCTGAGTTATGCTTGATGGGTGATTGTGAAAGTAAGAAGAGACTCAATTGTTGCTATCTCATTCATTTTCATAAACCTGCCTCACTATTAGCAAACCTTTTGTTTCCTGTTGTCTGAATTGGGGCCTGTGAGTATGAAGCTCATGAGTTCTGTGCGTGACTTGTCTTCTTGTGATGGGTCTGGTGTGGTTTTTTTTGCAGCTCTCTGCAAAACAATGCACGTGCTTTAGTTCTCCTATTTGTTTGCAATACACAAGTATTAACCATACACACACAGAGGAAAAAACATTTGTGCTATCTCAAAAGACTGATATTCTAAGGCTTCACTTCTACACTTCTGAGTTAAATTTATTTGGGTGTTTAAAATGTGTGCCATCAAAATTGAGAGACAGCACTCAGTTTTATTGTATTTCTAGGTTTCAGTGGATAAAGTTTTAAAGACGCTGAAAGGGAATGCAAATAAGGCTACAAGCATACTCCTTACTGCTATACCTCAGATTGGCTCCATGGAATGGACCAACACCCTGCACACTCTGAAAGTAAGTATGCAAATGAGGCTGATGAGTACCAGGGACAGTGTATGTGTGCGCACACATAACGCAGGTGTATTGTTACAGGATGTTTTTGCTTAAATCAAAATGTTTCAGAGTAAATGTTTCATGAAATCAAATTCATTCAAGAAGAGCAGACAGATTCTTGCAAGTTGCCAAAATCTAGCTTCAGTTTTATGAGTTTCAGTTTTGGAAAAGGTCAAAAAAACCAGATTGCTATATACTGTTGATGAAGTGAGACATCAACCATAAGACGCAAATAAATGAGATACAAAGTAAGGTACAAATACATGTGAGTATCCAAATGAATCCCTGATCTTGGATCTTAGCACAAAAGAGAGTCAAGTGGAAGAGACTGAGCCAAACCAAAAACATTATGCTCACTTTAATTATGTAGAAGAGGAAAAGTCTTAAAAGGTATGGGTGGAACAAGTTTGAAGAAGAATTGTGTTCTCGATAGGTTTTCAGTCCAAAGTTCATGAAAAAATATGGAAAAGAAAAACATTTTGTAATGTATTGACAAAGGAGTTCTTAAGCAAAATTTTTCTTTGACAAGGTTTACTTGTGTTTTTTATCACCTATATTTCACTTGAGATTCATTTGTGGCTATAACAAAGAGAGGGAAAACAATGTTAAAACAATTTGGATGTCTATCCAGCTTCTCAGTAAGTTTTTTTGACTGGGCTGAGATAAGGACTAGGAGAGATCATTGTCAAGTACTGTCACGAGCAAAACAGGCTCAGCTTAGAGATATTAATTGGATTTGTTACTAACAAAATCAGAGCAGGATAATTCTACCCCTGGTCTCTATAAGTCACATATTTAAGAATTATCATCAGAATTACACTCAACATAGAAATCCTTAGAAAAACAAAAAACTGCTAAACTGAACAGAAGAAAAAATTCTCCACACTAAATCTAAGGCATAATCACTACACAGAACCAAAAAGATAAATTGCACAATAAATCCACCCCTAGATTTTTCACTACAATTACAATAGAAATTTCCCACTACATTCTACTTAATTTTGTGATTTAATGCTTGTTTTGCCCATTTAATTATTTATTTCTATAGAAATAATTATTTCTCCCAATTAATATACTTATCTCAAAGTCCTCATGGTTGCCTGCATTCTCCACCAAAAATATCACAATTTTGACACTGGCCAAATGCCAGTGCACCCACAAAAAATCATTCACTCGTTTCTTCTGCAACAGTTGAGCAGAGGGGGAAAGAAAACAATTAAAAGGCTCATGGGGTGAGGTAAGGATTAGGAGAAAACACTCTAAGGGCAAAACAGGCTCAATACTTTAAAAGGTATAATGAGAATTTTATTAACAGAATTAAAAGAGGATAATGAGAACTAAAACCTTTAGAATGCCTTTCCTCCCCTTCCTTTCACCCCCGCCCCCAGCCCTTCTTTCCTTCCCACCAACAGCACGGGGAGACAAAGCATGGGGTTTTTTGTCACTTTGTCACCTCTAAAAATCTTGCTCCAGTTCACTTAGGGAGGGGAGTCTTTTCTGCTATGTCTTGGGGTCCTTTCTGCGGGAGACAGTTCTCTGTGAACTTCTCTAACATGATTGTAATTTTTGCGAGCAGCAGTGCTGCCCAACCTGCCGCAACAAGTCCCTCCCACAAGCAAACAGTTTTCCCACAACCGTTTTTTTGTGGGCCATTTAGTTCATGGGCTTTTATTTTAAGGATGAGCTGTTCTAGTTTGACAGCAAGGGTCCTCTTCCTCTATCTCTGGAAGCAAGAGTTCTCTCTCTGTTCAAGCCTAACACCAGATCACAGTTTTTCAGCATCCACACTCTCCAGCATGAGCACCTTTTTCTCACAGGCTGTGGATGAATTCTGCATCCCTCCATGCACTTCATGAATTACAGGGAAATAGTTTATTGTATTACAGTCCTCACCATGGCTTGCAGAAGATTCTCAGCTCTGATGCCCAGAGCACCTCCTCCTCCCCCTCCCTCCTTTGCACTGACCTTAGTGTCGCCATGCTGTTCTCCTCACGTGTCTTCATCTTTTCCCTTTTCTCTGTTTTGGGAGAGAATTGGTGTCTCTAGGATTGTTTGTTCTCAAGTTTTATCAATTGAAAAGTCTTTGTAGAGTTCCGCAGCACTGAAAGATTGATCTTGTCCAGGCTCTAGGAATTGCTTACTATGCCTCTCACTGCTGGTCACATGGTCCCCACTGGCACCACGCCGGCTGTGCCAGTCACCACGGTGCTGGCTCCATTTAGTGCTTCTCTTTGTGCAGGGCACCAAAAAGGAGAGGCTGCTGCTGCTGCTGCCCTTCTGTTTGTGGTGCAGCACAGGCTAGAAGTGGCCAGGCAGACAAAGTCCCTTGCTGGCCATGCCAAGACGGTGGCAACCATGTGGCCACTGCTGACCTGAGCCATCCCAGTCTCGTCTGCGGGGTTGCTCCCAGCGCCGGCTGTAGGGCAGCTCTCGGCACCAGGATGGCCCCTCACAGCATGGTCTGGTGGCCCTGCCAGGAAGGGGACCGGTGGCCCCTGCCACCACCCCTCCAAGGAGGGGAAGAAAAGAGAGTTCCCATGGTTTTGTCTTTCTTAAATACATTATCATAGAGGCTTTACCAGGTTATCCGATTGGCTTAGCAGTGTTCCTGTTCTCAGAGCCAGCCAGTGATTGGTTTTGCCAGCACAGAGGAAGCTTTTAGCAGCTCCTCACAGAAAATCACTTCTGTGGCTGGCTTCTTCCCTCCTCACCAAAATCAAGCCATGCAAAACCACCATAATCATTCATCAAATACTGTCACGAGTGAAACACACTCAGCTTAAAGATATTAATTGAATTTATTGCTAACAAAATTGGAGCAGGGTAATGAGAAATAAACCCTTAAAAACACTCTCCCACCACCCCTCCCTCTTTCCAGCTCTGCCTCCTGCCCCAGCAGTGCAATGAGACAGGGAATAGGGTTTATGGTCAGTTCATCACTCGAGGATGCTCCCACTGCTCACGGAGAGCAGTCCCTCTCCTGCTGCACCCTGGGGTCCCTCCCAGAGGAGACAGTTCTCCATGAGCTTCTCTGACGTGGCTGCATCTCATGGGCACCAGTCCCCCTCAAACTGCTGCAGTGTGGGTCAGTCACTCTTCCATGGGGTGCAGTCCTCCAAGGACAGGCTGCTCCAGCCTGGGAACAGAGCCTCTCTCTCCATGGGCCTCCCATGGGAGCCTCCTCCAGGCATCCACCTGTTCCAGCATAGGCACCTCCATGGGCTGTGGGTGGATCTCTGCATCCCCCATGGATCCCCATGGGCTGCAGGGGCACAGCTGCTTCACCATGGTCTGCACCACAGGCTGCAGAGGAATCTCAGCTCCAGTGATTGGAGCACCTCCTGCCCCTCCTTCTCCACTGACCTTGGTGTTTGCGGAGATGTTCTTCTCATATGTTCTCTTTCTGCTCTTCTCTGGCTGCAATTACAACTGCACAACCCCTTTTTGTTTTGAATTCTTCTTACATATGTTATCACAGAGGAGTTACCATCATTTCTAACTGGTCCAGCCTGGGCCAGCAGCACATCCATCTTTGGAGCCACCAGAGATTGGCTCTGCTGGGCATGGACAAAGCTTCCAAGCAGCTTCTCACAGAGACCACCCCTGTAGCCTGTTGTTACCTAAACCAGGTCATGCAAAACCAATACATCATATCAGTGATTCTCATCTCCAGTTTAGTCAATGTCATGAAGGGAAAACATATTTAGTAAAATTCACCTGGGACACTTTTTAAGCATAAATGACCGGGTCAGGTTTGTAGAACTCTAACCCAAATTTTTGAAATTAATCTTTTGCCTGTTCTTTACTGAAAAACCTACGTTTCATTAGGAGTGCCTGAATTATCTTTATGAATCTTCCTCACCTGATTATCTGGAACAGTTATTTAATGTCCCCTCTATATGACTTTCTCCTTTCCCTTTTGCATCCATTACGAATGAATGGATAAGACAGGTAACAAAATCACTATTGCTTTTTCCCTCTAATCCACAGAAAACATTTTCAGAGGATGGGACTGCACTTTTTAATACAGATGCCTAGCTATACAGCAAACTCAGAGTTTGAACAAGTAATGTAGAATCTGCTAGATATTCCTCAGGCACTCCTTTTCATAGTGGCATGAAAGAAAATGGTTCCCAAGTCTATTATGCAGCTTAAGTAGTGTGAATCTGCCTTGACTTCTGGCAGGCATCTTCAGTGAGCAGTGTCCTCTTTTGTGCCTTTGAGTGACTGTCTTGAGTCTTCGTTGGGAGTGAAAGAGCTGGCACTACATTTGCAATGTTCCCCTTTAATGAATACCAGATGTTCTTTCAGTTCGTTGTCAAATGCTTTTTCCAGCTCAGTCCCCTAAGTACTGTTTGCTGAAAGAAGAAAATGTGATGCACCAGAGGAAGGGTCACTCCATCCTAATGTTGTTTCTTAACACTTTTTCTCTTAAATATCTACTGCCTCAATGTATCTACTGTATCAATGATGAATATTGAGATAGTTTCACTTGCAATTCTTAGGTGTTTAAGTTCTTTGCAGGTAGGGTGAGAAAGCAAGTTGATCTGAAGGCACTGGAAGACTTGGAAACAGGCAGTGGGGATTGAAATTTTGTATCAAGAAAGTAGGAGCTACAAGTGTTAATGACTTGAAAGAACAAGAACTCTGGAATAGTGAGAAATTCTGAAGCTCCAGAGGCTTTGGAGGCTTCCTTTAATTTTACATAGGAACATCAAGATAGGCTAAAAATGTTCCTGTTTGGGGAATTCCATGGTGATAAAGCAGATGAAAGATTGGTGTTAACGAATCAGAGAGTCAATTTTGCAGGGAAGCAAAGAGGAAGATACATGTATGTGCCTCTGTACAAGTGTAATTGAACCTTAAAGAGTTTTTTAAAACTATTGTCTTGTAGTGTACTTCAGTATATTTTATAGTGGGAATTTTGAAGGCCAGATGATGGAGTTTTTTGAACTGATCTGTTTTGGAGGCACCTTTTCCTAGAGCTTGAAGGCAGCACCTCTTGCATGCCCTGTGGAAATGTGTTAAGAAACAAAGACAAGGAGCAAGCTGAGTACGACTACAGCTGGTATACTACTATCAATAACAGCATATATGCAAGCCACAGCTGTGCATCTCAAATGCCATTTGCAAATGTCTGTTCTGGTGTTGGGGAAGCATGAGAAACAGTAAAGCTCTACATAGACATGGCTTTTCTTTTCCAAAATCTGTAATCTGACTGCTATGACAGGAGGAACTTCACCTGGCAAGAGAAAATATGCTGTCAGTCTCTGCCCACCTATATTTTCTGTCTCCTTCCATGGAGGCATTCGTCCCAGATCAACACACATGCCAGTGGTGTCAACTCTGAATCTCACAGTAGTCTTTAGGAAATACTGCAGTGTTGAAACAAAATGTCAAAGGGCTGATTTTTTAATGAAGGATAGGCTGCTTGCCATCGCTTTTCTTAGATGTATCGTTTAATCTGTGATATGTCGGTGAGTGTAAGAGTACTTTGAAAGTTACTATTTTTTAAGTGTCTACGGTGTCTTTAGACCAGTATTCCCTGGCTTTTTTGCTGTAAAGATAATTTTCCAGTGTCAGGTTCAAGCCCTCACTCTTTCAGAACAGGGTGTGACCACATGGTATTTATGTCATGTTTCAGGGAACACAGATGATGCTGTTGATCACAGGTCCAAGTGATTTCTCCTTAGTCTCAAGGAAATTTCTGGATAGGCTGGTCAGTCATGGGTGATATACATCTGGATACGCTGTTAACTGAGAAGAGTTGTTTAGTGAGGTGATAATTACTGGCAGTTGTTGCTGTAATCCTCATGAAATTGTGGCATACAGCATCCTTTGAGGAGCAAGTATCCTATGAGGAGCAAGGCAATTAACAGTATGGTTGCTGGAGTCCAGGTGAGCATACTTGTTTTTAGTCAATGAACTAGTATGTGTAATCTCATAGGAGACAGCTCTGAAGAGTCAAGGAGCTCCAGAAGGTTGGCAGATGTTTAAAGGCAGCATTCTCCAAGCAACAGTACCAATCCTCAGAAAGACCTTGACTGAACAGGAAACAGCTCTAGTGTAAAAATGCAGCATTTAAGGGTTTAAGAAGCAGAAACAAGCTACAGAGAAAGAACACAGATGGAAGTGCAGGTATGTTAGGGATGCTTTCAGGACAGTGGGAGCTTGTCTATAGTTGACAGTTGGAAGAGATATCAAAGGCAACAAGAACTGCAGCCAGTGCATTGACAACAAAAACTTATCATGCAAAATATGGGCTTGTTGCCCATGAAATAAATGAATTGGTGAGAGCAGATAATTTCATATGGGAACTGATAAAGTACATTTTTTTCTCTTTGCTACGAAAAGTATTAGTTAGAAAAGAACTGTCCTGTTGAAAAAGAATCTTAGCTTATCATGACTGGGAATTGAGCTCTGTACCCATGAGTATCAGTAGAGAATCTGTACTATAATGGTAAAAAGAATGTCCTATTAGAACTGAGATTTTTTACAGTGTGGCTGTAAGAAGATCAGCTTGTGGTAAGGTGTTACAGCTTTTGTGAATGCTCCTCAGGTAAATTTCTTGGCTCTATGGGGAAGCCTGCTGGTACTATGTACCTTTTTCTTGATCTTCTGTACTAGCCTGTGAGAAATAGTATTTGTCAGATCTCTGATACAAGGAATAATTCTGCATTTTGAGACATGTGGTAAGTGGATAGTCTAGGGTAGTTCAGATTGGATAAGGTAACTGTAGATCTGTTCCAATACACTTCATCAGGGAGTCGCTTGGACATTTATGTGATTTGACAGGTAACAAGTTGAAGGGCATAAAGCTTAGTAGTTTCTCAGTCATTCTTTCTAGTCTATCTCAAACTGAAACTTACATTCCCAAGTTCTGTATGTAGAACTCTATTCTTGTAAATATTTTCGAGTGATTTTCTTCCTCAAAAAGTATCTCAGTGAAATCAGTGAATATACATATGTGATCAGAGTATGTTGGCTCAGGTGATTAAAGTGGAGGGGGAAAATTCATCAAGGCTTCACTTCAACTGCAGTTGCATTGGTCTACATGCAGGGGTGCTTGCTGACCAAGGACTTCTAACAAAAGCCCAGACTTCGCCCTTGAATGTGGCTGGTGTCAAAGCTGCGTGTCCCTACATAACTTGAGTAGTTCATTCACTCACAGTCAGTGCCATCTGACATCAAGAACATCTGTTCTTGATAGCTATACTTCAGAATTGATGGAAAGTCCTGTGGAAGTCACAGAAAGCATGCTGCACAATTTTTCATTTGTAGTCTGTGAGTCCATAATTCAGTGGTTTTGCAATGTGGTTGTTTTTCTCCATGCCAATAAGCCTATCTCATTGCTTTGCAAAAGTTGTAATGAAAACTCCTTGTGTGTGTATGCCCTCCTTGTAATTATATTGACTTCTGTGGTATTGGAAAAAGTTGCAGATATTCTGCACATGAAAGGAGTTACACCTGTTTGTAACCCAAATGGAAGCTACATAGTCTACCTTTTCAATGAAAAGTAATTCTCTGTGCACTGGCAAAAGAAGCATTTATCTCCTGTGACTTTGTGTTTCAGACAACGGTGCAGTGTTCGGTCATCCTGCCAAAGCAGTAACAACCTGGATGGACCTTGAAGTTTCAGTGCTTTCAAGGAAGAGTGGATCACTTTTGAACTTTCAGAGGTTACAATATCTTCAAAAATTGTTACAAGCTTAAAAGAATGGACTAATCAATGACCAGTGATCATGTGTAAGGCTGCTGTTAAAATCTTTGTCGGTTTGATCTCCTGTAAGATGGTTAAAATTAGGTTTTGAGTATGTTTTCATCTATAAATAACCCTACTGACAAACTGCATCTGACAGTGCTCAGAGAAAAAAAGTCAGTATCCTCTATTCAGTGGTACCTTTTAACTGATGATAGCAAGGAAAGTCTAAGTAATATTGTTGTTGCAGTTTCATAAAATAAGATCTAAGAAAGCAATTTCACAAGCTATTTGTGTTGCTGTTTCTACCTCCCATCTTTTCCTTCAACAAGGCACATGGTTACAGTTCACTTCAGAAACATAACAGAAACATAACAGAAAAACTGAACAAACAAGGGCAAATTAAAATTACTATTTTTATACATTATCCATATTTTTTATTCCAGTGATTTTTTTTAAAGCAGCCTATTTGTTTTGCGTACTAGAAGACATGGTTTAAGAACTGTGGTGGTTCTGTCACAGCAGCACTTGTGCAGTGAGTCAGTGTTGGAGACTGAAGTAATACCTAAACCAAATTTGTGCCTGAAGATGTACTTACGTGACTTACAGAACTGTAGTTTGCTGACAGTGTCCCAAGCACTCTGCTGGCCATGTTCCCCTTCATTGAACAGCTCCAATTTTAGTTCCTGTATTAAGTGATGAATGTGTTCGAGTGGTTTGAATGTATGCATTTCAATTTTTTAATACAGTTTTATTTTAATAAAATAACCTGCTACTTCTTGTCTAGTAAATAAAACAAATGAAACATATGCTTCTCCAAGATGTGTGGAAATGGGGGGGGGGGGGCGGTATTTATTTGTAGGCATTATGTCTCACAATAATTTTTGCCGTTCATGGAACAGGTTGGTGATGATACCTTGTAAACAACACTTTCAGAAAGACACTTTTTAAAAAACACTGTGCTACTCAGAACTTCAGGTTCTATATCCCTGAACAGCAGGGATTGCTGAGGCAGAGGGGTATCAGAGTGCAAGGAAAAGATCAGAAACATGAACAGTGGGGATCCTAATTGTACTGTCAAAAAAAACCCCAAACTAATAAAAAAATAATAGAAGAAAGCAGTACACAAGCATTTTAGCTTCCTAGTCTTTTTCTGTTAGACACCCAGTCTCCTGCTGTGAAAGCCTTTAGATCTGGGTATATTCTTCCTAGCAAAACCAGCAGAGGTGCTTTTCAGATACTGGTGAAAATAGCTGAACCAGTTTTCTGTATTTCCTGGTGGGTTTTTTTAATAACTTGGATTGCAGGAGCCAGAGCTTGAACATACCTTTCATTACTTTCCACTAAGCCAAATCATATATCTCGCCTTAAGAATGGTTTCCATTTTTATCGTTGGTAGGCACTTTTGGTGAAATGGATCAGAGCCAGTAAATTCATATCTGAGTGTTCTAAGAGAAAGTTTTTTCTGGATGTCTGTTTTCAGTCCCCTTGGGTTGCTCTTTTTGCATTTGGTAGTGACATGTAATGGCAATACGCTAAATTTTTTTTTTTGTTTATATACTGGGTAGTTAGTGTCACAGGAGAGTGGCACAGAGCAGGTCCATAGGTAGTAGATTCTGTTATACATCTCTGTTACAAATTCTTCATATGCAAGGCTAGGTGAGAACACTAGGCTGTATCCAGAGGGTTACAGTCAATAGTGCAATGTCCAAGTGAAAACCAGAAACAAGTGGTTTCCCTCAGAGGTCTGGGACCAGTCCTGTGTAGTATTTTCATCAATTAAGTAAGATAGTGGGATTGAGTTTGTGGAAGGCAAAAGCACTGTGGTGAGTGAGGGAAGGAATGCCGTACAGAGGGGCCTTGACAGGCTGAAGGAGTGGGGCCCAAGTTCAACAAGGCCAAGCAGAAGGTGAGTTGAGGTGAAGGGGGTTGAGATCAGCCTTGTAGAGATGGACTAGCAGATGGTGCTAGTGGATGAAAAATTGAACAGGGGCTGGCAATGTGCGCTCGCAGCCCAGAAGTCCAACTGCATCCTGGGCTGCCCCAAAAGCAGATTGAGAGAGGTGATTTTTCCCCTCTGCTCTCATGAGACCTACCTGGAGTATTGCATCCAGCTTTGGGGTCCTCAGTAAGAAAGATGTGTTGGAGCAAGTCCAGCAGAGGACCACAGCGATGATCAGAGGGATGAAGCACCTCTCCAAAGAGGACAGGCTGAGAGAATTGGAGTGAAAAGGGCTCCAGGGAGACCTTATAGTAGCCTTTCAGAACACAGAGGGGGCTTATGAGGAAGATAGAGAGAAACATTTCACCACAGTGTATATTGACAGTTTTAAACTCAGAGTGGGTATATTTAGATTGTATGTAAAAACATTTTGTGATGGGGCTGCTGAGACAGTGAAACAAGTTGCTCAGAGAAGTTATAGATATCTTTGGTAGTATTCAGAAACAGGTAAATAGTAGATCAGCCATGGCTAGTGGAAGGTGGCCCTGCCCATGGTGGGAGGATTGGGTTAACACATTGCCAGCCCCTGTTCAATTTTTCATCCACTAGCACCATCTGCTAGTCCATCTCCACAAGGCTGATCTCAACCTCCTTCACCTCAACTCAAATGCAGCACCTTCTGCTTGGCCTTGTTGAACTTGGGCCCCACTCCTTCAGCCTGTCAAGGTCCTTCTGTACGGCATTCCTTCCCTTACTCACCACAGTGTTTTACCTTCTACAAACTCAATCCCACTATCTTACTTAATTGATGAAAATATTACACAGTATTGATGGTTTGGGCTGGAAGAGACCTTTCTGTGATATTTACTTGCTCTGTCAAAACAGGCTTGGTACCTAATGGTATCTCATGCAGAATTTTTATATAAAGTCTGTAAAACTCTGGTAGTATGTAGTGTGTTTTTTACAAAGTTCAGTGTACATTTTATACTCTGAAATATGTTGCAAGTAATTTATTCATAGGACTACAGACAGAGATGGTAATTGGCACGAAAAGCATAGGATGATATTTAGTTATGTAAAGATAGGACCAAATATAAGTGATTTTAATTGTCTTTCTAAACAGTCTTTAGAAATGCATTTATTGTAGGCAGAACTGCAGGTGTGATAGGAAGAAGATACAAATTGTATGTATCACATCACTAAAACCAAGTAAACATTCTGACGAAGAACTATGGCCCCCTCTTGAACTCAGAATATGCCTGTTTTCACAAGAATGAGACAGTGATAGGCTGAGGGCTTCAAGATAGAAGTTACCACACAGTTTGAGTCTCTCCATGATCTGTTTTCTTTTTGTTGGTTTTTTTGGGTTTTTGGTGTTTTTTGGTGGGGGATGGGGCAACTGTTATTCAGTCCATTTGCTGTGAAGGATTTGGGGTACTGCTTCTGGTGCAGAGTATTGATGTTGCTCCTATATCACAATATCATAATCAATGTTCGCAAGTACTAGTTTGAGGCTCTTAGAAAATTGCTTCTTGGTCTGGTAAATGGCTTATCAGGATATAGGATGGTAAATTGTGGCTGTTCCAAGTTTTCAGACATCCCAGGTTCCAAAGCGTGGCCTCCAGGCTTGACTGATGTTATTGGCCTTCTTACAGAGACTTCATGGTTTCTGGTTGTTAAGTATGACATGTTATACACTTCTGGTTTTACACTAACATCTCTTACACCAAATGCTGTCTCCTAGAAAAATTATCAGGGCTTTCAGCAGGAAGCCTGTCTGCTTTCTATGCATATGTTTCACAGATCACCTTAAAGCCTCTTCTAAACACTGGTCGCTTCAAGACAGGTACCTAAATAGTGAGCACTGAAGCAAATGAAGTAGCTTCTCTGTGGTTAAAGTACATGTCATAAAAAATGGATTAGAACCATGGAAAGCTTAATAAAGTATTAGCTAGTGGAATCTTACCTTAAGTTTTCCAGGTCTGCTTTTTGTTCTCCAGCAGAATTATCCTAAACTTACTGATTTGCACGGCCTGAATGCTGTCTCGAGTTTGGGTTGAAGAGAGCACCCCTAGAGCTAGCAGGAGCTGCTGAAGAACAGATCCGTCTCACATGCTTCTCTGCAGGATATGCCTTGGAAAATGGAGAAGTGCAGCTGGGAAACAGTGGGTATGTTAGAAATAAATGCTCAAAGCCTAATTTTCTTTCCCACATACACAGAGGGGAGACTGAATGGAACTGAGTGCTTGCAAATAGCACAGATACATAAAGCAAGAAGCATGCCAATATTAGGCAAGGACCAGGAAACACAACAAATAGCCAACTAATTTCTTACTCAGTTTTCAGCTGGCATCCAAAGTCGGAGATTGGAACTTTATTAAACATAGAGATCTACACAGACCAGAGGCAGAAATGTCACAGCAGGGTAAGTTCAACACGAAAATGACATGCAAGAGAAGACATACACCCACTCAGAGGAGCTTTTGTCCAACTGTCTCTTCAGTGATGTTCATTAGGAGTTCTGCCTTATCTTGGCACATGTCCCAGGCAAGAGAACTCCTTCCACTTTGAATGAAGAGATTTCTCTATTTGGACTCAGTAGCATTCAGCTCCATTGTCTATGTTCTAAGCCCACACTTACCTGTATCATGAGCACTTGCTCTCTGAGTGTGGTCTTTGCTATCCTACTCTTCACTGATTGTTTGGGTGTTGTATTTTGCTTAGCCCAGCTATCCATGGCTTTTGAAGTCCTTTTCTCTTGGATGAGATCTCCCTTTATTTTGCCCAGAGCATCCTCCATTGTGCATATTAGCAGTATAATGTACTGATGGCAATGCAATACTGTGAGTTCAAATGTGGCACCAACTAGACCAGGAGGCAGGGCATTAGATTGACTCATTTTCTACTTTTTCTGTTTTCTCTAAAGCATTCTTTGTGGCTTAACATTGATCTATTTTGCTAACGTGAGATTGCCCACTCATATCTCATTTTCACTTATCTAACTCTTCACACTTTTCATGCTAATATCCAAAGCATCTCTCAGAATTAGCACTGGTGGCATATGACATCAGAATTGAGTTCTTGTATTTGTGTTCAAAACACCTCTGAGAGCAGTTGCTGTTCCCAGAATGAACCAGAAAGAGAGTACTTTGTTTATTGAAACCAGCTGAGTATCAGTAAGAGGAGAAATTAATTCAGGAGGTGCTCAGCACTGGGCGGGATCAGCCTTCTAAGACGGAAATTCTGGCTTAACTGTTTTAACAGCTGCTTCCTCTCTCCACTATCATTGCAATATTGTCTGAAGCAGGACAGTGCAAAAGAATTGAAATTAACATTTGATCACAGTTTTGCAAAAGTTTGCTGTTGTTTGTTTAGATGATTGACAACTTCCCCACCACCTTTTCTATTAATTGGCTCAGAGAATTTCTGATTCAAAGACGGGTGGAATGATTAGGCATGGTTGAATGTATGTTTTAAATCTGAACATCGGGGTGTCATAGATGAGACCCAGCTGGAACTAAGAATAGTGCTTGTTGTAAGTAAAAGATATTCTAGAGGACACGTGAAGTGTGTCCAGGTGTCTGGTTTCCTACAGTGTGGTTCCTCTAGCACAAGAAGGAAGACATTTCATTTGAAATCTTTTAATTTGAACTTAGAATCTTAATAGTTGATGCTGTATAGGAAGCAACTTCTGTATGGGCTTTTATCAACTGTATAAGAAGGTTTTTTGTGTTAACATAGTCAAACATTAAAATCATTATTTTGCAACTGCCTGAGGGTAAACCAGCAAGATAAACTAGTAGGGGGATGGTGGTAGTAGGAGTTTCTTTCCTGTTACTTGCATGTAAGGACAGGGGAATAAACTTTCCTTGGGTCAGTTTAGTGCACATTCCCCAATCCCTGGCCTTCCTGAGCTGGCAGCAGGAGTTTCTTTCCCCTTTACTTGCATAGGAGTGCAGTGGAGTAGGCTCTCCTCTATGGACAGCCGTAGAGTCTGTAGTCCGATCCGGAATGCCGCAGCCTTCCCAGAGAGAGAGGTCTCTCAGGCTGCCAGGCAGCCTCAGCAAGGTGCAGCCAGTGCTGCAAGTGATTCAGCTCTCAGCAGTGATTTCAGCTCTCAGCAGTGATTTCAGCTCTCAGCAGTGATTTCAGCTCTGCCTTGCGAGGTTCTCCCAGGCCGACTCAGGGACAGAGAGACAGGAGTGCCGTGTAGCGATTCCACAGGGTAGCCTTTATTGTCCAGCAGCCTGCAAAGGATAGCCAGGGACCACAGCTCCCTGCCGAACAGGGCAAACGCTGGGGTATTTATGGGGGAAAGCAGAGGTGGTACCAAAGGGGATAAACCAATGAGTTGGAAAGGATTTACATGGGTATATCAGGGCATTGTGGGTACTGTGCCCTGACCAGAGAGACTACAGCCTCATCTAAGGGTTCTCTCTCCTGAGGAGGGTTGAGATGGGCTTGTCACATTCCACTCATGGGACTCTTCCCTCCAGGGAAGAGGTCTGGCAGGCTTATACACCTTGACACTCCTGGGATCACTTGAGTGCACATTCCCCACTTTCTGGCCTTCCTGGGCTGGCAGGCAGGAGTTTCTTTCCCTATTTCTTCCATAGAGCAGGAGAACTGGCACTCTTCGGCTCAGTTTAGTGCACATTCCCCACTCCCTGGCATTCCTGGGCTGGCAGCAGGAGTTCAGTGCATATTCCCCACTCCCTGGTCTTCCTGGGCTGGCAGCAGGAGTTTCTTTCCCCCTTACTTGCATGTGGAGACAGTGGATTTGGCTCTCCTTGGCTCAGTTTAGTGTACATTCCCAGCTCCCTGGTCTTCCTGGGCTGGCAGCAGGAGTTTCTTTCCCTCTTACTTTCAAGTGGGGCAGGGGAATAGGCTGTCCTCGGCTAGGTATAGTGCACATTCCCCACTCCCTGGCCTTTCTGGGCTGGCAGCAGGAGTTTCTATCCCCCTTACTTGCATGTGAGGACAGGGGAATAAGCTTTCCTCAGGTCGGTTTCATACACATTCTCTGCTCCATGGTGTTACTGGTACCTTGGGTTGACTCTCATTTTCTTCTCTGGCCCTTAGGCTGTTTGTCGTCTAAAGAGAAAACAGACATAAAAAACCCCAAAACAAACAAAAACAAACACAGACACAGACACAGACACAAACACAAACACAAACACAAACACAAAAAAAAACCCAAAAACCAAAAACCAAAAAAAACACCCCCCCCCAAAAAAAGCCACACAAAACCAAAAAAAACACCAAAAACGAAAACAAAAACAAACAAAAAACCCAAACAAAAATATAAAGCCAGCAGTTTTCATGTCGTTGTTTTGTATCGGCAAGGAATGCCTTTTCACAAGCTCCGCCAAGCAAGGTCCTCTGTCTGATTTTAAGTGCTACTGCTCATCAGCTACATGCGTTTGATTTCTGCAAGGATGGTGTTAAGAAGCCAAACAAACCCATTGACCCAGGCTGACATGGAGTGGAGTAAGGTAAGTGTCCCTTGTGCATCCTTTCAGGCACAGACAGCCATATTTGTCTCTACTTCCCCCAGGCACCTCTTTCTTGAGGGGGACCTGTGTCTTTTCTCCCATTTTGGATACCCTCCTCTCAGCTCTCAGCCTGCCTATTTTCTTACCTGTCAACAATCAGCACCATGGAGAGAAAAAGGTGCTGATGCTGGCACTTTCCCCACCTGGGAGCTCAAACTCTCCTATTCTAGATTGCTACTCAGCTCCTCAAGTCAGAATCAGAAGTTTAGAAATCACGCAGGATGCTGCTTCCTGAAAGGAGTGACTACAACAATGGCAGCAAAAGCTACCTAGTTCCGTGGTAGGAAATAGGATATTTCTAATACCATGACCTCTGCTGATGGTGTCAGCTAAACCCTAGATGTTTTGCCCCCTTGGTCCTTATTTGCCTGAAGCTGTAGGTGAAAACAGGGCTTCTCACAGCCTACTTGCAGTCCTGAACTAACACTCAATAACAAGAGCAGTGCCAGATCCAGCGGCAGTCAACTGTGTACCTTTCTGGGAGGCAGCCTGGCACTTCTATTTGTAAGATTCTTGGTTTTCAACTCCTAAGGACCATCTCTCCCTTCACTATGCCTTCTCGGGCTTTGTCCAGCACAGAAACACTTTGTTTGCAAGTGTTTCTACTAAAAGCATAAAGATGCTTACAGATACATAGTAAGAGACAGGAATGAGGAGACATTGGTCCTCTGGGGACATTTCCACAAAGAAAAAGACTGTTCTGTCTTCTGTTCATACAGTATTTTAAAGTACTTCTGCCTCCTCTTCCTTTGAGTTTGAAAAAAAAAAAAGAAATATTTAATTACTTCAGTGAGTGTCAGTTTAGGACTGGTTGAAATCTGATCAAAACATAATAAAAATAAAACAACTAGATATATCATATCTTCCCTGGGATTGATTGCCCCCCTAGGGCTCTTAGAAGACACAAATATCTTCAGAGGTTCCCTCTCTGGCACTTGGTACTTTGGCTTGCCTTTTCCATCTTCAAGTCCTCACTTTCTTCTGTGGGGCTCTGAGCATTTATATTTTCTTCCTGAGATTTACAGTACATGAGGCTTAATTTTTGTGTAAGTAGGCAATGAAGTTAATGTTATTTACACGCCTTTGTTCCAGGCAAGGTGGGGTGATGATTTCCTTTTCTAAAAACTTTTTGTTTTCCCTGTTTTCCCTTAGCTTTCAAAGACTTTGAACACAAGATTTAAAGCCTGTGGACCCTTAGACACAATAAACCTGAGTGAATTTGGAGGGTATGTTGCCTGTTGTAAAGCTTGTGAGTCATATTATTTTTCATAGTGTGTAATAGCAAACCCTGGTTTTTTGAGTGCCATTACACCCGAAGGTATTTTATTAAAGTTTGGCAGAGGACACCACAATTGAAAAATATCTTGTCAAATTATTCAGATGCTGGCATTCACACACAATTAAGGTGTGCTTTTTGTAGCACACAGCACTGCTGGCTCCTTGTCCAAAGAATGAACCACACTTACACCACCTCTGAAATCACCGTACATAACTCCATCCTGTTCAAGCAACTTCCCAAGGAAGTTTTGCGCTTTAGCAGCTCCGGGGCCAAACCCTCTGGGAAGGTTACGCTCTTTTGGCACAGCTTTCCCGAGTGGCACCCTGGTGTGAATGGGACGCCGCTCCCCCGCCGTGTTTAGGGGGAGACTTCTCGGAGCTCTGGCCCTCCTTCCTAGCCCGCAGGGGTGGGCAGCCTGCTGGCAGGGGGACCGGCGGCAGGGAGCGGGACAGCGAGGCCAGAGGTTGGGATGGATGATGTGCGAATGGATGCTCCGCGCCAGCCGAGCTCTGCCGAACACCTGTCCTCAGGCGCCGGCTCGAGAGGCTGAACCGGGCTCCCGCCCGCCTGGAGGGTCGGAAAAACTCATTCAGAGAATTACAGACTATTCTGAGTTGAAAAGGGAGCCACAAGCATCATTGAGTCCGACTTGTCGCACCCGCCCTGACCCAGATGGGTTTGCTCCCAGACGCCAAACATCCTCTGTGATGGGGCTTGCTCTCCGTTTGTCCCCCAAAAAGCTAAGAAAAAAAATCTCTACTTTTTTGGGGGGGTGGGGGAGGTGGGGTGGGATTGGAGGTATAGGGAGGTGGTGGGGGAGGAGATGATTCCCCATCCCTGCTTCTATTTTAAAGAAATGGGTCTGGCTCTGTTTCGGGACTTGTGCCCTAACCAAAGGAAAACTCTCCCACTTTTAAAAATACATCATAAAGTTGCACAAAAGAACGAAGTTCAGCTGAGCTTTCTTTTTGCACTTCAAGTGTTGTTTTCAATAAGGAAATAAATGATTTGGGTATTTTTAAGTCTTGTGTGTATGTGCTTAAATAATGCATATCTGCAAAAAGTCCTGTTATCCGACCTGTGTGATTGTGCTGTATCCATATTTATTTATGCAGACACACACACAAAAATGGAAAGCAACGAATGAAGCTGAAATAAATAACACCACCCAACTAAGTACTGCTGCACACAGAACCATTAAATGGTCGAGCACGAGGAGTGAATTATTTTTAAGCCAACTTTTTCATGTTTTATTATGGAATAATAGCAGGTATTTAATCGCACGTAAGTGGTATGAGCATCGGGTAGATGATAGAAATTACATAGGAAAAGCAGAATACAAAAACCAAAAAGTGAACAAAATTCCAGATTTATAACCAAACTCGGTCATTTGTTGTCGTTTCCAAATATCTGGTTTAGAGACATGGAAAGCTGCATTAAAAACAAGAAGCTCGTTGTTCATATCTTCTGAGCAAACGGGGTCTCCAAATGCAAAAAACGATGCAGTAACTAATTGATCGCCAATTGTTTTCTCACACGAATTTCCGTGAATACAGCTACACAAAATGTTTATAGTTCCCAAACCGTATTGCTGACCAGCGTTAAATTTTTTACCATTCAATCACTGTTATATCTCGGTGCTAAAACTGTATGTTGAGAGGGCTGGTGGGAAGATTTGAGGATTAATTAAATTTGTGAATGGTATGGCTAAACTGTTCACTATTTCGGAGTGCGACAACATAAAAGGATTTCAAGGAATAACTAAAATGCAAAGCCTTGTAGGGCAGTGAGCAAGCCAATAAGGGAAACATAGCGTTCTCACTTCTCCAAGCAGCTTTACTCTAAAATAAAAACTAAAAGAAAAAGAAAAAGAAAAAGAAAAAGAAAAAGAAAAAGAAAAAGAAAAAGAAAAAGAAAAAGAAAAAGAGAAAAGATTAAAGAAAAGATTAAAAAAAAAAAAAGGAAAAAAAAAAGGGAGAGGGGAAAAGGTGAACATTAAACATTTTTTCCCCCTAGAGCACAAAACAACCGTCTGCTGCTTGTGCTCTGCCCGCCGGAGAGCATGAGAAGGAGAAGCAGGAGTGCCAGTCTTGATTGCGTTTGGGATTATTTTTTTCTTCTTTTTGTCAGGAAATTGAGCAGCACGTGTCTTCTCCCAGAAGCAGGAGCCGGAGAGCCCGGGACGCAGAGAAGGAGCTTTGGACTTCGCCCAGCAATCGGACGTCGGGAGCGCCGCCAAGCTCAAGGTGACTCGGCGGCGGGGATGCTCGCGGGCGCAGTGGGCTGCAAGGAGGCGCAGGGACAAAGACACGGCGGGGGCGGGCTAGCGCGCAGCCCTCTCGGCGGCCCCCCCGGCTCCCGGAAGGGGCGGCGGGTGCCGCAGGTACCGCCCCACCGCTCCCTGCGGGCCCCCGGCCGCCACGTCGAGGGGCAGGCGGCCGCGGCCGTCGGGCAGGTCGAGGCGCGCCCCGGCCCGGTGCAGCGCCGCCAGCGTCTCCAGAAAGCCGGCGCGGGCCGCGTCGTGCGCCGGGAGGCAGCCGGTGCGCGGGTCCGGGCGGTTGGGGTCGGCTCCGCGCCGCAGCAGCAGCTCGGCCACCCGCGGGCTGCCCATCATCATCACCTGCGGGGAGAGACAGCGTCAGCCGGCCGCCGCCTCCGCCGAGAAACCGGGGGGCAGCCGGGGCTGGCGGCGGCCGGACTGGCCTCTCTTTGGGGGCGTAATTCTCCTATGCCGGCTACTTGCAGGCGTGACCTGCATATTATTGTGACAGCCGTTTGCGGTCATCCTTCCAACTCGAGATAGTCTATGATTAGATAATAAATTAAAAATATTAGCTAGTAGTTTCCAGACTAGGTACAACACCTATGTTCTGCTTCACATTTATACCATTTATATACACCGTGGTAAAAATGGGACTTGTGGTGGTGTGTTTATAAACATATATATGTACACACACATGTTCATACGGAGAAACAGACACAGCCACGTGTGTGTGTACAGATACATACACACAATATAGATACCGCTTACGTTACGTACCCTTTATTATACAATAAATAGCGCATGTATGTATATTATAACTACATTTAGACGTACACATATATTTAAAATACATTTAATATATTTATACACATAAAGAGTTTGTAAGGATTCGTATACTATGTATACACACCACGTATTTTGTGACAGCCCTGAGGGACTAGGCATTAAGGGTGCTGTCACTTCCAACGCATCATCGATTTATCAGCGGTCAGCACAGCAATGGGCAATGCAACTGGATGTGGCTCCTTTCGGGGCATTCGGTGTGGATATTTCTGATTTTTCCCCTCCTGACTTCCGGACCAAGAGACCTTCTTTTTTTTTCTTCTTCTTTTTTTCTTTTTTTTTTTTTCCTTTTCTCTCTCTCTCTCTCTCTCTTTCTCTCTCTCCCTCTCTCTCTCCGGACCAAGAGACTTTCTTTTTTCTTCTTCTTCTTTTTTTCCTTTTTTTTTTTTTTCCTTTTTCTCTCTCTCTCTCTGTCTCTGTCTCTCTCTGTCTCAGCTTTGTCTTCTCAGAGTTGTGAGAGCAGCTGCTGAGCGCTCACGAGCAATGCACAAGACTTAATTGATGGTGGAAAATTCCAAATGATATTTTGTGTCTAAATGGCAAATTCCTAATGACATTCTGCTTTTCTGCCAGCATCAGAAACTTTCGGCAATGTTTGATCATACACGATTGAACAAAACCCAACAAAAAACTTTATCAACCAAAACCAAAATAAATTTGCACATGGGGTTTCAATCCCCTTACTGTTCTGGTCATTTTCAGTGGAATTTTAACTGCCATAAATTGCCACTTAACTCTTTGGAAAAAAGATCTTATGACAATACGTTTTTCTATCAATTTCTTTCTCGAGACTTTGGTTTGTGCACTTCAAAATAATTTGGTTTATTTATAGCAGAAGTGCGAAAATACTTATAAATATCATAATATATAATTTCCCGATATTAATCTTTTCCAGAAAGAAAAAGAGAGTCCACATATTCGAGTGTCAGCCATTTTGCAAGTTGCTGACAAGAGAGAGAACTCAGTCTGAAATGAGGAAAAGAAAGAGATAATTTATAAGAAACTGGAGATTCTTCTAATATGTAATTTGAAGATAAAACAGAAATAAAACGAATAACTTTCTGGGAGCCTTCCTCTGAAATATACTTCAGAAAAATATTTCATTTTTCATATAAAGAACAAAGACCAAAATGGCTGTTCAGCTTATCTGATGAATCATTAAATATACGTCTTCAAACGACAACTCGAAAAATCTTTTTTGTGAGATACACAACTCTAGTTTAAATCACAGTATATTAATAGTTCAACGAACATTTAAAAAGCGTCTACTTAAGTATGTCGAATATAACATACTTTTAACTCTCAAACTGCCTGGAAAGCAACTCTGCATACTGGTAATTCTAACATCTATCAATAAATACTGCCACTGTTGATGTTTAGAGAATATTAAAATTACCACTACTAAAAGAAAAAAAAGAGGTGACTACTAATATATACCTAGTTTCAAGTTACAATTTTTACCAGCACAGTTTCTAGATTCTTTATACATGAATATGCTAGAAAGGGACCCCACTTCGATTTCCTTGGGGAAAAAAGACCTGTTCGGGCCATATTTTAAAAAAATCAAGACATTTGCTTGAAGCACAGATCATTCCCCAAACCTATCTGGATAAATTATCGGGAAGCGAATTTTGCAGTCCCACTTCCCCTTTTGAGTATCCCCTAGAAAAATTCGTTTGCTGGCAGCGGTTCCTTACTAAACTCCATCTGGTATTTTCAGGACGGCAGGGCTTATTTTAAAAAGTAAATGGCCCATTCGAGTTCACACAGCTGCGGCTGGAGTACGGTTCCGATCATAACAATAGAATTTCATTTCAAACACGAAATACCCACTCTTCCCCACCGACGGGGCAGAGCACAGCTTCCCCCCTGCCCCCCCCCCTCTCCCTTCCGCTACCCTTTCTCCCCTGTGCTCCGTACCTGGAGCGGCGTTCTCCCAAGAGAATTGGTCCCGTTGGGATCCACGCCCGCGTCCAGCAGCTTCCTCACCTCCTGGTGGTCCCCGCGGGCGGCGGCGCTGCACAGGCGGTCGCCGTCGCTCCGGGGGAGCCCCTCCATCGCCCCCCCTCGATCTAAGCCCCACGGCCGCCGCTGGCTTTCCCTCTCCCCTGCCTGCGGTCTCGCCCGGCGCTGCGGCCCCGTCCCTCCCACCCGGCCCCTCCCTCCTGCCCTGGCACCCCACCCCCTCCTGCCCCTCCCGGCGGCGCGGGCGCTGCAGCATCCGCTCTCCCGGAGGCTGCCCAAGGGCACCGGCAGGGCAGGGAAGGACCGCGGGGTGCCGGCAGCTTTCTCTTCAAGCACGGCACCGCGGAGGTCAGCCCGGTTTCAATTTCATCCCCGCCTCACGTGCGGGCGGCTCTTGCGGTGTTTTCCTCTCACCGAGAAGGGATGGGGGCGGCGGCCTTGCGCCCCCAACTTCTCCCCATATTGCGAAGGCAGGGGAGCGGGGCGCGGACCCACGAGCAAACAGGGGTGCAGACCCACGGGCAAACAGGGGTGCAGACCCACGGGCAAACAGGGGTGCAGACCCACGGGCAAACAGGGGTGCAGACCCACGGGAAACAGGGGTGCAGACCCACGGGCAAACAGGGGTGCAGACCCACGGCAGCTGCCTCGGCCGGGGCAGGTGGGGCGCGCCACGCGACTATCTAACGAGGGGGGCTGATGACATGACGAAGGGACTACGGACCTGAACTTTGTCGGGATAGAGAGGGACTTTTTGTGGGAGGGGTGGCTCTGGTTTCTGTCTCCGAATGGGGTCCCGCCCTGCCCGAGCCCCCCCGAACGGTGGGTCCGGGGTCCATCTCTCCGCCCTGCCCCTGCCGAGAGCCGGCGGGCCGGAGGAGGAAGGGACCGGAGAGAAGAGGATCGCTTCAGCCTGGCCCTGCCAGAGCCTCCCGGGAGCAGGAAAACCGCAGCGAGAGCCCGCCAGGGTAAGGTGCGTCTCTAGCGGCGCAGCCGGAGGCTAGGCAGAAGAATCTCGCCTTGCAGCTGTAAAGATCCCGAAAATCCAAGCGTGTGCCTCGTCCCCTTGGCTTTCGGCCGAGCGCTGTCCCGAGGCGGCCTGCAGGCCTCGAGCACGCCTGTGACACCCACCCCCGCCCCAAGCCACCCCCCCGCGGCCGTCGAGGGGGAGCGGGCGGTAGGCACCCACGACCTGCGCAGTGAAGTTTTTATTCTGCCACCTCGAAGTTCCGGGGCAGACTTTTGTAAGAGGCAAGGGGAATAATAAGAGTGTTTTTCAGGGCCTCATGGTCTTGTTTTCCTTCTCCCCCCCTCCCCCCCCAAGTCAGTTCCCTAATCTCCTTTTTATTTATTTGCAGAAGACCGGTGAGGCACCGCAGAAGTATCCGCTGTGCAGATACAGCCCCCGAAGAGCTCTGCATAGCTTAAAGAGGAACACGGTGATTTTATGTCTACATTTACTATTAGCCAAAAGCAGAGACAT
Organism: Phylloscopus whistleri; assembly: GCA_017589585.1. NCBI lineage: Eukaryota > Metazoa > Chordata > Aves > Passeriformes > Phylloscopidae > Phylloscopus > Phylloscopus whistleri. Next base: position 1,497,724 of record JADMLD010000620.1, read on the forward strand.
CCTCGGATGAGGAGAAATAAACACAGATTTATCCCTGAAGAGACGAGTCAGAGGTTCACTAAAATGTCTTCATTTAGTGTGTGCTCATTTAGGCTTTCTGAGCCTCCCTTGCGAAGTTTCTGGGGCAAGTGGCATTGCAAGATGAGAGTCCAACATTTGAGGCGAGACCCTAGCTTCCTCATGGTGAACTCCTACCACATCGTGGGTTTGTTACAATGCGCGGTGCAAAGCGGCCCTCGGGAGAGACAGACAGACAATTTAAAACAAATAAATATATAATTAAAAACCCTCCCAACTTTTAAAAGAGTAGACTTTTTAAAGTCTGTACAGTCTAAGAAATTAAGATGATCTCCCACCCAAAAAGCACAGTATCTTCCAGTTCTTCTTGTGCTCTCTGACATTAATGATAAATGCAAAGAGAAAACCTCGCTGGTTATGTCTGTCAGGTGTCTCAAAATTTCAAATCAATAGTGATGTGTGGCAGGGCTGCAGGTCATCACTGCCTAGCCTCGCTTTTTGTGAAATAGTATTGATTGTGGATTTTATGCATCTGTATGTATAAATATAGGGATACATGTCTTCTTGTGAGCATATAAGCATAAAAATAAGTTGGACTCAATGACCTTAAAAGTCTTTTCCAACCTAGTTAATTCTGTGAAGACAAAAAAAAAAAAAAAATCCACACTCACATGTTAATATATGTTCAAGTGAAGATGTTACTTCGAATCAGAGGGATTGTCTACATCTCCATCTCCACTAAATTATGTTAAAAATTAATCGTGTAAAACAACAAATACTGCCCCATTATTATGTCCCAACATTACTGACCCTCCAAATCACACATAAAACTACTAGAACATTTTTAAGTCACAGCATTTTAAGTTACATTACGTTAAGTTATATTGAAATTATGTGATTCCTTCCCCCTCTAAAAGCAAACCTTATATTATACAATTCTAGCACCAACAGAGAACCTCAGATTAATCAAAACATAACAACACAGATTCATATCTGTAGTTAGGGTACTAATAACACAGCCAATGCTAGCATGTTTTGAAAAAGAACACTGTATTGCACTTGTATCTGGGGGGGGTGGGGGGGCGGAGGGGTGGATGTGAATCCACCTTTTCCCCCAGATAAACCTTACTGCAAAGGTATTTTCACGGGAGTTTAAAAAAAAAAAAAATCTCGTTAAGCAGTGTAGCTATCCCACATTTCTGCTCTTATTTAGAGTCATTATTCAACCATACAGATCTTCGACACTAAAACCAGATCCATTTTAACAGTACATTACAGTAATCCTGCAAGTTGCTCTGAGATGTTTTGATAAGAGCATAAAGGACGGAAGAGATTACATTCCGTTAACAAAGGCGGCCATCTTACGCCGTGTTTAAGGTTTAGCAAGTAATACCCTTTCAACAACAACAGCAACAAAAACAAATTCAAGACATTCACATTTTATCTAACAAGTATTTGGATAATAGCTTCAGGGGTTAATTAAATACTATAAAGAGACAAACTATAAGAACCTAATGTGGCGATTTCCTAGCTTGTAAGTAGGCAAAGAGGGCACGAGAGGCAAGGGTAGGGGAGGCTGCATGGAAGTAACCTGTTTTATGTACAAGTGCGGTGCGGGAAGCAGTTGTTCCGAGTTACACTAAAAATTAAGCAATACCCATGTACAGAACTAGTTTAACGTTATTGTTCTTCACTTTAAAATGTCAGTATATTTGCAAAAATATTTATCCGGATTACACATACTGGTTAAGAATAGGAAAATCTATCACATTTATTTTAGTCGTTCAGAAGTTGTGCCCAAGGGGTTTCTACCGAACTTAAAAATTATCTAAAAATTATCCCAAAATTATCCCAAACAGACAAAGCCAAAATCAAACCACCCACAAAAGCTGAAACATAACTCAAAGAAACTGCAATAATAACGAATAAATACTTCACAGAGTGTATCTTACAATCAGAGATTGGTTAGGGCAGGAAAGGAGATCCTAACATCAGAGATATTACTTCCAATCCCACTCCACCACCCTGCCTCATCCACCCTGGTTTCTAGCGATGGAGCAGCTACAACTTCATTATATGTTACCATAAACAGTTAAAAATTATCCCTGGGTACTGTATTTTTCGTAGGTTTTTTTGGTTTTGTTTTGTGGTTTTATATATATATATTTAAATTAAATTTAACACTCACATATGTCTTACTCCATCTCAGGCCCTTCAAAATAAGATTTGTAGTCTAGACCCAACAGGCATTTTAGAAAAATTCATTCTCCCCGATTAAATGCTCAGGAGAAGGGGACAAAAAAGTAGCAGTACTTACAGGAACTGTGGAAATAGAGTGAGAAAATAATAGCCACACTTTTGGATCCATGAGGGAGTTTTGTCCTTGCTACAGAGAATTTACTTCGAGGTGATTAGCACCCTCATATTTATGTTTGTATTTGATATTCGTGCCTTTCAGGTCGGTCAGAGTTTACAGATTCTTTTTTCTCATTTAGTGTAGAATGAAGAAATGAGGCCTACTACAAATGCAAAAAGTTGAGGCATTTAAAGGCAACAAGGAAAACTGTCTATAGTCTCTGATTTGTATATTTATAGATATGTGAATAAGTTTTTACGTGTGTGTCTGTGTGTACGGCCCCACACTTCTTATTCAAATAGCACTGAAAGCAATCTAAATAGGCAGTGGAGCTGGGAAACTCTGAATTACTTTATTTTCACACCCTGAGTCCTATAGCTTGAAAGCTTAAAAATTTTTACATCTATTTATACATGTATAAAATAAATGCTCTCTATTTCTGAAGTAATTTTGAGCCAATTATTTCTACTTCCCTCCTCCTCAGTTCTTTTCCAGTCTGTCCTCTGTATTAGAGGAGGTTGTGGAATGTTCTAATAACCCTCTATGGGGATTTTGCAGAACAATCCTCAAATTTTCATCAAAATTAATATTCACTTTAGCTTCACTGTATGCCGAATTATTATTGTTATTTTTTATGCGTGATAATCAGTGCCTAGGTCCACAACAATCCGATTTTGCACTCTGCAATAAGAAAAAAGTCTCTAAAACTGCCCGAGCCTCGGATGTCTCTCAAGGTCCTTCATATGAGTTATTTTAATTATTCTTTCTGAAGAAAGCTCTGCCGCTCTGACCCTTATTTCCCATATTTTCGTAATGGCAAGCGAAAGAAAAATAGGCCGCTGTATTTCACTGTCGTTTACAAGAGTGGAAAATAAAACAGTGGCCATTTTCTCTCTTCAGAGCAATAGCTATGTTCCTTGTTTGCAAGGAACTGTCTGAAAAGGGTGGTAAGGGGTGGTGGATTTATATTTTCGTAATAAACTATACAGAAAACTCCTCAAAAACTGGGAGGCAGGGAAGAAATAAGTTACAGCAATTTTTTCAAGAACCGGACATTTTCTACTGCATTTAAATAAATAAATAAATAAATAAATAAATAAATAAATAAATAAATAAAAGTTACCCGCACAGAAACACCCTGCGTGTAGAGATCTAACGTGTTCCCGGAGCCATCCAAGCCTGCGGCGCGGAGGGGTCCCCGCGGCGCTGCCCCGGGCCGCCGCCTCCCGCTCCCGCCGCCCCGTCGGGCCGCCCGCGCCTCCCCCGAGCAGCCCCGCTGCCGCCGTCCTACCTGGGCCGGGGGCTCCCGCCGCGCCTCCGCCGCAGGACCAGCTGCAGGGCGAGGCGCCGCGGCCAGCGCCGCCCCAGCGCCCCGAAAACGCGGCGGAGGATGCGCCAGCCCAGCGCCCGGGCCCGGGCTAGGCTGCGGGTGCGCCGAAAGTGGACGATGCACCTTATCCTGCTAGGCATGGGTGCGGGGAAGCCGCGGGCGCGCCGCGCTACAAATACCTCCCCAGCGGGGCCCCACCGGTGATCGGCCCTCTGACGCTCCATTCATTGGAGAAGATTTTTTTTTTTCTTTTTTTTTTTTTTCTTCTCTTTTCCGTTTCCTAATTTCTACTCCCCATTTCACTTCACCTCCCTCCGCTCCCCATCCCTCCCCTGTATACCCCGCTCTAAACTCCTCCCACTCGATGATGGCTACCGACTCGAAAGCGGGCGAAGGAAGATTGTCAGCGGGGGATGGGGACGGGGGATATCGCCGGCTCCTCTGCCCTCCCACCGCCTGGTCCCGGGGAGCTGCGCTCCCAGACGGGCGTGGAGTCCGGCCAATCGCAGGGCGCTCCCCTGCTTTCAAATAAAGCCTTGGCGACGTCTCCTTGCCCCCCCGCCCCCGCTCTGCCCCTCCAAACACACCGCCTCCCGCTCCCTTCGGGGACTCGTTTGGGGTTTTTTTCTTGTCGCTGGGTTGCTCTCGGAGCCCACTCTCCCCGGGAAAGCCCCGACGAGAAGGGGGCCTGCGGCGAGCCGCAGCGCCGCGCTGGCAGCTCTGCGGGCCGGCTAGCGGATCGCTGCCGCTTTAAAAGCGCGGGCCAGTGCTGGCCCGGGCGAGCAGCTATTTCCTTGTCACATGGCCATTTGAACGCGACGCGGGAGCGCTGCGTAGCGGAGCCAGCGGGGAAGAGGGGCCGGGGGCCAGGGGAGAAAAGAAAAGAGGATCTAGATTTCCCCGCGCCGGCTACAGAAACGGGTAATGAATGGCCCCCCTCCCAGCCCCCGGGCCTTCTCCCTGTTCGTGCTCCGCGGTGTCGGACCTCTTCGCTTTCCTTTTGAAGGGCGAGGTTTTGGAGCCGGGCGGGGGAGCAGTGGGGAGTCTCTCAGAAGCCCCAGTCAACCTGCTGGCGCTCCCCTGCCCGCCCGGCCCCCAGGAAGCACCGGGGAGCCGCCCAGACCCGCGGCAGCCGGTGCCGAGCCGGTTCTGCCGCCGGGGAGAGCATCCCTGGGCGGTGGAGGGGGTTACTGCTGCCTCACCGCCCCTCTCCTCACCCCAAGAACCCTTCTGCCTGCGCTCCCCGCCCCACGCCCCCCGGGTGCGGGTTACCTCCGAGCGAGGCGAGGGGAGAGCCATGGGCAGGGAGACCGCCGCTTCTGCTGGCGCATCTTCGCCCTCCCCGGCGAAGCTGGTGACGCCTTGAGGCGGCTGGGGAGAGGGGTCGGGGCAGCTCCGGGGCTGCGGGGAGCCGCGGGAAAAGCGCCGGGAGGGGACGCAGGGTGACAGTCCCTGAGAGGGGTGGTGAGCATAAGCGTGTGCAACACCCCCTCACAACAAACACTTCCTTTCTCTCGGATGGACAAAAAATAATAACTCCGATGGCAACGGAAGGTTTCTCCTTGCCTCGGCACGGAGTAACCCTAACAGCGTTGATAAGGAAAGGCCTGTAATGGTTTCTTTTCAAGTTCCGATTTCAATCTCGGAAACTGTGTGAGTAAAATCGGCCATTTCGAAATGAAAGCACCTTTCGAGAGAAGTTTCTTTTTTTTTTTTTTTCTCCCCTCCCCCTTCCCCCCCCCCGCCGTTATTTTTCCTCCTCTTCTCCCCTGCCGTGATTACTGCTTCCCAACAGGAAAAGCAAAATTCAGAGAAATGAACACCTACCTGGCTGTGTGATGCAGATGCCGGAGCAGTGGTGAGAGGATGGACCGACAACTTTGGCAGCAGAAACCGAATACCCATCAATGCTGAATGCATGGCTGATCTGGGGCTCGTCGTGCACAGGGTGCAAACCCTGCTGCAGAAGGGTGTACGTGTGGTCACACGTGTACTCAGTTATAGGGGCAATATTAAAAATAAAAATTTCAAGTGATCTGCCACCTTAAACACAATGCTTTTTAGGGCTTCCTTGACGAAGTGTACTGCTGCTGCTGTTTGTTGTTAACTGTTACTATTCTTTTCAAGGAGGGCTCCAAGCCCTGGAGCGCCACTGCTGCTGCTGGAAGAAAAGGTGCCTGTAGAAGCTCCCACAGCCAAGCGGGATCTTGCTGGTGATCCCCATCCTTCCGTGGAGTGAGTAGTCCCCACCATGGGCCTGATCTGGGAAGGGGCTCTGGACTTACTCCACGAGGCAGATTTATAACAATTAGGTATTTAGCCCTGCTGGGTTTTGAGGGCATACTCTGCTTATTTGGTGCAGTCAGTCGAGCAAATTGTGTTGTTTCCTTGCCAGCTTTATAAACATTAACAGTGGTAATATAATATTGCTACTTTTGTTACTGTAGTTTCATAAGACTTAGTGGAAATGCTAAAAATTTGAAATCCAATCTGGTTCTTGGAGAAAATGACGATTTAAAATAGGAATACGGGTCCAATTGAGGATGAAAGTGTAGTTTAATAGAACCTTACTGTTCTGTAAGGAGTGTGGCCAGGCTCTAGCTTTCCCTCATCTCCACACCTGGCTGCAGCTTCTTTATGGTTCCCACAGGCATGGGATGCAGGCACTTAACTGCTGCATCCCCAGTGTTGTCCTTGGTTCAGCTATGCCATGTTCTAGGGAAGAGTGCAGCACAAATTATAATCGCATATTATAATGTTACATGTTTTCTATTTAAATATATGTATAAAATATGTGTATAAAATATGTGTTCTAGACATTCTTAGGATGAAAAATTGTGAATATAAAGATAACATAAATGTTTGATATGTGTTTTATATACATAAAATTTCGTTATAATTAAACCACGGTGCATAATTAAATGACTAAGCATATTACATATAAAATAATTAATAAGTAAATATATCACATTGATGAATAATCATAACGTTTTATATTTGTGTGTTCTAGATGCGTATCATGTATATTTTACATAGGTATTACATAGATATGTACACTAATTACATAACTAAATATTTTATAGCGTGACAACATGTACGAAGTAATTCTAAAGCATGCATTGTATGAAATTACATTATAATAAATATCATATTCCAACATGTTACAAAAATGGTATATACATTATTTTTCATGTTTATATATGAGATACCTAGGGGTTGGATACTCAATAGGAATGCAAAACCGAGATAAATCTTTTTCACTTTTTCTAGAGGTAGCTCTGCAAAGTGCCCAGGTTAGCGCTGGGGTACGAGACCTGAGCTCTGTCACTGCCTCGCCTGGCTTCCCTTTCTCAGCCCCTAAGGTGCAGGACGTGTGAGCACAGACTCAGACGGGTTCCAGGGAGGCAGGGTCTGCCACCTGTCCCGCAGCGGCTGGGAGCCGCGTCCCCGCCGCCCGCCTCACCGCCCGGCTCCCTGCTGTCCGTGCGCTCCCTCAGCACACCTCTCTGCAGCCTCGGGGACTCGCTGTGGTGACAGCGGGGTCTCCCCGCCTCCTCCTTTCACCTCGGCAGAGGCTGCGCTGCCGCTGTATCTTTTTCCTGGGGTGCTCACATCCAACTCCCCCGGCACCGCAGCAGCCAGTGAAACCAAACATGTATCGATTGTCGCATAATACATAGCCCCCCTCCTCGCTCCGCCACCAGCAGCAGAGCTGTTTCAAAGGTTTGCTTGTTCCTTTACAAATTGTGTCACCTCCGAGCATCTTGGGAAGCACTGCAGTCGAGGTCAGATGTATGACTTCTAATTTTTCGTTTACGGCTGCTTTGGTTTTACAATCCCGTGATTTTTTAGAAGTACTAAAACTCAGGAGAAGTCACTTGTAAGTTGTTAAAACAACGAGTACTTCAACTGGGGACCATATCAGGCTTGCAAAGACACAAATCTCTCCTTATTTTCTCCTTCCAGGTCCTGGTCATGGTTGCAGCCTATATAAGGAGAGCTGCGGATATGCTGCCTATACATGTACAGACATGCACAGCATCCTACGTGGTTTTAAGAAGGTATTTACCAAAGCTGCAATCACATCAGGAAGCACTGATACACTGTCTAGCTGGTTTTGCCAGAGAGAAGTAGATTGGCTTCAGCACCCCTTCAGTTCGGTTTAACCAAAATCAAACAGGGAACTGTCAGACCAGGGAGACCCTGAAGCCTTTCCCATCTTCTTCAGATGGAGGGCTAGCAAGCGTGAGTGGGGAGCACTCGGGGAGCAGAAAGTCCAGAGGCGGCCCCATCAAAACAGAGGAAGGGTTTGTAGTACCATATCTCTGTGCGGGGATTTTTCTTCATATTTAATAGTCAATATTTGCTATTCAATATTTTCACATTTAGTATTTTCTTACTTCATACTTCAGACTTCGTGTTTCATATTTCTCTTCAGTGTTTGGACTCTTGTGTGAAAAGGGGGGCCTGCGGAGGATAGTATAGCATTTCCAGTGCAGGATAATACGCGGGCAAGAGTGAAAAATACGTCTTTCGTGCATCCCAGCAGGGAAACGCGATCCGCGGTTATTCACAGCACCGCATGAATACTGTTCCGACTTGGTGTCTCCCGCGGGAAGCGGCGCGGGGAGAGGTCAGGCACGGGGGGCGGGTGGCGCAGGTACCGCCCCACCGCTCCGTGCGGGCCCCCCGCCGCCACCTCGAGGCAGCCGGGGCGCGGGTCCGGGCGGCAGCGGCTCGGCCACCCGCGGGCTGCCCATCATCATCACCTGCCGGGAGAGACAGCCTCAGCGCCCGCCGCAGAGAGCTCCGACTTTCTCGCTCGGCCCGGAAGGAACAGGAGTCCGGAAAGGAGAAGAAAATCCGCGGGTGGAGCATAGAGATCGGCTCTGGACATGCCACGAACGGTGAAGAACATGCACCCGTCGGGGGAGTTTTGCCGCATTGGAAAACTCCCCTTTATCCGCTCCAGGGGACAGGAGAGAACAGGTGGGGCAGAGAGGTTCGGGAGCCCTGACGGGTTCGGCGCGTGTGGATGCGCACCGGGCCTGTTCCGCGGCAGGAGCCGGCCAGGGTCTTTAGGCTTGGAGCAGACGAACCGGAGGGAGGGGCTCGCCCTTCTCCCGACGCGCTCCCACAGAAACACCGATCAAGTCCCAGGTGGGACTTGGTCCCCGCGGAACCCCGCCGGTGCAGCGGCTCGCGGGGACCGCCGTCGTTCCGCTGGCATCCGTGACACTTCTCCAGAGGGTCCTTGGCAAGGGGAGACGCGCAATGCAGGGAACCCTCCGCGTCTGCGGCGCCGCACCCGCACTCCTCTCACCGTCAGGAGGGAATTAACCTGTTGCCTGACCCGCGTGTCCAGGGCAGTACCAACGCGTCCGGCAGCCCTCCCCCTCGGGCTCGCCGTTTTCTAAGCTGGATTTCCCCTAGTGCACCCAGCAGAGCGTTCAGCACAGGGGCTAAGTCCCTGCCGCGAAGGCTGGGGGGAAAAAAACCAACAAACCAAAACCAAAAAAGCAAAAGCACTGGAGGACGGCAAGAGAAACGTATTTCTAGTGAAATGCTCCACCGACATTTTGTAGGACAGTGTTTCGCAAGCACTGGCAGTAAAACTTATATATAGCTTCTCAGACTATTCCAGTTTCGTTTTATTTTGAAATTTTAAGAAAAAGCTAGATATAACTGCCGCGAAAATTAAGTCAGCCTTTATAAATTTAACCTCTACTACACCTCTGGGTGCTACGTCTATCTACGCGTTCATCCGAGTGTAAAATGTGGGCAGACTGAGCCCCACAGGAATTGCTCGTTGTCTACCTGCAGCGTCAGCTGGGCAAGGCTGTCGCGACCGGGTGTTTCCGAGAGCCACCGAATATCCTTTCTCCTCATGGGATCGGAGATAAAAAATACTAACAGTCATATCAAGCAGAAGACGAGGTATAACGAAAGGGAAATTATTTCTGCAAACGTGAGTTGTTACACTTTATTGCACGTTTATTGCGAGATGAGCATTAAAGCTCTCGGATTTGAGTCATCCGAGTTGGTTCAAATAAAGTAAAGGGTTGCTGAGACTAAAACCTCCCTGTCGCGGCAGTCACCGGAAAACACTTTCTCCTTCCCAGAGAGGCGAGAAGAACCCCTGTGTCACGCCGCCCCGACAGCAGCCGAGCGCAGTGACGGGGGCGGCCGCCTCCGGGGTACCGGAGGGCCCGCTGCCGCCCCGAGACTGCCGCCGCCCCCTCGGGCAGGGCACGGAGGGCCGCTGCCAACAGTCCGCCTCCCTACTTGCACGGTGGTGGTCCTACCGTAGAAGTCGATGGCCTTGGGTTCCGCCGCTCCGTCCAGCAGCTCTCCGAGGAGCTGCAGGTCCCCGCGGGCGGTGGCGCTGGCCGGCTCCTCCGCCACCGCGCCTCCCGCCCGCCGCGCCACGTCCCGGCCCGCCGCGCCCCGCACAGCGCCGCAGCCGTCCCGGCCCGCGGGGAGCGCCTTGCCCACGGGAACGCCCGGCCCGTGCCCCCGCCGGCCCCGGCCCGGGCCTGGAGGTTCTGGCGCGGTGCTGTCGCCGAGGCCGCCTTCACCTGCCAGGACGCGGCGGAGGCTCCCGGCTCTGGTTTTCTTCAGCCGGCTGGTGCCGCCCGGCCTGTGCCGTGTCACCGCGGGCCTCGCTGCCCTGACAGGGCCGAGCGACCTGCGCAGCTCTTCGACGGCAGAGAGCGCTCGGCTCCCGGGCGGGCGGCCGGTGGCGGGGAGGGCTCTCCACCTTTTATTTCGTCTGTTATTTTATTTTCCGGGGCTTTCTCTTGAGGGCAGCAGCGTCTTAACCAGTGCCTGACTGCCACGAGAGGAGCAGGGGCGGGGGAGGAGCAAAGGTAGCGAAAGACTTTAACGAGAGCGGGACATACGGAGGAGAGGAGCCCCGGGACGGCGGGCCTAGTGTTAGCAGGGCCTCTTTCCCCCCGATGCTGTCTCCTCGCCCTCTCGGGACACCCCTCGGCACCCGAGGCGCAGGAGGCGGAGGTGGCCGCCCCTCCTCCCCTTCTCCTGGGTGAGCTGCGAGCTCCTGTCACTGCTTTTTTACTTGGCAGGGGCACTTAAACAAGAGACAGCGGGCGCGGCGGTGCCGATAGCCTTCACTCAGACAGGAATCGCTGCTGCGACGTCGCCACCCCACCGCCTAAACCGCCTTTTTCTTTTTCCTTGTCTCTCTCTCTCTTTTTTTTTTTTTTTTTTTTTTTTTTTTTTTTTTTTTTTTTTTTTTTTTTCCCTCTTAAAAAGTTGGAAGCTAAGCAAAGGCCGCGGCGAAGAAGCAAGCTCAGCACCCTCAGGGTTCCGGCCGGCCTCCCGGCAGGCAGCGGGGCCAGGCGGGCCGGGGCGGGGCGGGGCGGAGCGGCCGGGGGAGCGCGGCGGCGGCAGCACCGCGGACAGCTCCCCGGCCCGCCGCCCACCGCCTCTGGCCGCCCACCGCCCCGGGGGAGCCCCCCGCCCCCGCACCGCTCCCCAAAAGTACCCTTTCCAAGCGCCCCGCATGTGCGCACGGGTGAAGTGCGACTGCCGAGCCGTGTTGGGCATGTTCCTAAAACTGTACTTGGCCAAATTCTTCTTCATCGTTACGCTTTTCTACTGTTTCTATGTTTAGATAGGTAGAAATTAGTGGAAATTTTTTCACTCACAATGAAGAGCTTCCTGATAGAAATTGTTGCTTCTGGTTAAGTAATTGAGCATTTAAACATGATCTGGCGATTTCCTTGGGTTTGGGTTTGGCTTTTTGTTTAGTAGGTTTGGTTTAGTTTTCTTTGCTCTTTACTAATGAGTTTTCCATTCAAGCACCGGATGCCATACAGATGTGAAAATAAAGGTGTTTCAGATTGTTTACATGAAATAAAAGGAAACGAGTGGAATAGTTTAATCTATACACCCTGGTATGTAGGTCACTGTAAAATGGAAACACCCAAGCTGTGAGCAGTATAGTTAAGCCTTGAAAAGACTGCAAGCTGATCTTTATGGCAGTTGTAGTGAAGAGCAGTATTATTGAATCAGTTTAATAGAGATGGTATGTTGATCCTGAATCTCAGCTACAGGACAAACAATAAAGAAAAAGGATTCTAACAAGGCTTTGATGCCAGTGATATATCCATAAGGTAAAAATAATAATGTCTATTGGAATTGTGTGAAAGATGTAGGTGGGGCACTTTATTTTAACAAAGAAAAAGCATAAAAATAATGCCTGAAGAAAGATAAGCTTTCTACTTATTTAACTTGTTATTCCAAGGCTATGTGGTAAATAAGATAACCATGCCCCAAAATATTCCTTCACACTGCTTTCCAGAAAGGGTGGCATTTACTACCAACTTCATGAAGTAACACGGTCAAATATATATTAATGACAAATGGAGGAGTCCTTCACAATTTCTCCCGCAGATCAGAAAAACCCACACTGTGCTGTAAGGGAAGACTCCCCTCCAGCAAATTCATAAATGTTCCCTTCTCCCTTTTGCAAACTCATAAATGCTCATTTTCCTGACCAAGAAAGGAAACCCTGTCCATTAGCAAAAAAATGAGATATTTTAGCTGGAAAATGCTTGTCTTGGAGCTGGAATCTCAGACAGAGTTTTCCTTTTGTTCTGGATATGCATGTGCTGTCTGAAGGACAATTTCACTGTCCAGTTGATGGTAGCTTTAAAGAAGCTGCTTCTTTCTGTTTCGAAATGACTTCTTTCTGTTTCAAAGTTAATAGTGGAAAGGTAAATCTTACAATCATGAGCTTAAAACAATCCTCTAGGGAGGTGTCACACCTTTCTGTGCTGCAGGTTTATTAATAATGCATACAGACAGTGATGAAATGCCAAATAAATACAAATCTTTTGGCAAGTAGAAAGACCTTGCAAGCATTGCAAGAATGCAATTTTCTGTAATCAAAAACAGGAAAGAGAGACATTGAGAGATTTAAGAACTCATTAGTATGCATAAGGTGTAATCAACTTAGTATTGCACAAAACCACCAGCCTAATTTTTCCTGGGGAGGAAAAAATTATTGGCAGTTTGTCCTGGATATGTTTTCTTCTAACAGACACCCTTTAAGCAGTTACATTTGGAGTAGAAAGTTCTGTTCTTCCCTTACCTGGGTCTCTTACTCTGGGGGGTGAGAAAATAGCCAAGACTGGTGATGTAACATTCCTTTTCTGGATCAAAATATATAGGCAAATAAGCCAGAACAGAAAAACATCCTGGTTTTGCACTTCTTTCAAATGGAAGTATAGAAACACTAACTCTAATTTAGTTTGTCTCTTTGTGACAGTATTGACAAAGTATTTTGGAAGTTTATTTTCTCTTTTTTGCCCCATTGTTCTTTATGTATTATTTCAAGGATAGTGGACATCAGCACTACAAAACACTGCATTGACACCCTTCTGGCAATTTTATGGCTATTTACCCAACTGTGTTTGTGAGCTCTCTGTGTGCACTATTACTCTTACTGAAGTTGTTAGTCTTACAGATGAAACTTGAAACTTTTTTTCAAGTTTACCTTAAAATTTGCTCCCACATTTTGTTATCATGTTGGATATGTAATTCGCTTTCCCGTGGCTCTTTGATAAAACATTCTCTCAGAACAGCTTACTCAGAGGTAGAGAAAATACTCTATTAGAAAACCAGCAGCAACAGAACGAATGACACCCTCCCACCCCACAAAAAACTGAACAACAAAATCCTGACCCCCCAAAAAACCTCAAAACAAACAAACAAACAAACAAACAAACAAACAAACAAACAAACAAACAAACCACACACAACCAAAAACCCCAAACAAAACAAACAAAAAGCCTGAATTACTTTCTTATGTTGAAGAACTGTAAGCTACCAAAACATCAAAACCAGATGCTAGCCAACTACTTTGTCTGCAAACTATCCCTGATTTTGTTTTTTGATAGTAAGTTTTTTTCCATACCAGAAAGGGTTCCCTGATCCACAGATGTCACACTGGTTTGGTCCTGTGGTTTGTACTATGGAAATCCTGATAAACCACAGCATCAAAAATGTGCTATATAGATATAGGGGTTTTATTTCTCTTTTCCTTTTTAAACTTTCATTTTATACACCTTCACATTCAGAGATACAGCTGGCTGCAGATAAAGACATGAAAGCAGAATCTAGAATACAATATTCAGTTCACAAAGTGTAGCACAGCCACAGCTTTGCACCTGTGACATCTGTGGCAATTGCAGCAAAAGTTCTTAGAATCTAAGTAATAATTCTCATGTTCCCGTCATTTAACTGTACAGTGCTGAGCAAATCCCTCTGTCTCTTTGGCTGGGTTATATGTGTACAGATTGTGGTCATAGACCTGAAGGACAGTGGGAGAAAAACTACTGAATTTGATATATTATCAATACAAAAAGTCAAACCATAAAGCCTTCCATACTGTCCATACGCTGTCCATGGGCTTTGTGATTCTGCAATTCCAGGGAGCAGTCATCCATTGTCTGAAGAAGAGTGAGTCAGGCAGTGTGCTGAGGGTTAAGCCATGCTTAACATGTCAGACCAGGTATCAGGCATCCCCCATAATCAACAACTATGTTGAAAAGTTACATAAAATTCACAGTTAGCATGGATTAATCATTTAATTAATTCCCCCAAAGTATGTGCTTGTATAACCATTGTTAATTACAAGACTTCTGCCAAAGCTGCAACACACCAATCAGCTTGCATTGGAGAATCAGTCCTATTGCACGAGCTTTTTTTGATTTTGATCAAGAGTATGGTGGCCAAAATCAACAAAAAGCTATTGGTTTCTCTCTACAGTTGGGCTACATACAAGCACACTGAGATTCTGTAGGTTAAATTTAATCCAGTAGTAAACTATCCTTTTTGATTGATGCATCTTTATTGCTATGTATTTATATCCCCACAGGGAACAAAGGAGAAAGATTCCCCAGTCAGAGTCAACTCATATTCAGCTCATGTTGAATTATTCCAAACGGGGCTGGGGGTCTCAGAGGCAGAGCAATTTAGTGCATTATTACAACAGACAGAAATTTAATTTACCTGAGCCCACAGGTACCAAGGATTACTTACCGTTTTCAATTTTTATTCAGACCATATGTCAGCTGGTTGCAAAGTCAGCTTTGCTGTCTGAATGTTTAGTGAATGTTTCTGAACTTTTTGGCAGACCATATGTCAGCTGGTTGCAAAGTCAGCTTTGCTGGCTGAATGTTTAGTGAATGTTTCTGAACTTTTTGGCAGCTATGCCTGTCCTACCTTTAAGTAAGGAACACAGAGAGAAGATTAAGATGTTTTTTAGAAGCTGAAGAATTTGTATTAAATTAGTTTCGTCTTGCTTTTGTAAAGCCCATGAAGTTTTAAGAAAAAGAGAAGCATTACGAGTTTTCTTTCCTCTAGCCCAACTTGCTTTGTAGGTCAGCTTGAAAATCAGTTGTTATCTTCCCAACCTGTTTGGCAGACTACTGAGGACAGGAGGAGTCTCTATTCAATGCAGCTATTGAAAACCCAAGATATGAGTAACTATATAATATGCTTTAGATTATCACACTGTAACTCCAAGCAATTTAGGTGATCTTTAGCTTGTCTCTTAATTTTATAATCTTCTGTGGTCATATTTTCAAACCTGTTTCATAAAGCTAAGATTTTTCTTTTACCTAATCATATAAGGCCATAAACTGAGTATCAAAAAAACAGGAAACAGGATAATGCTCAGACTTGTGAGCAACTGAGACATGAACTCAGACTGGCAGGGAATCCGAATTGTTTATTCAAAGAAACAAGCTGAAACAAAGAAACTTTTTCAAGGCACAGTATTTCCTTACATGGTAATTCTCACTACACCACCTATCCCGTGTTGCCACCCCAGCAAAACGCTTTCTAGATGTCCTTCTATGGGGTGATCACGCCACGCCGTTCACCTGTCTGTCAGCTTCTGGCAGGCTGCTCTCCGTAGGCACCTCCTCACCCCAATGTCAGGTGGAGACAAGCTGCTCTGTGCTGCCGTGTGCTCCTTTGTGCTGCCCTATGCTTCTGCAGGCGTGTCCCACAGCCCACAGACAACTCCTTCCCGTCTCTTCCCACCCAGACTAGTCACACCAAAGTATGTAAAAATTCATCAGAATGGTGAAGCATTGGTTTGGCTCTAACCATGGCATTACTTCTTCAGAACATTTATTAAGTGCTTGTCTTGGGTTATGGAATCAAAAATGTGTATTCTATTTTCATCTGCTGAAAGCAGTTGGGGAATTGTTCTTTATCTCTTGTAATTTTGGAAGGAGGAGGGGGGGGGGGGTGCCTTCTGATAATGGGCCATTAACACCTCCCCGGACTATATCCTCCCCAGAGCCCCCAGAGCGGTGCATCTGCATTCCATAATCCTATTGTGAGATGCCCCACCCAGTGGGGGGAGTCAACCATTCCTGCCGGGAAAAAACTGAGACTGGGGAACAGGAGCTTGCTGGCTTCACCCCGATTCCTGGGAGGAAGACTGCACCTCATCTCGCCATCACCAGACCCCATCTCACCATCACCAGACCCCATCTCACCATCACCAGACCCCTTCTCACCACCCCTGGACCCTTTTTGGCTACAGGATCATCCCTACTTCAACAGAACCACATCTGCCACTCCAAGAGGACTTACTTTGGGACTGCTTCCAACACCCTGACCAACAGGGCGCCAGGTTGCAGCTCTGATTCTGTCAGGGCTTTCCCAAATTGTTGTTGTTTGTTTGCTGCTTTAGTGGGGTGGTTTTGTTTTTCTACCACATTTGTATTATTGATATTCCTAGTAAAGAACTGTTATTCCTATTCCCAAATCTTTGCCTGAGAGCCCTTAATTGCAAAATTATAATTTGGCGGGGGTGAGGGGTTTGCATTCTCCATCTAAGGGAAACCCCAGTTCCTCTGGCAGATACCTGTCTTTTCAAACCAAGACAGTGCTGGAAGTAGCTGTTTAGCTGAAAACTAGAGTGTTTTCAAATCTGTAAGTAGTTTTCTTCCAAATGTTGAACTTTCTTGCTTCTTGTCATGTCATAATTTCCCCTATTCATCACCTTTGTAACAGTCTTCCAAAACAGAGGAGGTGTTCACTCTGATAAGTCAACTTTACCTGATGTCTCTCAGACATCAAAAATAAGTCTGCCCACTAGCTTGGTCTTTTGTTATTTGCCATTCAAAGCCCTTTTGCAATAGCGAGAAAGTGGAAACATGGATATGGAGATGATGTCTGAGGCTTTAGTCAAACCCCACCCTTAGGCAGGCAAAGTATGGGTTTCCATGCTGTAAGAGGGGTGGTACAGCTGAAGTTACGTTAAAACATTTGTGTCAAGATATTCTGATCTCACTGAACTTGCCTTAAAATATTTGATACTTAAAACACTCTTATTTTTCTATCTAGTAACTGACTCTTCGATAAATTTCAAGGCAAATATCTTTTGCCTTGGAGAAGGAAGCATAAGCTGGAATTTTAGTTTCTATCTAGCTTGCATTCCACTTTTGAATATGGATGGGTTTTCCTTACTTTCTTATGAGTTTTTTTTTAAATGTGTAATATAGCTTCAGAATACCCTGCCAAAAGTAACATCAGGTAGCTCCAAAGTGTCCAGGGATGAGTTTTGGGTCTGAACCTGGACCAAGGCCTAACATGAGGATGTAGTAGATCTGATTGAAGACATTCAGTATTTAGTAGGATTGATGATGGAATGGTGTTTGAGGTTTGGATTCCTTTATCATTCTGCAGTTTTTATGTACAACACTGCCTAGCAGGACTCGTTATTCAGTTAACTTGTTTGCCAAGTGTTCACAAGTAAAATAATCTTCAGTAAAATGTTGAATGCATATTATGTGTGCAGTATTGGTCCATTTAACATGTGCTTTGTAGAGTGTATATTCACTGTGGAAATGTTGATGATAGATGAATCAGGTAGTGGAAAAATATCTTCCCTACATTTCTAAAACACAAATTAGTCTTTGTCTTTAAATCACCTTGGGTTCACTGGTGTTTCTGATTCATGTCTTGTGATCTGAAGTGTACCCTTTCTGCGGTTCCTTTCTAGAACCTTACTATGTTTCTATGGTTCTACAGTTTCTCCAGTTAAACATTCTGTTTTATAGGTAAGGTTCTCTTCTGTTTAAAAAATTCCAGGAGATGCTTGTGTTATGTCTGTGTCTGTAGACACAGCTGATGGTGAAAGTTAATATCTCCCACAGAAAAACAGGACTAATCAAGCAATCAAATCTAGTGTTACATATGTACAGTTATTTTAGTGTTTTCTGACAGTTTTTTCTATACAATAATCTCTAAATATGAAATTCATCTATAAAACACTTTTATTATTCATAGCTGTTGTAATTATGGATAAACAAGGAGACACCATGTGGTCATGAAAGGCCTACCTTGATACTCTGTTGGCTTCTAAACAGCCATGACCTTGGACTGAAGATATAATAGGTTTATTTTTAACATAAGAACACAGATGCTTTCTGTAAATAGAATAATGAAAGAGATTTGCCTTGTAATTTATCAAAGAGTCAGTGAGTAGATGGAACAATAAGTGTCTTTTAAGTATCAAGTATTTTAAAGCAAGCTCTGTAAAATCAAAGTATTTTGACACAAATGTTTTAAAGTAACTTCAAATTTATTGTTTGGCAGTGCTGGAATTCTTGTGCATATATGATCTCATCAAACAGAATGGCATATTTTATAATACATACATAGATTACATGGTTTTAAACAAAAAAAAGAGAGCATGGTATGGTTTTAAACTAAACTCTTTATACCTGAGGAGATCTCTGTTGTCTGTGGTTTATCTTTTGCTTATTAGACTGGTTAAACTGTAAGATTTCTATCATTAAAACTCCTTTCCGGCTATTCAATTTTTTTTTTTTTTTGTTGCAGTGATAAAGCTTGTGTTGATGCCTTAAGTTTTAGCTTTTGTATTTTCCAGACTCTGTATTGCATTAGTATGTAACTCTGAACTTCATATAAAGTGTCCATAGCAAGTTCTCCTCACAGTTTCATCCTTTTCCAGCCCGAGAACCAAGGACACCATTGCAGCTTCAGGCCCAAAAAGTATAAACAACAGTGAATTGAGGAGAGCAATCTGGGACTTCATAACCTGAAGCTGTAATTGGACAATTAATCCCAATACATAAATGGACCAAAACTTATAAAAGTGTGAAAAAGTGTGACCCTGTTGTCCATCTTGGGTGGAGCCATGGCCAGGCTCTTGTACTGCCCAAGGTGTATCCTTTGAAGGCCTCTTAATAAATACCTACTTTATTCCTTTAACACTGTCTGCCTCTGTTCTAGGTAGCCTGGCAAGGCATAAGTTTCACATTGCAATTTAAATTTCTTATGTAAGCAATGTTTTTTAGAAAAACTTCAGTAAGACTACCTGTCAAAGAACAGTCCTGTTTAGAAATGTAGGCTGGGACATTTTTGTTTATGAACAAGTATCGTTTTCTCATGGTCAAGGAGGCACTGTGATTCTGGAGTTTGTGTCTGCAGAGTGATAGCAGACTCCTCACCACCTGCAACCTTAAGGTACTCTCTTAAAAGATGAGTCACCTGACTAGCCTTGTTTCTCATGATGCTGTATTTCATTATTTCTCTTCATATTTCTATTTGGCTTGGTTAGATATAGTCACAGTAGCACCACAGCCTTTGGTGAAATTAACCCAGAAAAGCATAATCATCTATCTGTAAGCCACAGAGGGTGCTCAAAGTGAGGAAAAGACAATAGGTTTACCACTCTGTGTCAGTATGCCTGGTCTTTTTGTTTGTTTTGTTTTGTGAAATAAAAGCATCTCAGGATGATTTTGATGTTAAACAATCATTGGCATCCCATTTCAGGGGCCGGAATAGCTTCTAATTCCTTCATTACTTTCCTGCAAAGGCTGAGTAGTTAGTCGTGCAGCAGCTGCTGAGCACAGCAGGATTATGTACCTAAACTGCTGCTTTTGCTGCTCTATGGATGCTGCAGTGCAAGCTGCTGTGTGTGCTATGATGAATTACCACATGCTATTTTGTTGGGTATTTTGGGGACAGCCTATGATGGCTGCTAGAAAGCACATTTGTTCATGTGTTTGTTTTCAAGTTACATATTCACAAAAGGCCACTGCCCAGGAAGCACAGGTGTTTTGCTTTCTCTTGCTCCTGGAATGGCACTGTGCCTTCCTGTCATAGGATATTTGCACATAAGTTACCATTCCTATAGTCTGAGGTATCCTTAACCACTGTGCAGTCCTCTATAAAGCTGTATTTATTAACTCCCAGTTTTATTTAAGTACAAAATCTTATTGAAAGTTTCTACTGAAAAGGAAAGATGATTTTATTTACAGTAAGGGAAAGCTGAGGGTTTCTTTTTGTTTTTCTTCCCTTTCAGTTGCTGATTTCTGTTGTGTTTAAATACTGTCCACACACTGTGTAATCTTGCAGTGACCCATAATGTCCTAATGCAGTACATGTGCTTGACTGTGCTAGCTGCTCCCTTCAAAGTATAACATTTTACAGCTCAGGATCCCTTCTTCTGTTACTCCCACTGCAAAACTTCGTTATGTGAAGTGCAGCTTCCTGTCTGACTCCTCTGAGTAATGACAGGATTTCTGCAGCTGAGTTTCTGCAGCTGGCAGGACAGCCTCCTTTGCAGATGAAAGCCATTAACATCCCAGGCTAGGGCCTGCTTGCCATGTCTTCATTTATTGGGCTTGCATCAGCCCTTCTGGTTGAGCTCCAAAGCAGTGACTGTACCAAGCTGAGAGGCAGAAACCTTGGAGCATACCACCTGCTGCAGCTGGTGCAGTGCTGGCCTCCCAAGAGTGGGCTAAGTTTCGGTTGGCATAATTTTCAGGTCTCTGCAGTGTGTATCAAGCATGTGATTTCCTCCACATGTGCTGAATGTAGATCTTCCATCTATTCAGTTGAATGTGAGGGCTTCTGACTAACAAAGTTTTATGTGGATTTAGAAAAAGCAAATTTTAAGATAAGGGTGGTTGTTTAACAGTCAGCACTTAGAAACTGGAGAAACTTGGAAGACTTTGAGAATTGCTCCTTATAATCTTAAGTTCATACTTCTGCATTTTAAGATTGCATGCATACCTATATGGCACATGATGGTGATGACCTGTGACCATCCTAGGTTTATGTGCTATTATATCTCTGGTGTTTCTTAGAGGTGGCAGCAAAGCAGAGCACCACTACTGTGAGTGTTGTATGAATAAGGTCTCAAAAATAAATACAATATGGCTGTTTGTTTATTTTGTTTTGGGGGACCCTTCTCCCCCCAAACCCCCCACATTTATAACAGCTTATATTCAAGCATCAAGAGTAACCACTAGGACTTCCAAACACAGAGGAAAGAGTACAGTGAGGAAGTGATTAACAAGATTATTGCAAGAGAGGAACTAACATTCGTGGAGAAACAGGGGATGTGATCAATGTGACATTCATCTGTGGGTAATGCCTGCAAGCAATGGGATACTGTTTTTAATGGATGCATGGAGGTTATACCTATGACAGATGCAACCACGGGCCATGTGGGCTGCAAAAATAGACCAGGCAGGGGCAGCATGTGTAAAGGGGCTTGGCACACCCCAGCTCCAATAGACATGGCTCCTGCTTTTGAGGCTGATGGTAAGCAGACCTCTCCATGTCTGTGGGAGATGGAAGGTTGCTCTGAGGCAGCTCTGGGGCAGAACTGGACTTTTCTGTACTCCTCGGTTATAGTTGAATATCCGTGTTTTGTAAGACTGGCTTTACTAAAACAATCCCACAGTTTCCATGCCCTATAGCCAGTGGCGATTTTTCAGTCATATGCTTCTTGAGGAAGACCCTTACTCTTTGTAATCATTGTTTTTATCGAGGGATAACAAGCACGGTGCCTCATACCACACCTGCTGCCCTCCCTCGCCCTGCGGAGTCTGCAGCCTCACTCCCTGCCGGGGCAGCGGAACTGCCTTTTTTGTTGCTGTTTTTAAGTTGTTCTAAAATTTGCAATAACAGCTAGAAAAGCTGCCAAATGCCATCTCGAAGGCGGGTGTGAGTTTTAGGAGAGTACGTGTGCCATCTAGAGGAAGCGCGCCGCCTGAGGGGAGAGGGAGGGGACGGGACACGCTGCGCTGCGGGTTTGGAGCAACCTGAAAACGAACATGGGGCATCCGCAAAAACCCCCCAAACCCAGCAGTTTCCCTTTGGGAAACCTCAGTAAATGGCGTGCTATACTTCTGTGTTTTCAAAGCTTTTGCGTATCCCTAGAAAAAAAAACCACTAAAAATACTGTACTCCTTTCTAGTCCGGTAAAAGACAGAATGCCTGCTGGTACATTTTAACAGCCCTAGCATTTATTAATGTCCAGTTCTTAGGGTGTAGAAAGAAACAGCTCCGACCTGGCAAACCCAGATTTCATCCTTCTTTCCTGCTGTGTCTTCTTTGCTTTTGAACATTGCACAATCTGATGCTTCTGGCATGTATCAGCTTACATCAGTAGACAGAAAGGTCAGTAATGGTTGGTTGTGAGAGTGTTAGCGTCTTGAGAGCAGGAGACAGAACGTCGTAACCTCATTCCTTGTACCCCGGATCTTGTAAGGTAGCAGAAAATAATACTTTTTCAACTAGGACCTATTGCCGGCTGAATCTGTGTTGAAGTTGTGTGCACAACACTTCTTGTGGCCAAGAAACCCTCAAACACCACAGGCATGAATTTTCAGGCACTGCTGAAACTGCAGAGCAAAGTTTCAGCGTTGCAGTCATTGCCTGAAAAGGTCAGCTTTCTATTTTCAAATCACGTATTATGATGAACTGGCCTTGTTAAAGGAAACTGT
This sequence comes from Phylloscopus whistleri, assembly GCA_017589585.1. Taxonomy (NCBI): domain Eukaryota; kingdom Metazoa; phylum Chordata; class Aves; order Passeriformes; family Phylloscopidae; genus Phylloscopus; species Phylloscopus whistleri. Next base: position 1,520,246 of record JADMLD010000620.1, read on the forward strand.
CCCATCCCTTAGGGACTTTAGATTAAAGCTGAAGGAGCAAAAAGGAAGTTAAGTCTTATTAATTAGAAGTCTACTAAGCACTGGCTCCTTTGAGACATGTGCCAGCTGAGGCACAGTGACATACCCTGTGGCTGCTGCTGCTGCAAAACATATAGACCACCAGCTTGTTATGTTTGATAACTTTCTCCTGAATTTGTTGTCACATTAGAAGATTTCAAAATTAAAACTATCATGACTCAAAGGCTTTAAAGAACTGAAAAATTTTCCCAAAGCTCATTGCCATATTGCTTGCGAAAAAAATCTAGAATAATAGCCAGTACAGTCTATCCACATTTTGAAACCTATAATGACTTCTCTGATAAGTAACTCATATTAGGGAATGACTAACAAGGGTCAGTGTATATTTGTCTTGGTTTTTTTCAGTGACCTCATTTGAATGACATCAGCCTCATGAGAAGGGTTCCACTCGAAATGACACTGTGGCATCCAGTGGCTGTTTGACACCACGAGGTTTCCAAGTGCTTACTGCAAATCCCAAACCAATGGACGAGGAATGTGAAGTGTTTTGTCCTATAGGTACTTCCCTTGCTCACTTTAGGAAGCTAAGGAATGTGTAAAAACAGAAGGGCAAGCTCAGGTGACAACTCTATCTTCTACTGCATGATACTTTCTAACTGCTGCAAATGTTATGAAGCTTCTCCATCTGCATAAGAGGAACAAACAGCCTCCCCCCACCCCTGCCAATTTACTCTGCACTATTTAATGAGATCACTGTCCACTGAGATAGGCCAGGTCTGTGGCTGCTCAGTATCATCCCGTGCAGCAGCAGAAGTACCTGCATCTGGGACATTGCACAGCAGCAAGAAGCAATCTTGGGCAAAAACTGTTCTTGCAAAGCAGGTACCTTGTGACAGCATCCCGGCATAGGACACCTGTGCACATATCAGGTGGCACACACAGACCACAGACATACTTGCACTGCCTTGGAGCTACCTGGCTTGCTTATTGAAGTCAGCACAAAAGTGCTTTTCATTGCTAAGTGTTCCATTATGCAGCTGCTGCGTTCATTGCTTCTCATACCATACAAGGTAAAAGCCATGTAAAGCAAGTCCAAGACCTGCACACACAAGTGGTGCCTCTGTATGCAGCATAGAGTCTGTTTTCTGTTGTGTGTAGGGGAGAGGTAAAATTCACCCTCCCACTGCAGAGAAGAAAAATACAGCCTCCCCAACATGACAAGGTGACAGATCCGCTTCTTAGAAGAGAATGTTCTTAGAAGATGTGTGGTCAAGTCATGAGGAGGTGGCTACAACTCTGAATGTCTTCCCAGAAACTTTTTGTCAGATGGCATTGTAGGTGGAGTCATCTCTGGGTCAGGTTTAACATTAAAAATTAGATTGGGGGGGGAGGGGGGGTGGGATGGGGCAAGGGGGTAAGGGGAAGGGAAGAGTCCCTTTCTCTTTTTAACAGACAGAAGGCTTTCCACACAGGGAAATGTGGTTCTTCTATTAACCCATCATGGGTCCTGCATCAGCAGGCAGAGTTTTCAAATGAATCACTTTGATCCTGTATCTTCCTGGAGAGAAGACAGTTTTGACACTGGTCAGTTCACTTCATTATCTCCAAGCACTGTCCTGGGCCATTATGGAATTTTGCAGCCTAGAGGAAGTGCTCACTAGTAGCTGAGGTTGGAGTTTGGTTTTATTTTGATTTTCAGTAACAAGAGAGACAAAACTCAGCAGAGAAGTAAATTAAAATTACATTCATTTTGAAGTCTAAGTAATGTTTTCTATTTGTACCATGTTTGGTTCCAACAAGCCAGACTTGCTTCTGCAAGCAAGATATGGGACCTTAAAGGACTGTAAAAAAATTTAAAATTTCTGCAGGAAATATTTTTTGCAAGATCAGTGGCATAATTACCTATCGGTCTGTGTGCATCTCAAAGGCAGATTCTTAGTTGAATATGTATTAAATAAAAATGTTTTCAAGGGCATGCCACAGCTTCTCTTTAGAATACACAATGGTTGATCTTAAAAAAACCCCCCAAAATTCACAGGGACACACCATACAGGAACCAATGCTATAAAGCAGTTTTATTCATATAGACATTGGTGCTTTACTTTCTATTCTGAAAAGGAAACTATTACATACTATAATAAATAGCATTAAATATGAAAATCTGCTATGGACAAAAATATTTATTTATCACTGACTGGTCATATTTAGCAACATGGGGTGGTTTAAAAATGATTAAGCACTTAAGGAAAAATAAAAAGAGTTGTGCATCTAATACTAAACTTAATATTATACACAGTGCATCTGCAAACTGTGACTAAAGGTGAAACATTTTTAAAATACCTCTGATAGTGAAAAGATTTGATGTAAAACTTATTCAGCAGTAATTCTTGGATTTAGCCCTTGATGGGGTTGAGATGCGGGAAGTGTGAAGGATTTGACAGCAGGGGAGCTGGAATCCATAACAAACACCTTTTTGATATAGGGCCATAACCACAATGTGGTTTGGAACGGGATAACTGAATCTGATTTCTTTTTCTGAGTGCCTGGATTTACCCCCACATGTGCTAATATTCTCATTTAAAATGTCTTTAGTGTGTAAGATATTGAGAAGAGATACTGCACCACAAAACTGCATGGCAGGTTCCACCTTTAGATCTGAGAGTTTCCTTTTGTTAAGTGATCACACAGCACACACAAGGTGTCTTCTCTCTTTCTGTCAGGAATTATATCCTACTGTGTTTCCTCATTCTTTGCTGATTTGTACATACTTGGGGAAAGCATGGACAAGTCAATCCTGGGAAGTCAGCCTTGCAAGCTTTTGGAAGAATTATCATACCCTTACTTACTAGATGCTTTTGGAAAGCTGCACATACCCATTTTGCATCCTGATTCCCCAGCGTGAGCCTGTCTCACTTTTGCTCATTCATCCTCTGCAAAACATCTGAAAGCAAAGAACTTAAATTTTGTCATGGTGAGTAGCAAACAAGAAAGAAGTTGCTTTTTACATGCCTGCTTTAAAAGTCATCAGTTCATTTTAAGAAGTACATGTTTCTGAGCCCTTTTCCTTTTTTAAAACTTTCTTCTCACACAATCTTGTTCTGAAACTGTGTGCTTTTATCTCTCAGTTAATTTCTTATCTTTCTTCATTTTGCCGATTTCTTTTTATGGAACAGAAGGTGGTTCAGCTGGAAGGAGGGAAACTTGAAAAACTAGAATCCAGATTATAGATCAAAATAGCTCTAAATATATTTTGGAATACCAAGTTTTGGCTCTTCTTTCCAGAGAAACAACCTTACCAGTTGTTTTAAAAATCTCCCAGTCCAACTTAAACTCCATTTTTTCACCCACTTTAGATACACCAGTAGTCTAGCTAGGATTGTTAAAAGCCGCCTCACTTATTGGGCAGATTATAATATAACTTACACCAAACCCACCTTCTTCTTCTTGGGTGACTTCAGTGGAGATGAGTGGTAGTTTTTGAGCACCTTTGTGTTGCTTACTGGCTGATGTACCACAATCAGAGAGATGGGAACTCGTATGTTTGCTTGTTTCTGTTGGGACCTGGAATTACAATCACAGCTGAGTAAATAGTGTGATAATCTTGTTCTGGATCATTAGTTTTGATGTATATGTGTGCCAAGAAAAATTGCGTACTGTGGTGAGTAATACATGTCAAGGCTGTGCTCGTGGGTAAAGTGGAAGTGGCAGTGTCACCACAGAATGCCGTGCAGACCACCAGTTGGTGTAAACTCTGGTGGAAGCTAAGACAGGCCTAAGTTAATGCAGCCTAGGTGGGACCCAGCCCAATGTTTCCCACTTACAGATTTTATTAATCACCTCTAAAACATAAAGCTTGGGAAGATAGAGCCTACAATTCCATTTCTCTTCTTTTTCTGTTTTCAAAGTGTCATAGACATATTTGCATGTGTCAGAAAAGGCAGCTTACATAGAAAAAAGAAACCTTCAAAACCAACACATGCTATAGGGGCTTAGATCATTATTACTTGTGGGTCATTCTTGTTGATTTTGTCATGAAAAGAGAGAGCAATTAGATAATAATGAAACAAAGTCCACCAGTTGCTGGATGAAATTCAAGTCTTGCAGACTATTCTCTAGTCTTCTGCAACCTGGTGAAAAATGTGGTCCTGTGAATTTGGAAATGCTGTCAGACCTCCTTAAGCAATAACACACGTGCTGGAAGGAGATGTATGTCATCTTGACACAGCCCACCAAGTTCCTGTTTCTGTCTTTTCCAGAGAGACATCTGGCTTTCATTTCCCAGCTTTCCCAGCTGTCTGTCATTTGAAAATAAGCACAGTAAGGTGTCATGGTTACTTCAGTGCCAAATTTATGTTACTGTGATACTTGCTTACTCATTGTTTAGACTTAGAGGTTAAGGTCAAAGACCTTAGAGGTCCTTAGCTGTTCTTATCTCCCAGCCCCTAGGTTCATGACAGTGCCTCTGGTACTGAAAGGAAAGGCTCCATCAGGAAAGGAGACAGTCTTAGGTTCCTGTTTTCACAAAGCAGAGGAGCATCAGTGGGAGAGATTGAAATGTTTCAGGCTCTTTCACTTGTAACTCTGTCTCTGTTTTTTGGGGATGGGGGCAATGGAGTTTTTACATGTTTAAGGATCTTTATGTGGCTGTGATTTGTAAGCTGAAGCAAAAAGGTTTGTTGTTGTGACAACAAGAAGAAGACACTGATGCCCAATAGAAGGGGTATGAACAACATGAGGATCATCAGAGGCCAGCTTGAGTTGAAATAGCTTCTCAGATATCCCTACAGACTAAAGAATTCTCTTCCAGAAAAGAAAATTCAATACAGGTTAGGACAATAGAAAGGAACGTAAAATCAACAAAGTTTAAACTGAAATCAGGATTAGTAGTAATTCAGAAGAAATACTTAAAGTAATTCAGAAGAATGTTTAAAGCTACAAGAACTGATAATAAGGTTTTCTAGTACAGCAGAAACAGAGAGACTGAAAGCCAATTAGAGACATTTTTAGCTTATTAGAAGATAAAGAAACGCTGGTACTCTACTTGATCCTTTCATTTTGCAATTTTTTTTTCCTGGGTAAGGTTGTAGACATATGCTCCATGCTCAGTATCCTCAAGCAGCAGAGATGTTGTGAAATATAATTCCTATGCAATAAATAAACAAACCCTCTGTTTAAATGTGAGTATCAGGTAAGAAGACAAAAAAGATAAATAGGGGTTGGGACTGAGTTCCAGCTTGAGTCTATTCTTTGTTCTGTAGCATTAAACAAACTCTTGAATTTGAATTAATTTTGTTAATTTCATATGCTTATTCTCATTTCAGGGGAGCTGTTGGAAGAACTTTGCTCTTTCATTCTCTGTGTTGAAAGACATGATTCTGGGAAGAGATGGGGTCTTATCTCAATAAATTCTTTTCTGTAAATTTCCAATTCCTTATGAAAGAATTTCAGAATTCTTACTACAAAATAAGGAATAGTCTCTTAGGTTACAGAACTCGAGATGTTTCTCTCAGAATACTTGGGCATGCGATCAGGTGTTCATATGATGGGTTCTCAGCCATCAATCACCAAATTTCCTGCAAACTGCAGCACCTGGGCAGTTTTACTGTGATGCTGATAGGTGCACTGATTTGCCTTGGCAGTAGTGGCATGATAAATGGAATTCAAAGGGACTGACTTCATTGTTACAGTCACAACAAACAGAGGATTAAGGGTGTGTGTGCTCTAAATCCCTGCAACTTTTTGAAAATGTTAGTCACAAATGGACTTGAAAGTTTGCATATTGCAAGCTCTTGCTACCCGTGGGTTCAGTACAGGGAGAGTTTTTATTCTGCTCTTCTGTCAGAGAAGGGATTGTGCAGATGAGCCAGGCTGCAGTGTTGATTAACAGGTAAATCTGCAAAGAATGTGTTGTCAGTGCTTCACATATGTCATGCAGCAAACATGAAAGAAAAGGAGGGGGGTACCTGTCAAGTGATGCTACTGAAGAGGTTCAGCAACTGAATACATCTCAGCAGAAGTTACCATGGATTAGTATGTACCAGTGTGAAGAGCAAATTTTGCTTCTCCTCTTCAGGAAAATACAGATGTACCTGTCACCTTTTTTTACCTCCACAGGATTTTGCAGCACCATGAATTTATTCTCCTTTTATATCATATCCCAGCTTCATTGCCATCTGTCATCACACCTGAAAAAATTACCATGTCACATGCTGAGCTTCTCCCACCCATATTGGCTGGCAGACAAGGCTGAGATCCAAAAATTTTGAGGCATATATTGAGGCATAGCCATATAAACCTAAGACAAATTAGGGTTTCATGGAATCACAGAACCGTAGAATGGTTTGATTTGGAAGACACTTTTAAGACTTTGCAGTTTCTTCTCTAGTCAGAAGAGAGGAAACCTTTCCCTAGACCAGGTTGCTCAAAACCGTATCCCAACTGGTCTTGAACTTTCAGGGAGGAGGGATCTACAATTTCTCTGGGAAACCTGTGCCAGTATCTCACCACTTTCACAGTAAAGAATTTCTTCCCAATAGCTAATCTAAAATTACTCTCAGTTTAAAGCCATTCCCCTTTGTCCTGTCACTACACACCCTTGTAAAATAGTCCCTCTTCAGCTTTCCTGTACCCCCTTTAGTTACTGGAAGGTGTTATAAGATCTCCCTAGAATCATCTCCTCTCCAGGCTGAACAATCCCAATTTTTTCAGCCTTTCCTGGTAGGAGAGGAACTCCAGCCCTCTGATCAATTGGTGGCATCCTCTGGACTCACTCCACCAGGTTGATGACCTTCTTACTTTGGGGATCCTAGAGCTGGAAGCTCTGTCTGGTTCTCATATCTGGTCTCATGTCTGATTCCCTTACTTACACTCATTTAAAAATTTTATGAAGTCTTGAGTTGGAGTAATAGGACACAGAACTTGAAACAGTGCTACAAATTACCAGGGAATAGACCCAAGCGCAAAAATGTTTTTCTTTTACACTTTGGGAGCAAAATGGTGACAGTTGCATTTTACATGTATTCAAGATGGAAGGCCTTTCCTCCATCAGGGTTTTATTTGCAATGTTAACTAACTTGAGTTTTGGGTTTCACACATGCTAATGCAGTCATAATTTGCCTCAGGGGCAAAATGACTAAGATGTGCACCTGTAAAAAATAGAAGCTGATACAAGTCTGATACTAAAATGAAAGAAATAGATATATAAGCAGGTCAACCATGTAAAATATATCTGAATTACCAAACCCAGCATAACTGCTTTTAGAACTGTGTTGGGGAAATTTCTGTAAATTGTTTCCTGTTGTGGATCTGATGGGCTGTTGAATAGTGTCAATTTACTCTTTTTCAATTTCAGCCACTATGCTAACTTCATTTATAAGAACTGTGTTGGGTGAACACCTCTGGAAAGGAGAGAAGAGTATTCCTTGCTTCAACAGCAACTGAATATGCTCAAGGAAATATGGTCCCAGACACTGAGGAATGCCAGATACCTGTCTAGATCCAGAGGAATGAGCAGGGAACCTTGCAGCAGAGGTGCTGAGGGGAGCAGGATATATCCAAAAAGTTCTAAAGATTTGTCTAATGAACTAATTGGAAGAAAAGTGTCTCAGCAAGTTCACATCAAAGCTCTGGTAAGCTTGAAATACTGTCAGAGAAAGGGCAACTGAGACTGGTAAGACTGCATCCTTTCCAATCTTCTTCCTATGTTTACAAAAGAAAAATCAAAATTTTCACAGAGGGAACCTAGTCATCACCAGTCATTGTTGGGCCAGTGATGTTAGAATGGTGCTCAGTCATTACTGCATCTCAGAGCCACCTAAACCCCTGATGAAAGCTTCACATGGTCAGGTGCCAGATAGGCAATTCACCAAAACCAGTGACCTGATAAGGCACCTCTAGGAAGTATCTGCAGAGGAGGAAGTTTCAGGACGTAGAAGACTCTAAATGCTGCCAAACACTTGGAAAACTGCATCTATTCCCAGTTCACAGCCACAGATTTCTCCTGGAGTTAGACGAAGAAGTAGAGTTAGGCAATACCTTTTAGGCTCTGTCTCTCCTCCATCTCTGTCCAAATTCTGACCAGGAGTGTGAAAAAACATAGTTCAACTCTTTTTCTTCCTTCATATGATTTTACCTGAATCTTGAAAGAGGTATTTGTCTTCCTTAAATATCTCCTTTGGGATGTTCTCTGCTTTGTCCAAGATAGAGAAAATCTTGATGCTGTCCCAACCTGTGCTCTTATTATTCATGCTTCTGATACTGTGCTATACTTTACTTCAGGAAAAGGGTGAAAAACTGGAAAAAATTGGTTGGCATCTCTATTTTTCTCCTCTCCTTCCTGCTGTGAAATTAGCATTTTGATATTAAATACTGACATTTTTATTTAAGCTGTGCTTTTTTTTCCTGATGCAAACACCCACAGTTTGCATTCCTCCTTTAAAGATATGGCCTCATCCCTTCTCCAGTGCCACAGCAAATGTATTGTAAGACTGTGTGAGGGAATTCTTGTAATATTCCTGAATATGTGCAATTAAATATGTCTACCACAAAAGAGTTAACTTTCTCCTTCTCCATACATATTCTGCTTCTGAGTCTTCTGGGGACTTCTTGAAGTCTGAGTTCATTTTATGTAAACTGATTTTTTTTTGCCCTATTTTAGAAACATCGCATCTGAAAGCTTTGCTGACTATGGAGTATGAGAAAGGAGGAAATGCACCTGTTCATGTTTTTCCAAAAATATTCTTCCCTAAATTATTTGAATAAAGCTGCAGAGCTTAATAGCAAAGGGCTATTTGCTTAGAGCTTAAGCAAAAAATTGCTTAACAGAAGCAAGGGCTCATGGATACTATAAACATTCAGTATTGGCTTGTGTTACTTGATGAAAAGCCTCTTCTGAGAATAAACTGTGAGGTAGTCTTTTCATTTGTCTTTGTTCTGGGAAAAAAAAAAAAGATGAAACATTTCTCATTTGTTTACTTTCTGGGTAATGTCTACTACTGAATCAGTTTACTTTTTTGTTTCAGTTTTAAGAGTTAAGAAACTTCTAGTGATCTTTGCACAAGTAAAACTTTTGCCTGATAAAAGATACTTTTAAAATGCATAAAAGAGGTATATATATATATATATTTATATATATATATATCTTACTGTGTATATTTGCAGAGCAAAGTGTGAAACAGGAAAATGTAGAGGTGCATAGATTTGAAGAGGTTTGCTCTTTAAAACATTGAATGGGAGAACTCACGGCCTGTTTTAGTCAACCGTGTCTCAGTGAAGCTGTGCTCACTCACTGCAAGGACAGCAACCAGATGACCAGACATTCTCTTTTACAATGCAGTTATTCCTGTTTCTTTCTGACCTGTGCCCTATGCATGGCACTATCAATGTGGGACAAACTTGCAATGTCATTACCCATTCCTCATAAAGTTCTTTATGTAGATATTCTTTCTAAGCACAGGACAGTACAGTGTCCATACTGCTCTTGGTAGACAACTCTAAAAGAAAAACCATTGCTTCTCAGCTGAACCATTTTACTATTCATCAGGCTGTTATTCCTGGTGATGTGTTTGTCATACAAGGGTTGGTGTGCCCAACCTCCCTGATAGGAAGTCAGTCCTGGGAGAAATAGTGGGTTTGCACCACCTTATTTGAGGTGCTATGCAAACACAGACATTGTTTCAAGTAACTGTCTGGACAAAGAGGAGAGCTACAGGTGGGAAGGGAGGACATGAGAAGAGCTGGAATCTGTGGTGGGAGCATACACGATGAGGGCAGGAAGGCTATTCTTTCTGTTTTACACTTACTTAATTTATACAAGCATGCCAATCACACCAGCATCTCTGCCAGCTTCAAAAATCTCTCAAAACTCCCACCTGCTGCCTGTTCCTTGGGACTGTAAAATAAAAAGCTGACCCAGAAGCCTTATTGTCTGAGCTATGGGCTGTTATCTGTGTTTTTGGAATTCCCCAGTACACACAGTTTTACCCCAGAGCGGTAGAATTGGAGCATTTATGGTTCTGGTCCCTCCTTTACACTACTTCTCACTGTTTTATCTTGATTATTCTGCCTTTGTTGTGAAGGTACTAGCATGCTTGCCTTTTTCCAGCAGACTTGAGTTGTAAAACATTCTTGAAAGGCTATATGGTGCTGACTCAGGGCTGGTGACCACACCACTTTGTGTGTGTCAATGTTGACAATTACCCATGTGGTGGAAATCACATCAGAGTGCTGGGCTGGTATAAAGACATGAGTTTTAACAGCATGAAAAATATCAGTCCTTTAAAACAGAGGTCTTCAAGGAAGAGTACCTGACCCAGCTTTTCTCCTTCTAAGGAAACATGCAAAGACTAGCACATGTAATTTCCCAGAAGTACCAGATCTGTCTGGGTTTGAGACATTGGGCCATTTTCGTAACCAGACAAGCCTGAGAGTGGCAGCACATGAAACAGGGAGGTGCACTGGTGTAAGATGTGTCCCCTTGGGACAGAAATTTGATACAGAGCAATATATATTCTGCTCACTCTTTTGTTGTAAATGTATAAAGGCTGCTGCCTTGTTTTCTCCTTTTGGTCAGTACACCTGGCTTTTGTTCTCAAAAAACTTTTCATCTGGGACTTCACAAACTCTCAGTTTGGACTAAACTGAGGATTTGGAGATAGTTCCCTGGATAAGGATACCAATGGCATTTGCTTCCTTGACAAGATTTCCTTCCTTTGGCAAATATTACTATTTCTCCCAAGCTTGGAAAAGTTATGAATGTTAGGCTTGTTGGAGGAGACAGAAGCAGAGATGGACACTGCACATAACAGTAACAACCATTTTCCTGTTACACTGCACATACTGAAAGCTGCTTCTGAAAAATTTGAGAAACCTACTAAGAGATCCTATGTCACAGAATTTGGGTCTGCAAGTAGACTGCATTAGAAACTCCACAAGGGAACTAATCATAGAGAGTCTTCTCTTTCGATTCTGCTCACTGTGCACCTTCTCTTATAAAATAAGCTTCAGAGGTCATTCTCTGCCCACCAGGCTGCAATCATCCAGTGTATGGATGATTTACTTTTCAGTACTTCTCTACCATGAGATCTGAAGTGATCTGTCATGAATTGTGGAGGTTGGAAGGAACCTTAGAGGCCTCTGGTCCAAACAAAAAGTCCAAGGTGCTATTCCGGCTTGAACTACACTCTGGCTGAGTGCTACATATGCACTCAGCTCCATCTACTGTGGTTTGGACCCCAGAACTGACTGGGTACCTTGTTGTCAGCAGCAGTGTTACTAGTCACTGTCAACAGCCTGACACCACTGTGGGCATTGCCTGTGTTGGGGGCACACTGTTTGTGTCCACCATGGGGCAGCCCTGCTCTTACTGCACATTTCTGACAATATCAGTGAGGAAGTTATTGAAAAGCTGCTCCTCAGAGCAGCAAAGAGCAGGAGAATGAAAGGCAATGGCCATAGACTGCAATGGGAGATGCTCAGCCTGATAAGAAGGAAAAGGTTTTTCCCCATGAAGACATACCAACAATGCAGGAGGGGTCAAGAGAGGTTCTGCCATCTCCATCCCTGGAGTACTGTCAGGACGCTGAGTACTGTCAGCCCAAATAGGATAACAAGCCCTGAGATACCTGGTCTGACCCCACGGCTGAGTCTGCTCAGGGCAGGGGTTAGGCTAGAGTCTTCCCAAGTCCCTGGTGGGCTGCATGAGTCTGTGGTCCTCAGCCACGTAGGCAGGGTGTCTTCAGACACTCTGCTGTGCTCCCACCAGGAATAGGAGTTTTTGTGTGTTCCTGCTGAGGAAGTCAGTTCCCTCTTCTCCTGAAAGCCATACAGTGATTTCAGCAGAAGGCATGAGAGTTAGAGGGGGATGTGGAGAAACACATCTTGTGGGGTTGAAGAGCCATCTATCCAACATGAACTAGCAGCTGCAAGTTGAATCATTTGGCAATAGCAATAGAATTATTTGTCTGATATCATGGGAGAATGATGCCTATTGCATTTTAACTCTGTATTATCCAGGTTGTTTTTGCTCTCATGGTTGGTTTTTACAAGAAGTTTGGTCACAAAGTGAATTAGGGAAAGCCCTCCAATCTTTTTGAATACCAGGTCAGTTATTTTTTGCAAAATGATCAGGTAGAAATAGGATTTTGCAAAGCATGTGAAACTGAAATTCAATTTTTAAGATTCGGCAAGCTGAACTAGTGACAGGAAACCTCAAGCACTGTATTACTAAGCAATTAACACCAAGTGACTTTCAGTAATTCCTGGAACTCATTCACAGTATTACTACATTTCTTGGTAATTTTGTGAAGGTATTTCCATCTGCCTGTCTTAAATTCTTCGTACTGCCTCCATTTGAAAAACAAAGTATTTACTAGAAGAATATTTTAACACAAAACAAAGGAAACAGAATAGAGGGAGCCTGAACATTAAAAAGTAGATAATTTAAATGCAAAAGCTGTTGGGCTTACTCAGAAAGCCCTTGGCATGATCCAGCTTAAACAAAACACTTTTCAACATAATGACAGAATAGGATGTTGACAGACTAGTAAAGCTCTTTCAGAGCAGGAATATAGAGGCCTGAAATGGAAAGGTCAGCTTCAAGACTGCACTGAGGAGCACCATGTGAAGTGCCTGCAATCTTCAACACAAGATGTGTTGAGATGAGCCTTGGATCACTTACAGGTTGCAGATATTATTTCTAGTTGGCAGCACAACAAAATGCAAGATGTTTGCCTGCCTGTGGCCACAGCTAGATGCATACCCAGGATTATGAGAACTCCTGGCTCCTTCTCAGTTGCTGACCAGGGACAGCATCTCTTGCTGTGAGATAAAACGTCAAGGAATGGGAAGGAAAACAGTGCATTAATCTAAGAGACTAAAATATCTAAGAGACTAAAATATCAACCATGTAAAATCGATTCTTGTGGAGATTTCTGTGAACCAGTAAGGGTCTGGCTTAAAGGCAGAGCTTCCTCTTCTGTTAGAAGGACTGCACTCATTTCACATTTGTCGGAGAAATTTCTCCTCTTTCTGAAGTGGATTTCTCTGGTACCTGTCTCTTCTTGGTGTAAGGCAATGACCTTTTTTCTTATATATGATGGTTGGAAGTGAAAACCACCAGAAGTTTCTACTCTAAGTTTCTAAGTCCAAAGACTTTGTAGGTGAATTGTTTAGTCCCTGTGGTTCATTTTACCCATTCATAAAGTGGGCATGGTGAAAATACACACACACATACATTTGTCTTATCTGCCACACCAGGCAAAAAGCAGTTTCAGGCTTTGGAGAAGTCTTAATTTTTATGAGCCAAAACTAGATTTTCTGAAAGAGACAGTCTGCCATGAGGGAGCACAGTGGCAGCCTAAGGGAATCCTAGGGCTCTTGGTAAGGCAAGAGATCAAACTTGCAGTATTTTAAATTAACTGCCTCAAGCTTCAAGGAATTGCCATTTACTGATGGAGAGGTGCTTTCTTCACCTTATTATTATTTGTACTGAGCTGGTGATTTTCAAAGTGTATTGCATTGTAAATTTCTTTATTTAAACTTTAATACTGAAGGATGTGTGTTCAGTACTAAAGTACTAAATGGAAACTTCTGTGAGTTTCTACAGTTTTTGCAAGTGAATATGGGAAAAAATGCTTCCTTCTGGAGCAAAAAATGGACACGCATACATGTATGAATAATATGAGAGATAGCACAAAGCTATTTTATACCTTTTGCATTTGCAATATTCAGACATATGGAAATAAAGATGTCTACAGTAGTGTAAAGGAGTACTGGTACCCTGCTGGGAATGGTACTTAGATGCCAAGTCTCAGAGTGGTACTGCCAGATGACAGCCTTGCCAGCTTCTGTGGAGAGGGCTTATGGAATTATCTGCTTAGTTTTACATTGGTTTCTTGGCTTAAGCTGGTCTTCCAGCTAATGAAAAAGCTAATGTTCTATGTTTGGAAGATTTTGGATTTGAAATTTTAAAAAGTCTAAAGGGTTCTTATAATGTCATACCATTGAAACTGAGTGTGTTTATCCCTGTCAGTGCAGGGAACCATGAAAACAACACTAGCAAAAGAATAATGGAATTCTAATTTTTTCTCATTTTCTTTTCCAGAAAAAAAAATATATTGTCTTGAGATGATCTTAGAAGCAGTAATAAAAAGACATTTCCATGGGGAAACAATGTAATTTTCTCCCTCTCTCATATCTATGTTTCAAGTACTTCTTCCATTTAAAATGCTTTGATTTTTGATATTTCTGGAGTTTCTCACGGTGATTGGGAATAGATTTTTTTTTTTTCCACACAAAAATTCTCCCTACTTCACTCCAAGATGGTCTCTGCACTTGGTTTCAGGTGTTAATCTTGGCAAGGAAACTGCCAATTATTTGGTATTTTTAAAAGCAAACACAGGTTTTGCATTTCTCAGATGAGGAGTGCAAAATGCTGGCTGTATTCCAAGACAACTTGTAGTGCCTTTAACTGTAAGAGCTGAGAGCAAGGTGCTAAAATAAGGAAGTATTCCAAGTGTGTGGGGATACAGCTAGAGAACCAGACTGGTAGTACTGTTCAGCTCATGACAGGAATGGATTCACTAGGCCTCAAGCCTTGGCAAAGGGAAGTGGGATTTTGAGAAAGGAATGCAGGAGATAACGGTGTACCTGGTACAGAACACGCTTTGCTAGCAGATTTTAGTCTTACCTGTGTTAATTGGTACGAGGCATATGTTAAGCAATATTATTTGGCAATATATTCGGTTATATAATGGAAGAGTATATAAACCAGCTAGGTGAACAGTAAAATCGGCTTCATATCAGCAATCAATGGAGTCTACATCTCTTTGTCAATCACCATTAAATGGTGCCCCGTGTGAGGACCGATGTTCACCTAGCTGAGCGGTTGGATGGTGAGCCCTGCAGGACTGAAGTGCCGCTGAAAGAAGCAAGAAGATTCCTCCAGGACTAGGAGGTGAGCTACCCCGCTGGGTTTGCGGTTTAGCCCACTGCAGGAAACTATGGGTCAGGGGGTTTCTGGCCAAGAAAGGGACGTTTTTGAACTTACGCTTAAGGTGTTGCGGTGGCATGATAATACTTTGCCCTCACATGATTTAAAACTTCTATTACGATGGGTGGCAGCTGAAGTTCCCAGAGTTATTGAATCCACGATCTTTACCTTAAATCTGTGGGACAAAGCAGGAGTTGTGGGACTCAGCCACCAGAGGAAACAAAGCCACTGCACAAATGCTACCCTCATGGAGAGTGACCTTTGAAGCTTTAAAAGGTCATGAAAACTCCCAAAATGCAGGAAAACCCTGCCCTGCAACAGCAGATTCTCAGACTACCTTAAGAGACTTGAAGAGACTGTTTGAGGAGACTGCTGCTAAAAACCAGGCTGCTGCTAGCTCCTTCTTTTCAGAGGAGTCTCAGAATTCTCTAAATACCGATGAAACTGCTTCCCAGTGTTTGTCTCTCTCACCGCTGCCCCCGCAAACCCCCTTCCCCGCCACAGAAAACACCCACAGCTCCAGCTCCGAGTTTTGAGGGGAAAAGGGAGGGGGGACGCCTGCACTCTGTAAAGGCTTTTGCTGCTAGCTACGGTGAAGACAGTGATGGTCTGGAGGAGGATCCCTTTGATGCTGGACCTATTGATCCTGACAAGGAGCCTAATTTATATCCTCCTGACCCTCATGACAACTGGGTCCGCTTAAAACAACAAGCATTAAGAGAGGGGGAACTTGAAGTTGTGAAAGAATTGTGGGTCCAGTAATGTATTCTGGACCAGAAAATGGGCTGCCCACTGGGAACAGCTGTCTTTTTCGGAAATCAAAGCGTTACGGCGGGCGGCCACAGAGCATGATATCGGTTCACCACATTTTATCAGCTTGTTAGATTCTGTGTTTGCTGCCCACATTATGATTCCGTACGATTTAAAGACCCTCTCTCGCTTGTTGCTATCTCCCATCCAATACAGCCTATGGGAGAAGAAATGGGAGAAAGGCTTGCAAAACCTTAACTTACAAGGGCCACGCAAATCAAGCCCTGGCTGCCCTTACTATCAGGCAGCTCATGGGGGCAGGTCCGTACTCCAACCCAGCTACCCAGATGTGAGATTGCCCAAGGGAAGCCCTTGATGGAACTCAGGACACAGCTCGCCAAGCCTTTCTTAAGGTCCCTGATGCAAAAACACCCCTGAAGGCATTTACAGCTATTGTCCAGGGGGCCCCAGGAGCCCTATATGCAGCTCATTGACCACCTTAAGCAAGCACTAGAACACCAGATTGATAATGCAGATGCCCATGAAATTTTGCTTTTAAAGCTTGCTGTTGAAAATGCAAATGCTGACTGTAAAAAACTGCTTAAGTCCCTGCCAAACCAAGAACCAAGCCTTGTCAAAATGGTTGAAGCATGCAACCATATCGGGACTACAGAACATCAGTATGAGGCCATGGCTGCAGCTTTTGCAGCAGCCAAGGGTGCTTCTAACACTTCAGCAGTTTGCTACGGCTGTGGAAAGCCGGGCCACCTTAAAAAAGACTGCCTTGCTCAGAAAGGAGCTAAGCCTAAGATTCCTGATATATGTCCACAATGCCATAAAGGTCGTAATTTTGCTAATCAGTGTCATTCTAAGTATGATTCCGAAGGTCATCTGGTCCAGGGAAACTGGAACAGGAGTGCGGGCTGGCAACACGTGATGACAGAAATGACCCATCAGCTGACATAGGTGGTACTGCCGCAGACGCCAGCTCCACAAGCCCCACAAGCACAGCCACCAAGAACGCCCAGCAGAGGACCATCTCGAGTCTTTGCCCAGCAACTGCAGGAAGCTCCAGACTGGATCTGGCAACCTCAGACACAGTAACATTGATCGACTCCTCTGTTCATTTACTCCCTACAGGAATTTTTGGCCCACTAGAACCCCAGATGAGTGCTTTGCTGGTGGGAAGGTCCCTGACTACCCTCCTAGGGCTTTTTGTCCTGCCAGGAGTCATAGACTCAGACTCTGTAGGGGAAATAAAAATCATGGCTTGGACTCCCTTTCCGCCCTGTACTGTTCCACAAGGTACCTGCATTGCACAATTGATTCCCTTTGCACACAATCTGTCACCCCCTGCAACAGAGTGTAACACAAGGGAGGGAGGATTTGTCTCCACAGGAACCCCAGAAATATTGTGGGTGCAAGAAATTCCTGATAAACGTCCCACTTATAAATGTACCCTGTCACTGCAGGGACAGCAGGTGACAATCACAGGCATTTTGGACACTGGGGTGGATGTAAACATTGTCTCTCAGGCCAAGTGGCCCCCCACTTGGCTACTCACAGAGGTACCACAAACCCTCACTGGGACTGGGGGGGACAGTTGTAGCCACCAAAGTCGTTACCTCATTCAGGTGACAGGATCTGAGGGTCGCGTAGCCTCTGTAAAACCGTTCGTACTGCCTGTGCCCATGGTGTTGTGGGGATGAGATGAGCTCTCTCAATGGGGACTTAAAATTCAGTCAGATTTATAATAGGGGCCATTGCGGCGCGTGACACCCTGAAATTAACTTGGAAAACTGAGACACCTGTTTGGGTGGATCAATGGCCCCTTCCTTTACCTAAACTACGTGCACTTACTGATCTTGTCCAGGAGCAGCTGCAAAAGGGACCCCTCTGTATAGTCCCCTCCACCAGTCCCTGGAACTCACCTGTGTTTGTTATTAAAAAACAAACTGGCAAGTGGTGCTTGCTCCAAGATCTCCGCAAAATCAATGATGTCATAGAGGACATGGGGACCCTTCAGCCTGGTCTCCCTTCCCCAACCATGATTCCCCGAAATTGGCATTTGACAGTCATTGACTTGAAAGACCACTTTTTTGACATCCCTTTGCATCTTGATGATGCTCCTAAATTTGCTTTTCTCTTCCAAGCCTTAACATGCAAACCCCCTTTCAGAGATATCACTGGGTTCCTTCACCCCAGGGTATGAAATGCAGCCCCTCAAGTTGTCAGTGGTTTGTCACAAGGGTCCTTGACCCCATTCGCCAGCAAAGGCCTGTTGCCTTGTTATATCATTGCATGGATGACATTCTCGTTGCAGCAGAGAAACAGGAAATCATGGAGGAAGCCCTAGCCCTTGTCACTGCTGCTGTAACCCAAGCAGGGCTTTGTGTTTCTCCAGAGAAAATTCAGTGTCAACCCCTCTGGAAATACTTGGGCTGGCGCATTAGGACCCAAAGTATTTCTCCTCAGCCTTTGCAGGTTCATGCTGACATTCGCACTTTGCATGATGCTCAGAAACTTTTAGGAAAAATTAATTGGGTTCGTTCCTTATTAGGAATTTCAAACACTGATTTAAGCCTCCTGTTTGCTGCTGAAGGGAGAGCCTGATCTCCTGTCACCTTGCCAGTTCACACCAGAAGCCTGCCAGGCACTGCAAATTGTAGCTGATGCTATCTCAAATCGGCAGGCACCCCGATGGGCTTCTGAGTTGCCCTTTTCCTTGATAATTTTGAATCCAGCTGAACAACCTCATGCTTTGATATATTTGGGATCCTAAAGCATCTGACCCCTTGCTGATCATTGAGTGGATTTTTTTACCACATCAGATGTCTAAAACTGTAACCACACAACATGAAATGTTTGCTTTACTCATTGTTAAAGCCCAATAGAGACTTACCACACTTGCAGGTGTGGATTTCTGTTTTATCTGTTTTACTGCTTTTTATTTACAGTGGCTGTTGCAGCAATCTGAAGTTTTTCAAATGGCCCTTGCTGACTTCTCTGGAAAGCTTTCTTCACATACCCCGAAGCACAGACTCGTGGCCACCAGCTTTAACCTCCTAATGCGACCCAAGAGAAGTGAGGTCCCTCTACAAGCTTTCACTGTTTTTACAGATGGGTCTGGCTGCACTCAGAAGTCAGTGTTGCTGTGGTGGGACACCAATCTCGGCCGATGGGATTCGGATCTCACTACAGTCTCCAGTTCTCCCCAGATTGCTGAATTGGCAGCTGTGGTTCACTCCTTTCAGCTGTTTGCTGCTCCTTTAAACTTAATAACAGATTCTGCTTATGTGGCAGGACTTTTGGAGAGGGCTGAAGCTGCTGTTCTGAGGGATGTGCCCAACAAAGAAGTGTATCAGTGGTTACAACAACTTGTTTTCCTTTTAGATACCAGACAACACCCCTACTTTGTTATGCATGTTAGGTCTCACATGACTTTACCTGGTTTTATTGCAGAGGGAAACTGCCAAGCAGATTTATTTACTTTACTTGTTCAATTACCAGATCACTTTTCCCAAGCTAAACTCAGCCACTCCTTCTTTCACCAGGATGCTGCTGCACTTACTCGCAACCTTTGACTTGACCATACGCCAAGCTGGTAGTATCGTGGCTGTTGTCCAGACTGCCAGAGGCACTCCTGTCCCTCCCTCACGGGGGGTGTTAACCCTACAGGACTCGAAAGCCTCCAAATTTGGCAAACAGATGTTACTCATTTCTCTGAATTTGGCAGACTCAAATACATTCACTCCTCTCTTGACAACTTTTCAGGTGCCTTGTTGCCTCCTGTCACACAGGAGAATCAGCTAAAGGCATTTGCCGTCACTTGGCGAGTGCCTTTGCAGTTCTGGGAATCCCATTGCAGATCGAAACTGACAATGGTCTTGCATACATTTCCCAAAGGGTTGCAAACTTTCTTGCCCTCTGGGGAGTAACACACAAAACTGGGATTCCTCACATCCCCACAGGACAAGCCATTATCGAAAGGGCTCACGCCTCACTTAAGCGCCTTTTGTTGCAACAGAGAGGGGGAATGGGGAATGCCACCCTGGCAGAGCAATTGCAAAAAGCATTGTATGTGTTTAATTTTTTAAACTGCTCACCTATGGATCCAAACCCTCAAATTGTAAGGCATTTTGGCAGTAAC
The DNA here is from genome assembly GCA_017589585.1 of Phylloscopus whistleri. Taxonomy (NCBI): domain Eukaryota; kingdom Metazoa; phylum Chordata; class Aves; order Passeriformes; family Phylloscopidae; genus Phylloscopus; species Phylloscopus whistleri. The sequence goes on from JADMLD010000620.1 coordinate 1,540,153, forward strand.
TCCAAGCTGGAAGTTAAACAGAAAGCTCCGGTCCTTGTTAAGGCTCCATAAACAGGTAAGATTATGGGACCCTATCCCCTTGTCACATGGGGAAGAGGTTTTGCTTGTGTCTCCACAGAAACTGGCCCCAAATGGCTTCTGGCCAAGAACGTGAGACCATTCAGAGAATCCCTGAAGACTTCTCCTGAAGATCCTGATCAACCTGGCACTCCCCCCGAGGTTTTGCCTGCTTCACCCTCACCTCCGCCTCTCTCAGATAGCTGAATCCGGAACTGCCAAGAGCCTGCAACCATCCGAGCCAACTTCTACCTGACCTGAGAAGACTGATTAACCCCTCCAAGCTGGAAAACCCAGAAGCAACAGAAAGACACATTCAGAGGACTTGCAGAGTGCTTAGCCAGTTGTTGCAGCAATATAGTGGCGGTGATGTTTATGATGTAACACAGGCATTGCTCTATACTTGTGTTCGTGCAGAGGGATGCGTAGAAAGGGAGGTACGGTATCGGCCACAAAATTTTAGCTGTCACCCTGTCGTGACAGCTGTTTATGGTGTACACAGCAAGTACTCGGAGAGTTTCATATGTTACTAGCATTATATGTTATTGTTGCTTTCGCAGATTACTGCATCACTTACTCCGATTGCATTTATTAGGGATCAATTAAGGCCCGAGGTGCTTCAGCAGCATCTCTCTGGTCCTAGGAATTTTAGAGAATTTGATTTACGGGGATTTTTCCAAAGAATAGAATCTGCAGACCAATGTGCTTTAGCTATTACTGTATATAATCAAACAAGGGATAACCTGATTGTTGAATTGTGGGATAAGCAAGCTACAATCAAAACAAAATGGGGGTTTACTGGCTGGCTTAAAAATGTACCTAAAACAGGAATTTATATCTTAGCCATGTTACTGCTTATGATTACTTGCTTGCCATGTGTTTTGTAATGTGTACAGAGACTGATTGATAAAGCTACTAAGAAGATCCTCTTGGTAGAATAGAAAGGAGGAGATGTTGGATATACAGCTAGAGAACCAAACTGGTAGTACTGTTCAGCTCGTGACAAGAATGGATTCACTAGGCCTCAAGCCTTAGCAAAGGGAAGCGGGATTTTGAGAAAGGAATGCTGGAGATAATGGTGTACGTGGTACAGAACATGCTTTGCTAGCAGATTTTAGTCATACCTGTGTTAATTGGTACAAGACATATGTTAAGCAATATTATTTGGCAATATATTTTGTTATACAAGTGTTGGTAAAATAATTTTTATTGTGATGTGCTTCAGGTTGGCTTTGGAGAAATGTATGCATGGACGACATGTAATCTGTGTATCATTTGTACATGGCCTCTAACATAATATACTATGCCAAGCAGCCAAGAGTTCACTTGCCCAATTCATCAGTTATAATCTGGCGCTGGGTATGTTGCAAGATTTCAAAGCTTACTTGCTGCAACAAAAGCAGAAACAAAATAGAGCTGTTACTGCACCCATGAACCCAAACCTCCAGTTTTACTTCAATAGCAAGTGAGCATTCAGAAGACTTCTGATGAAGAAGGAAGCTCTCTTTTGGCTTGGTTGCTTCTGTGCAGAGGAACAAAGTGAAGTGTACTCAGGAATGGAAAGCAATTGAAAAAAATATACCTGGAAGGGAAGAGGGGAAGAGTAGGGGAAGAGGAGTGAGGGGATAAGCTGCTACTGGAACATTCTGGGACGAAGAGTATGAGAGTGGGAAAAACAGGCTTGAGGGGAAGATGGTGGTGGATCACCTGAAAGAAGTCTAGGGCTGTTACTACTGATGAGTTTGATCAGATGAAGGTTGACCCATGGCCAGCCTTCTGTAGAGAGGGCAGCTTCCACCCTTCTGCCTTTCAGCTCTCAGGCTCTGTTAAAGAATCACAGAATCACAGAATCACACAGAATCACTAGGTTGGAAGAGACCTTCAAGATTATCGAGTCCAACCCATCCCTAACACCTCAACTAAACCATGGCACTGAGTGCCATATCCAGCCTTTTTTTAAACACATCTAGGGATGGTGACTCCACCACCACCCTGGGCAGACAATTCCAGTACTTGATGACTCTTCCCATAAAAACTTTTTCCTAATATCCAACCTGTATTTCCCTTGGTGCAGCTTAAGACTGTGTCCTCTCATTCTGTCAGTTGCTGCCTGGAGAAAGAACCCAATCCCCACCTGACTACAGCCACCTTTCAGGGAGTTGTAGAGAGTGATAAGATCACCTCTGAGTCTTCTTTCCTCCAGGCTGAACAACCCCAGCTCCCTCAGTCGTTCCTCACAGGGTTTGTGTTCCAAGCCCCTCACCAGCCTCGTTGCCTCCTCTGGACACACTCAAGTGTCTCAATGTCCTTCCTGAACTGAGGGGCCAGAGCTGGACACAGCACTCCAGGTGTGGCCTCACCAGTGCCCAGTACAGAATGACCTCCCTACTCCTACTGGCCACACTATTCCTGGTACAGGCCAGGTGCCATTGGCCATCTTGGCCACTTGGGCACACTGCTGGCTCAGGTTCAGCTGCTGTCACCAGAACCCCCAGGTCCCTTTCTGCCTGGGCACTGTCCAGCCACACCGTCCCCAGCCTATAACATTGCAGGGGGTTATTGTGGCCAAAGTGCAGGACTCAGTACTTGGACTTATTAAACTTCATCCTATTGGACTCTGCCCATCCATCCAACCATTCCATTCTGTCTCTCTGCAGAGCCCTCCTACCTTCCAACATATTGACACACACTCCCAGCTTAGTGTCATCTGCAGATTTACTAATGAAAGACTGAATACCCTTACCTATGTCATCAAAAAAAAAAAAAAAAAAAAAAAAAAAAAAAAAAAAAAAAAAAAAAAAAAATTGAACAGAATTGGCCCCAGCACAGACCCCTGAGAGACACCACTGGTGACTGGCTGCCAGATGGATGCAGCACTGTTCACCACCACTCTCTGGGCCCAGCCATGCAGCCAGTTCCTAACCCAGCAGAGAGTGCTCCTGTCCAAGCCATGGCCTGCCAGCTTTTCCAGGAGTGTGCTGTGGGGGACGCTGTCAAAGGCCTTGCTGAAGTCCAAATAGACAACATCCACAGCCTTCCCTGCATCCCACAGACAGGTCACCTGGTCATAAAAGGAGATCAGGTTGGTCAAACATGACCTATCCCTCCCAAACCAGTGCTGGCTGGGTCTGATACCCTTGCCATCCTGTAACCACTGTGATGACACTCAATATAAACTGTTCCATTACCTTAGTGGGTACTGAGGTCAGGCTGACTGGCCTATAATGACCAGGATCCTCCTTCACACCCTTCTTGTGAATGGGTGTCACATTGGCCAGCTTTCAGTCATCCAGAACCTCCCCAGTGAGCCAGGAATGTTGGTAAATGATGGTCAGCAACTTCACAAGCTCATCTGCCAGCTCCCTCATCACCCTGGGATGGATCCCATCTGGTCCCATAGATTTATGAACATCCAAGCAGCTCAGCAGTTCTCTGACTGCCTCCTCCTGGATAACAGGGAGACCATTCTGCTCCCTGACAGCATCTACCAACCCAAGAGGACAGTTGTTCTGAGGACAAGCCGTCTTTCCACTAAACACTAAGGCAAAGAAGGCATTAAGCACCTCTGCCTTCTCCTCATCCACAATTACTAAGTTCCCTCCCATATCCAGTAGAGAACAAAGGTTGGTCTTACCCTTCCTTTTATCATTAATGTATTTGTAATAAACATATTTTATTGTCCTTTACAGAAGTTGCCAAATTAAGTTTGAACGGAGCTTTGGCCTCTCTAATTTTTTCCCTACATGTCCTAGCAATCCCCTTAAACACTTCCTGAGAGACCTGACCCTCCTTCCAAAGACGATACATCCTCTTTTCATTCCTAAGTTCCCTCAAAATCTTGTTGCCCATCCAGGCTGGACATTTGCCTAATTGACTCATCTTTTGGAACACAGGAACAGTCTGTTCCTGTGCCCTCAAGATCTCTGTTTTGAAGCACGCCCACCTTCCTGGATTCCTTCATTTTCAGGGGCTGCTTCCCAAGGAACTCTCTGAGTAAGTCTCCTAAATAGGCCAAAGTCTGCCCTCCGGAAGTCCGGCGTAGAAGTCTTATTGAAGTTCTTCCTCATTTCACCAAGAAACAAGATGGAAAATCAAAACAGCAATATTTTTCAAGGACAGAGAAATCAGAGGGCTTTGGTTTCAAGGTTCTCTCACAGAAACGGAAGTTTTTAGTTTTCGTTAAGAAAAAAAATCCACCTTTAAATGGTGGTTGAGCACTAAAGATTATTGAGGATAATAATTTTAATAATAATTTTGAGAATTTTCCCATGAAAATACCACCACCATTTAGTTTTGACAAACCACATTAGTTTCATGGAACTCTGTATTTCAGGAGGAAATATTTAGGTCTATAATTTGTGTCTGGCTCCCAAGACCAGGGCTACTATATCAGATCTTGTGTTAGGATTCTCCTTGTGCCTTGGGCTGTAACCACAAAGTAATGGCCAATGCTGTGGTAAAAGTAGGTCTGTTGGTAAGTAGGTGGCTTAGTTTTGTCAGTGCAGTATCTTGAGAGAGGGGGATGAAAATCAGTTCAGAGCCTACCACTGTGCAAAATAAAGGCTGAGGAGCTTTTATGAGAAAGTGTTAAGGGTTGATGTTGGCCAGACACCAGTGCATCCACAAAAATTCATTCACTCATTCTCCTCTGCTATAGCTGAGTAGAAGAGAGAGAAAAATTAAAAAGGAGTTCATGAGTTGAGGTAAGGATTGGGAAGAAATATTTTAAGGGCAAAACAGACTCACAACATTAAAAGTATAAAGAAAAAATTTATTAACGCAATTAAAAGAGGATAATAAGAATTATAATACACCTTTAGAGCACCTTTCCTCCCCACCCAGCTTTTCTTTCTTTCTCCCTGACAGTGCAGGGAGACAAAGTATGGAGTTTTAGTCAGTTTGTCTCTTCTAAAAATCTTTCTTCTGATTGCTTAGGGAGACGAGTCTGTTTACTATGCTGTGGGGTCTTTCTCACAGGAGACAGTTCTCTGTGAACTTCTCCAATGTGGTTCTAATTTTCACAAGTAGCAGTCCTACCCAACCTGCTGTGAGTCCCTCCTACGGGCAAAGCAGTTTCTTCATAACTGTTTTTTTGTGGGCCATTTAGTTCATGGGTTTTATTTTAAGGATGAGCTGTTCTAGTTTGGAATCAAAGGTCCTCTTCCTCTATCTCTGGAAGCAAGAGTTCTCTCTCTTTCTGTTCAAGCCTAACACCAGATCACAGTTTTTCAGCATCCACACTTTCCAGCACGAGCACCTTTTTCTCACAGGCTGTGGATGAATTCTGCATCCCTCCATGCACTTCATGAATTACAGGGAAATAGTTTATTGTATTACAGTCCTCACCATGGCTTGCAGAAGATTCTCAGCTCTGATGCCCAGAGCACCTCCTCCTCCCCCTCCCTCCTTTGCACCGATCTTAGTGTCGCCATGCTGTTCTCCTCACGTGTCTTCATCTTTTCCCTTTTCTCTGTTTTGGGAGAGAATTGGTGTCTGTAGGATCGTTTGTTCTCGAGTTTTATCAATTGAAAAGTCTTTGTAGAGTTCCGCAGCACTGAAAGATTGATCTTGTCCAGGCTCTAGGAATTGCTTACTATGCCTCTCACTGCTGGTCACATGGTCCCCACTGGCACCACACCGGCTGTGCCAGTCACCACGGTGCTGGCTCCATTTAGTGCTTCTCTTTGTGCAGGGCACCAAAAAGGAGAGGCTGCTGCTGCTGCTGCCCTTCTGTTTGTGGTGCAGCACAGGCTAGAAGTGGCCAGGCAGACAAAGTCCCTTGCTGGCCATGCCACAATGGCAGCAGCCACGTGGCCAGTCCTGGCCTGCCACACCGCAAACAGAAGGGCAAAAACGGTGGCAACAACTTCTCCTTTCTGGTGCCTGCACAAAGAGAGGTGCTAAAGGGAGCCAGCACCGTGGTGGCTGGCGAGGCCCACATGGTTACTCACTGCACCAGGATGGCTCTCCTGCAGCATGATCTCGGCAGCTGCACCCCAAAGGGCCCCGACCCTGCTGGGAAGGGGACCTGGCCACCCCACCAGAAAGGGGCCCTGGTCTTGCCAAGAAGGGGCTCAGTGGCCTCCTCCCCACTCCTCAGAGGCAAGGAAAAAAGAGAACATTTCACGATTTTTCAATTTCTTCAATATGTTATCATAGAAGTGTTACCAGCTTTTCTAATTGGCTTAACAGTGTGCCTATTCCCAGAGCCAGTCAGCGACTGGCTTTTGCCAGGCTCAGAGGAAGCTTTTAGCAGCTTCTCCCAGAAAATCACTTCTGTGGCTGGCTTCTTCCCTCCTCACCAAAATCAAGCCATACCAAAACCAACAAAGAAAGAAACAAAAAAAGTTCAGTGGTTCAACTGTGTGGTTCCCAAAATACAGTCTTTACATGCAGGGAGGAAACAGCTTGTCTTGGCAGTCCATGGCATTCAGTTGTCCTAGTTCCACTTACTTCTGATTTTGGGAAAGAGAGGCCATTCACACTGTGCACCAACAGTGTAACATTCCATGAAAATTTTGGTAGCCATGGAGACCTCTGTCTAGCCAAGGAAGAATCCAGACAGAAGGGCACAGATGAAGTTAGATAGTTTTAGCTGAAGACTTTTGAGGACAAAGTTTGCTCTTGGGGATTCAGGCTCTTCTTTCATTCTTACCGTGTCTGGTTCCACTGGAGTTCAAATATTACAAATGTCATGTTCTAATGATTTAATTTAAAGTTGAAAAGTTTTTAGGAAGAATAGCTCTGTAGGCACCGAGTCTCCCGAAGAAGGGGTCTGTAAAACCCAGAAGAGATGCAGAGTCTAGGTTCTGTTAATGCCAGGAAAGAAATTATTTTTACACTTACTGGAGTCCTTAATTTTTTAAAAAGAAATACCCATAAACCCATAGCTATTCTACTATAGGTTTCTAAAAGGTTAGTCCTTTTTTGTTGTAATACTGGTTTAGGTGGCTGAGTGAAAGCCAGTTAAATTCCTTCTATCCGCGTGTATTTCAGGCAAACCTCCCCAGGAAAGCATTTGCAGAAGTGAGACCCTCTGCTCTCTCACCAGCCACAGAACCTGTTTGTATTGGTGACCCAGCCTTTTATTATAAAATTTTACCTTTCTAATGGTCTTCTCCATACAATTTTTAAGCGAGGAGGAGGAAAACAAAACATGAGAAAGGTCTACAGTCTCACATATTACATGATGTCTCACTGCAGCAGAAGTAGTACGAGTATTCTGAAATTAGTATGACGTCTAGACTACTCAGAAATCTCTTTTCCAGAAGGAATGCAAATGCACTGACTTACACCCACTCTCAGTTGGCCTCATTACCAGGGTAGAGCTTGCATTTGTTTATCTGTTAAAATAAACAAAGCATATTTTGATGGACCACAGAGTCACAAAGTTTGTGGGGTCTGAATCAATGTAATTGAAAATACTTCCTTGCTCAAGAAACCTCACAGTTCCTGGAGTAAGCCATAATAAAGAACATTACAGTATCTTTTCACTGCTTTCACAGATACACACATACTGTTCTCTTAACTAGCTTTTGTAGAACTGCATCAGTTTTTATTAGAACTGACTCTGAGCTCTGTAACTAAAAAATAAAATCCTGAAAACTAGTATTTGTTACGTCCTTTTCGTTTTGGCACTTACACACTACAGTTATGAACACTCAAAAAAGTTTTAAATAAATGAAGTTGCTTTGCCATGCTAAAGCTTTGAGGAAATAAGTAAAGATAATTGCACTAGATTTGATATGGAAATGAAAATAAAATTTTGGTTCAGGAAAACAATTGTGGAATTCATGTCACACTATCTTAAAATATAGTTCTGAGGACGGAGGGGGAAGAATAATGTTGAAAATAGAAAAACATGTTCCCAAACATAGAAGAATAGAGAAGATACGGTGACATCAATCTGTGTGAAATAAAATAACCAAAGATTCTTTTAAATAAATGTATTATTTCAGGCTCTTTTTGTCATTAATACTGTTGTTTCTGAAGGCATGCTTAGACCAAATTTTAATATAAGCAGGACTTATTTTTTCAACAAGGACATTTTTTGAACTGTCTTAGTGTGACACTGACAAAGCTATAGAGATCAAAAATAGCATATTGTAGGATATGTTCTTCTTAAAAAAGAAAAGTAGCTGCTTCTGATCCACAAACTAAAAAGCAGACAAAAGTGCATTTTCAGGATACTTGTCCTCATCTGTTTCTTGCAGGGACTCTCACATTATTTTGGATTAAGTGCTTGCTCCAATGAGGTAACTGATAATTTTGGCCTTTTTTTTTTTTTTTTATGAGATCTGCTATCAGTCATCTATATTTAGGCATTAAAATTTTGAAAGTTGAGATCCTTGAACTCAAGTGTCATTGTTTCTTGGTTGCTCACCGAAAACTGAATTTAGAAGGTATGAGTGATTATAATTTCAAGAATAAATATTGCATTTTTATATTTGAATTTTTGATACATTTTTATTGAATAAGTCTCAAAAACCTATATTTATGTGGATCAGTGGGTTATTTTTTTACATTTTCACATAAGAAAAAGTGTTGAGACTCCTGACAACAAACTCCCTTCCTACATAGATTTCTCCAGGACTGTCAGTGGTCCAATCTGCAGGTGCTGTGCTGTCAGCAGAGGTGACCAGAGTTCCAATGTCCCCCTCTGCTATCAACTCTGCCTTGACTTATTTCATAGCCCTGGGAACCAGTCTAACACCCTTGGATATGTCATTACCTGGTCTAAATTTTCATGGTGCCATGTAAGCCGTTAGCACAGGCAGTGAGGCTCTGGCTTGATGTGCCTTGGTTTACTCTTGTGATTAAATGAGCAGAACTGGCTGTGCTTGCCAAATGCATTGCACTGGGTAAATAATGAACAGATGTCAAATGCTCTGGGCTTCTCCACTGGGGAAAAAAGCCCAATCACCCACCAACAAAAAGAAGCTGCAGGAATGGATAGGAGTGGTGTTATCTTCAGAAATCTTCATAGAAGTGGCAGGTATATTATTAGACCAGTCAGCTCTAGTAAACACTGGTTACTCTTAATTCCTCATTAAAATATTTTACTACAGATCTAAGTTTGAGCCATTCTTTTGGAGTCATGGTAACGGGTACATTTGACTCATGTAATGTTTAACTTGCAGTATTTTATTTGCTCAAGATTTCAAAAGCTTTATAAGTTCAAATGTGTGTTGTAGCAGAGAAAAAGTCAAACAATATCTGAGTTCCAGTCAGGCTCCAGGAAGACACAAGATTTTTGCTTATCTATTAAGAAGTAAACACTTGCAGCTATATTTTGTTTAGCACTAGTAGCTGCTAACTACTCTTATGCTACATGGTCTGAATTATTTCTTTTCCCCTTAGGAAGCTATTAAGTCTCTAAAATGCAGTAATATACATACAAACTTACCCTACATAATGAAAATTACTTCTGCTAAAGGGCTCCTTGAAGCTTAGATTTTCTTGTTGTTATATAATTATTTATTATTAACATGATTGAATAGATTTTTTTTTTGGCTAAACTGCAAAAGATATTTCTTTCCAAGCTTTAATGAAGAGCTGCCATGCAAATGATACCAAAAAATTGGCAAAGTCCTCTCTGATGGTTTTCATGGCTGCTCACATTCTTTATCAGTATTATGTCTGGAAACTGAAAAGTAGAGGGGCCAGTGCTATGACTTATCTGACATGAGAAGAGTGCAAGTGGGAACAAAGCCACTGGGGAGCACAAGCTGTTCTCAGTTCGCAGAGATTTTGGGTGCTGCTACAGTGAGAGGGGGAGGGTGAGCAAGAATGGGGGTCCTGGAGGTGTCCTGGGAGAAGGAGGATGGTCTCTGAGGAAACCTGAGGGGTCACCACTGGGCCTGAACACCTGGTGGCTCCAGGGACTGCAGTTTTAAGGCCAGTAACAAAAACACAGCTGCAGGCTTGCAAGTGCTCGATTTTAGTAATCGGTGATAAAACTGTAATCTCTAAAAGGAACTGTGGTTGTAGGGTGGTGGGAGTTTCAAAATTCTTCCTATTTCTTAGAAGGCCAGACATGCTCAGCAAGGCAACGCTTTCCTTGAACTCACCCATCAACCACAGAAGAAAGCAAGAAATCATCACTGGGTGAGCTTGTGGAGTGGGGCTGTTTGATGCTCTACAAAGTGAAAGCCTGCAGTGCTGTTACCCCACCACAGAGAGGTAAACAAGCATAGGGGAAAGTAAAGTGCTGTCCTCCAAACAGGTGGTAGCAGCTTGCAGCAGCTGTTCTTTGCTTCCATGTTCTACTTTCTACCTGCCCCCTCCTCTGGCTAGGGTCCTGCTGGTGCTGCAGGGTGCCCTTAGGTTGCTGTAAGCCCTGCAGGAGCATCTTTCTCCTGCACTAAGAATTAATTTGCAGGGCTGCAGCTTATATGAGTAACTCATGTGCCTCCTTCCTGTTTGCTTCCTCTCAGTCTTGTTATATCTAAATTTTGTTAAATCATCTGTTCCAGCTTTTGTGAGGGTGAGCAGTATTCCAACACTCGACAGGGACTGGTGGGAGGATGAACTTCGTTAAAGCTGCCAGAAAATTTACACAGTTTAAGGTGATTAAATGGTTGATTGACTACATCATTATTAATACCTTGTCAAGGATCTTGGGGGGAAAAAATCAACACTTTAGGCAAAAATGTGTTTCCATGCAATCTGATATATATTAGATGTGTACTCTTGTCATAAATCCAAAGAAGTAATCTTTGCTATCCTTACTATCCCTGCCTCCCAAAATTTAAAAAACCCCTGCTTGCACATAAACTTAGAAAAACAGGGAGAGAGAAAAGTTTTCTACTAATTTAACTAAGATATTTTAGAAAGACTTCAACCAAATGAGACTTCAGTTGAAGAGAAAAAAAAAACAAAACCTGGCTGGTGACTTGCTATAGCAACTAAAGAAGCATGTATCTGTACAAGGCACATGCATGGTTCATGTAATACTAGTATTTCTATAAATACAATTATAGTCCTTGCTCTTGAAGGCTAAATTTCTACCTATGAACCAGATGGAGATGGCTCATGGGTAAGGATGAAGACTTTTCCCTCTGGTGTGGTACCAGACATGCTGGAGGACCTCCATCCCATCCCCACCAGTGTTTCTCTCTGTAGCATCATCTTTTACATTGCTCCAGAAATAACGTCCACAGCTCTGAGCATTGAGTCTGTGGCGAGGGAAAAGCTGGTGAGCACCAACCACAAAAACAATGGCAGAGATACAAGATGGACCAGGGGATGCTTTGTGTCTGCTGCAGTGGGAATTTGGTTAAGCATTTTCACCTCTATCTGTCCTTCCTTTCCTATCCTTCCTCCAGTCTATTTAGAAAATGAATGACTTAGGCCATGGCCTGTCTTCTCTTGACAGTGTGTATGTGTACTGTGTCTACTTATGATCTCATCTCAGATTGCTGCTCCAGCTCCAGTAGCACCCAAAATGCATGTTTAAGAGCCAAGTAATTGAACTCTAAGTGGTATCTGTTGGTGAATGGTGGACATCCCCTCCGTTAGCCAGCAATCACAGTTTCCGTTCTGAGTCAGTGCTTCCACATCAGACACTTAGGGATCTTTGAGAAGTTTAGTCTCAAGTGCAAAGAGTGCATGGAGAGGAATTTATGCTTTGAACGTGTCAAGATGAACCAATTTTGTTCCTGTGCATGTATGGCAAGCTGCCCTGGTACTCAACAAATTCTCAAAGTCTCTTGAGAGGGATTTTTGTTAAGACTTTGCATTCCCATAATGTTTGTCTAACTCATCTCACTTTCCTAGCAGTACTGGACTAGACAGAGATAATTAAAACAACTGCCAGAGCATTTTCTCTAACTATATTGAACAATTGCATATTGCATTATATCTCACATTTCTGAAAAATCTTGTTGGACACCCAGGAGATGTATGTCCTCTGCATTCCCTCAGTGAACTTTCCTTGAGATGGATGTTAAAAGCATTTTCTCTGCATTGCTGGTGGAAAATTGTAGACCCTGGTGCGGTGCCATTCCCACTGGGCTGAGATGGAAATGTACTACTCTTCAATGCCAGCAGTTAAATTAACTCTAGCTTATTAATAAATTACATCACCAAGCCTGTGCTGGAAGTTCTGAGCCATTGGTATTACAGCAGGCCACCCAGAAGTCAGGCACCAACAACAGAAATGCAAATGCTATGAGGCTTTCCTGCTTCTTGTGCTTTGTGCTGCTGTATGGCCCATGTGACACATTGCCTCCCAGAAATTCTTCCAACCTCCCTGCCAGGACAGAAACATAATTTTGACTGGGGAATTGAGGGTATTGGAAGCAGTGTGAAGGTAGTAATGAAAGGTAGCTGCAGACACTATCATTGCTGGAAATACACACAGGTCAGACTTTCTCCTTGCCAGGGGACGCTCCTGAAAGATAAAGGTTTTGCCCTACTTAATAGGGGATAAATGTAATTTTTTCCATCTTTCAGTTAAGAGTAGCAAACTGTGGGGAAGAACTAATGTCCTTCTGGCAATATATTTAACTGCTAAAGAAGAAAATCTCTCAAAAATCTTTTCAATTTGTCACAGAGTAATCAAAAAGTCTGTCTGCATGAGGCAGCAGATCATCCTAGACGCGTTACACATTGCAAATTAATTGCATGAGATTGTTTTCAACCTAGTGTTCTCAAAAATAAGAGACTGAAATGTGGATTAACCATGCATCAAGTACATGACCCAACCTGCCATTACCCCAAAGCATTTAGCTTTCCCATGAAGCATGTAAAAATGGGTTTGTATCAGTGTACAATACAAAGAGGAATGGATTGAGACAGCAAAAGGAACAGCTTGCATTTTTATGGGGTAACGTCACATCTGGAAAGCTGCTGTCCTCTGGTTAGTCAGCACATAAGAGATCATACGAGCCTGATCCTCCAATCACTTGGATGGAGGAAATATGTGCTATTCTTGCCAGCAGACTCATTATAACTAAGTTTCTCCCTTTATCAGGGCATCTTAAAAGCCCTGCAAAGAGTGCACTAATAAGCCTCCACCTGTTTTTCTTGGCTGTAACCTTCGTTACTGACTGTAACCTCGGTTACTGCCACTTGCAGATTTTCTGGTCCAAATAAGTGTCTGTTGCACACCTTTACCAGCTGTGCTCTCACTGGACTGTGGCAGGAATTTATTTTTTTTTTTGACTGGTGATCCATGTGGTCATGTTCACACCTGAAGAACCACAGCCCTCTTTCAATATGAAGTGTAATGGTGGGAACAATGCACCTGGCATGCTCCTCTTTTGGACAGTTTGAATCTAGTTCTCAATTCCATTGCTGATAGGAAAACCAGAGGTTCTGAGAAAATGGGTAAAAAGTAAATTTTTGTATCTCCCCTGTGGTTTGAAGGCTAGAAAGGTTTCTTGCTTGTCTTTTAGTGCTGTCTGCCACAGCTCTTGAGTTTCCAACTAAATTTTTGTTGTCGTTTCTGAGCATCTGCTCTCATACTCACTACAGATTTTACTAGTAGAGAAAAAATTAGATTCTGCCATATCCTAACGATATCAAATATCAAATATCAAACAAGGTCACATCAAACAGCTGAAGCATCTCATTGTTGTGGTTTGCTTCAAGCACCCTGTTGTTTTCTGCTGCAAACCAATTAGAGAATTACTCATTCATTGGTTACTTATCAGTGTCTCATATACTCTATAATACCTCCCCCATGTTCCCTTCTCTTCCTTTCCATCTTCTGAAATACATTAAGAACTCCTTCAGAGAGCTTTAAAGACTAAGGCAAAGAGATTATTGCACATCTGGGAGAAAAGTGGGTAACTACCACCATCTCCAAATACCATGGGCTATCAAACTTTCTTAGGAATTTCTGCATTAACCCCACAGTTGTGCTTCAGTATGTCTGTGGAAAAATCAATTTTATTTATCAGAAAACTTTCACTGGCAGACAACCAATCCTTGTCTTAGTACCCAGTCACCCTCATTTTAAAAACTATACATCATTGTTGTGGGCTTGATTCTGTTCAGTTTTAACTCCCCGCCATTAAACAACATCATGTCCCCTTACTTGTTTGATTAAAAGAAGCAGATAGTATCAAAAATATGCTCCAAAAGTAGGTACAGGCAGGCTGTGACCAAATCACTCTTTAAGCTTTTGTTGTGGTAGTTGGTGAGACTTCTCATTTATCTCTTATTGAAAGGAAAATCTTCACAATTAAGGATTGTTGTTCTGGCTTTTTTTGCCAGAATGTGCTCTGAAGCATAGATGTCAGGACTGGACAGAGACTTCCAAAGTCAGTCTGCAACTTCTGTAATAGTTGCAGAAGTAACATAGAGCTCTAACACTTGCTAACAGGTCTGACAAACTTCTTGTGAGATCTAGGCTCTACATCCGAAATATTCATGTTCTGAAATAAAAATACATTTCAGGTATATTTTTATTAGTAGTAAGAATTGAGACCACCATTTTTGTTTGATTATAGCTTCATGAGTGTTCTGTGTCTAGTTCTTAACAAGCCCTTAAATAGCTATTTTAAATTGAGTGGGACTTACCTGTGGGAATTGACAGTTACTGGGAAGCACATTATTCTAGTCTTAGCAAAAAATTAGAATCAGCCTCAAATGAGCATTGAAGACAAATCGGAAGAGTTACTTCCTGAAAGTGACTGTCTCTGAATGCAGAGGAACCCAAAACAGCTGCCTTATTTCCTGATTTTTAGATGGCTAAAGGTGAAAATTTTCACAAATAATTTTATGGGTATCTGTTCTGTGATTTGAATAGGATCAAAGCTTTACATGTAAAGGTGGTGTTTCTCTGGTGGACTGCTCTCAGGGACTGGTGTGCAAGCAAGAGAAACTGAGACTCTTTCAGATGCTGGCAAAGCATGCAAGCTGTGAGCATGGAGCACCCTGATTTTAGACAACCAGGCAGCTGCCTTTTCCTGAGGTTGCAAGACTTGCAAAGGAATTTCTCAGAAAAATCCTTCTCCCACTCTGCCCATCCTCATTTTCTGAAAACAAAAAAAAACCAACCCAACCAACCAACCAACCAACCAACCCAAACAACAAAAAAATCAAATTAAAAAAAAAATAAAACCAAAACAAAACAACAACCCTACCCAGATGAAGGCTGTCCACAGAATTTCAGGGAACAGGCTATTTTTTTTTTCACTTGCATCCTAGTACTCTACAGGGAGGACCACTTCTGCTGAAAGAACAGGAAGGAAAGAAGGTTAGAGCATGACATTATCCCAAAAAACATTGCTGGCCTGTGCTGTTTTATAACATCAAACTCCTTGATGGCTGTTTTATAACAACCATCCCCTTTTTCATTCTGCATATAAGCTCCTGACTCACTCAGCTCCCTTAAACTTTCATACAGCCTTGAACTTTCACAAGGTCTGAGTGATTCTGCCCAGTCATTCTCCAGATAAGTCTGAACGGGCTCTTGGCAGAGGTGCAGCCCTGCAGCTCTTTAGAACGGTTACTGCTCCAGGGCAAGGACACACAGAGGTGTGTTCCAGGCATCTATACGGGTATCAGAAGGGGATCAGGGATGTTGAAATTTCTGGAAATTGGCATCTTACCTTGCTTTCTTCAGTATGCCAGATAGAGGCTGCTTGAGACATTTCTGTCCCTAAAGAAGCTTAAGGTGAGTTGTAATGAAAGCTGGGTGGTATTCATACCCACTGAATCTTATAAAGCTGTTCTGCTCTAAAAAAAATCCAACAGAATTTGAAAGCTGGAGAAAGAACTGTTTGGAAGCATACAGTAAAGATTTTATTCCTTTGGGACTTTTCTCTACAAGGCTGTTGAACCTCAACATGAGAGAAGCAGTTAGAAATAAATCATGTGTGAAAAATGTGTGTTTGCTTTTCAGATTTGGCAATGGTATTAAACCCCTTTTTTACAAGGAAGCAGCATATGCAAAAAAACCCCTCCAAACAAACCCAAACCCGGCTGTTTTCGAAAAGAGCTATGAATTTAGCCAAAGCAAACCCTACCATTACTGTTGTTGGCAACTTCCTTGTGAACTTTGTACTGTCAGGGAATAGCCAGGAAGGTCACCTCTTGAGTGGGCAGAATGTATGGAACAGAGACACAATCTACTCCTTCCTACCACTGCAGTGTGAAACACCTGAAAACACACCTGCAAAGGCAGGAGCACTTCCAGCCTGTGTTGCCTGCAGCATCAGGAAGTTGGGGATGCACACACTGCCAACTGCATAAGCCATAGGAATGCTTCTCCTGCATACAACATATTCATTTCATCACAGAGACAAAAATACAGGTACCACTGCAGACTAGACTTAGAAGGTATTATCAGATTTTGGGATACCCCTGTGGTCCCACTGCACAGAGTAGCAGATGTCTTTGTTTACTGTTCAGAAAGTGTGTTCATAGTTTGAAGAATGCCTATTCTTTCATCCCAGTGAATAAATACTTTATTTGCTGCCACATCAAAGGTATTCCAGAATAGATTTCTTCCCATATTGTTTGAGAAATTGTGGTTATAGACCACCAGCATTCATTGGACATCTATCAGACAGACTTCTATGCATATTTGGCAGAAATGCTGGGAAAAGGATGTAACGTTTGCTATTACTAGCAAAATCCTATTAATCCATCCTATTAAGTGTGGGTAAAACAAAAAAGTAGATAGTAATACATAAATATGTGGGTATATTAAGTAGGCAAGTATTTAGAAAATCAAAGTCTGAACAAAAACCTATTTGAGAATTTTATAGCTTTATCAGGTCTAAAAATTTTGAGCATGGCTAGAAAGAGTAAGGTGGTGTTTCCAGGAGTTGGAAACAAAAAACTAGAAATCTACTAAAAAAAGAAAAAAGCCCACAGAAGAAGGTTAATATCTTGTAATTTTCTTAGTGTAGTATCATAAGTAGTTGCCATCCAGTCTAACCATTCTGCCTGCACATAAATCACATGCCTACTTCTATGGCCTGGAAATGGTGTATGGGGAAGTCCTGCTGCTCCTAAATATGAATGTTCACCTGTGTTTTTGGGACTACATTATCCCCCTTGTTAAATACTGAGTCTCTGTTGAGGATGGGAAGAACTTCTTCCAAGTGCAGGAAGCTCAGGGCAACACTCCTGCCATGTTAGTATGAACTGCTGGACTCCAGTTAAACTTAATTTCTACCACAAAACCAGTGGGTTTCAGTGGTCAAAGCAGGAGACCAGAGACAAAAATCTCCTATCAATTGATGCTGTTTAAGGCATAGCTTTGGGATACTTCAGTTAATTTCTGCAGGCAGCTGTGTCAGTGTCCTGTTGAAAGAGAGAGGAGGGCTGAATACTTCAGGTAAAGCCTTAGCTTCACCAAAACCCTTTGCCCCAAATGGTTTGCATGGCACGAGGAAAGGTGGATCAGCCCTAGAGCACCTTGCCTGAAGGCTCGCTGCAGGGGCCTTTTCCGCTTTGGTCAGTTCTTTTTGAAGAGCAGTGCTCAGAGGAAGACCCTGAGCTCTGTATCTTCAAGGATGCCTAGCTGCTGCTGGGAACCCAAAGGGTCTTTTGAGAAAGAGTGAGATTGCAGTCGTACCTTTCTTTGCCGTGTTTGCCAAGCTACAGGTGGTTTCCTGCACAGCAGCTGGTTTTATTGTACCTCCTTCCTTGAGTATTCACTCCTGCTTCAACACGCAGGGACATTTTGCTGTTGCTGGCCTTTTGGGTTTCACTGTAAGTACCAGACACTAGAGCATTAGGTAACTCAGCATCTGACTTGAGGTTAGGTTTAAATTGTCTGGCCTTCAGTAGAATGTCTGAAGTTACTGAGCCAAAATCTCCTATGATCAGAAGCCCAGGTTTTTGCAAGCATGGAATAAGAAACTCCTTTTCCTCCACAGATTTTTCACTTAGTTTTTCACCAATATAGAACGAAAAGTGAAAAGAGAGCTCCATCTAACTCATCAGCAAGTGCCTGAAAAAAACCGGACAGCCCCCGCCTGCCCTTTCCTTTTCCCATGAGGTAGGATATATAGAGGAAGATGGCAGAAGACAACATCAAGTAAATCCACAGCATAGTTCAAACTCCCAAAAATTAGAGGCACAGTCACAGCTCAGCTTCTTGGGAGAAAAAAGGAATTCTTTATACTAAGGCAGAAATTTGCTTCAGTTATATTGGCGGTTCTCTTGAAATAATGCTTTATTTCTAATGCCATTTTCCTGGTGTCTTCAACTTGTCTTCTTAGAATTTTCAAACTTTTATAAAGAAAAAATTATATCTTCTGTTTCGTATCATAGAACATTGAAGTGCTTGATTGAGCACATAAAATATATCTATTTATTTAGATCTGAAGAGATTTGTTAAGATAGGTATGGTAGCCTTCTAACTCTATCTTTTCCATCCTCTCACACCCTGATATCAGGGGTTGGAAATTGTTAAGTTTAATGAAAATGGGGGATGGTTTTGGTTTAATATTGAAATCTCAGCTTCACTGTCACTGGACAAAATTTTTACATGGGATCTAGTATTGGGAAAATTAATATAGAAATGGTTGATCAGAAATGTATGTACAGGTCACTTTTTTAATCAGAAGATTATCTCATTAAGAAGTTTACCCAGGGCAAGCTGAAGCTAACTTACTACACTTGAAGTGATTAGAAGAGAGTTTTACCTCTTCTCCTACCCTTCACTTCAGAGAGGTTCTATTTTGCATTACCCCTGCAAGTTTGGGGAAGCAACAATATCCCTTTTGTGTCAAGGATAAGAGTAAAAATCTTAAAAATGTGGTTTTAATCATGTTTTGGAGAAGATTAAATTACTTTGTCCCAAATTCTCCCTGTGTCAGTGCTTGGAAAAATTTAATGCTGTAGTAAGTTATTGGCTCTTGACATAGGATATGAGTCATTACATCATTCTGGCAGTGAATAAACTAAATCCTGGATGTAGTTATACAAGATGGATTTTCTTGTTGTTTTTAATGACATACCCTTTTGAAATGTGAAGTACCACTGTTACTGCTGGCAGCCTGTTTGGAAGAGCAGGTGACTATGGTGGGGGGAGTGAAAAAGAAAATCTAACAGGTTGTTCACACGGCCTTTTCAAATCATCTCCTCGAGCCCATTAATTTTAACTCAGCCTTTGTAATACAGCCCACAGAAACCACTCAGTTTATCACCCTGACTCTTAATACTATTGCAAAGGGGGAAAATAAAGAATGTAATACAACCCTTCCAAATACAGAAGGTGATAATCCCTGACCCAACGGCTGTGGAAGCAACTGTATCTTGAACTGCCCTTTGAACACCTTCACTCAGTGTCCTGTCAATAGTCAGCATGTGAACAGGTTCTACAAAGCCAGGCACGTTGCTCTCTGCATAAGCCCATGACCATTTCAGGTCACCCAGTCTCTCCTCCCAGCCCAGGCCTGCAGCATCCTTGTCTCATTCACCACAGACCTGACTGTACTTGCCATCTCAGGGAGGAGAACTTTAGATCTTTACAGACACAGAGAGCCAGTGTGAAAATGGCTGTGCAAAGAAGATCATCTGATGGCTAGAGGTGAGTGGGGAATATTCAGAATAGATATTTGCCTTGGTTACTTGTTATGGGGCAGAAGAAGAAATGTTAAGTCTTTTGGCATATCTGCTTTCAGGACTATAAGTCTCTGCTTTTCTGTGTACTTTGGAAAGAGATAATGCAGATGATCCGCCACTGTTTACAGCCTTCTCTTGAGGCATGGGGAAGTTTGGTTTGTCTCCAGGTCAGAGACAGATGGGCAGAGACTGGGCCCAGGCTTGCAAACTCTTAGTGAACAATGGTTCTGGAAACTGGTACTCAGTGACAGCATATGATCAAATTTTCCTTTCCTGTTTCACTCCAAATGAAACTGAAGGGATAGGGATTATTCTTTAAAAATAACTTTTTTGAATTTTGGGGAGATATAGCTGGACCTTCAGGTTTTCAGGTTCTGAAGAACACAGTCTTCCATATAGTAATCACTTTTAGCACCTCCCTTCATCTAAATATTTAAAATTTATTGCAGTAAGTCAGTATATTTGTCATAAAGATAAGCACTGGAATATAAATGCCTCTCTGGGTTATTAGCTGATAAAACTTTTCTTGGTTCCATAAACTGAATTACAGTCACTTTCTTTGTGTGAGCTGACTGCAGGCTGAGGAGACAATGAGCACAGGAAGCAGCTTGAATGGTGAATAAAACTTGAATTAGTTTTATTACATTGAATGATCTCTTGTTGATTTTTTGAACCTTTTCCCCTGCCCCTAAGCTACAGACTGGACAGGGATCATTTCTGCATGCAGGCATGATGTTTAGGAGTAGCTCTTACACTCAACTGGCTGGGGCTCTTCTGCAGAGCCATGGCAGGTAATTCTACCAGTAATTCTGCCAGGGTATGTAGGAACAGCCCTTTTTTTTGAGTTCCTCAGAGTCAGGCAAACACAGCCAGATTATTAATAGACAAACAGTAAGTTACAGCCACCCTTGCAGCAAGGAGGTGTTTGCATTTCAGAAGAGCATTAAAAAAGTAATTTGGTTTACATATGTGATGGGTTATTTCACACATCAATCTATTCCTTTTTGTATAAGGTAAGAAGCTTAATAGTATTGAAGCATCTCTTGAGAGTATTTGCACTTAGCAAAAACCTCAAGCATCTTGTAAAAAGCATAATACTGTTTTCTTTATATGAACATCAAGACAGAAGTGCTTTAGAAGTATTTGTTATGTGAACATTAATCTTTATTTGAAATGTCTACTGTGACACACAGCACTTGCTGTGGACTCAGAGAGAGTTGTCTCTAGAAGGCACTCACAGGACTGTGTGTCACACATGGGCTTCTGAGGCCACGTGGAGGTATTAAAATGCTCATACCTGCACAAGGTCAAACTGCCAAACGATACTAATATTTTCTTGAGTCCACTGACTCACGTTCACGGGGTAAAGGTGATGAGGAAGATGTGTCTCTCCTGAATCTCAGTCATGGGTTCCATGTTTGAAGAAGTCATTTCAAGAGTGTCAGTGTAGACGAGCAGACTGTGTAGTGTTAGGAAGGAGGAATAGGACCTCCATGAGGTTTTTAAAGATATCCCTCAGAGACAAAAGCCCAAGCCACAGAGTAAAGGGAGATGTGAGGACATGGGGGGACATAGAGTATTTTGGAGGGCCTTGGGATGGGAGTGGCTGAAACCAGGTGCTCTGTGTCAGCAGCAGACAGACTCTATTCATTCCCAGGCCTGCAACAACTAAACAAAAATCCGGGATACAGTCAAGGAGGAAATGTCACAGCATTGATCAATATGTCTCTTGACAACGCAGATGATGAGGTGAATGGCAGTTTTGGAAATACGACAATAATACCAGACTAGGTGAGGCAGTCAATGCTCAAGGACTGCTGTGCAGACAAACCTGAGTCATAGAATGGTTTGGGTTGGAAGGGACTTAAAGATCATCTAGTTCCAATTCCCTGACGTGGGCAAGGACCCTTCCCTCTAGACCAAGTACTTCAGAGCTCCAGCCAGCCAGGCCTTGAACACTTCCAGACACGGAGCATCCAGCAGCTTCTCTAGGCAACCTTGTCTGGTGCCTCACCACCCTCAGAGTAAAGAATTTCTTCCTGGATAAGTCCGGAGAAGGGCCACTGTGAGGGTCAGGTTTGGAGCACAGGTAGGGGTCACCGGGATGGTTCAGCCTGGGTAAGAGGAGGGGGTAGAGAGAACTTTTTCCAGTCTGCAAATGCCTGGTGTGAGGGAACAGAGAAAATGGACCCAAACTCTGCCCAGTGGTGAACACCAACAGGATGACATGCACTGAGCATGACCTGGAACATGGGAAATCCCATTAGATATTAGGAAAAACCATGTGAGACATCAGGCACTGAAACAGAGCCAAGAAAGTGAGTGAAGTCACTGACCCTGGAGAAACTAAAATTTGACTTGACAAATCTCTGAGCAGCCTGATCTAACCGGACCTGCTTTAAGCAGGGACATAAATGAATTCCAGAGGCCCCTTCCAACCATGACTAGTCTATGATTTCATGAAAATAATTTGGAATTAAAAATAGCTACATTTTAAAAATAAATAATTCACTTACCATTTGCTCAGTACACAAAATTGAATGGGTTTTTCTGTGCTTTTAAAAGTCCAAATGTTACCATCACACTTTTGCAAGTTTTCTTAATTATGCACATATATAAAAGAAATTGGTGGGGCATTATTATTATTGTACTTTGTACATTGTTATAATTATATGTTATTAAATGAAGTGAAAATTTTCCATTTAAGTTATCCTGCACTAGTTACATTTTAATTATCATATTTAGGACCATTAGCCATGTATTAGAATGCGACAATGCAAGGTGTTGCACAATTCAGGTCTAAAAAGACAGTCTATACCACAGGAAGATTTGAGTTCAATAGAACAAATGTATTCACATGCTTGAATGTTTTCAAATTTTTGGGGAGGTTGGGAGTTTTTTTGTGTTTTTTGTTGTTGTTGTTGTTTTGGTTTCTTTTTGTGGTATTTTTTGGTGTTTTTGTTTGTCTGGGGTTTTGTTTTGTTTTTTGTGTGTGTGTTTTGTTTGTTCGGGTTTTTTTGGTTGGTTGGGTTTTTTTGCAGTGAAGTTTGTGACAAACAAGCAAGAGGGAGAACTGACATGAACTGTTGGAAAGATTTCTTGAGAAATGGAGGTCAGAAAGTAACTGTGAAAAGTTTCAGATTATATAGACTTATTATGTTATAAAAAACAACAGTAGAGGGTAAAGTAGTGGAAGAACCACTACTACTGTAATTCAAAATAACCTCACCCAGGAATTATCTAGCTTGGTGGGCCTTGGACTTTTTCACTAACTGTGTCTTCAACAGATATCAAGCCTTTTCTCAAAGTACTTTCTTCCATATTTTCTCTAAAACAAGAGAAGTCATGGGGGCTTTGCAGTAAGTACTCTTACCAAAGCCTGACCAATGTTGCCTGTCACTCAGTTTAAAGCATCTTTGGCCACTGCCTTTTAATCTCCATTCACCTAGAAGACTTATATTGTGGCTTACAAGGTGGGGTTTTTTTGCCAATTTGTGTGCAGCCTGGGATTGCCTTATACTTTAGCCTTACCCCCACTCACACAGTTGAAGTGATTCAGCTGCCCAAAAACTGGTTCTTCCTCTTTTTGTAACCAGACTCCCCATGTCACAGAACAAAAAGGGAGTGGATATATGATCATCTTTTTCTTACAGCTCAGTGGCAAGGCTCTGATGAAAAACAAATGCAGAGAAGTTGCCAAAACACTTAACAAACCAAGCTGATCTTCCCTTGAAATCTTTCCTTCATTCCCCAGCAAGAGCATGCTTGATTGTAAATTGCAGTGCCTTTCACAAGGCACTTTTGCACATTACTGTTTCATAAGGGCTATTCTGATTAGTTTTCAAAGGCTTAGGGAAGGAGATGCATGAGCAGAAAACAGCATAGAGCTCTTGTACTCCTAACTGGGTCATTTTGAAGCTAAGTAAGAACATTTCAAATTTTATTTCTTCCTCTCTCGCCCCGCGCCATGCCCTGCCCCCCATGCACCCTCCCCATTTTCTTAAAAGGCTTCTTCAAGGCTTCTTCAAGGCTTATATTCTGAAAGATGGTGGTTTGTTTCTTTTACAAACCTTGGGATTCAATACTTCAACAGGAGTTGAAGTATTGAATATCTAAAATGGTTTAGGTATCCCAAAGACTTGGTGTCTGCTGTATGTGGACTAGAGAATATTTTCCACTGGTGACTGAACAACTTTAATCCTGTTAACTTGATTGTAGGAGTCACAATTACAGAAAAGGGAAATAACAGCTAAAAGGCTAGAGTGTATTTGGCATTGTGGTTATGTGTGTGGCCAGGGCAGATAATTCCCATAATTTTTACAGAGTTGCACATTGCTTATAGCATCTAAGGCAACTTAATGCAACTGTATTTACCTGATAGGAGGCATACATGAAGAAAAGGTACTCCCACCTTCTTTGTCCTTAGTGCTGGTGGGTACTGCTAGAGTAGTAGCAGTAAATGAAACAGAGCTGCTATCCCATTAATTTCTGTATTTGTCCATAAGTAGTTACAGTGCGGATGGAGCTCTCATATTTGTTGATGGAGTTACACCTTGCAGATATTTCTCTTGTGATAGCTGTCATATCATATCTTAGATGTCATTACTGCACTTGGAACAGAGATGAACTAGCGGTTAGAGGACACCTAAGGCGTGTGTGCTTGGTGGGCAATGGTGTCCATCCATCTTTGTTCCTTGAAAACTTGTTCTGTTGTTCATCTCCAGCTTTTCTTTTTTTCCTTTTCCCCCCCCCAATTATAGGCAAATGTAAAAAAAATGGCTTTAGGTTTTTTTTATTATTATTTTCTCATTAGTTCTATAGCCAAAGATGTTTATTCCTATTCATCTTAGAAGATGTTCTTAGCAATAGAGCTGCTCCAGACGAAATAGATAAGAATTCTGCAAACTGCTGAAGGAGAAAGAACAACTTGGGCAAACATGATGTAAAGGACAAACATTTATTTTGTGTTTGCTTATACCCTTGTATATGTACACATGTAATTTCTGGTAAATTCCATTGTAGTTATGCTGGGTACAGTTTTATGACTAGCTTTTCAGTGATAAGATAGCTGAACTAAAGAGCTGTTTTCAGCACCAAGTGCAGGAACTCTAATGGAGCTAAAATCTGTTTTATTTCCATTATGCAATAGGAAGGGTCTTGGTTACAAACTTCAGCTATGGATTTTGTGTACCATAGGCCAGGTCTTTCACATGCCTGTAAGAACCCCTTCCAGCTGTCTTTGTTAGTGGGTGTATAAAGAGTTGTTTGCTCAGCCACTAGGAAGGAGATATTTTATGTATTTGAATGGAGTCCAGATTTACAATTCTATCCCTTGGCATTGGAGGACAATGTTTGAGAATTGCATTTGGTTCAGACAAGCTATTAGTTAAGTTTGTTACTAGATGTTTTTCCTTGAGTCAGGTACAATACCAATACTAGGAAAGATCTGTCAAAACACATAGTTTTTAATTCTCTGCTCTCCACCCACTGCTTGATAGCATTGTGTCCCTGTCTGGCCAGACGGTATGAGTCAGCTCACCACCTTTCAGGGCAGAATTGCTGGGAGAGAAAACATTCCGCTGAAAATAATAGGATGTACTGAGTGAGGCACCATTTTGTCTTTTTCCTTAAATTATGAAGCCTATTCCTAAATGAATAACCCTTATATGGTAAATGTGTGCCCTGCTCTTCTCCCCTTGGGGTGTTCAGAAGCATCATTTTTAGGCATGTTTGGTATTAATGGAAGATTAGATTATTTTATCTTATCTTTAATCTCCAATAAATGATGTCTCTAAACACAGTGCATATTTACTTCCTGCTCATTCCTGAAAGCGGAATAGAAAAAAGGGATTAACCAGACAGCCAGCTGTTATGGCTGTCTATAATACTTCCTTTCCTTATACAGCGGCTCAGTACCTGATGGAAAATTCCTACTGCATGAAATCAGAAAGGGACTTTCAGTTGTTTTATGTACTTGTTCCACCAAATTCAATAACCAGTTAGAGTCCTCTAAGTTGGTAGTGGTCTTTAAGAAAATTCATCGTCTACTAAATTCTATAAACTTGAAATTTGTGGGAAGTTTCTAGAATTTGACTTGGTTCTGGTCCATTATATGAAGCAGTTTTCAAGAGGTTCTCTGAGAGGATTCCCATCCCACAAAGAGGAATTAATTAAACATGGATGACAAGCAGGAGGACATGATTTCTGACCAGGACATTAAGAACTTCATGGAAGGGTGGGGTATTCTCCTTCTCACTGTGATACTGTGTTCTTGCCTGCTCTTAGGATCTTTCTCGCAGTGAAAACAGACTTTTAAAACTCTATGTAAGTAATAGCACTGACTGGGTTCTTCTGGAAAGAGAATTCATTCTGATTCAAGAGATACACAAACTGGCTACTGGGAACAGGAAGCAGCAGTTGCACTTCTTTGACCAGTGGAGATGTCCCAAGGGAATAGCTTCAGAGAATGCTCAGTTGGGCTTTGAGTGTGAAGCTGGAAGTCTGATTTCTTCCAGAGCTGTGCAGGTGTCTTGCATGCCCATTCATGCCCTGTGGGCATGAATCAACAGAGAACCTCTATTATAGATGTGCCTTGATTCTGCAAATGAGCACCAGAGTGACTCAGGGGGGTGTGAAACTCCTGTCATTAGTGTTGCCTGAGGGTAAAGCTCATGTTAGGACTCCTCTGAACTGAAAACACTGAGTGGTACAAATTCATCACATAAACTGTCTTGGTTTTGAAAGACACGTATCTGCCAGGGAAAGCTGGAGTTTCCCTTGGAATGGAGAATGGAAACCCCTCACCCCCGCCAAATTATAATTTTGCAATTAAGGGCGTTCAGGCAAAGATTTGGGAATAGAAATAACAGTTCTTTACTAGGAATATTAACAATACAAATGTAGTAGTAAAACAAACAAACAAGCAAACAAACAAACAAAAATCCTAGAAACCCTCACAGAGTCAGAGCTACAACCTGACATCCTGTTGGTCAGGGTGTTGGAAGCAGTCCAAAGGTAAGTCCTCCGGGAGTGGCAGATGTAGTTCTGTTGGGCAGAGATGATCCTGAGAGAAAAGGGTCCAGTGATGGTGAGAAGGGTCCAGTGATGGTGAGATGAGTCTGGTCTTCCTCTGGAATCCAGTGGAAAACAGGATACCTAGTGTTCCTGAGTCTCAGTTTTTATCCACGTAGGAATGGTTGGCTCCCCCCACTGGGAGGAGCATCTCACTCTGGGATGATGTAATTGCATCAGTCATGTGGTGAGCCTTAATGGCCCATTACCCCTGGAGGGAGGATGGGTTGTGGAAGAGATAAGGAGCATTGCTCCACCTGGTTTTGACAGCTGGCCCATTATCAGAAGGCACCTGCCCCCTCCTCCCTGGAGTTATGAGGAATGGGTTATACGAGAAAAACATCTCCCCAAACAGGTTCAACAGATGGAAAAACAGAATAAACATTTTTGTTTACACATTGCAACCTAAGATGTTATCCACCACTTATTCTATTACCATTTGCATCATACCTAAATCAATAAACTGCTATATACATATATATACATATACACATACAATGAACCCTTACACTCAATTCTCACTTAGGATTAGGTTTCCTGTGGTACACAACTGGTTTTTTCATCTTTCTGCATTACCCACCAAGTGTAACCAGGTCCTTGAGCAAAAACAATCTCACGGGTGGGTTCGCCTTTGCCTGAGGTAAAGTTAATCCAAACAGTCTTTCCTAAAATACCTCTCATGTGTACTACAGGGACTTTATCTCCATCCACTGTGTGCAAGGGGGCAGACTGGGCAGGACCAGCTTGATTGATGGAGCCTCGGGTGTTGACCATCCAGGTGGCCTTTGCTAAGTTCACTTCCCAGTTCTTGAAGGTCCCCCCGCCAAGTGCCTTCAGGGTGGTCTTAAGTAGCCCATTGCACCGTTCCACTTTCCCGGCAGCTGGTGCATGATAAGGGATGTGATAGATCCATTCAATGCCGTGTTCTTTAGCCCAGGTGTTTATAAGGCTGTTCTTGAAATGGGTCCCATTGTCCGACTCAATTCTCTCAGGGGTGCCATGTCTCCACAGGACTTGTTTTTCCAGGCCCAGGATGGTGTTCCGGGCGGTGGCATGAGGCACAGGATAGGTCTCCAGCCACCCAGTGGTGGCTTCCACCATGGTCAGCACGTAGCACTTGCCTTGGCGGGTTTGGGGCAGGGTGATGTAATCAATCTGCCAGGCCTCCCCATACTTATATTTGGACCATCGTCCACCGTACCAGAGGGGCTTCACCGCTTGGCCTGCTTGATGGCAGTACATATCTCACAGTCATGGGTGACCTGTGAAATACTGTCCATGGTTAGATCCACCCCTCGGTCTCGTGCCTATTTATAGGTGGCATCTCTGCCCTGATGACCTGAGGCATCATGGGCCCATCGAGCTAGGAACAACTCTCCCTTGTGTTGCCAATCCAAGTCTGTCTTAGACACCTCTATCTTTGCAGCCTGATCTACTCGCTCGTTGTTCTGGTGCTGCTCATTAGCCTGACTCTTGGGGACATGGGCATCTACATGGCAGACTTTCACAGGTAGTTTTTCTATGCTGGTGGCAATGTCCTTCTACTCATCAGCAGCCCAGACTGGTTTTCCCCTACGCTGCCAGTTGGCCTTTCTCCACCTTTCCAGCCAGCCCCACAGAGCATTAGCTACCATCCACGAATCAGTGTAGAGGTAGAGCTTTGGCCACTTCTCTCTTTCAGCGATGTCCAGGGCCAATTGAACAGCTTTGAGTTCGGCAAGCTGGCTTGACCCACCTTCTCCTTCAGTGGCTTGTGCAACCTGTCTCGTGGGGCTCCATACGGCTGCTTTCCACTTCCGGTTCATCCCTACGATGCGACAGGAACCGTCAGTGAAAAGAGCGTAGCGTGCTTCTTCTGCTGGCAGTTGGTTATATGGTGGAGCTTCTTCAGCCCGGGTTACCTGCTCTTGTTCTTCTTCCTCGGTGAGACTGAAATTCTCAGCTTCCGGCCAGTTGGTGATCACTTTCAGAATCCCAGGGCGATTCAGGTTTCCAATACGGGCACGCTGAGTGATGAGGGCAATCCATTTGCTCCATGTGGCATCAGTGGCATGGTGGGTAGAGGGGACCTTTCCTTTAAATATCCACCCCAGCACTGAGGGGTTTACATTCTCCATGCCAAGGGAAACTCCAGCTTTCCCTGGCAGATACCTGTCTTTCAAAACCAAGACACTTGGGAAGACAAATGCCATCACTGCAAACGTCCCCTCCTTCCTCCTTCTTGCACACAGCTTGAAATACTGAGCAGGATGTCACATAGTCTGGAATATTCAATATTCCTTTGGCCAGTTGGGGTCACCTGTCCTGGCTGTGCCTCCTCCCAGCTTCCCAGGCACCCCCAACTTCCTCACCAGCTTGGCAGTTCAAAAAGCAGAAAAGGCCTTGGCTCTGTGTAGGCCCTCCTCAGTAATAACAAAAACATCTCTATATTACCAAACCTGTTTTCAACCCGGATACAAAACACAGGCCCATACTTGACACTGTGAAGAAAGTTAACTCTACCCCAGCCAAAACCAGCACACAAGTGCATTTACCATTACTCCTATTAGAACAAGTAGAACGTACAGCTATATACATATTCTACCCAATGTTTTGTTTGCCTTATACCAGTCCATAGTTCATTTGAAGTATAATTAAAAGAATCTTATGCGGTATCTCTGACTGTCCAATTACAAATCCTACACCTACAGTACCAATGATCTCTAGTGGTTTATAAGTTGGGCCCCCTCTCCCAGGATGTTTTCAGCCATATGTTTAGAAACTTGCTTAAAAGTGGAAGTCAGCAACTGACCACACAAAAAATAACAAGTTGTGTGTCTATGGAAATGAAGTAATTCCATATATATATAGGTGGAAAGTTGAAAGTAACCTATCTCCAAGCAAAAATGTGAGGTAAAATGAATGTTACCTTGGCTTGCAAGATCTTGGCACCCTTTGGTCTGATTCACACCTTTCAGCCTCTGTAGTCAATCACGGTCTTAACCTATTAAGAAGCACACAAACTACAGAACTAATTGGAGGTTGTTTCATCTTTGAAAGGCAAAATTTTTACCATACAGTGAAACAGCCTTGTGATAAAATCTGTTCTACTTAGCATTGAGACCAGAGCAATGTTTTGGTCATTAGTACAAGGTCCAAAAAGATTATTATAGTGAACACACCATAGATCGTTTTGAGTCATTCACTGGCAAAATTTCTGCATCAATCCTGCCACTACCCTTCTTCAGCACTGTCCTGCCTGCACACACACTGTTAATGACTTTCCTGGGGTTATTTTCCATTTTATTCACAGTGATGAATGACAGCACAAAATGACCTGAAATGGAGAAGCCTATGTGGGCAACTTGTTCAGGTATACTTTATGGAAATCAGACCACTTGAACAGGTTGCATTGACCTTAACAGACACCATCTCCCTGCACAGTGTTACAGTCTCAAATTATGTTTCCTCAAAGAGGCAAAGTTTATTTGAAAGAGGAAGAAAACGCCTACAATATCTTTTTCTAAATTTATGTAATGCAAAAAGAAAGTTGAAATAAATGTTAACTGATTCTAGCTTGCTGAATTATTCTTAAATTTATGTTGATGGATTTAATGATACAGTAAAATCAGAAAAAAAAAGTATACCAATATTTCTTCACACATACATACAGTCTGGAGGGTAACTTCTCAGAAAGTGGTAAAGAAAAAGATGCTGTGTTCTTCCAAACTCACAAAATTTCAAAAGAGAAGAATATCAGGAAAGTGAAGTGATTTGTCTCTAAATCATACATTTAGGCTCAGAATTTTATTTGCAACATATGTAATGGGATTACAAGTTTGTATATTTCAAAATGAAAAAAAAAAAGAAGAGACGATTAGGAGATGACTTGTTGCAACCTGTCTTATTTACCTTCTTTACAGATCTTGTAGTTGCTCCAGATTTATTCAGGCATCACATGTTCTTCGGTATATCCCATGACCTAATGAGAAATTTCAGTCTCCCACCCACACATGGATTGCACACCTCCTTTCAGAATTCCCTAAAATAGTTCTGGACAAGTTCTACCAGACACAGCGTTGGGGAACCTGCCTTGTTGTGTCTTAACCAGGCAGATGGCTGCCTCACTGTCTGCAGTAAAGCTGTAAGACAGACTAATTTGTACAAACTAGAACAATTCATTTTAAGATATAAAGACTTGAAGTCTAAACTTATTTAAGAAAAACAGCTTATAGGCATTAGTTCTTCAACAGGCATAGGCCTATTTTTCACATAATTTTGATTCAGACTACAAGACCCCCTTTTTTCCCTGTTACTCATTTTCAAAACACATCCAACATCTGCCTACCATTATTTTGTTCTGGCCAGGACTGTAACGGGATCTTGAGTGAGGTCTTGGGAGTATGCACCAAGTTGGTATGTAGTTTGAAGGGTCCTCACACCTATTTTCCTCACTGATGAGAGAAAAGCTGTAATCCTATAATCCGAGCAAACGTCATTGGCTGATTCGTTTTGGAGGCAGAGGGTTATGGTTGTGCTTTGTTGAAATAGCAAAGATGAACTTGTCCTCATGCAGGTCATGGTGGCTGTTAACACAAAATTCTCAAGGATCTCATCAGTGTTTTGAAGGAGAGAAAGACCTTAGAACAGAAGTTGATTCAGCAATATCTGAAGGCAGAGTTTAAATGGGAAATAACTTGACATGAAGCAGATGATTTCAAGGAGCAGTGATTATCAGCTAAAGAAGGGCAATGCCTGAAGGCTGTGGTTAAGCTTTTAAAATTAACCAGCTTAGAGTTGTTTTGATTTGTGACTTATGAACAGCTGAGGTTAGTATATGAGTGTGACACCTGCTTACAAGGTGGGAGGAAGACAGTAGCCTAGTAAATGATTTTTAGATTGACAATCAAAAAGTTGGCCATTAGTCCAGAAACCAGAGACCAGCCTGGCTGATCAAATGAGATCCCTAGTATAAACAGGTAGCTTCTACCCAGCCTAGAGACACTGGTAATTTACTGTCATGAACAGTCTGGTAGATTATTGTATTAAATGTCTTTTTATATTTATTTGCTGTACTGTAATGTATGAAATAGCAGAGAATATATCACCAATGTCAGGAAGAGCAGCACAGCTCAGCTGTTCAGAGCCACTTCCTCATCTACTTGCAGCAAAGAAATGTCTGTCCCACAGCCTCCCTTGATCAGAGTCACAGGTTCTGTGGATGCCTCATACAAGGCTGGAAGCAGGAAGAACCAAGGCTGTGGCTCTTCTGAAGCCTTTCAGGACAGAACTATGTCCAGATGTTACTTTACTGTGTGAGGTTGTTTTCCTTCCTAATGAATGCAGAGGCTCTGAGACTCATTGTGTCCAAATATTATCTTCTCCAAAGCTGAGCTATTTGACAGCTGACTAAATGAAGAGCAGTAACAGTGTAGCTCCTACCAGCATGAGAGCTGCTTAACCTCAACACCTGAAGCTGGCTGCAGTTGGTAAGAGCATGGGGCAGCAATATGTAGCTGGGGACTGCACTTTTTCCTCAGTTGCACGCTCTCCCTAATCTCAAACAGGAGATTACCATATATTTGTTGGTAATGAAGTCTGAATTTCTCCTGCTGGTCCTCTAAAGATGGGTGGGTGCACTTCTGCTGTCTAAAATACCTTGTGGTTTAGCACTCAATACCAGAGTCAAGGTTTGACAGAGATATTGTCACTTAAGTGGCTAAGGTATTTTCACCAACTTTCTCCAGGTATCAGATGGAATAAAAGATTAAACCAGACTTTCTTCATGGAGATAGATAGCAAAACAAGCTTTTCCCACAGTAAAGGAGAAAATGCGGAGATCCATTAAGATGCTAAAGATTAGGGAAAACAACAAAAGGGGGAGGCAGCTGAAAACTGAGCTAGATGTGGTCAGAATGGGTGTATGTGTGGACATGAGGAGGGAGGCATTGGTATTCTGACTGCAAGACAGTAGCCTACTGATATATGAAAGAGAAGGCACTGCTTCCCTGCATGCTCCATGTCAACAACTCAGGGACTGCTGCATAGGCAAAAGCTTGTTTGTCCTCAGTTTTAGACTGTGTCCTGCAATGTGATGACTACCTTCAGAAAAACAGCATGTACTGGACTCAAATACATTAAAGTTATTCCCATAACACCTGATATTCTAGTTAAAACGTGCCTTATGTACAGAAGCAGAATAGGAACACCTGAGTATCAGTAGTTTTCAATAGCCAAGCCTCTTATGAAATTCTTGACAAGGTGACATCTTTTTTAAGTGTTTGGGTTAATATATAATAACATAACTATCCTGTACCTCAAGAAAACTGTAAGGTGACTCAGAACTGAGAATTAGAATCTCATGAAAATCTGAGCACTGTTGCAAAGCTATGAGAGAATTTTGTCAAGATTAATTAACCATTTTTGGCATTACTTTACACAGTTAATTTTAAATAAGTTCCTTCTCTTTTATTTCCTGAATGCAGTATTATAAAGGCTGCAGAATCACCAGTTAAAGATTCAAAGAATAAATAATTTTTTCCCACCACAGCAGTAACTCCAAGTCTAGAAAAAAAGTTTGCAAGTAGCATTTATATTCTTAATACAGTGTCATGGCATCACTGGTGTGTGTATCCCACTGCTTTAGAATCTAATCAAGATTTAAGTTTTCTGTAGGACTGATATCCCAAAAGAAATAATGTCGCATGAAATAACACATATATCTTTCTCTTTGTAATATAGTATTTAGCAGCTTTGTTTTGAAGGATCTCAGCTCATCTCTTCCTCCCTCCCATCCTCTCTCTATTCCCCCAGTTTTGGTTCATGAAAATGTCTTCTGGTTTAAGACCAACTTTGAAAATTTGAAACAAAATTTTGTTTTCATCCTATTTTAAGACGTAACCCGCAATTTTTATATGCCTTCTTTAAAAAAATCATTCATGTCTCAGGTCTTCTGAATTCTTACACGTTCTTACTAAGTTCCATTATTAAAACCATGTAAATGTTTCATTACAATTTGAGAACATAGCATAGAGGACACAATAGGGTTAAATAATTCCACGTTAAGTGCAGCATGTAGAAAAATGTGATAGGCAGTGATTACTTAACATTTTACTCAGAGCCTGAAGATCCTCTTCGTATCTAAACTTATTGTTTTGAAAATGATCAGTTATGGACCCCAATACTTACTGTTTTGGAAATTACAGACTAAACTTGACTCACAGGAAGCAAAGTACTTTTAAGGTTAATCCCTGTAAAACTGAACCAGGAGATGGGTGTGTCATCTATAGGCAGAAACACGTTGAACTCCAGGACTGCAGCTATTAATCAAGCTGTCTAAAAGTTTGTTTTGCAATAAGTACGCACCTCTGAAGACAGTAAACAGCTGAGTAAATGAAAGCAAAGTAAATTTATGTCCTGAAAATTTAGGAAATTTTCCCTATGGTGTCATTCTAGCCCACTCTTATCAAAGAATGATTATGATTGATTTCAAGTGTGACAGTGAAGGTGGCTGATAAACACCCACCCTTGTTTTGCAGAACTGGATTTTGCATGCTCTCAAGCGAGATAAAGACAGCTATATGTAGCTGTTTGATCTGCAGGATGCCTGAGTGAAAAAAAATGGTATTGTCTAGAGATCATAGAATAACTTGATTTGGAAGGGGCCCACAGGGATGACCCAAATCCTACCGCAAGATTTATACTTAAGTGTACTGGGCAATAACTCAGATTTAATCTTGATGATTTAAATGAGTTTCAGATAGGACAATAAAACTGTTTGATAAAGGCCAAGCAGAGAGGTAGGGCAGAGTGAGTCAATAGTTTATGAGTTTTTGGATATTGACTCGGCACTGAGTTTATCAGTGATTTGTCTCCAATCTGTGAGAAAATGGTTACATTCAGATAGATTTATGTACAGGAAGGTGTTTTAAAACACAAATTAAGTCTTGATTTGTCATAGACATTCAGTGTTCACATTCATTTTAAAATTAGGCTCCTTCCTGGAGTGTATCCTCTCTGCCTCTCTGTACAGGGAAAGAACATCTAAAGCAGTGTTTCAGGAATTACAACAATATGATTCAGTTTTGTACTTTGCTTCAGACAATCTTTTAAGCTCCAGCACTTCTTATTTCCTACATCTAAGAGATGTGAGATCAGGGTGGAGATCATGTTATATCCTCGTTTTGATGGCTAGTCTGAAGATAAACCAGATGACATTGGTCTTCTGTGATAGGAGAACAAAAATGTACCCTGTCTTAGGTTGCAATGTGTAAACAAAAATGTTTATTCTGTTTTCCATCTGTTGAAACCGTTTGGAGAGATGTTTTTCTTTATCTCTTGTATAACCCATTCCTCATAACTCCAGGGAGGAGGGGGCAGGTGCCTTCTGATAATGGGCCAGCTGTCAAAACCAGGTGGAGCAATGCTCCTTATCTCTTCCACAACCATCCTCCCTCCAAGGGGATATCTTCTGGTAATGGGCCATTAAGGCTCACCACATGACTGATACAATTACATCATCCCAGTGTGAGATGCTCCACCCAGTGGGGGGGAGCCAACCATTCCTACCTGGATAAAAACTGAGACTCAGGTACACCAGGTATCCTGTTTTCCACTGGATTCCAGAGGAAGACCGGACCCATCTCGTCACCACTGGACCCTTTCTACAGGATCATCTCTACTCCAACAGAACCACATCTGTTACTCTAGGAGGGTTTATTTGATCTGCTTCCAACACCCTGACCAACAGGGTGTCAGGTCATATTTCTGACTCTGTCAGGGTTTCTAGGATTTTTGTTTGTTTGTTTGCTTGGTTTTTTTGTGCTACTACATTTTTATTGTTAATATTCCTAGTAAAGAACTGTTATTCCTATTCCCATATCTTTGCCTGAAAGCCTCTTATTACAAAATTGTAATAATTTGGAAGGAGGGCAGTTTACATTCTCCATTCCAAGGGGAACTCCAGCTTTCCCTGGCAGATATCTGTCTTTCCAAACCAAGACATACCCATATTTCAATAGAACTCAGCTGCATATCACAACAAGCTAGTTTTATGACCAAAATTTGTCCTCTTTTCCAAATGAAAGCTGTATTATTTATTTTTTTACATTGGTCCAGTGAAATTATTCCCCTTTAGTTTAAAATTACTGGCAGTATTTGATCAGTTTCTTAACCTTGGAAGACAGTGGCAATGTTTATTTATTAGTCTTCCACAATTAGAATTTAGGATACATTTTAAAGAAGTTTAATAAGATCCATTAGATGCCTGATTGACAAACAATGGCTTTATAAGTACTCTTTTTAGACTTTAGAATTACCAAATAAACACTGTGACAAGAAGGGGGAAAATTCCAGGAATCTAAGAAGCATTTGCAATAAGAAAAATCCTTTTTTTCTTTTTTGTTGCCTGGGATAGCAATACATCAATCCTCTCCATAGCACATCATAAGCTAAAAATAAAACAAAGTATTTAAAACCTCATCTTGATAACATTATAGAAGGCAGAAAATCACATTAATTTTTAGTGTTTAACTTGAGATGGCCATTAGCTGAATTAAAGGACAGACAATTATTTAGGTGTGAATCATATGTCTTTTTATTGATCTGTTGTACTTTGCATGTAGGCCTGTGTGCTTGTAGTTCCCAGCACAAGTATTTGGGAAAAACATGTGCCAATACATTAAGATTTTGCCACTGCTATTCTTTCAAACTTCAGGGCTCTAAAACAGAAGACATCCCAATGGAAAAGGATTGTATTATGGAGAATGCAATTACCATTTCTAGGCTAAGTAAGATGCTTGCTTACAGACTTATAAAAAAAATCATAAGCCAAGCTCATAATTTCTTTCACAGGAATTTACTAGATGAAGTGATAAATCCAATAGTGCATACACAGATCACATTGCTACAAACATATTGACTTCAATAGGCCTTACATTAATTAAAGTCCTGCAAATCTCAAGTTTGAACAATCTCAAAAAAAAAAAAAAAGGTCTCACTTGTACATGGGTGCTTAACCCTGCTTAGTAATTAAGCTCCCATTAGAGGAGCTTGTTAATCAGTTGCTTGGCCAAACAGTAATAATTTCAGAATGAATCATCCATCTCGGGTTATTCCCCCAAGGAGGATTAGCCACAGCTCAGTTCCTTGAAAGGTGTTAGAAAAATTCCTCCTGGAAGCCACTTCCAGACATGGAAAGGACAAGAAGGTGGTTGGGAATAGCCCAGTCAGACACATGGACCAGGGACAAATGGTGCTCAACCAGCTTGATTGCTTTCAATAGTGATGTAAGGGGGAAGGAAGTTCTACATTTAAGCAAGGCCTTTGGCAGGATCTTCCTTAGACTCCTTGTAGTCAAACCAGTGAGATATAGGGTACGTACACCGTAAAATGGGGGTGTAGAAAGCGTTTGGACTGCCAGGTTCAAAAGGTGGTGATAGCAGCGTGAGGCCCAGTTAGAAGTAGTATTTTTTCACAGATTAGCAGTGGGACTAGTAAAGTTTATTGCCTTCATTGATGACCTGGATGATGGGTTGGACTGCAGCACTCTTGGTGTATTTGCAGAAGAAATCAAAAGCAGGGTTGTGCCAAAATGCACGGAAAGGTAGGCTGCTGTTCAAAGAGGACAGGTTTGTTGAACAAACACCAGCATAAGTGTGGTCCTCAGGAACTGACAAAGCCCTGCACTGTTGCCATCCAGCTGGCAACAGCTCTGCAGAAAATTCCCAGAGATCCTAGTGGGATGCAATTTGGCCAGAAGGCAGAAGTGCACCCATATAGCAAAATATTGCACCAGAAAGGGGAAGGGATCCTTCACAGATTTTCAGCAGTGGTGAGACTACTCCTGGTGCGCTATCCTGGACTCACAGCAGAGAACAAATGCTGGCATTTGGAGTCCAGTGGAAGGTCCCCTGTGATGGCTGGAACACGCAGGGCATAAGCAGGAAGTGGAGTTCAATGAGCTCATTCAGCCTTGTGAAGAGGAGGAAAAGGGGAGACCAGGCTGTGATTACTGCCTGGTGGGAAGGTACGTGTTCTGCTCAGGGATGCACAGTAACAGGTTAAGAGGTAACAGGCATATGCTGGAATGGGGGAAACCCCATTAGGTATGAGGAAAAACTTCTGTAATGTGATGATGCTAACAACTTCAGAACAAAGTTCAGGGTAGTCCTTGGAGATATTCAAGCCTTAAATGAACAAAGTCCTGGCACATCCTAATCTAACTGGACCTGTTTCAAAGTGGGAGTTGGAGCAGACTGCCTATAAAGTCTTCCAATCTAAATTATCCTGTGATTGCTTTTTAATGGTTAATTACTTCAACTAAAACAACTTCTTTGGAAAACAAATTTAGAGCAAAATTAATTCTTTTATGCAAGTTCTAACTGATAAGAATACATTTGTTGATAAGAATACAAATGTTTTGGCAGAACTGCTTTAAATATATCAAACCAAGTGAATTTGATTAAATTTACAGGTACAGAAATTAGCTTTGCTGTTGGAATAATGCCTTTTGCTAGAAGGGTGGTTTCCTCTTCAGCTAACAGCAGTGCTGTCCTAGGAACTGTGCCTCACAGACACCCAAAGAATCAAAGTTTGATTTGAGAATGCAGCCAGGTAGACAGATGAAGGCACACATTTTATATGTCTATAATGATACTGGGCTTTTGCTTTTAAATTATACCCATTAAGAAAAGCAGATTCACCTGCCTGACAAATGGAAAATGCCAAACAGGATTCATAAGAAGAAAACAATAATTTGTGTTGAGTTCCATCAACACTTTTCCGATAGGTGTTTCAAACCACACACTGAATATACCCCAGCTACAGAAGAAGGAAAATAGAAAAACTTCCTTATCAGAGTTTAGAGATTCTCTGAAACTCATCTTCATAAGAAGATGGTACCACTCCCTTTTAGACATCTAAGGTGAGGTCCCATTGGTAGCAAAGTAATATAACTGAGGCTCATGAAGCTTCAAGAAGTTTCATTCTGCTTTGCTTGGGCTCAAGGGGGAGCAGAGAGAACTGGATAAAAGAATAGGCTTTGGGAAAATACCCACAGCTAAGAAGGACTGGCATTCCCCCTGCTTTCCTTGCAAGGACAAAGAAAAATTTTTAAGTGCTTATGGTGCTAAGAATAGCATGAAAGAAAAGTAAGTCAAAAGTTGTCATTGCGACAGTCCACAGAGAGGGAACCTCTTCTGTGGCTCTGTCAATCCAGGTGTCACTGGCAGTGAAGCAGGGATCAGCTGTGCTTTTTCCCTTCTCATGGCAAAAGGAAAGGATTGTTGACTGTCTCCTGAAGATAAACCTGAAATTACATCTGACTGTGTGATGTCTGTGACCATTGGTGTATATTAAAAGCTACACTAGTTTATAATTTTGTCCTTGTTTTTGAGTCATAATGGCTGCAGGCCATATTTTCTGCTATGAATATCATAGCATATTTTTTGCTATGATACAGCAAAAGAGTTGAGACTATCAGGGTGCTTGTATCAAAGGGACTGGCACTTTGTGATATGGTCACTGAGATGCTCAGCAGTGGCTCAGCAGCACTGCTGTGCACAGAACCAGAACCTGTGACATGAGAAGCATACTGGTAAACATGCAAGTCTAAGTCTTGCAGAAAAGCCTTTAGATGTGGATCAGGGCGTATGCTTTTTCTCATTTCCTTTCACATGACATTGCTCTATTATTCTTGTCTTTAAAAGTCATTTATTGGCATAATGCTGCATATTACTGCATAGTCTGAAAGTCACATCACTCTCAATATTGTTTTGGTAAAAATACTCTTCTGCAGCAAATACTCTTGTTTGAAGAGAATGTCAGTGAGTCAGACAGGGCATTGGGAAGACCTGTACAGATTTACTTTTCTATCTTAGCATCCCATCTTCTTTATTACAACTCAAAAGAAATGTTTCATCTGCTAGGTTCACAAGCACACTAAAAATGAATACCTGACTTTTCATCCCAGTGTGTGTTCTTACTTTGATTTTATATAGCAGTTTCAGAGTGTACTTCTATGGCCTCTGCTAGACTCTCCAGACTGATTTTACTATGATATATCTCCTTTTCCAAATTAATTTTTTTTCTTGCCACAGAAAGCTAACCCAGTGGGAAACAACTGGAAAAAAACCCTCTAATCCTACAGTGAAAGAAACTGCTAACCCTCTAAGAAATACCTTTTTTTTAAGACCATGCTGACAGGACAGGACAGGACATTGTTGTCAGAGATGAAGGAGGTCCCGTTTCTGCTAAAGAATGCACTGCATCGTGCACATTTGAGATTTCGGAAGGATCTTAAATGAGAGCCATGGTTCTGTTGACTCACTGCCAGCTCCCTCTGGTGGGGTCTCTCACCCTCACCTGACAACTTGCCAAGTTCTCCCATCCCAGCCATGCTTTGAAGATGATGGAAGAGGTGAGGGCTCTCTGTGCCTCTGCAAGGTTTTACCTGGCCCTAGATGCTGCAGGCCTGACAAGACAAACAAGTAACCTCCATCCCTGTGGCCCAACCACACCCTTTCAAAGAGATTTGCTCCTATAGAGCAGCACATTGTACAACCACTGGCATTGACGGTTGAATCACAGCGACCTACGCAAAGCCAAGGGTGCCAATCTCAGTTAAAGTCTCATGTCTTTCAGCTCCTAAGGGGCTTTTGTGCACTTGAAAACATGCACAGTTTCCTGCAGCTTTCCTCCCCCAGGTCCTTTTTTCTCACCCTAGTTAGGCAGAGGGGGATCAGGAGTTATGGCATGCTGAGGCATGGCAGCACCTACAAGTGGGTTTAAAGAAGAGCAAGATATAACTTGTGCAATGAGGTGTAATGATCCTTTCATACATTTGCTGGTTGACATGCACTGTGCAAACCCAGAGGGGTCAAGTGAAGGATGTGTGTGCAAGCCTAACAGGTCTGACAGCCACAGAGAGCAGACCAGGTCACGCTGTGCTTTGAAGGAGTGGTGGACATAACACCAGTGCCCTGAAGCTCAAACAGCACTCTGTCACAAAACTGCTGGCAGGAGTGATTTCACCTCAAGCCGCCATTAAGACCATCTTTCCACATAAACCATTTTATCTCTTCATATGTGGAGGATCACACACTGGTCTGTTTCTCCTCCTGCTGGCCATCAGTTAAATTACTGCTAACATTGGGAGAACACAGCATAGGATTTAAATAAATTGAAAGGAGTAGAGACCTGGCTGTTTGAAGTACAACTGAGAAATACTCAAAAATGCCTCCAAAAACTTATCTGCACAGAAGATGAAGGTAGAGAGAAAATTACCTAGAACTAAGATTTTCCATTTCTGAGCACTGTCTGAACAGTTTTCTTAAACGAACAGAATAGTGATGACATTAACAAAAATAAATTATTTACATTTCTGCATATAAAATGCTCTTGTGCTGTTAGAGAAATTAAAGACATTTTTCAGAGTAGCCTTTATTGATGCAGAAGGGAAAGAGCTTGTTGGGCACAGTAGTCAGGAGATCCATGATTTTATTTCCAGCTGGGCTGCATGTTTCCTGTGTGACCTTGCAACTCCCCCCTACCCCTGTTTCCCATTTTTTATGTTGCATAATAAATATCTTGTTGAAGCAAGGCTGATACTCTGCTCACAGAAACTATTTGCAGCTCTTTATTCACACGGTGCCAGAAAAGTCTAGAGTCTCCTTTAATGACTTAATGAGATCAGGAGTAAAGGCAGGAGGATCCTTGCCTGTGCTGCAGAAAGAGTTTGTCACTCTCTTTTTCAGTGACATTTGGGAGGCTGCTTTTGGAGAAGTGTGGTCTTCACAGCTCTTTGGGGTGCTACAGAAATCCAGAGTTGGGAGGAGGTGTCAAAACTGCTTTGCAGGAGTGGGAGGTGAATGAGAGAAGTAGTCCCCAGGCCACTGAAACTGAAAATTACCAAATCTTTCACAGTCCAGGTTTCTTTTTTAGGCTCTTACCAACTCACCCTTCTACCTTTTTCTAGAGACAGATGAACACACTACCTTTATGCCTTGTTTAGTTTCATTCCTCTGAAGTGCCTTTTAAGGGATGATGTCTTGCTGTCCATGCGCACTTGTGAAAACCAATGAGAAATTCTACTACATCAGCACAAAATTCTACCTTATCACAAAGTCTTTGTTCTGCTCAGGTGAAAACATTTCACTTCCAAATGAAGGAAATGTAAAGGCATCCTCTCAGCTTTTCCATCGCAACAGATGTTCCCACAGCCTCTAACCAAACACTGCACATGGCTATACTTATGCAATACAGAGGACCTGGTGGGATTCCAGGTATTTCCCAGAAATTCTTTTCCCTGCCTGAGCCCAAACAGAATCTCCTGAAGCAAGTCTGGCAATCTGTGGTATATGTGCCAAAGACAATACAAAGGCAGGTTTCAATTGACACTCAAAATAGGAAACACACAGCCAGCAGACAGCTGGAGGCATTTAAACATGGGAGAGGCATTGTCTCTCATAGCTTCTGGGATTTCTTTCTAGAGAACGGCAGGGTGTGTGGAGGCTGGTGAGTACATTCTGCATCCCTGGGATGTGGCTAGGATGCTCCCCCTGCTCAGCAGCATAGAGGTCCCTGTGGAGGTCCCAAGGCTGAGGGATGGGCACATCTGCTGGTCGATTTAGGAAATGTCGGGCTTTCTCAGGACTTTGGAAATCAAGGGTGATTCACAGAATCCATGCTATCCCAGAAGAACAGAAGGTCATGACATTATGAATAAAACCTAAGCCATCATTCAAGCCCATCAACCTTGTATTACAGTCGCTGTTTGTGTTCATTACTTTTTAGGAATATCAGGCTGAAAAACTGAGTGAAGATGTCTAGCTCATTTCACAGTGACTTTTAGCTGGTTTAAACAACCTGGCATGGGAAGGATTTTTTGCATTAATTTATGAGTACAGGAAGCAGTTTAAGGAAGATGCAACCACTAAGTTCCTGTGTTTCTTCCTCTTAAGTAAGGATAATGCTTAGAAACAATGAGACTGAAGTTCTGATTCACCTTTTTTAAACTGTGTTCCTGCCAAAGGGTACAGATCACTTCTCTGTGCCGGAGAATTTATCCATGAAACCTGGCATTCTCTCCCTTTGCCATTAACCCCAGTGCTTCATCATGTCTGTTCTCTGCCACTCAGACACTGGCATTTGTGAAGCCTTAATCTTTCTGGTAAATTGAGTAGCAAAGATGAAAACTGTAGTTTGTGGTGAGACCTCTTCTGCTTCAGGAGACACAACCTCCAAAGTGCACACACTGCCTTTGGGGTATATTGAGGGAAAAATAGCTCAGGAGGAGCACGTGTTGTTTTCAGAAAAGTGCTGGTGGGCAGGATTCTTTCCTTGGTCTGACACACCCAACCTATCACAAAGTGCTAGTTAGGACCACCCTGTAAATTAACTGCTATTAAATGGTAGCTATGGTATTAATACATATCACTGCCCATCACCTATCTGGATGTTTGAAAGGCAGACGGTGATTTTACAGGCAGGCAGCCCTGCACAATGCTTGAGTGTTCTCGAAAATTTTGTGCCACGAGCTATACACAGGATTGAACAAGAAAATGCCTGCTTTGGGCTCCCATCTCCCTGGTGTGAGAAATTTGTGAGCCAGGAGAGGTAGAGAGTTGGACTGCCAGTGAGTGAGCCTAGGCCAGATTTTTCAGTAAATGTGTTTTGGTCAGTCCTGGGAGTTAAGTAGGAGCACTTGGCAGATGGTCTGCAGAGCAAGCAGTAGAACAGCCTGTGCAGGAGCACAATGGCAATACTGTTTCCC
This sequence comes from Phylloscopus whistleri, assembly GCA_017589585.1. Lineage (NCBI taxonomy): Eukaryota > Metazoa > Chordata > Aves > Passeriformes > Phylloscopidae > Phylloscopus > Phylloscopus whistleri. The sequence goes on from JADMLD010000620.1 coordinate 1,583,567, forward strand.
ATAGACTAAAATAATGAATCATAGCTTCCTCTTGCTACTGTTGTTCATGTAACCTTTACAATAATTTATAATTAGATTAGTTGCCCTTTGGATAGGTGCACGTGCTTTTTTTAAAGGGTTGCTAAGGTAACTGATGATTTCCTTATTTCATCCTGCGTTAGGGGAAATTTTACTTCCTAGTGAGCCTGAACTTGAGATTCATTGAAAACAGATACTTGTTTACCAGGAGTTTCAGTGCTCCTACAGTGATCAAGCAGAGGACTCTCAACATGTATTATGGAGTGTTGATTGTAATGCTTCATTTTAATGGTAGAAGAAGAGCTACTGTAACTCACATGAATTGTTTAATCTAAAGATAAGGGAGTGGAATTTTTGGGATTTGAATCTCTGAAAGTCTTTTGACACTTTCTTATAAACTTTTACTCAGCCTGTTTGCTTTGCTCTTCTCTTTCCTCTGATTATAAGCACAGTTACTGCTGTGCATGCAAAATAAACAAACCAAACAAACCCAAAACTACCAAAAGAAGTCTGTGTGGGTGGATGGCAGTGTGCCTCTGCTTGATCTGACCAATTCTCTCTTTGAAGACCTGGAATTGAAGTTTTATAAATCAAAGAGCTGAAGGGAAAAACGATTCCTAGATTTCCTCTCTTCTCTCCTACTTACTCGAATACAGAAGCCCAAGAACTAAGGGGCCACAGAAGCTAAGCTGCATGTCTCTCAGCTGTGGGAAACCTAGTACACATCTTCAAAATAAACAGCAAAATTCCCCAGTGTCCTTGCCCTCTACCACTTCATAGCATATGACAAAAGTAGAAAAGTTCTCTGGCTTCAGTAAAAAACCCTAACATGTCGTCATCCTATGTTATGCAGCCAGCTGACTCCATAAATCCTCTGAGGCCCTGTGTGCTGTGTAGCAGCAGCTGTCTGCACCCTGCCTGTGCACACTGTGAGCAGCTTGATCCCAGCAGCCTGATGTGGTGTGAGCAAACAGCCCACGGGGCAGCGACAGCCCGGGATGGGGCCACCAGTGGGTAACGGCACTCAGAGTCAGATGACTTGACACTGGGAATTTCCCTTCTCTCACTGAAACTCACTTGTGTGCCCTGCTTCAGGAGGTTTATCCACAAATGCTCTGGTGTGTCCTCAACAGTGGGGTTGAGAAAGTCAGCCTCAGACAGCTCCCCACTACCTCTCCAGAGTGTGCATTCCTGCGAGACACACGCTGCTGGAAGCACAGTGCTGAGGTCCAATACCCACTGCTCGGCAGCCCTGCTGGTGCACAGAGGTAAAAGAAGTTTCTCCAGGAAACACTGGTTGTAGGTTTAAAAGTAGTCTCTAATTTGATGAGTTAAAGGACAAAGGTGAGTACCTTTTATTATTTAATCTGTCATAAGGTTGAGTGCAACTCAAGGTTACTGCAAAAAATAGAAATGTTGAGCTAGTCTTTCTCCATCTGATTCACTGTGAAGTGTGTGGTATGTCCTCAGTGACAGAGGAATATAAGCAAGAAACAAGCAAATAAGAGCTTTAAAGAGTATATCCCTGGTTTTATATAAAACAACGCTAAAGACAGACATGTCCTGGAATATAGGTTTATATACATATTCCACTGACAGTGTGCTGCTCAGATGTGTTTTCCCAGAACAAAACCCTACAAAAATTCTTCAAACTTTCATCCTGAGGACTTCCACAGCTGACATTTCTATCTCTTTCTCTCTCCTCACCTCTCCCTCCCTAATTGATTTTTATAGTACTCTCGAGTAAGTGACACCAGTATTGAGAATAAAATGGTTGATACTGTTCTCTCTATTTGACCACAGCAGAGGATGCTATTTTGAGTCACTCTAAAGAAAAAGTCCCAGTTCTTCATCAAGAGTAAAGATTTGTGTCAGAAGGTGTCTCAAAGTACTTATGAAGTGTGCAAGTCTACACTGTGTCTTTTCTCAATTCTAATTTTATTGGTAAATTGATCTGGTTAATGTTTTTTGAGGAGAATAATCCTTTGTAAAAAGCTATATTCTAATAAAAGCTTTCTATATGAAAAAATTACTTATATGAAAACTTTTCCTGTCAATACTATTTAATTTTATTTTTAGTTGACAATTTAAAAAAACCCCTAACTTCTATTTCTGAAAGTATCTTAATTCAAAGATCTTTATAATTAAGTCTATGGTCAATCATTTAGATATTGCAACTTTTTATTTTCAGTATCATTACTGAGAGTAAGTCTATGGTCAAAATCAAACCAAAATTCATGACATTTGGATTTTCAGAACTTCTTGCTTTTAAATGTTTTTCTTACTTTTAGGGCCTTTTGTCCTAACTAGGTTTGGGACTTCGTATTCCATGTTGGAAACTTGATTTGGAGGCAGGAACTATTTCCCTCTTGAGATTTCCAGTTTTAAAAGGAGATATTTACTTGGTAAGTGCACAAAAAGACACAGACACAGAGCAGGAGTAAGCAACTGGAAAAGGGACTCAAAACATCTTGCAGATCTTGAGTTTCTTCCAAGACCTCAGTTCCTTTCTTCTGGATATTTGCTGGTCAGGAGAACCAAGAGAATTCATTCTTGAAAAGGCCAACTCTCTCCAAATGACATGGGAATTTTAAGCCACTTATGACTCTCCATGGAAGCAAGGTGCACCTTTGGTGCCATTATGGTTTCTCCAAGAGCAGTGGCAGCACTCTCAAATTGGGAGAAATCCCAGCTCTCACCTCTTGAAGCACAATGGGGCTGTGGAATGCAGTGGCCTCTCCAGAGCTAAGACTTTCACTGCATTAGGGTAGGACTTCAGTTGTGTGCAGAGTGCATGGGAAGGGGAGGCTGCTCCTGCAGGAGGTGTGGTATTCCCACACTGACTCAGGTTGATAATTTGGTCTGTTGAAAGGCACGTTGGAGCATGTTTGCAGTAATGGTTTCCAAACCAGACTGGAAGATTACAGGATGAGTAACTGTGGTTAAACCCATCTGCCAGTGGGGAAGAAGATAACACATTGCAAACTGACCACCCAATCTTTTATAGATGTATCTTTTAACTTAGAAAAAAAACCCCAAATCCAATCAAGAAACCATTTTAGAATTAAGAGTTATTTTTCAGGAAGTTGGAATTCATTTTGAGTACTTGGAGGAATTAATTGTTCAAGTAATTTAAAATTAACAAGAAGCTAAGCTGCAACATGTGTGAATAACCTGGAATTTCAAGTTTTTTGACTAGAAACAGCTTATTGGATTTCAGAATGTCAAAGTAAAAAGATAATTTTTAAAGGTATGAGGAATGAATTAGAAAAGTTCAAATCAAAAGTAGTACTCGTTCTTGCCTGACACCCCATCTTAGTTTTTTAAAAGTATGTTGAGTCTTTACCACTACAGGTATTTCTTTCTATAAAATCAAAGTAAAATAATGGAAGTTAAGGACACAGCCATTCACACAAACTTCTACTGGCACATCAACACTGAGCAAAGAGATGAAAAAGTAGGATACTTCAGAAAAAGCATAGCAAAACATGGCATTAACTTTGCCACATAGCATGTGGAAAAGAATTTATAAATAGAATTATATGCATCTATGTAACTTCAGTTATCTTCTCTGATTTCAGCACTAGTACACTACATAGCATGTAATAAAATACACAGAAAACTGACCGTGTCAAATTAAGACTTTATTAATTATTTACATGCAAAGAATAATTAACATTACAATTACACTATTTACAATACTTTGAAATGTCCTGGCATCTACAGACATTCTGCTGGAATGGATTATACATAAAATGTAGATGTGAGCCATCTAAATCTGAATTCATAATGCATCCACAGACCTTTATTTTGGCTTTGGTGCTCTCACACAGAAAAAGGAAATTCCTCCTCTGAGTGTTTCAAATAGAAACTTATCAATGTTAGGAATGGCACAGAGGTGAAACTATGCAGTTTATTTGAATAAACACTCCTTGTGTTCACTTTGGTTTTTACAAGTGTTTGATCAGCTACTTCTCATCCAACAAGAATATATTAACAGTACTATCATCTCCTTTTATAGTACCCAGACAATATGTAGTAACACCCAGAGCAATGGTATGTTAAGGGCAACCATGACTGCTACACAGTTTTGTAACACAAATATGATCACTCCGCAGTCAGGGGTTATGCCTCAACCATGCACAACTTGAATTCCTGCCAGCTCTGTTTCATCTGTACCTTTGTTGCAAGTGTCTGTTCAAATACTCTCCCACTTGCTTTTATAACTTCAGATGAACCACACATAAGCTCTTCCTCAGCTTTGTCAACATTGAGAACACTATCCTCACTCCAGCGAAGCCAGTTTCTCTAGAACAGTCTTTTGAGGATGCTGCAGAGATACTACTGCTGCTGTTTCTGCAGACACCAACACCTCACCTACAGCCCTGACCCTTCCTTCTGCCAGCCAGGAATCACACTGCCTTTGGGTAGGAGGGCAACAATTTTCCACATTACCTTAGCACACATTTCATCCTCTAGATTTGCAATGCCTGTGGTGTGACCACAGTGATTCCTGGCAAGGAATAGGGAAATTTCCACAATAGCTGTCTTTGTACACCTTCTGAATCACAAAAGGTATGAACATCTCACAAAGCACCCAGTTTGTTCAGACCTCGGTGAACTGGTAAGTGCAGGACATTCACGTCTTTCTTCTGCTGTGTTTCACCTGGCAGAGGCTCAAGGGGCTGAAGCAGAGTCTGTTTGCTCAAAAGGAGGATCCGTGATGTGGTCTGGGGAACTTTGTATCCTTAAGTATTTGAGGTGAACGCTGTAGAGTAAGAAACTTCCTGACTCAATATTCTTGTTTTTCTATATGCACAAGGCTTTCAGCTTTAATCTCTGCAACTGAGACCTCTATTCTGCAGAGATTTGGGAATTTCCAAGAGAAACCTCTGGAGGGGAGAACCTGCACTCTGCTGTTGTGGTGGCACAAAAGCCTAAGTCCAGATCGTGTTGAGGTGAAGAGTGTCTGGTGGCTCAGGGAGGCAGCCAACAGCACATGGCACTCTCACCTCTGCTGCCTTTTGAAGTCTCGCCCCAGTGTCGGCAGCAGCATTTATGCAGGGCACTGGTATCACGTCAGCATGTGCTACCACAGCCTGCCCATACTCAGCCTCCATCAAAGACTACTGGGTTTGGGAAGACAGCCTCTGTGCATTTCCCCCAGCCACTTACAGCTCTTCATGGTCTTCAATTCATGAAGTAAGTACAAAATTAATCAGCGTGTGATTAGTGACCATGATTCATTTATCAAGGCTTATGGATTTATTAGTTTCAACTGGATGGGCCTCTCTTTCAAAGGCACTAAAAGCTTATCTTGCTGCTCTCATATGTGTTAGTGTGACTGAGTACATTTTTAATCACTAACTGACTGAGTTTTCATTCACTAGATGAACTAATGAAATCTTCCACTGGCAGGTGACACAGCATAAACAAACTTCTGAGTAATATGAAGCTGAGATATATGAGGCCAAACAAGATAAACATTTGCTTTCAGAAAATTTGTAGGCAAAACTCTTTTTCCTTCTGTTAGCACTTCAGCTATCAACACTGCAACTTTTTATTTTCAGTATCAACTGCAGTATTTCTCCTGCTTGCATGTTCATAATTTCTCCTTGGCTGATATTAGCACTGCCCCTCTAATCAGGCATTGCAGTCAGCTACAAAATGGGATTGGAAAGGGCTCATAACATGTAGGCATTTATGAAAGACAAGAATGACTCTGAAGGACTGACTGCAGGGCTGTGGGTGGCTACATCCATTTGTATCATTATTGAGAGACAAGTATCCAGAGGTTTCAGTGGGAAAAAAAGAGTCAGGAAGAAAGAGGAAATTCAGTATATTCAAAAAATCTGCTAAGCCCTCAAAAACTGTAAAGGAGTGGTCTTACAAACAGGCAATAAAAAGGGAAATGAGAATAGTTTGGGGATTTTTAGTGGTATCCTGTGATTTTGCTAATAAAACATTTATTTTTAGACAATTTGGCTATACATTTTTCTTTATGATATACAAAGAGTTTTTGTCTACCTCTGACTTCAGAAAGCTTTTTATTGCCAGAAAAGGGTTTTCTTGATTCTGTCTCTGGTTGCATGATCTTTTAGGAAGGACTGGAGATTCTGTTCTGGCATTATACTTTTCACTGGGGTCCTGTTGTCTGAAATCTCAAGGAAGCCCCTCTCCCATGTGTTGAACTTAGAGTTCTGTGAATGGGCACAAACAGACAAATAATTTGTGCTCTTCAGTTAAAATGCTTTCCCTTTCCTAGTAACTAAACAGTGTTTTCCCGTTGGTCATTGAACATAAGCAAGAAGAATCCAGGATCATGATCCCCAGTCTTACATTCTTTTTTAACACATGAGAATGAAAAAGATGTACAAATCCATAAATCTAAATATTTAATGACTGGATAACCTAAGCAAATTTTTTTACTGCTGAGGTCATCTACAAGTTTGTCAAATGAATCTTTTTCAAAATTAATAGGGTGTAAGCACACCTAGGCAAAATGCATGCAGGCTTGAGTTCAAGAGTTAAGTAACCTGAGCTATTTTTATTTGCTCTTTATCAACAGTACTCACAGTAAGACTTCAGGCCCCAACAACTGAGAGGGGATGGAGGTCAATGGACTAAATAAAAAGACAAAAAAGGAAGCAATTTTTCATGTATTCAGAGCAGAATAAACCAGAGCTATAATATATAATATTGAAGGGGGTAAAGATACTAACAAGAGTTGAGAACTATCTCAGACATTTCAGAAGATGAAAAAGGAATCAAAATTTCTGTCTGGAAGTCAAAGGTCAGAGGTGTTTAGGGGCAGAATATACAGGCTGACAGAACTGACTTTATGGGCCAAGGAGCAGGCATTTACACAAGGAAAATAAACCATAACAAGCTATAAACAGCAAATGCCAAATGTTTTGGTGTGAAAGTTTAGCCTATCATGCAAATTAAGAAGGAGCAACAAGATGTCTGAAAATAAAGGACTGAGTCATGAAAGAAAAAAAACAAAAGAACTAATGATTGATAATGAAAAGAAAAAAATCATTTGGAAAGCTTTCCACTCAGAAGTACATAAACACTATTTAATTATAGTGAGTAACAGGAAGAAAAATCCCAGGACCCTCTTTAAATCCAAAATAGGTTGTAAATCCAAAACATAGGAAGAGGAAGAAAGCATGTACAATATTGTTTCCTAAAGCAATACAAACTACACCCATGAGATACACTGAATGGAACAACACATTTGTCTGAATGAATTAAATTTGAATAGGACATGTTATACTTTAAAGTCAGTGTGAGAGCTAGCTAGTTAGTGCTTTCTTGACTTTCCTTCCTGATGTACTTGCTGTCTGTTCACGTCATTGTCCCAGCCACAGAAATTCTGTATATTGCTGTCATGTCTTGACTTGTTCTTGACTGGTTTTGTGTCTGTCCAGATCTATATTTAACTCTTGAGATTCACCCAAGAAAAGCCAGCTGGCAGCAGAGAGCTGAACTCAGCCTTTTTTTTCCACAAACACAGATGTCCGAGATGACACACCCTTTGTGTAGTAGTACCAATGAACAACCTTTCTGAGAATCCACAGTGATAGGAAGAACACTGCATATATTTCAGCAGCTAGAAACAGGCAGGTGTTTGATAAATATGCTTTTCTGTGGATGGTTAGTCAGAGGAGTGGTTATTGTGGTTGCTAATTATAATGACTGTCATTTACACCAGGCTCTTAGACAGAAGACTGATTTCTGGGAATTGATTTCAGGCAGGATAACCTTACAAATTCAGCAAGGCTCAATTTAAAAAACCTTGGGTACAATGTGAAGTGGAGCTAAGGGGAAAGGAGTGTCTGTGACTCTTGGTAGCACACCCATCACTGTACCAGCAACAGGCACACAGACATTGGAAACTATGCCCAGATGAACAACTTCCACCACATCTCCATCTCCTGCCCCTCTCCATGCTGGGATGGGGCACTATAGTTTCAAAGCAGTGATGGAGATCGATGAGGGACTTGGTTAGAAGAAACTGAGGCAGCTTTAAATACAGGGTGCAAATACTGAGGGAGAAATTATGTCTAATCAGAAGGCTAGGGGATGTGGAAAGCCTGGTGCAGAGTATGATGAGCCAATGACCAGACTCTGGGATTCTTTATGTCTGTTTTTTACAAAAAATGAAGTCCTTTCTTGGTGAGCCCATTCATTCTGAATTACTAGTAAATCTTGCTTTTATAAGGAAAAGGCACAGTTTGAGTCAGAGTCTGCCATGCTGCATCCTAGACATGGTCAAGTTTAAAAATATTCCTTGAAGATATTCACCTTGTCTGATCACAAGAGCAAGTGAGATAGTGTAAAATACTGTGCAGCCTGGAATTTAATCTGACACAGATTAGCAGAGATTCTGATGCTGTTGTACTGCTTTTGTGCCAATCCTAGCACCTACTAATCCAGGGTTTCTTATATCTGCATTTTCTAGAAGGCACACAGTGGCTAAAAACAGTTAACAATTTAATAGACTTTATAATGAGAATAAGTCTCAGCACAAATTGCCAAGAAAAACAGATGTTTGTTTTCACCTGGCAGTCTCAGGGATAATGCTTTTTAATAAATTTTGCTAACTTTTGCTTTTGTTTTGCTGCTAAAACATCCAACATACTTCTATGTCTATTGCTCTGAGGTGTATTTGTAAAATTGAAAAAAGCCCACAAGAAGCTAGACCCATCTCCAAGTATAAATTATGTGAATTAACAGGATGATTTTGGGATTGTCCTTGGTTTCCCTTGTGCCTGAATTATTAAGATCATCCTCTGAGAATTACAGTGAGAGACAAGGAGTTGACCTCAAATTAATCTGTAATGCTTCTGAAACTACCTGTGTTCTGAAAGGCATGGGCTATTCCCTTGGAAGTGATCACTTAATATTGCCCATGGGCCCATCTACTCATGGAAAAGGAAGCTGCATGACAATATTTATTTTGAGAATACTTATAACTAATTAAGAAGCTCTTCAGACATATGCATACAGTCAGAGGATCAGCCAAATTTAAAGTGATGGAAACACATTGTTACTATGGACATTTGCTTAATTTTATTTCAATACCTTTTATTGAATTATTTTCTTGTTCAAGATTTGTAAAGTCAGTTGTGCAAGTGTTGTCTGAGTCTTGAGCTAATCTATTGTTCCAAAATTCATCTGAATCAGTAGATTTGCCTTCCTTTAAAAAACCTTTACATTTGGGGAAGATTCATTCATTGCCAACATCCAAATATTTGGATTAATGCAAAGCTTTTACAGGAAAAAAAAGAAGACATAGTTTCTGAAGATGCTTGTAAGATAATTACGTGAAAGACAGTTCTTTTGTGACTTAGCAAATATTGTTAATTTTTAGTAATTACTTGCATGTGTAGAGATGTGCATGCTCTGACAACGAGCTTTATTTATTTACTTCAGGATTACTTTTTCCTTTGAGCTGAAAAAGCATGCAACAGAAGACAAACAGTTTGCAGTGATACACAGGGAGGTTCTTAGAAATGGGTCTCCAGGCCTGTTGTTTGTATTTAGTGTAATAGTTCATGCAGCTGCCATTTGGGTAATTTTTTGAAATCACTTCCAGCAGGTGACAATAGAAATGTGACACATTCTCACAGATTTCTGTGGACACAGGAACAGTGAAAGAAGGAAAAGGAAGCACAGTCTGAAGACAGTGGAAAACACAAGAAATCACATTGCCACTCACCACCACCACAACAGCAACAACAACAGAAAATACAAGCAAACAAACAAGAAAGCAGATTTTGCTACCTAGGTGTGTTGTAGACTTAAAACTTTCAGATAAAGCATCTGGAGTCTGATGAGAAGAACTTTCAAGGAGAAGTGTTGGCATTGAGCAGTATTGCACCAAGTAGGTCCTCTGTGGTAAATATGAAATCAATGGGGCAGTTACATCTCTTGAGGCTGGTGGGATTGGCCAACTGTGAAAAAAGGAACTTTTGCCATCCCTCAACACCCACACACTTCCTCATCAGCACTGAACTTGATAACACGGTCTGTAAAAGGACTGCTGTTTTCCCTGCCCCTTGCAGATAATAGCATGTACTCCACACCAGGCACTGAGATCTGCAAAGCCTATGAAGATGTCCTCTGCTCCAGGAATTCTCTTACCAACCTCCACACCTCACTGCTCCTTGGCAATGATTGTCTTTGCTGTGGAGTCCTGATGTCTGTCCTGAAAAACTCGAGGAGGAACTGGAAGGAGCCCAGATCACCTGTTTTGCTGAAAGGGAGACTAGAAGACATAGAGATGATTGTGGCGTCTCTGTGGGGTGGAAAGGGGAGCTTGAAATAAGAAAGGTGAAAATCAAAAAAAAGCTCCATCAGTTATTCTGGAAAAAACAGATAGTACACATAATGATAGGAGCAGTTTGGATTTTCCCATCTATACTGTGCCCCTTGGCTTTCTCGTTGACCCATGCAAAATGCTGGCTGCAGATGTGAAAGGCAAAGGTTGATGGTCCTGGGGGGTGACAAAAATATCTGTCAAGTTTAGTTGGATTGATGTGAGCTAGTTAAGGGCTACACAGGCAGCCTTTGGACAAGAAAGAGGAAAACGATCTGGTGGGGTCTTCACAGCACCTGGTGTTGAGAGAGCAGAACTGGTCTGTGGGGTGGTGTCTCTGCAAGGTGCCAGAAAGGCTCCCCAGGGAGACAAGTTGGGAGTGGAGGTGCAGGTTTCACAGGGTTAAGCACTGCACATTCAATGGAGCTTTTCTTCTCTGAGAGTCACTTGCAGTTGCTGCTAGCGGATGTGTCCTGTTTGCAACTGGAAGTGCTCAGCTGGCCGAGCTCCTCTGCCCTGGTGAGATGGTGTTGTTCTGCAAGCAGGCACGATAAGGCGTGTGAATCACACCATCCCAAATGCTTGGCATCCGCATGAATCATTGTTTTGCTGCCATGTTTTACAGTTCCTTCCTGTTTTGCAGTATCTGGGGGTTTGTTGTCCTTGTGACCTGCCCACAGCACTTTGAAAACTGTCTGAGGTTCAAATGTAAGAGCTGGCTTACAGTATTTTTTGTGTCTGAGGAAATCTGGCAATTACAGAATGTTTCAAAGAAGAATGAAATTTTAAAAAAAACCCTTTGAAACAACCTACAGGAATAAATATTTTGAAAGCTCCTTTGATTGATTGGCTTTTTCATAAATCTTGAGGCCTTTTTGATATTAAAATATTTTTCCTCTGATTTAAGTTATTTTAAGGCTTTTAAACTTATCCTAAATAAACACTGAAAACTGCTTGAACAGAAAAATCAGTTTCCTTTATTAAAATGTCACTAGCAAGTTTTGACACTACCAAAACACAACACTTACAAAATCCTACCAATATGGGCCCTGTCTTGAAGTGTGATTTTGACAAAAAAACCCCAAACCCCCATATTATTTCTGTCAAAAAGATCAATCAAAATATTATTGGGCTATCTCATTGTATACAGCTGCATACATGCAGAGATCGGAAAACACAAAAACTTGCCAGAAACAAGATGAAAATTCAGAAACATAAACATGCAAGTTGAAAGTTGCCATAGTTTTATACATTTTGAAGAAAGTATTGAAATGTTTTTCCCATCTCCATTCCATTAAGCTTGAATCTAATACATTTGACACTTTGCCAGTTACTTAAGAAAAAAATAAATGAAATTACTAGAATCTAAATTCTTCATAAGACAAATATTGAGAGTTGCAAGAGATTGCATTGTGGATTTTGCAATCAGATCTAAATATTTAGGTAAGTGCAATAGCATATATTGGCTCAGGGTGAGAAAGTAGGCAACAGGGACTGAATAGGAACCAATGACAAGATATTTGTGGGTGCATGTAAGGAAGTTCCCCCTGTCATGGCAGTACTAAAATAGCCTAAGAATGTATTGGGAAGTAGTAAGTTGAAATTAAGCTTTTTTGCTCCCCTTATTTAATATATGCCACCAATGCAACAATTTCTGCAGTTATTAAAGAGGTTGGTAAAGTACAAAGAGTTCATGGCAGAGCCACAGGAATGAGTAATGACTTCAAAAACATATCCCACACTAGGAAAATCAAAATAGTTGGCTTACCGAAGAGGAAGTTGGGAGATGAGCTGGTCCCAGAGGGTCAGCAAGAGTGAGCAAGCCTTTGACTTTGTCTCTTAAGCCTGGCAGATGAAACTATCACAGGAATCAGAGAATGACAAGTGAAGATCAGTAATAATCACACATTTTCAACAGGAAGTCTAACTAACCATTGAAACAGTGTTTCAAAAACAGGACAGGTTTTTCAGCTGAAAGTTTTAATTTGGAATTTAGGTATTTAAAAGAGAAAGAAAAACACTTTTGCCAGATAAAAATATTTTAGAGAAATTTGGTGATATATGTTATTTAAGAGGCTACCCAGCTGTCAGGAGTGATCCCTTTTGGCCTTACACTCTAGAAATTGTTGATCCTTGTTTACCACCATCTTAATTTGGCATTCTTTCCACCAAGAAGGTGTGATGGATAGTGCTTGTGTTGCTTGGGTGCTTACAGTGATGTATAGTGTTCCATTAAAAAGTGAAGAGGTTGGTTTCAACCCTAGAGAAGGAAAAGGAGTTTAGGCTGCTCTTGCCTAGGGAGAGATCAGACATCCAAGCACCAGAAGATTGGAGAAGAAGGGTGAATTTCCTAGAGACTACTGGGAAAAGTCTACTGCTGCTCAAAAAATCAATGAGTTGGCTAGAACCAGCCATGGACATGAGGATCTGCCTGAAGAGACACAGTGAATCAGCTTTATTTTGTAGCCTTCTGATCTTCCTCATTCTCCTTCTTATCTTACAGATCTCCAGTTGTATGTAATTGTAAGTATATTCCACCCTTTTTAAGACAGGATGCCTAAAATTGAGCACAAAAATTATTTAAAGATGTATCAGCAGAGCACAAGCAATTTCTCCCTGGGTCTCAAGTTAGCCACCTCATCCTGTGTCCCAGTGGGACCTCGTTGGCTTCAAAACCACCTCCTTCCAGATGCCCTTCTGCAGAGCCACAATTGCCCATCATTTCCTACTTGCATTTGCATTTATTCAATTGCCATTTTTTGTCTAAAATTCTGCATTTTTCACCATGGAAAACTGAACCCAGTGTTTCCAGACCTTTTCTTTGATGTTCAAAAACTACTCTAGTCTTGCTCTCTAGCACATCTAACCTTGCAGCTCATACAACACTGATGGTGCAATAAACACATTCACTCTTCCATCATCCAAGTGGCTAACAAGAACATTGAATATCTGCCTGGGGTAAACCCAAGGAAAACTTATTTGATACATACATCCTGTTTGACACCATTTTTGTCACCATTGATGAAGTGCGCCTTCCAAAAACGCTTAGCAACTATCCTAGAACAGTATAATCCAAACCATATTAACTGTAAAAAATGCCATATAGGACTGTTCTTCAAAATTCTTATTTAAATTTAGGCCTCTAAAAAAATTGAAATGTTTACCCACATACACCTAGCATGTTTTTCTTTATTTCCAGGACTTAATGTTCTCATTCTATGCAAATACCCACTTTTGCTTTGATATGTTTATGTTACATTCAAACATCTAGAATGATGCAGATTTTTAACTACCAAATGGGACATAGAAAAGAGAAAAGTAACAGCTGTCTCTGCAACCATTGCTTTGCATTAACTACATGAAAGCCGGGTTATGATTTTGGTTTCTTAGAAAAACTTTCATAAAGGGAATAGTTTGGATGGAAGCTTAACACAAACAGGATAAAAAACCCGAACATTCTAGTAATAATACCAAGCATTTATAAAATTATTTTCTTTGAGACCCTCTACAAATCTTCTATAGTAATTGTACCTAAATATGCCTAAATGGATAAAGGAGAGAGAGTGATCCATCACAACTTTGAATGGGGTGGAAAGATGCAAAAGCGAGACTCGCAATAGGAGAAGTCCTTTAAATCTTTCATGAACGGTATTCCATATGCCCTGAATTGTACATTGATACCTTGGAACACTAGTAATAACAACAGTTGCAGTGTCACTAGCTATAAATGCAACTGATAGAAGGAAGAGAATGAGCACAGTAGCTCCCTGTGGGAGCGGCAAAAGCATGAACTGTGGGACACACTCATTACCCTAGGAAAACTGTTGTTATCTGCTTTCCACACATCAAGAATAATGGGGCTGTGAATTGGGTGGATAAAGACGGTTATAACCCTCCTAAAGTGTAAGACCTCCTGCTTCTTGTCCTCCTTGTATCCTTGCAATGCTTGTATTCTACTCCCACAGTTTTCCTGTCATCCACACGGAGGTTCTCAACAAATACATATCATCCTACTGCACAACTCACCAATCCCCCCTGCTTGGGATCACAAATGCTCTGTTCCTGTTACGAGGGGTGCAGTCTGGTTGCTCTAACATTTACCTCTATCCTCAGTAATGGAGCTGCAGTGAGTAAGGAGCTGGTAACTGGGATCTGGGGTCTATAGCATACATAAATTAACTTCAAATTACTGAAAGCTCTGCACTTTCAACTGCAGAAGATGAAATTCAGGTAACAAAACTTGAGGTGCTCTGTAAGTCCATTGGTCTTGCTTTGCACTTCTGAGATCAGGTCAGGATCTCAGAGTTTTGCATGGCTCAGTCACACTGTTCTTTTAGGGCAGGCATTCACTCTCATCAACTAGTTTATGAATTTGAGAAAGCAGGTCTTTATCTGGCCCCTGGTGTTTCTCACAATCTGAAATTTATTGCTTTGTAAACCATTTACACTGACCTGCTCTATTTTCTTTTCCATCGAAGTCCAAGCCATGGTATGAGAAACTACCTAAGTTCAGCTGAACAGGATATTTAGAGGTATTTGGCCTTGCTTTGAGAAACATGTGGCTGAACAGGCTTTGGTATTCCCCTGCAGTGTCAGCTAGGTGTCAAACAGCAGGTGAATGCCTTGGCATGTCTCCAGAGAAGCTCTGTGGAAAGGCCAAATAGTCTTACTGACAGCAGCAGCAGCAGACTGCACTTTCAACCTGTGTATATTTGGTCTCCCCTTTCAGACCACTTTCCTTTGAAGTTTTCCTCTAAGGACTCCTATATCCTACAGAGGATTGAGCTCAATATTTCTCTTTTGGAGGAGAGATGCTGCCTCAGCTAAAGGATTTATCTTTACAGTTCCAAGAAGAGAGAACTTCATTTTAATTGTCAGTATACTGTTGATGTTAGATTAAGAGCTTGATCAGTAAGGAGCTTATGGAGATAAAAGTAAAATAAAGATACATTATTTACATTACAGGTTCTGTCCAAAGAACTCTCAGGATTTCAGCCCAATTACCTTTTCTGCAGACCATCAGTGAAGAGAGGTATTATATCCTTGCATCAAAAAGCCAGTATTGCACCTTTCTGTGCAAACAACAGTTTCACAAGTGTTTTTGCTTCAGTTGTGATTGTCAAAAAGGAAGTGTCAAACAGGATGCAATCAGATAGTTCATAAAATGGGCAAGATTGTCTCACCGGAACAGTTACAGTGAAATGAACTTACCATTGTTGCTAAAACTTTATCCAAATATATTCATGTATGCTTAGTCTGGGGCTTTGGCAGGAAGTTTTGCAGAAACAGCGTGCCCTTCCGTCCTCCGTGTGTTTGAAAGCTCTTTCGGTGTGAGTCATCGGAATCCTGTGGTTTGTGTATCCTGAGAGGAGAAGAGTCCTCTGTGATTATCAGACACTATGAAAAAGCAGCAGTTTGGAAATAAAACTATAAGGAAGTTCACTATTTCATAGGAAACGTCTACTAATGACTTTTTTTCCCTAATTTCTCCTCTTGACTTACTGTCATGTGTGGAGGTCTTGTGAGTGTACACAGTCCTCTCTAGTTTGGCTTCAGAGACGTGTCACTTTCCAGAAGTGCTACTGATTGATAGAAACGGGCTCTGCTTATGAGCTGAAGAAATTAAGATTTAGGAAATTAACTCCCTGAAACAAGGAAATCATCCTGAGCAGTGGTCTAATTCCTGAACTGATGTGCAGATGTGTGCCACTGTGTGATACTCTTCAGTAGCTGTCAAGGTGCATCTTATCTTAAAATATCTGATGGGAAAGGTGTCCATTGTTATGACCTCTGTTAGTGCCCCTGTGACACACAACAGACTAAACCTAATATGCTCCCCCCAAAGTGATGTGGATTTCTTGTTATGCTTTCTCAAGATGGTTCTCAGCAATTTTGTCTTTATATCCTGCTAAAATCAGGGCCCTGTTATTGTGTTGTATTGCTGTGACAGAAAACATTAACAAAATGTTGAAATGGTAGGAAGAATTAAAAATGTAGGTATTTTTCAATCTCCTGTTATGCCCAGAGTGAAGTTGTCACTATGTGGGACCTCCAACCTTTTACAAAACTATTTCACAAAAGAGCAGTAAGAGAATGCTCTCACTGACATGTTTGGGATGTATTTGCCTGAGGGACTCATTGAACCAACAGGAGTACTCTTGAGAAAACTCTTCTCTTCCTGGAAGAAGAAAAAGAGGCATAAAATAACTCCATGGAACTAATCACTGCTAACTAGTTCGACAAGCTTGTGAAGCTGAACAACATGTAGGAGAACTGTGGTATGTGAGCTTACTTAGAAAAAATTAAGGTCTCATAACCATTCCAAAGATCTTTAATCCCACAGGATGTCTTCTAATAATTTAGAGAAAATCCAAATTCTAGGAAGTGTCTGGAACACATGGAAGACGTATAATATTTGAAGAATGATTTACAGAGTCTGCAGGCTGAACTTGAACTGATGTCCTTAGCATTCTTTTTCTGTAATTAAAAGGATCATTTATGAATAGCAGTCAAGTTGCTGTTTCACTGGAGAATGTGTGCATGCCACCTCTCATCCCCTACCCCAGCACGCAGGCTCACTAGCATCAACAATAACTCTGTGAAGGACCTGATGACCACACAACAATAACTCTGTGAAGGACCTGATGATCTCAGTTGCAGTGGTATGAACTGCAGCTGTACAGGTATTTAGACAAAAGCAACTAAGCCCACGGCATTTAAATGGCCACTATGCCATATTGTTTAAGTAGGAGCCTCTTACGGTGTGAATAAAATCAATAGTCTACACAGTGTAGTAAAGTGTGTAGTAGTTTGAAGTAGTAACTGCTTTTCTTTGTGTTCCACGACTTAGAAGAAGCTTAGTCTCTACACAACGTTTATCTTGACAGTCACTTTATCTATAGCAATAAGAATGCACATCACTTCTAGAAAATATGATTAGAGATTCAGGGTTATAAAGGACTGCCAAGTCTTTTATGGCTGCAGGACATCAACAAAGTCAGTCTCAAGTAAAGAAAAACATAATTTATGTGAACATCTGGGTGACATCCAAAGTCTTTGGTTAAATAGAATTACATGAAGAAGAGAGTTGTAGCCAGAAAAATACTGGTAATAACGAAGTTAGGTACCGTCGATGAAATTCTTCTCAGATGAGGTAAAAACAATAGACTACCCTTTAATTTTCATTTGGGCAGTGTTTAACTCCAAACCCAGCAATTTAGGGAAGCAAAACTTAAAAGATGACTGATCTGGAAAAAGGCAAAAATTTGTATGAAGCATTACCCGGGAGAATGCAAATGAACTCTGTTTCACCCAGGATCTTGCGTAACTGGGATTCCATTACAGAGGACACAACAGTTATTTACAGGATATTGATTCATTCGTAAATTTGATAGGGACTCTTCATGAAACTCTCAAGACATACACAGAAAATCAGTCACGTGCTCTATTAGCCTTCTTCAGTAACATTACGAAATGTAACTCAACACCTGACTTCCCACACAGAGGCTGATGTACTCAAAATGTACATCAACATTTGCAGTGGCTTGGTTGTTCATTGTTCTTCTAAACATATAAGACTCACTTTTGCAATCTTATAGACAATTTGGAAATCTTGTGCCAATGTTAATCACCTGCATCACATACACTAGGGAGGATTTGGTAGGAAGTGGTTTGCAAGCTATTGTAGATTTTAGAGTAATTTGAAATTATAAGCTAAATGGCAGTTCTAGAAAATAAAGGCCTTGGATATGTGTATAAACAACAGTATCTGATCTTGTCATATTTTATTGCTATGCAATTAATTCTAAACCATAAATCACAGAGTTCCTTCCTATTTTGCATAAAGTATTTTCCTACATTCTCTTTCCAGTATTGAGTAAAGTCAGGAGAGAAAGTTTCATCACTAGAGGGAATTTGTTTCATTACAGGAAATTAAATAACAGAATACCTTAGAAGAATTAGAACACCTATTTGTGTGCAGATACATTTGATTCAAGTTCAATAAATATTGCAGTAAGTCATGGTGTTTTATGAAAACTGGCCTTGGTGTTGACAGTCTCAAAGATTAATGAGAAGTACTTAACCTCTGGACTGCCCCAAACAGCTGACATATGTTGATGGGGTCCTTTTTTCCACACCTCTATTAGACTGACATTTTTATAACTCCTTATTCCACTCAGAAATAATGTTCATGGAGGATCTACTTCCATTCTGTAGGTTTTCTCAAAGTGGAAAACTTTAGAGCACAAGTTACAGGCATCAAGCGTATTGCTGAAACAAGGCAAATGAGATTTGACTCCAAGCTCTCCCCTTCCTTACAAGATAACAAACAGAAAAGGTGTTTGTAGTGAATGGCATCATTACACGGGCTTTCTGTTGTTATTGAAGTGTTGCAACCCACCATTTAGGGTTTTTATTGGTAGCACTTGAAACCCTGTACAAATTGCCAGCTGACGCAGAGCTCCTGGGGATACCTTGTGTTTAGAAGTTTAGAAGGACAATACACTACATTTTACGGTAGCTATAATATATTCACTTTTATATACAACACACTAAGTCCCATTTTTCTTGGAGAATTTCCTTCATAGTGAGATCCTCCTACCAATAAAGGTGCTCCTCTCAACATACCTTGAAGACAATAAATTTTGCTGAAATCAGAATTTCTTATGTTTTTAAAAATTAACTGCAGGTAAGAACATGAAAATCCTACTAATTTTGAAAGAAGCCCAACCAGGGCAGTTTTCCTACAGGAAATACACGTATTTGTATACGTGGTTGCCTGCTACAAGCGGCGTGTCTGATGCTCCTGTCAATAACCAAAGCAAAACTTCAATGAAAAATTTCTTCAGCCTTTGCTGAATTTCTTCTTATAGCCATTCAGCTTCATTCATAGAGTGGTATTAATCTATCTTTGATCATGGTCCTATAAGATTCTCTCTCAAGGCCCCCCCACCCCAGGTCCTTGCAATTTTGTTAAATAGAGAGTCTTTCTACTGCCAGGGCCATGAATATCTCTGATTGGATTTGAATCACCTGTCCTCTTCACAACCTTTAGATCTTCTTTCTTTTCACTAGACATACCAAATTCAAGAGTTCATTAAATCCTTTTCCTGTCTTTTCCCACATTTCTTCCTAGGTGTGTGACCAGTTTCCACATCAGAAAATATCCCTCCTTTCCTCCAAATGAACTGTTTCTCCAGGCTTTCCATCAGCTTTCCCAAAGCACCAGTCTTCCTCAGTAAAAGGTCATCACCAACTTGTTCATTTGTGCATTAGACAGAGCAAGGGCAGAGCTTGCAGTTAAAAATGGCATGAGACATGCAATGCCCAGAAAGATGAGCAGAGACAGCACCATATGCACTCTGTAAAAGTGGAATAAGGAAGCAAGGATGTTCACCAAAGTGCAGTCAAAGTGTGAGGGGCAAAACCAAGCCAACACAGTTAATGTGAAGGAAAGTAAAGAGTTAAGTTTCCGATTTCGCCCCGGGTGTCTGAGTGGAATCAGTTTGCTTTATGATTAAGAATGTTCTTTTCAGATGTCTGTGAGAGGAATGTGAAATTCAGCAATAGAAAGATGAATCAGAGTCTGTTGCGGTTAGTTTGTAAATTCTCAGTGTATAGTGTAAGATAACAACACTCCAAGTCCTGAATGCCTCCATGTTGAGGAGGCCCAACAACAGCTCCAAGGCAAGCTTATTTCGGCACGTATGGATGTACATGCCTTGAAATCAAGGAGAAAAATTCCCTGTAAGGCAGGATCTGAAAGGCTGTGTGAGAGAGCAAATGGGTCACAAAGAAATTATTGTACAGTCCAGTAACTATGGAAGTGCCTTATTGTGGGCTGCTTGGTAAATGACGAATGGATTTTTGTGGAAGACAGTTCTTGTGCATAACAAGCAGGAAAGGTATCCATAAAAAGTATTTGAGGTGTATAAAAATGATTCTGGTGAGATCAGTCACTCGGTTCAAAAATACTGGCCATATGTCCCCATAATGTATGTATGAAATTCTTAGACTCACAGTAACATAGTATTTCTATTAATGCTGTGTTAATTGGTGTGACAGGTGACAGGGTACATTTTAGTAGGTTTAAAGTCTTGTCACTAATTTAGGCGTAAGTGACCCACAATACCTACATACCTGTAAAATACAGATGATTTCCCTCAAGATAACTTCAGACACAAGGGAAAATAACATAAAAGAAATAGTGCATTAAAGACATTTTAGGACTGTAGTAAAACACATGACATTATGAAAGAAAGCCTGACTTAAAAGTTCAATAAACATTAAACTTTTTATATTCTTGTATCTCTTTGGCCTCAAATTTTGCTATTGATTCTGCCTTACAGTTTCCTCATTTTTAGTGACCTACTTCCCCAGGCAAAGAAAGAAGGCTTTGTGGTTGGAAGTTGGTGATAGCTTGAGAAGAATTCTTTGGTAGCTAAAGTGGGAACTAGAGGTCACTTACACACTATGTCCTGCCTCTAGAACCCAGGCTGCAAGTTTCTCGTACATTTTAACCTGAAAGTTATTAGGAACCAGAGTTTGCAGCTCTGAGCTGCCCAAGACCAATCTTGAATGAGAAGTGGGCTCTTTTCCATGCATTTCACAGTCCACCTAAGTCCATAAATGGGGCCTATCTACTTTACTGGGGGATCCTCATTCAGAAGCTGCCCTCAAACCACACTGGAACATGTGCTGTTGCACATGTGCATGTTGCTATGGGCTAGCCAGGTACTCTTTATTTTCCGCTAGAACTGTTCTGAGGCAGCATTTTCATTTAAGTGGTAGAGCCACTAGAAAAATAAGGTATTGTAATATTCTTCTGTTCACAACTGAGATGTTGTGTCCTCTGCCTTTGATCTCTGTTAGTGTTGTGAAGCTGGGTAGAACACATGGAACACTTTTTCACCCACTGCATTGGTTTTGCTGCTGGCAGTATTGACTCTGAGCACAAATCCTCAAACGGCCATATAACAAGCAGTCTTTTGTTTGATACCACACTCTGCTTTCTCATCTGTTCTTTCTTCCAATGCCAGCTGTCTGTAACATATTGATACAATAACTCCTTACTGATCTAACAAGACACTCTCTGCCTGGCAGCAACATGAGGCAACAAATTTCCCTCCCCTTATGCAGCAACACTTAACCTGCTCAGCAAGGGAAAAGACAATGTTCGCTTGAAATGCAGATGCACATGTCTGTGCTGGAGGCTGCGTGATACTTCAGTGGAAACCTGAAGTACATTCAGAACTTGTCGCACGCTCATGGCACTTGAAGCCAGGGACACATGGCAAAACCAGTTATCATCTCTTCAGGACATGGATCCCTGCGTTTGGGTGACAAAAAATTTTCGATCATAATCGAAAGAAAGAAAAGTTATTCCAGGCTAGGGCTGGGTGATTAATTCTCTTTTGTCATGCTGACTGAATGGGAAGAAATGCTGACTTAACAAGGAATAGAAATTAAATAAAGTCTGATTGAAACAGAACTATTTTCTGCAAAGCAAGCCAAGAACTAACCCAGATTTATTTGGCTTGTTTCTAAAACCAAATATTTAGCGTATTTCTACTAACACTAATTCCTTATTTCTAGATTTCTTAACCTGGTTCTTTTCCCTCCCTTCTCCTTAAATTGTCTCATTTTCAAAACAAACAAACAAACGCCTCCACCCCACCCCCCCTACCCCCAAAAAAACAAACCCAAAAACATTTTCAGAACTGAAAGTGTTTTGTTTTGAAAAGAGGTAATAAATGCAGAACATTTCTAAAAGGAATGCACACCCAAAAGTAAACTGTTGGGACGTTTTAAAAATCTTCCTGGCTCTTTTCTTAGACAAGTTTTGATGAACTAGTGTATGATTTGTGAATAGCTTTTCTCTTTGCCCTATTTCTTTGTTCAATGAAATAATAATTTATTTAACTGTTTAGTCTAGCTCTGTTCCAGCCACTCGTTTGTCACATGCAAAACTGAAAGACACTTCAGTATTATCTGTGGTGCTTTGTTCCTTGGATGTGGTGCAAAGCAAGGGAAGAGGAACCATCTTATTTGAAGAGTTATGTGTTAGTTACTCTTAGTTTCCTGAAAACGGGTAGTTTAAGCATATCCACCAAACCACTCTTACTTGTGCTATTCCCAGCTCAGTTATTAGTGCTCCTGCTGCACAGTACTTCAGATGATGCTCAGGCGGTCTGCTGATCTTCAGGGAAACCCCTAGATTTCCTTCCTTATTATTCATGGGGATTTCCCTGTCTGCTGCAGAAAAACAACGATCAAAGTGTTTTACGTGTTGTCTCATGTCTCCAGATTCTTCATCACACTTAAATGACTAAGGAAGTGAGTGGCCATAAATAAAATTCTTGAAACATTAGAAGTGGGTGCAACACAAGCATATTTTACAAACTGCTTTTTTTTAAAACAACATTAAAAATACCTTACAGTTTTGGCGGTCTTTTTCATACTACAGGGAACACTGGGGAGCAAAAGAAAGTAACTCTGTAGCTTTATAATTGCACTTTTTTAAAATTAGTAAAGTAAGTAGGAGAGAGACAACAAAGCTAGGAAGATGTCTTAAAGCAAAATTAATTAGAGACAGGCCGGCGTGCAGTCTTTGAGATATGTCTGTGTAATCAGCCTGTTTAATGACAGTGTTCCACAACATAGAGTGTTCAAACAAACAGGGCACTGGGCTATAGTGTGAATTTCTGCCTGTGTTGCTTGTTAAATCCAGCAGGAGAACAGCCCTGTTTGCTCTGGGTTTTAGGAGCCACAGGTCTCCCACCCATGTTGCAGTGTTTAATGCAACATACACTTCCCTTAAATGTAGAAAAGAATGTGGTACTCAGAGAAGATATCTTCACAGGCAGTGGTTGATTGATACCTTTTTTTCCAACATGACTCTGTTGAAAATGCTGACTTTCAGTCACTGCCTAAAGACACGACGTGTGCTAGGTAAAAAAACAGAAACTTTGCCAGAGCAGACCCTGCACACCATTAATCAGTCCTTGACAGCTCTGAATTTCCATTTACCAGTTGAACCTTGTATTTGAGACAGGCATTAGTTAGGGTAAACAAATACTTAAATATTTAAATTAATATGTGCAATGGTGCTGTTACAGTCCACTGGAGATAGGAACTCCTTCTAGGTGTAAAACTTGTTTGCTCATGTGTTTAGAACAAATGTGAAATCATGATGAAAAAGATTAATTTCCCACCGAAGTCTGATTGAGCAGGACTGCCGACATCTCTGTCTAGCAATATAGTGTTTTTACTCTCTGCTAATTTCAAACTTGGGGTTTCTTTTTTCGATGAGTCTCACGAACTTTTGGTGTCAAGATAAAAGACAAGAAACCTGTGTACATCCACTACTGATTATAGTCATTATTGTTCAGCTTTTCAGCAGTATAGAGATGGTTGCTGTCCATCTGAATAGGTGCAAAACCTCCCTTGTTTGTCCTTAACTAACATATATGTGCCTGTGATCACAGTTTTTTAAAACATGAGGAATTTGAAAATGAAAGAAAGCCAATGTTTACTCTAGATGAAAATCTGTCATCATAAGGGCTGAAATTCACTGCAGTCTGCTTGAAATATGGTGAATGAAATTTCAGAAAAGCAATGCTCCTATTTAGGAATAAAATTAGCAAATATTAAATAACTATGTTTCTGTATATTTTAATAATAATGGGCCAAGTAAACCTTAGTAAGATGAGATTTTAATGGAGTTAATTGTAGGCTTGATGATCCTTTTCTTCTTAAGTTCGATTCTGCTGAGTTCTACATGAAAAAACTAAAAGATTGCAGTTCTATGCTAAAGAATTAGTGGAATTGCACAGGAGCTAATTGTATATATCTGGGGAATCTGAGGGCTTGGACTGCTTTCTGCTGCCTTCACCCAGAAATGCTGCAGGAGCAGGAGGCTCTCTGCTTTGTCTCGCTTCTCTTCCTAACAGAGTGCCTCAGACTCTCTCTACAAATTAGGTAATTTGTACCTGATTTCCTTGGAAAGATGGGCTCTGATATGCTTCATTTGTTGTCATCCAGCTTGTTTGCTTTATGTTTTATCCTGAAGGACATAGCTACAATTTCGGCAGCTTTTCCAGTCAACTTTTGTCCTGTCCTACTGTGGTGGGGTAAAAGTTTAAGGAGCTGACACACAATGTGCTTTTTCCAAATGACAACACTAGATGGTGCCCCTACACTTCCCAAAAAAACCCACATGGCCTAGCCTCAGCTTGGAAATCTTAGAAACAGTGAAAACAGGGGAGTGATACAATGTGGTATGATGTGATGTATTATGTGTGCATGTGTCAATGTGTTTGAATCCTCACACTCCATTTATGCACTTAGTTAATAACATGTGAAGCTATTTTCTCTGTTAGTCTCTGGTAATAACTATTTTAAGCACATGTATGCATTTCCTTTCCTGTTTTCCCCAAACACCCACACGGAACCGGAGGACAGCTAATTTGAGGAGGTTAGTGATAATTCCAGAAGACAGGACAGATGTTAGTGGTTCTGGTCCCAATCAAGTGAATGCTCTCTGTGTAAGGGGCAGCTCTCCTAATCCAAGTTATCTTGAATTTCAATGTAGTGTTTGTGTGCACATGTCTCTGCCAGACTGAGACCTGCACAAATGTCTCTCTAATGAAGTGTTTTCTACACACTGTGCTGAATCTAAAGCACAAAAGACTTGACTGTTTGTTCTCTCAGAGAGCCAAACAGAACTTCACTTGTGAGTGAAAAATCCAATCTGAAAACTTAAATATTAAAGGCTTTTAACCTTTGTTTTATAGTGCTTTGGGTGTTTTGGGGGTACTTTTGGATTTCAATAAGGAGCATGGAAATCGCAGGAAGACATGCACATTGCAGTGTGGTTAAATTAGGAATTCTGAATGCCTCCTGCAGTACCCTGCAAGCTCTTGTCCCAAGGCTGGATCAGCACAGCTAGGCTGGATCCTGCAGCTAGTCTGGCTTATTCATCTGGGAACTCTCTGCTGCCTGCACATCCCTGAAGGAACTGATGGGAAGCAAGTGACAGAGCCTAAAGCACAGATAGGTCCTAACAGTGTCTTGCTATGAGCAACACAGAGCAGA
This sequence comes from Phylloscopus whistleri, assembly GCA_017589585.1. Classification (NCBI taxonomy): domain Eukaryota; kingdom Metazoa; phylum Chordata; class Aves; order Passeriformes; family Phylloscopidae; genus Phylloscopus; species Phylloscopus whistleri. The sequence goes on from JADMLD010000620.1 coordinate 1,609,008, forward strand.
CAACACATCCTCATAGGCATCTCTGTAGTTGTGCTATAAATTGCAGAGTGTCCTCCCCTGACGGTGCAGTGGTGGGGCTGGATGACAGCCTTGGAGGCAAAGCCAGAACTGTGCTTCCAGTGCCCAGGAAAAACAGCAGCTGCTGATTGGGTTGGGTGCACTTTGGTTCAGTTTCTGCTCCTGCCTGCCAGGTGTGCTGAGGCCTCCCTCCCCCTTCCCACACCTGGGCCATACAGGCCCTTTGCATGCCTGTGCCAGGAGCTTCTGGGTTAATTCCCCTCCTGCTTGTGGTCAAATGGTGAGCCCTGATGAGGCCATCTGACTTCAACCCTCCTGCTGTTCATACAGCCTTGCACTTGGTGCTCTGTGGTTAAACTTCATTCATGAGGGTTACTTGAATGGGAAGATTGTTCTGGACCTTAAGGGGAGGTAAAGTAAATGCTGCAAGGAGAGGATGCTAACAAGCTGTGCAGTTGCTTCCCCTGGCAGCCTTCAGTGCTGATATTAGCAAATACCACCAGTTTGTACCTCCCTGGTTAAGGACATGGTGAGCTTTAGGGTTAGGTTTCTGGGAAGATAGAAAGTGTGGATCTGGATAATTTATTTTAGTTTTAGAAGGTGGATTAAGGTTAAGGTTGCAAAAGCAATGTGATTTGATCACAGTATACTTGGGAATAGAAGGTGTTGATGTCTTAGAGTAGGTGACTATGCTGGTCACCAATATATTGGTAAAGACTGGCAGATGCCTTAGGGAAAGAGAAGGCATGAATGAAGAGCAGGCTTCACTTGTATTCAACTATCTTTTTCCTTGTTGCCCTTTTTTCCAATTGAATAGGTAAACTCTAAGGCTGGGACTACAGCCTGGGTTACTAAAGTACTCTGAAAAGTAGAGGTAGCCCTAATTCAGGACTGGTTTTAGTTAAGAATACTGATCAGTGTCAGACCTGGGCTAAAATAGCTCACAAGTGAACTACTTCTTCTTTGAAAGGGAATACCACGGGGAGATGCAAGACAGGACTGGCATATCTGTGAAATCAATCTTCTCTGTCGTGCTGAAAATTTCCCTATATATGCCCCTGACAATCTTCAAAAATGCAACTCCAAGCCTTGGTAGCAGCCTCTAACCTAACTTCTTGTCTTTTGAGCTCTTGGCATGTTCTTGGTGCTTCTGTGCAGATACACAAAGACACACTTGTGAGCCAAGGACAAATCAAAATGAGTGAAATGTTCCTAGTTGTACATTTCTGCATAAAGTTAGAGATGATCTCCTTATTTTGTTGAGTGAAGCACGTGCAAGTAGGATTCACAAGAATCTTCTCTCTTAAGTCCTCACTGTCACAGATTTATCTTATCCATGTGTGTCTTAACAACAGAGGACAAATGTATATTCTGAAAATTCACCAAAGACCTATCACAAGGCGTATGTCTGTGTGTCTGTGTGTCTGTGTGTCTGTGTGTCTGTGTGTCTGTGTGTCTGTGTGTCTGTGTGTCTAAGTACAACCATGCAAAAAGCAGTGACTTGTTTAAAGGCCTGAAAGACCCTGCCATCTGGATTTCCAAAAGTTGGATGAACAAGGAAGGGAATAAAAGAGAAGTATCAAGCACTCAACAATTGTTATATTGAATGCTCAAATGGAAAAAAGACAGCTGGGACAAAGTGATGTTTCATAGAAAAAAAGTGCCACAACTTGCCTTTTGCTGCTGTGTGTGACTTTATGAGAAATCAATAAAATATTTACAGGTATAGCTGATTAGGTATGTAGATAAAGAGCCAGACACTGCCCATCAGTGCCCAGTGAAAAGACAAGAGACAACGTACATGAAGTAAAATAAACTAAATTCTACTTAAACACAATTACTATTTTTTGCACTGTAAAGGTAATTCAGCACAAGAGTCCTCATTCTAGGAAATATTTAAAAAAAAACTGAGTGGAAACAGGTTTGGACAACCTGGTTGACCATATTTTGAGCAGAGAACTGAACTAGTAATTTCCAGAGGTGCTTCCAACCACAGCCATGTTGTCATTCTGGAAAATAATTTTTCATACAAATAACTTCTATGATTTTAGATTAACCACAATAAGCAATAAAAAAGAAGAATGTTCAATACACTAACAGTAAACTGCCACATAATTGAGAACCTTGGAAATTTAAAAATCTATGATTGAGATTTTAAGACCAATGTGTCAGAAGTCTGTCTTGAGACCTCACAATATGACCCATCTGGGTCTATACTAATTTGCAAATCTGGCTTTTCGGTCCTTGATCACTTGGCTTATTTTGAAAAACATACTTCAGAACTCCTGTTTTCCTGGAGTTGCATGGAAATTGAGCTTTATGATGAAGTTCCACTCTGAACTATTGAGCACTTTTTGCAGGCATGCTTTAATGGCTTGATGTGGTACCAGCATGCATAAACTGCTACTTGATTCAACATTAACACTGACAGAAACCATTTATCTTCACAGTACTTTATCACCTGGTGTAGTGATGCTTAAAATGATTAGCTTGTTGTTTTAAGCTTTAAGATTTTTTTCAGAAGACCAATTAGACTAACTCAAACTTAGTCAAAAGGGTCAGACTTATTGTATTTCAATGTTTTCTTCCAGAATTGCTTTCTTAGAAGGTTAACAAACTGACTTCTTAATTTCATTTTCCATTAAAACATCAATTATGTCCATTCAGCACATTAATAATTACAGTATTACAGAATACATGGGTACTTTCCCATATAGGGTTATGTCATTGTGAGATTGATCAAGAGCTCTGTGCAATAATGAGCTCCGAGGGTTTTTGGTTTGTTTTGGGGTGTTTTTTTTTTTTTTGTGATTAAAAGTATTACACTTGAAAAACACCCTGGTTTCACTGTCATGGGATATACGCTCAGCAGTGCCTGTATGAATAACGTTGTACCTTAAACAAAAAAAATATTGCATTGCTTAATTCATGTTCCCAGCAGAGGGAGGTCTGGCCCCTGTGGGCAATCATGTCCTCAGCAAGGGCCTTTGCCAAACACTGCAGCTGAGCTCCTGGCCCACACCCCTGGCGAGACATGGGCCAGCAGTGCCTGCACCACAGGAGCAGGAAACATGGGAGCTGTTGCCTCCTCTTTTCTCACAAGTCCCCCACACTCACAATCAACTTAATGAGCTTTTTTCTGTGGGGAGGACTTGGCCTAGTAGATATGTTAGAACTACCTATGTACAAGCCACTGAGACCAGTATGTACCATGGGTTTCCTAGTTTCATAATCCATGGCATATCACAGATTTCTGTCCATTGTCCAGAACATGATTAGCTATTTCTGAAATACACTAACAAGCAAAAGTGGGTTAGCAATTGCAGATCAATGTCAACAAAATCAAAACACCTTGTTGTAACAGAGTGCCACTTGTTTCACTGAGTGGTTTAGCCCTCACGCTGTGGCACTTCTGTAAGCCACCTTTTAGTGACTGGGCAGTAGAATCATGAGAGAATTCAGGAAATGTGAGAAGTTGCTGGGTATTTTTAATTCAATGAGAACTGTGCCTTCACGCTTATGTGAGAGATTTTATTGGATGATACCAGCGTATGCTCTCAGGGTAGAACACCACAGAGCTGGTCATTGCTGAGGGATTTTGGGATGGCTTCTCTACTTGCTACTTGATTACAGGTCAGGGATACATCCACTGAGGTCAGTGATGTTGCATTAGTGGAAACATAGCCTGAGAGGATAAACAGGGGTTAAAGGACTCGTTAGACCCATGTGAGTCACCCTGTGCTTAGGCCAGGGGCTAAGGAATTAAAAGACTTAGGAGGAGAGGCTGAGGTCACTTGGTCTGTTTACCTTTGAGAGGAGAAGGCTGAGGGGTGACACCATCGAAGTCTACACCCCCCTCAAGGGGGACAGCAGAGGGGGAAGTGTTGATCTCTCTCTGGTGACCAGCAAGAGTATCTAAGGAAAGAGAATGAAGCTGCATCAGGGGAGTTCAAACTGGGATATTTTTCTAGAATGGTGTTTGAGTAAACATCTAATATGCATGCTCAGTTTAAGTATTTACCTTTGTTCATTCATTCACCCAAAGATGAAGCCAAAGCAGGGTCAATCAGACACAGTTATGTTGATACACACAAGCAAACTTCCTTACATGAACAGTCTTATTGTGTGAGTGTTGCTCTCCTTGAGAAGGGGGGTAGAGCTCCCAGCAGCAGCTTTTACCCCTGAATCCAACTGGATTATCATGTGAACAACAGTTCAGAGCAAACAAAGCCATGCTGGGCATGACTCCAGTGGCAGTGAAGTGCAGTGCACCTGTAATCTGTGTTCATCAGCTGAGCACCTGCTCTACCCACGCTGTGGAGGAGGTACTTGCATGGGTGCAGGTGGGCTTCAGTATTATGGAAACACTTGATGTGCAAGAAGCTTAGCCTCAAGGCACCTATATGGTCAGCGAGAATGTGCCAAAGGGACACCAGATTGAGAGGTAAAAATATGATACCCTATGTATCAGGATTTATTTAACAAATTGAGCACCCACCCAGACATAGGGTTCAGGCTGTTCCTCTTCACCTTTGTCTGTCAGTTTGCATTGGAAGAGGAGATATATGACTTTCTTAATGGGCTTATGTCCTTAGACTGAAAATGCTTCACATTTTTTCACTAATTCAAATTCTCATTAAAAAAGATAATTTCATAACATGGGAATGTTCATGTTCATGGGGTGGTTCATGTTAATGTGCTTTTTCTAGGTGGAACATGATAGAAGTGGTATTTATTTTTCTTCAGCAGACCTTCTCTCCTCAAAGACACTTACTGGGATGTATGTCCCACTGTGTGCATACACATGACTTTGAGAATTTACTGAACAGAGCATTCTCTACCTAAAGTCTACAATGAGACTAGCAACAAATTCTGCCCCATGTGTCCTACGAACTTTGTTTCATTGCTCTTTTGCATATCAGGCATTACATACTTATTTTTCATTTTTTCTAAGGCCACAGGTAAGTTCCATTACATTTGACTTGGCTGATAATTATTACTATTTCCTATTAATTACCTCATATGGGAGGGAATCCTTCTGGCTAGTCAAACCTGTAAAGACTCCAATGCACATTAATCAGTGGAACATAATTCCTTTTTGCTACCTATGGGACATGAGTGTGCTGAATACTAAGGGGAATGCACAAGATCATTTCAGAGGCTGAAAGTATGAGCCTTCTAACAAAAAATTAGACATTAAAATAATTGAGATAATGAAGATTTGGGCATCTTCAGCTTCTGTCAGTCATGAATTAATTTATCATTCTATTGCACTAGTTTCCGGGATTTAAAAAATTTCCCTGGGCAAACAGCTTCTGCAATATTTTGGAGAAGAGAACTGTGCAGCACCTGTTGAAAGGCGCCTGTTGAAAACCAAGACTGGAATAGCATACATGTTGGCTGACAAAGACACTTCACAAATCTTGTAAAAAATAAATTTAGTTCCCTGATGGTCAAGTTTTCAGTCTGCAGCTGAACCCAGATGGTTCAGTAAGCAGCACTGAACAGCCCTGCTGGCAGTACTCACCTGGTCTGCTTCATAAGACACAAAACATTAACAACCATTGTCAGCCCCCTCTGCTCTTTCCTGTTCCTTTGTATGTTCAGCTCTTGAGTTCAGGTGCAGTTTCTGTCTCACTGTATCAGGACCTAAAGTGCTAGAGACAAAAAACACAGAATAAAAACTGATGTTTGTTTCACAAGGGAAGGCTTAAAGCATTACAGGAGATTCAAGTCTACTTCAAATGTAGTAGTATCTTGAAGATTTTTCCTTAAGACAAAGATAAGAGTGACACAAGAATAATTTCTCTGTTACAAAGCTACCTATGCACTGTGCTGAGTTCCTGACATAGAACAGGCAAAGCTAATTCTAATAATTTTTTCTTCCATTTCTTATCTTTTGTCTTGCAAACAGTAAAAGTAAACTCTAGCATAATTTTAGTGTATTCTAAGATCTCTGCAGGGTGTCTTCCCATGCCTTCATGAATGGGATATAAAAGTCTTCAGAAAATAAAAAGAACATTTTAAGGTGGAGAAAAGAATTTTAAACAGAGATTGTGTTTTTTCCCAATAAACATAAAATGTCATGCAAAACATGACATTGAAAAGACGCTGCTCTTACAGGTTAACCCAAGGGAAGGTTCAATGCGATCAGATGGAGGAGTCACCAAGGAATGAGAACAGCAGTGTTTGTTCAAAAGGTGTCTCAGACCCTTGGTTTAGAGCCAGAGACCTTTGAGGATTTTGCAAGAGAGGCAGTAGATACCACAGTGAAGCAATCAGCCCAGCACCTTATCTTGTTTTGAGGCATACCAATGCATTCTGCAGTAATGACAGGATTAGGAATTGCAGCCCTCCTTGTCTGCTGTTTTCTACCAAAAACTTTACGCATTTCTCCTGCTGCAACAGAACCTACCATCTGGTCTCACACGACACAAATTACAATTTAATAACTGGATTTTTTTTTCTATTTTTTTATTCTCTACATGGTGGATTATTATTGAGGAACTTACAGAAATAGGCAGTTTTAAAGATCACCTTAGATGACTTCTATAGAAATAAAACTATGCTCAAAAAGCCACTATTCCCTTGAGTTTTAGACAACTGAGATTCAAGCATTGATCAACAGAGGGAGACACAGCATAACTTATCAACACATTTCTCACACCAGTATACTGTCTGTTCAAGTCTTCCACACAAAACTCAAGGAATTTAGCAAATCTAATTAATTTTGTATTGATATTGATAGTTACTGTGTCTTAACTGCTTAACTGTGTCTTAACCATACATAAAATATTATACTCTCAGGACATCAAAGAGCTACTTTGGGTCTCAAGGCCAAAGCAACCCTTGCTCTTGCGTATTTTACTTTATCCAGCATTTGGCATGGAAAACTGAAGCAGGAGTCTGTGCACATTGCAATAAAGGACTTTGTGAGGAATGGAGGATCCCTGGGAAGTGAGGCAGGATGCATGCAAAGAGCCACCCTGGAAACACTGGTTGCCCCAGGGACCTTACCTGCTGCCAGATCCCCTTGCCCTCAGCAGCCTCACTCCTGCGATTGGAGGCAATTTAGTCCTTAAACAGAGGCATCAATCTGCAAGCAACTTTCTTGCATAATGATGGAAAGAAGGTCTCTGAAATGCCTGGTTTATTAAATTGGGATATATTAATATCCTCTTGACTTACAGAATGAAAATACAATTGCCCATGGAAGTCCTGCTGCCCCTTGCCTACTCTGTTGCAGCAATCCACACGCTCTGCTGGGGCTCATGCTGTGTGGCACCAGTTTACCACAACAAACCACACCAAAGGCTTTTGCAAAGCTCCCTAATGACCTTTTACAGCCTTTTGAGAAGAACAGTACTTATTTACTGTGAAACACAGAATCAGAGAACAAATTAGGTTGGAAAGGACCTTTGAGATGATTGAGTCCAACCTCTGACCACTTTGTCAATCACACCATGGCACTAAGTGCCACACCCAGTCTTTTCTTAAACATCTTCAGGGGTGGGTCACCAGGGATGGTGATTCCACGACTTCCCTGGACATCCTATGCCAATGCCCAATGACTCTTCCAATAGACATACAACTTCAGAGACAAGAAAGGAAGGATAATAAATACTTGAGAGTAAAAGTGGGCTAGAGAAGAGTAGAAAAAAAACGTCAATGCCTACCTCAGTGCCTCTCCTTCTGCCCCTGCTACCCCGTGTCCGTCCAGTACAAGCCCATGACTCAGTGGTCTTGTGCTGGCAGCCTTTAGAAAGCAGGAATCTTGTGTTGGGCCAAGATGTCAGTCATCTGTTTGAGTATGGCACATCCACTCAACACGTGGTGAGAAGAAAGTTTCCGTGTGGAGTTGTCGTGTTTAGCAGCATTTCCGACTGCGGCTAGTTTCTGCCCGGCAACAGGACTGCCCCTTGGGTAGGCCTTCTCCTTCGACGTTCACCTGCCTGATCCATTTTCTAAAAGCTTTTAGAAGTGCTTGTATCTTTAAAAAACAACCCAGGACACAGCACGTTCAGGTTTTTCTGGGGACAAGAGGGAAGAGAAGCTGGGCCGATGCGTTTACTCCTATTTGTTCGCTGTGCTTTTTCTGGCTCTGGCAGCCGCAGAAACGGGCTGGTTACAGCCTTTCCAACCGTATGCATGCGCATATGACTGACTGGCTGGGGTGGGGGCGGCGCTCCCCTTTTTCTTTTGCTAAGGACAGATGCAAGCGGAAAGCAGCGTTCCCCTCCTAAACCACTTTCGGTTTCCATTCTTCATCTGGACTGAAGTTTCTTTTTCCCGTCGCTCCCTGCTCGGGGGCGGCTGCCATTCATTCCCAGCTCTTCCCGTACCGCGGCTGGGGCGTGCTTTGCGCACGCAGCTGAGGACCGGAATCGGAACCGGAATCGGGACCGAAGTCGGGACCGGGGTCGGGACGGGGTCGGGGCCGCCGGCGGCGGTGCGCAGCTGGCCTCGCCGTGACGGCGGAGGAGAAGCAGAACCTGCGTTGCTACAGGCGGTACATCGAGAGGAGCCTGAACCCCGTGTACATCCTCAGCAACATGACGGACTGGCTGTCCGACGGTGAGAGCCGGCAGCGGCGCTGCCCCCTGCCCCTGCCCCTGGCCCTTCCCGTCCCCTCACTGCCTGTGCTGGCTTCTTGCTAGAGGTGAAGGAGAGAGTCCGAAAGGAGGAGGAGAAGGGGGTGACGGCGGCCGCCGCGCTGTTCCTGGATGCCGTGCTGCTGCTGGAGGCAGAGGGCTGGCTCCGGGGCTTCCTGGATGCTCTGGTTGCAGCAGGTGGGTGCCGCTCCCGGGCGGGGTTTGGTCCCCCGCTCCCCGCGCTGGCGCTGCCGCCGCTGCCGCCCGCGTTCAGCGGGGGCCGGGCAGAGCCGCCCGGAGCTCCCGGGACCGGCGGGTGCGCTCCGTCTGCCGGGGGGTCAGCCCCGGTCCTGCCACACCGGGTCAGGGGCCGTAGGAAAAGGCAAGCTGACAGAGTCTGGGAATAAGCCTGTTGGGAGGTGAAGCAGCCGGAACAATTCTGAGGATGGAGAAAGCCTCATTGACAGGAGACTTGTCCGTCTCAGAGCCTTTAGAGAAGAAACAAGACAGCCATTGTTCTCACCAAATACAATGAAAGGAGGCTAAATCCTCTGAAACAGAAAGCCAGATGGGTTTCAGGAAGTGCACAGGCATTGACTGGTAGCGTGGGATAACTTGCCTCAACGACAGTCTTAAATGACTTTTTAAGAAATTTTAAAAATTACTCAGTGGCATTCAAAGTCTTCTGTTTCAAGAAGTAAGTAAGCATTAATAGTTTACAAGGATGATTGTTCCACAGTAGCTGTAACTACTTGATGCGTAAGTTCCTAATCCATTTTCCTTTATGAAATGAAACAGAAAAGATTGTGAAGTTATAAAATTATCTGGCAGCATCTGCCAGCTTTCTTCTATACATGTATATTGTATCATAGATTCTTGTTGGTGATTTATTAGATATGTTGAACCCCACAATTTCATGCCATAAGCTACTTTTGTTTTCATTTCCTCACCATTAATTATGAATAATTATCTCAATGAACGAATATTACAAAATTTCTTATCATTTGTATGTAGCCCACTCATCCCTTAAAACAAGTACTAGGTCCAGAGCAACCTTTTAACAATCTGTGATAATCCTGATTTCTGAATTTCAGAACTATCTACTTTGAACTTCCTAGTAGTGTTCAGTTTGGTGTATCTTCAGCAAGAATTTGAGACAGTTAGCCTGCTGATTCAATGTGCCATCCCAAGCAGTTGTTAATTGGGCCGGAGACTAGAATTTAGGATTACTCATCTTTTTGGCAGATGCAGGGATAAGTAATACTTAGACTAAAGACATTATGGTGGCATGTATCCAAAGTTACCTGCGCTTGTAAGGAAGTAAGAAGTTAGGCAAATTCCTTCTGTTTGCCCACAAGTTCCTCTGGGACCGTGCTCTGCTTTTTTCCACTTCTGAAACCTACACAGCAAATCACACAATTCCTGCCACTGTCTGTTCCAGGACAGTATTTTCAGCTGTTTGATGACTGTCTAGGTTGCAGGTGTCTGTACTGCTTTCAGTCAGGGACTGGCTTGAATCCAGTACAGTAGGGATTTTTGAAGGAGGATGGAGCCAAGGACAAGAGTAAAAGATAAAATGCTGGTAAAATAAAATAAAAGACCACCAAAGCATCTTGTAATTCTGAGCAGTGTCCTTTGCTCTGGGAATCCTGTGGAAGAGATTCATGGAATGCAAGAATTCCAAGGATTGTATGATTGAAAGACAAGTGAATAGTTGCTTGGGTGGTGTGACCTGTGACATAGTGTAGCTCTTTTTTGTTTTTGCAGGTGCTACTGCTATTTTAGCATAGGGCTTTTCATATTAGACATACAAGTGCTATAAAGGAAAATAGTCACTTATTAGATAGAAATTGTATGTTGCTCACCTAGATTTTTATCATTTACAGGACAAAATAATTTTAATTTCTTCAGTCTGGCTGAGAAAATGTTTTTTCAGCTTGTTCCTACCTATTCTAGCTCGAGATTGAATTCACAGTAATGATTTGTCTCTTTTTCTGAAAGGTTACACCGGACTGGCAGAAGCAATTGAAAACTGGGACTTCAGCAAACTGGAAAAACTGGAGCTGCACAGGCAGCTGTTGAAGCGGATAGAAGCAACAATGCTAGAAATTGATCCTGTAGCAATCATGCCATACATAAACACATGCCTGATAGAGAGGGAGTGTGATGAGATCCTGCAGGTATAGTAAACTCTTGGTGTTTGCCTAGTTTTGCTTCAGAGAAGTGTTGGCTGACTCACCTGTGGGGTGAATCAGTGCCTGTGTGACAGGTGGCTGGGTCAGGAGGATGGCTGGCCACAGGACTGCCATAATTTTTATAATTTTTTCTTTTCCTATTCTGAAATGGAAAGCCTCAGAGGTTTATGGTAGATAGAGTTTATTAGAAGGACTTTGCCAGACAGAAATTGACAGAATAGCTCTGTGATGTTTCACACCATTTACAAATACTCAAAGAAATAGCCTTCCTATTGTTGTAGTCTGGCTAAGTTTAGTGTGTAACTACACTGGCAGAATTGAAGCTGTAGTGAGTAAATGGCTGAATCTTATTGTAAAACTTTTATTCATTGAGGAGAAAATGCAGTTTTCAACTGAACATCAAATGTAACAAATTCTCCTACTCAGCAAAGAGCAGTGGGTTTGATTGCTCAGAACCTACAGCAATTTCTGTTTGTGGTGTGTGCAGATCAGTGAATACAGAAGCAAAGCAGCTGGGATAACTAAACTCATTGAATGCCTCTGTCGCTCGGATAAGGAAAACTGGCCCAAAAGTCTTCAGCTGGCATTGGATAATGCAGGATATTACAATGCAAGTGAACTGTGGAATATAAGAGAAGGTAAAATGTGAATTGTTTTTATAATACTCTTTTCCTGTTCTTGTACCAGACAATAATTTTTTTCAGGAGAATCAGACTAATTTAGAAGGATACCATCAGACTTCTTTGTGGTCTAAAAAGAAAAACCTTTTAAAAATTCATTTTAAATGTCTCATATATAATTAAATACTATCCTTCAAACAGGCAGAAATTAGTTTTTGACTATTTTTCCTCCCAAATGGTTAGGCATGCTACCTTTTTTTGGTAAGGACAATCAGGCAGCACGGGCTCTGAAGGCATAAAAATAGCCAAATTGTTACCTTCTTCCTTCACTTCTTAATTCAACTTTTGCCATCCTTTTGGTTGCTTGACTTGTCGTAGATGCAGTATTTTCTGATAAAATATGATTAATAATGTGATAGTCTAGAGAGTGATACACTTCTATGATCCCCAGAGCAGATAATATGGCTTTTTCTATGAGAAATTGATAAGCAGCCCTTACCAAGTTGTTAGGTTCATATTTTGTAAAAGTGTAGAATTGTCTCTTGTAAAATTTTGCTTTTGTCATTGAATTTACCTTTTCCTTCTTGAAAAATACTTGTATAAGTAAACTGCAGCATAGGAGAATTTATAGAAGAATACATTATTTTGCTACTAAAAAAGTGACTTTAGATAAACTGGACTGTATATCTTCATATCTACATTTGCTGTCTCCCTAGGTGCTTGTTTGATTTGGTTTTTTAGTTAGAAACAGGGATAAGCTATATTTAAGTGGCTTCCTAAACTATATTTCTTATTTTGAATTTTTTTTTATTACTGCCGTCAAAGGATGTAATTTCTTATCTGGAGATTTAATCATTATATATGAATAAAACTTGTATACATAATTAATAAATTTATTAAAATATAGGCAAAATAATACATAAGAGTAATACTTATATGTATATAGATATTATTTTATGTAGCTGGTGGTTATACATATTACGTGTTGACAGTTATATTTTTTAAGGTAAAGTTATCACTGTCTTTTGGGGCAGCTTCCTCTAACATCCAACTCAGCAAAGCCACCGTCAGCCTACTGAAGAAATATTTTCCATATTGGAAACATTTTACTGTTGGCAGTTAAGAAGAGTCGGTACCAGAAATTAATTGCAGATATTGTATACTTTCTGGAGCTGAATTCATGTGCCAATGTGCTCTTTCTGCCACTCCAAAAGCAGGGCTTTGTGATCATATGTTCTGTTTGCAAAGAGACTCTTCAGGCAGGGCCCAGGAACAGTTCTTTGAGAAAGTATTAAATGTAACACCAAAGAAAATTTCTCTTTTGGTCATTGCATAATATAAAGAATAGAGATATTCTTACAGTTTCTAGGTGCTTTCAGAAGATAGGAAGAGAGTAAGAGCACAGTTTCAAATTTACAAAGCTTCTTTGAATTCCTAAGAATTTTTCATGCCTGTGGTTAATGTCCATGTTACACAGTTACTTCTTTTCACTAAACACAGAGGATAAACTTTCCTCCCAATCTGTTTTCTCCTTTGTTTTTTGGAAGTTGTTACACATGCATTGTGTTCTTCTAAAACCAAGATTCTCAGTGCTATCCATCTTCCTTGAAAAGGAGCCTGTGTGCAGCATCATTTTATGTAATCTTTTTCTTCCAGCAACCAACTCCGTCACCTTGTCATCACAGCAAATATGTTTCAAAATCATGAGAATTGATAACATGCCATTTTTTTGCATTTATACAGATAATGGCAAAGATGTTGATGGTGAAATGACTGATGCCTCTGAGAATCACTTTGAAACCATGATGACATTTTCCGAAGAAGCAGAATGTGATAATCTCAGCGAAAATCTCTCTTCAGGTAAGTCTTAAGGACTTAAAAGTTTGTAGTTCGTATTTTCTGTTTCCTTACAGTCCTGAGGGACGCAGATGTAGTGTGCCACAATGGAAGATACTGAGGAATTAGTACAAATCTCTGACTTGATTTAGCTGTCTTCTGTTTTAATGTTTAAAGGATCTCATGCTGGGCATTGCAAATGTTAGGGTTTGCACCTCATTTATCACATTACTAGTGAAAAGTTGTTCTGTCAACACATTATCAAAAAAGGTCTCCAAACGTTAGCCTGTTGCACCTCTTCTCTGATATAATTAATTCACACATGACCTGATATTAACCAGTTTAGAGAACTGAATGTGACTGCAAAGGATCTGTGCAGTGACTGTCATGGCAAATTTTGCTCCGCCAGTAGTTTCTTGTATCGTAAGTCCAAACACTCTGACAAGACCACAGTTCAAGAGAGTAATAACTTCAAAATTCTGTAGAGAGAAGGCTAAAGTAAATCCTTTGCATGTATTTGGGGAAAATAATCCCTTGTGTTTTCATTCGGAGTTGAAAAAAGACCACTTGAAATGAGCATTGTCAGCCAAGACCTTGAAATGAGTTCATTTTACGAATGAATAGCTCAGGGTAACAAAAGTGTGCCATCAGACTCACACAAAATTTCTTGTTTGGTGCATCTGTCCTGTTAAAAGGTTTGTCAGTCAGAGAATGTTCTGTGTAGACTGTTCTTCTACCTTTATCATTTTAGATAGCAACTATATGGGGCACAGTGTATTTTCTGTATTTTTATTGCAACACTCTTCACAAAACCATCGTTTTATTCTAGAAAGCGTCTATGAGTCTTCATCTGTTTATGAACCAAAGAAGGCTCGGAGCTACCAGATTGAGCTTGCACAGCCTGCTGTTGATGGGAAAAACACATTGATTTGTGCCCCCACAGGTAAGGAGACAGACATTTCTTAGAAAAATTCCCTTGGTGCATATGGCTGTGAAAGGTAGGGAGTGGTAAAGGTTGAATAAGACTTCTTCAGCTGTTTATTTCAAAGCTGTTCTCCTTGCAGTAGATCCAGATCTACCCTGCAATTAATGACCATGGGCAGCACAGAGGCTGGCAAGACAGACGTCTGTTGGCACATCAGTGCTTGTATTCAGCACATTCAGCATTCATTTCCATGTTCTGACTTCTGCTTTCTCACTCCTCATTGTGGATTTTTCAGTTAAAGCCAGTCACTAATCTTTGCAGATATTTAAGAAATTTGTCTTGCAAGTTGAAGGAAAAATAGGGTGAGTTAGCCTGAGGCTCCCCTCTCTTCTCTACTGCAATGCCTACAACGTCCAGACAGCCCAGTTTTCCCCTGAGCCCTGGAGAGGCAAGTGGGGTAAGGGAGGCAGGGGCAGAGAAGAACTCTGGAGAGCCTGCACAGTGAGCCTGAGGGCCAAAGGAAAACAAGCGGGAGAGGAGCAAAGCTGCATGGGGAAGGATGGAAGCTGAAAGGGCCTGGTGTCTATATGTAGTCTGATTTGATGTAAGAGCACATGCTAAGAGTGAAAAACGGACTCAGTAATTACAAAGAATTCAAATCAACTGCAAATGGATTTTAATCGTCAGTGACTGCTTAATGGCCTTTACAGACTGAGACTGTGAGATAGAAAGGAATGGTTCCCCACCTGAGTAAGCAATATGCTTGTGTTCAAATCTGTTCCAGATATGTTCAAGTCTGGAAGAGTGACAGCCCCATTGTTGGCTCCCCTTTGTTACAAGGCATCCAGGCAAGACAAGCTACTGCTTACAGATACACCTTTTCATACTAGTCCTTTACCTTTCGTGCTTTTTGTTTGAAGGATCTGGAAAAACTTTTGTGGCACTTCTGATTTGTGAACATCATTTGCAAAACGTTCCCTCAGGACGAAAGGCAAAAGTTGTCTTCCTTGCAACCAAAGTGCCAGTGTATGAGCAACAGAAAAATGTATTCAGGCAGCATTTTGAAAGAAGTGGGTAAGTGTAATTCTACATGGTGCTTCTTCCACAGAAAATGAACTGCCCTGTAAGTCAGCTGTGGCTAGGGCAAGATGTAATGGGTTTACTGGTGAACAAGAGTGTTTGACAGTAACATCGTGATGATGTGTAGCTGCAAGAATGGCATTGCCATAGCAGACTGTGGAGAATCTGAAGTCTGGTTTTGGAAAGTTTAAGCACTCATTGTTGCACATCTATGGAAATGGTGAAAGTATTTCTGTACTTAAAGGGTGAGGTGTTCTATCCTTAAAGGGTGAGAGAAGTTCTGTCTTGAGACTCCTTTCACACCTGCTTCCAAAGCTGAGGCAGTTCCTGGCAGTAGTAGTGGGATTCCTCTTGCCATTCTCAGAGTCTCTTTTTTTCCAAATGGAGGTACCCAAACTTCTTTGTTTTTTCTAACCTCTAGTCAGCAAAATGATAGTCCACCTCTCAGACAGGACTGCAAATTGCTTAGAGGGGCATTAACAACCTGTATCTTCAGATTTTGAAGGAACTGTTTACTGAACATCCACGTATGTATCCTTATAGCTATGGGAAAATGAGGCTGCTGGGCAGAAACAGTCCCAGATGATGCCAGACATGTACACAAAAGGGATGTTACGTGTGAACTGACAAATGCAGCTTAAATGTACAAGTTAATCACTCCTCAAATATTATACATTTTTGTTAATGGTAGTTGAAAATACAGTTATTTACCCTCAGCTTTTTGTTTTCTCAGCTTCTATGGTCAAACTGCCAGCTCCAACTCTTTGACATTTGAAACTTAGTAACTGACTTTCAAGCTCCCTGAAAAGCCCATTTTTCTAGCTTTCCTTGTCTTACATTATATCCTTTTTTCATACTCTGTTTTTTTTGTGTCTTCTTTCCAGATACTCTGTTCAAGGCATTTGTGGTGAAACAGTTGCAAATATCGCTGTAGAAAATGTTATACAGGACAGTGACATCATTGTGCTAACGCCCCAGATTCTTGTGAATAGCATAGAGAAGGGCATCCTTAGCTCCCTCTCCATCTTCACTCTGATGATATTTGATGAGTGCCACAACACTACAGGCAACCACCCTTACAATGTGTTGATGGCCAGATACCTGGATCAAAAATTTAACTCCTCTGCAGACCAGCTGCCTCAGGTAAGGCCCAGCCCGTCAGCGGTGGATACATTAGAGGAAAGTGTTTTGCAATGCAAAGTCTTGCCTTTTGTGCTGATCCAGTTCACAAAGTTCCAGTTCCATTAACAGCAACTGCAAATGGAAATGGTAGCATCTGGAATATGTTTTCATTCTTGGACACTTCCAGGCTTTTATCCCATATTACATCTTCCCTGCAGCTGCCAAGAAAGACTGATCAAGCATGGCAAAGACTGGAATACTTGAGAGCACACGGAAGAGCTGAACTGGGAAGAAAGCATGTAGTTTAGTAATATCCTTGTTACCTCTCTGTTGCTGTTTTCTGCCCAGTAAAATGGGGCCACCACCACTGCTGGCATGAGGTTTTCATCCAGCTGAAAAGTACATCTCTGAATGAATGCAAAGGATGGGTCTGCACCTGGGTTTGCTCTTCTTCTGTAAGATAAGCACTGACAAATACAGCTCGTTATAGATTTAAGTGGCTGGATAGTTTATTTTAGGTTTAAATACTCTTAAGTTTGAGTGCCTTGGAGAGGGCATGAGTACAGGTTTCAGTTCTTAAGATTCTGTGCCTGCTTCTTATTTACTTCTGCTGTTTTGTTTCCATGTTGTTGAAGATGGTGGCAGTTTGGTGACTGGTAACAATGTCTCCTAGTTTTATTCTATTTGTGACAAAGGAGCAACCACTGCTATTCATGTGTCTGCTTAGATTGTAGGTTTAACTGCTTCTGTTGGAGTTGGTAATGCCAAGAGCATTAGTGAAACTGTAGAGCACATCAGTACCCTCTGCTCCCACCTTGAGATACAGGCCATATCCACTGTCAGAGAGAACAAGCAAGATCTGCAGAGGTTTGGAAACAAGCCAGAAACACGTAAGCACACTTCCTTTTTATTTTCCCGTGAGCTGCAAAGCACCGTTATTATGGCAGCTACCCAATTCCCCTTTTTTTAAAATTAAGATAAAAGCTTAAAACTAAGCTGGATCTTTGCTTCCTGCTAGCTTGAAAGAAGTTTAGGCTTGCAATCTCCTGCAGTATAAGGCAGTGCCCACTTGGGCATATTTTTTCTTTGCTCTTGATGCACCGTCTCTAGTTTTTATTCAGTTCTGTCAGTGAAGACTGGGGACTGCTTTTTCTGTGCACCTGCAGTGCTCATTAACAATAAACTTGATTGTGATTGCATGGAGCACCATGCGTAGCATTCATCTGGACAAAAATTTGTTCTGTGCTTCCCAAGGAAATGTTTTACTTAGCACACTGACTTACATTTCTCTTCTCTAGACATCAGATGGGTTAAAATGCGAGCTCAGAATCACTTTGCAGACATTATCTCAAGTCTAATGTCTGAGACAGAGGTCTTGATGAAGAAGACTTACTCAGTGGGTAAGATGCTGTAATATGCCTATATTGCAGTCCAGTAGTTGATTAAATCAGTGTGAATCCTTATAGCTGCTAGAACAGACACTCTTTTTTCACTTCCTTCCTCCTTCATTTTTAGTTGCATTTAACCAATAATTCCTAAATAAGAGATCACAGATAAGAGATTCAACTATTTTTCTGTTATACCTGATTAGTGTGACAATCATAAACATTTTTGCTTGAATTTCAGCCTGTTACATGCAACTAAAAATGGTGTGCTTTTGACACTGTCAAATCCTTCTGAATTTAAAGAATCTGAAACAAAAGGGCTTGCATTCAAAATGCAGTGGGCTAGATTTCATTGATGAGAGATACCTGTATGTTCTTTTTAAATGTTTCTCCAAATCCTTCACACCCAATCTGTCTCTGTTAGGAAAATAAGAAACATCACAGTAGTACTACTCTGAATGTTGTTATTTTTTCCTTACAGCAAAAGTTAATTTTCAAATTTGCTGCTCTGTGGTAACTTCTTGTGTTTTCTCTGGTCAGTGAGCTGCACTCGGAGTTATTTCTAGTGTTGCCCTAGCCACCTTTTCTGGTCAGCATTCTGTCCTCCTTATGCTTCTGGGTACTCCTATTTCCACTTTTTACCAGATCTCCATTATTTTCCTTTGAAAAGCCTTTGAGATAATGTTTCAGAGTAGGATCTGTGCAACATGGACATCACTGGAGAGAGGATATGGTTGCCCAAGAAAGGAAAAAATTGTCAGTAGGGTTCCAGTTTCAGGAGCTACTCTGCTGGGAAGGTTTGCAGAGAGGAGATGCATGATTGTGAAAAGAAAACAGGTCTCATGGTCATGAGATTATTTTCTAACCCTTTAGAAATAAATTGATCTTTTCTGCTTTTGCAGAGTTCCTAAGTGGTGTCCAGTAAATTTTTTTATAAATTTTTTATAAAAATTTATATAAATTTTTTATAAAAAATTGGAGAGCAGAAGGGAGTACAAAGCAGAGACCTGTGAATGGGTACATTCAGGATCAGCCTTGGTCTCTCCAGCTCTGGATAAAGGATGTTGTCTGTGCTTAGACTGGTTTTTTCACACTGACTGCGTGCCTTAAATCTGTTTACCTCAGTTCTAGATTTCCCCCCGCCCTTCACTTCCCAGATATTTGAGAGTGAACTATATTCTGGGGCAGGAAGGGAGAATTAAAACCCCCGCACAACAACAACAACAACAACAACAACAACAACAAACAAACAAAACAAAACAAAACAAAACAAGAATCCAACAGAACAACCCAAAACCCAAGAAGCTTGATCAAAGAGCAAAGACATTTTTCAAAATGCGTGTTACATTAAGCAAACACTTCTGAAGCTTATTTCACATCACAGTTCCTCTTGCATGAATGGCAGTGGCTTCACTTCTGTGAACCGTGTTTACGGAAGCCCATGAAGCCCTCAGGCAGAGTACATATGCAGCAAACAGGTACTGCCTAGTTCTGCCTCAAGGACAGCCCTTTGGACAATATGCTGCTGGACTATTTAATGAATGAATATAAACTATTGAGTAGCTGGTAATTCGAGGAGCAATGTGCATGCAGTTTTTTGAATACCGTAGGCTTCTTACAGGATAAGTGAGCTCTAATTTTCTTACTGAAGTCCCCGCAGATGTGTGTATTTACACAGATCCTCAGTTGAATTGTACTGGGTTAATTTTATGCTAACATCTGGGTATACATTGAAACACAGGGAGCAAAGAAGACAGACACTTCACAAGTTCCAGAGGCTGGACAAGAGGCAGTGGGTACAAACAGAAATATTTAAACAACAGGAAGAACTTCTTTGTTGTAAGGTGGTCAACCACTGGAACAGGTTGCCCAAAGAAGTTGTAGATTCTCTGTCCTTGGAAGTACTCGAAGCCCATTTGAACTGAGTGACCTGCTCTATGTGATCTGCTTTGAGCAGAGGGTTGAATTAAGACCTCCACAGGTGCCTTCCAGCCTTAGTGGTTCTGTGATTGTATCATAAAACTGTTCTTTTGCATAGCCTTTTAAGAACCAGTATTAGTGGAAAATGTGTTATCCTCTAGCTAATACTTTTTATTTGTTATTCAAGATTAACGATTTTTTTTCTCTCCTTTAATAGATACCATCTCCCAAATCAACAAGAATTACTTTGGAACACAGAGATATGAACACTGGATAGTTGCCACTCAGAGGAAATGCAGACTGTTGCAACTGGAAGATAAGGAGAAGGAGAGCAATATTTGTAGAGACATTTTCATTTGTACTGAACATTTGCGGGTAAGTGTGTATCCTCTTTCGTTCCATGCAGAGGTAGAGTCATTCTGTTCCTTCTGATATAGGTATGTTCACCTAGAAGCAGATTTTGAAGCAATTGTTCTATTTAGAATCGAAGAATATACACAGACTTGGAAAGGACCCCCAAGGATCATTGAGCCCAGCTCCTGTCCCTGCAGAGGACATCCTCACCATAAAACCCAAAAGCATTGTCCAAGCACTTCTTGAGCTCTTTCAGGCTGGTGCTGTGAGCACTTCCCTGGGGACCCTGTTCCAGTGCCCAACCATGCTCTGGGTGAAAAGCCTTTTCCTGATATCCAATCTAAACCTCCCCTGACTCAGCTTCAGGCTGTTTGCATGAGTCCTGTCACTGGTCATGACAGTGAAGAGATCTGTACTTGCCTCTCCACTAAGTGAGAATGTTGAAGACTGCAAGAAGTTAACACAGGCTAAAGCATAAGGCATGTAAGAGATATTTCTACGAGACTCACCAGGGACAGATTAATGCAGAGGAGACTTTGCAGTGCTTATGTTGTCATGGAAATGGAAGAACACCACGAGTTTGCAACACTTAACCTAGCTAAATAAAATTTGTATTCATCCCACCCTGTGGAAAACGAGGCCTAAATAAATGTGTGTGTCTCTTTCCAAGCAGAAATTCAACGATGCTCTCATTATCAGTGAAGATGCCCGCGTTGAAGATGCTTTAGCCTACCTAAATGCATTTTTCACAAATGTAAAAAATGGACCATATACAGAGCTAGAGAAGCAATTGACGGAGAAATTTCAAGGTATTTCCCACAGTACCTGTGACAGTTGCAGGGGAGAAGAGAGCTTATGGTAGGATGGTCCAGGTCTTTTTTTCAGAGTAAGTGCAGTTCTTTTTTCTGCACTTGCCAGAAGGTGTGGTGACTGCATGGATGCAAGTGCAGTGTTAGGGCAGGTGGGGGGACTAAATTTCTGGCATGGTAAGCTTCTAGTGCAGAAGTTGATAAAATAGTAATAATTGTGCCTGGATGCTGTAGTGAGTTCTTAGATGTCTGGCTTGGAGATAAGGCAACACATTAGCAGCACATTAACTTCAAGCACAAACCTGTTCTGGGAGCAAGGTACTGTAGGGGGAAAAAAAGCATCATCCAGCCTAGATCCTTGGTCATAGGCAAGCATGAAATAGACCACTAGTGAGAAGAATCCAGAGAACATCTGCTGCACAAAGTTTTTCCTTATGCCCTTATGGCTGTGCCCCACAAGTAGGAGGATGGTCTACAATTATGAATGCTGGTAGCATTAGATTAGCCAACATACACTGCCCAGTGCACTGCCTAGCCTCCTGGCCAGTCCCAGTCTTCTGGGGAGAGGTGGGTAGCCCTTGTACCCTTCTCACTGGAAGTTAGAGGTTGTCACTGCTCTCTGACTTCTGATTTAGTTAGCAGTGGGCTATATTCCAGCCTGTAGTCTGGTGTGTTGCAGTGTTGACTGCAATTTTAAATCACTGGGCTGTCTGCCCTTACGTGTCCGTTGTTTTCTAGGAAGAAATAGCACAAGAGCTGAGCTTGTTTTGTTGCTGTCTTTTGATACACAGTATATCACATAAGTTGTCATGTCAGTTTGCTACCATGTCAGTTTTCATAATTTGGGGGTTTGGGTTTTTTTCTGGGGATTTTGTTGCATTTAACCCAGAGATTTCCCTGCTTGTATCTGAAAGAATGGAATAGAAAATAAAAAAAAGAAGCTAAAGAGAATGTGTGTGCTGTTTGAAAGTAGGTTGTGTGGGAATTCTGCTGTCTGCATTAAAAAAGGTAAATTTTTCAAGAAACCTTTTTTTTTTCTCTTTCAGAAAAAGAACAAGAACTGACTGCCCTTTCAAAAGATGAGTCAAATGAGAATCCAAAGCTGGAAGAGCTCACTTGCATCCTGGATGAAGCATACCGCTATAACCCACAGACTCGCACTATTCTCTTTGCCAAGACAAGAGCCTTAGTAGCTGTACGATACTAGTTTTTAAAACTCCTAAAATGGGAAGTGGGAAAATAAAATGCCTCAACTATTACCCTTCCCATTTTCATCTGAAATAGAAAAATATGCATGTATTTGATCTTTCTAGTTTATTTTACTGTCTACCCTGATGGTCGGAGGCAGGATGAGTGAGATTTTTTTTTCTGAAAACTAGAGTACAGCTATGGTGTCCTGCATGACATCTAACGACATGTTGTAGTTGATCATTAAACTATCAGATTTTTATTTTAGGCCTAAAGGCAGTTACAACAAAATGTGTTTTAAGGATTTTGGCTTTAAGGTGGTGGTGTTATGAATCAGCAGTTCTACTTCATTACTGACTGCACATCAGGAGGTATTTATACATTTCTCAGAGGATTCCTATGGACCTAAAGAAGGTCTGTGCCCTAGCACCTGTTTTTGATTAAGAAAAAGGAAAAACTGTGCAGCAGATGTTCTCTGGATTCTTCTTACTAGTGGTCTATTTCATGCTTGCCTATGACCAAGGATCTAGGCTGGATGATGCTTTTTTTCCCCTTACAGTACCTTGCTCTCAGAACAGGTTTGTGCTTGAAGTTAATGTGCTGCTAATCATTAGCATAAGTAGATTAAAACATTTACTGCAAATATCAGCTGTCTCTGTCTACTGTAAACACATTTATCAGCTGAATGACCCAGCCTCCCTTTTTATAATTTTCACCCAGATGAATTGCAAACCAGAAAAAGTTAAAAGCAGGCTAAAGTGCAAACTAACAACACCAAGCATCTTCTGGCAGCTTTCCATTTTAGATTTAAGAGCCTATAGTAGCTTGGCTGAATTTTGTTCTTCTGTAAGAGCAGTTTGAATGTGCTACTGTGACTGTGTAGCATAAGCCCACTTTGTAAATAGCAACTACTTTCCCTTGATGCCAGAGGTGTAGCATTCAATTAACTGTTAGTTTATAAGAGAAAAATGCAAACTTTTTAGTTTGCTTTCTCACCTATTAAAAAATATTCCTTCCTGACACACAAGTCACACCTTGTTTTCTGCTTTTGGGTCTTCTTTTTGAAGTATTAATTGACTAGGCAAGCATAGGAAAGATCTACCTATCTCAAACTAGCATTTCATCTGCATAGGAAATCTAACTCCTTCATTTGCTCTCCAGGCTTTGAAGAAGTGGATAGAAGCAAACCCTGTTCTTAGCCACATAAAGACAGATGTGTTGATGGGTAAGGGAAGAAGAGATCATAAAACAGGTATGCAGATTTGCACTGAGATATGCTAAACCAGTGGTGGCTATGCTGCTAAAACTGTTCTGCTTTTCCTGTGTTCATCCTCAGAGGAAGGTCATGCAGGTTTGCACTTGCATTCTTCCACATTTGGAAGACCTTGAATGAATCCTAAGGAGATGCTTGCCTTTTCTGTCCAGAACCTTTGGTTAAAGCAGCCGTAACATTATCAGTGATACTTTTCTGCAGGATTCTTCTGCTGGTTCAAAAGCAGTTTAGAAACTTCACTGTCATAGCTTCTTGTGAATAGTTCTCATATTATCTCTGTTACTTTTATAAATTCCTCTCTTATTTTGTGTTTGATGGCAGAAAGACATTTTAAGACAGAATAGAAACTATAGCTGAAATTAATTACCTGTGGCTTAAGTTAAGAGTTAGCTTGGGTTTTAATTAGCTAGGCTGCTTGGATGTCTCCAGTAAAGTGGTATTGTGTCTAAAATGTTGTTTTGCAGGTTAGTAATTCCTGTGACACATAAACAGGAGTCCATGGTTAGTGGGTATAATATACACCCAGCTGCATATCAAACTTGAAGTAGTTTTCCAGATCAAAAGGATGTACTAATTTCTAACCACTTAAGTAAAAGCAAATGTGGGTGTCTTGCTCTAGGAACTCTTCAGTCTTTTTTTTCCTGACACAATTTCTCGGAACTGTAGGTATGACCCTGCCAATGCAGAAGGGTGTACTGGATGCATTCAGAAATGACAAAGACATCAGACTACTAATTGCTACATCTGTTGCTGATGAAGGCATTGATATTACTGAGTGCAACCTTGTGGTGCTCTATGAATACTTCGGTAATGTCACCAAAATGATCCAAGTCAGAGGTATGGAATTTCAGAGCTTTTACTATAGAAACCTGTTTTGACCTAGAAATGGACATGAAATGCTACTAAATGGCACATTGGAAATACTGTAGTAATATGTGTATGCCTTGCTGTTGTTCCTCTGTGCCTTAGAGTAGAGTCAAGTGAATGATGGGACATGATAAATTTGTTCACAGTGCCAAGTCCTCGATATTGTATGACTGTTCTTTTGCCAGGCAAATTAACCATGCTGCACAAGGTTATTGGACTGTTGAGGACTGATGCCTCAAGTAGACAATCACACATATAAGCAGAACTATGGCTAGAAGAACTGTTGTCAGAAATATTACAAATCATTCTGTGACAATTTACAAAGGACTGCCGCAATGGAATTTCATGTATTGCCTTGGTTTCTGAAGTCCTTCCCCAGCCCAGTGTTTTATTACCAACCCAGCTACTCCCAGGTACATGAGGCCTGTGCAGCTCTCTAAGATTTAAGACCAAAAGAAAGACACCCTGTTTCTGTCTTCCCTGCTTGGCCTTAAATTTGGTGATTTTACAGTATGGCCAGTAGAGGAGAATGAAAAGCCACGCTGAATACTGATTTCTGCTTCACATTCCTAAACGGTGTAAAACTGCCTACTCTTTTAAGGGTGCATATGCAATATTTTATCCTATTTCCCAAGCAGCTAACATCATAATTTAATGTGAAGTGATTTCCATTGTACTTACACTATACTCTGCTTTCAGGGGCTTGGGTTGTGACCTTCTTATCTGTGTTTTGTAATAAAATAATTAGCCTAGAATTGACTTTTATGGATGAAAAGATAGTGTTTAATATTTAAAAGGTGCAAAGGTGCAAAGAAAAGAGGTTATGTCAGTTTCAAACCACATACAGTCATGATTTTTGTGGAGTAGAAGCTCAAAAGAAAATGTGAACACTTTTTATAACCGAAATACTGCTGAACTGGTATGAGATCCCCAGTTCTTGGTTTGCGTGTGTCACAGTTTTAATAAGCAGACAGGCAGTAGGCATGATCAGGTAGAAGAGAAGGCGCTTGCTGTTGTTATCTGTGTTCCTGTCAGCACTATATTTCCAGTTCCTTAGGTTTTCATAATGTATGGGAGTTTGGTTTTTTTTTTTTAAGACAGGTTTTTTTAGCAGAGCTGAAAACTAGTAAGAAAGACTGAGATGAACTTTTCTTCTTTATCTTTTTTTTTTTTTTTTTTACACAACAAGAAGACAGCAGGATGCTACACAAAAAAAAATTATTTTCAAGCATGCCTGAACTCAACACAGGGAGGCCGCAGAAGCAGGCAATATAGTACTGGCTAGGGTATATCCATGAGGATACCTGGAAGGAGGCATCTTGTTCTCGTTTGTTATTGAAGAATGCTCATCAGAAGCAGCATTGTCTGAATCTGAACATTGCAAACAAAAGCAGCCATACAGAAGGCTCTTAATAGTCTAATGGCAGACCTGTCACTTTTGCACATGTTTTTAAGAGTAACTAAAGAGCATAAATGTGTTGCTATATAGGTCGTGGAAGAGCAAGAGACAGCAAGTGCATCCTTGTGACAAGCAAAACAGAAGTGGTTGAGAATGAAAAACTGAACAGTTACAAGGAAGAAATGATGAATGCAGCTATTGAAAAGCTACAGAACTGGGATGAAACAACATTTGCAAGAACGGTTTGTGATTTGTGCAGTTTTCATACTCAAATTTTAAAGGCACAATCTGTATCAGCCTTCACCTACTAAGGCTTTATGTGGGGCCAAGTGATATACCAGGGGAAGTGTTTGTTGTACTTGATTTCTGACAAAGGCTAGATCAGCAGAGAAGGGATAGTGTGTACTGCCAGTTTGTGAATGTCAGCTGTAGAGTAACTGCAAAAAGCTTAAGAGTGTGAGGTAGAACTTGTGACCTGTTGCTTATGAAAAGAGGACTCATGGGTGATGTGAGAGTTGGCCATCTTGGGCACAGTGTACAAAGATATTGTGATGTTTTGTAGCTGAAAATCAGGAGGGCCAAAGCCCAATTGGATATTCATATGGATCACCGCCAAGGGCTAAGGAGAAATCCCCATTCTTTATAGGATATGGGGGGAGCATAGTGACAAAGATGAAGAGACTGAAGCGCTTAATGCCTTGTTTGCCTCTGAAAGGCTGGTTGCTCTCAGGATATCCAGCCCCCTGAGCTGGAAGAGAGAGATAGGGAGGAGGTTGAAGGCGCCATAATCCAAAAGGAACTAGTTAGTGACCTGCTACACCATTGTGAGACACACAGGGTTATGGGGGTAGATGGGATCCACCCAAGGGTAGTGAGAGAGCTGGTGGAAGAGCTCATGAATCCACTTTCCAGCATTTATCAGCAGTCCTGGATAATCAAGGAGATCCCAGGTGACTGGAGGTTGGTCAGTGTGACCACCTATCCACAAGAAGGAACAGAAGGATCCAGGGAACTACAGCCCTGTCAGCCTGACCTTGGTGCCAGGGAATGTTATGTAGCAGATCGTCTTGAGTGCTATTACCCATCACATACAAGACAACCAAGGATCATGCCCACCTGTGATGGGCTTATGAAAGGCAGGTCCTGCCTGAGCAGCTTTTCTTCTGTGACAGTGTGACCTGCGTAATGGATGTGGGGAAGGCTGTGGTTGGTGTCGGTCTGAACTTCAGTAATGACCTTGACACCATTTCCCACAGCACTCTCCTGCAGAAACTGGCTGTACATAGCTTGGATGGGTGAACTCTTTGCTGGGTAAGAAATGGCTGGATGGCTGGGCGCAGAGAGTGGGAGTGACTGGAGTTAAATACAGCTGGTGGCTGGTATCAGTGGTACACCCCAGGGCTCAGGAAAGCTGAGAATAAGCCAGTGGTAGGCACTACTAACAAAAAAACTTTGTACACAGTTCTCCCATAGCCCCTTGGACTCACAGATTTTATGTTTCACTGTGTTTCCAGACAAGCTTTCAGAGACTGAGCTGTGCAGCAGAGGCCCCCTGGCCTTTGTGACATTTCTTCCCCCACCTCCAAAGCACGTCCTGCTTCTTGACAGAGGATTCAATTTCTGCATTTGGATATCAGCTCCAGGCTGTGCCTTGTTGCTTCTTTCTTTGCCTGCAGTTTCTGTGGTCTCTGTAGCTTTCTTTTCAAACTGTGAGATTCCCAGGGCAGCAGTATTAATTGTTCTGTAGGGTCTCACATGACTTAAGTGTTCACACCAACATACCAGCCTTAAGACCAGAGGGGCTGTTGGGAGCTAGTGGGGAGGAAGGAACAAACAGCATAAATGCTGTCCATCATGTAGTCTCATTCTAGCCTTTCATTCTAAATTGACAAATGTACTCTGTTCTTTCTTGGTATGAGTTGCCAGAACAAGGTGTGTTTTGTTTTGTGTGCTTTAAGTAATGGGTTCCTAGATGTAACACACCCAAAGTCATGTTTAGGCTGACATTGGGACTTCATTTCATAATTATTTTGATTTTTCTTTATTTATTAAAGATACATCGGCTGCAAATGAAGGAAAAGATACTACGAGATTCCAGGAAGAACTTAACAAAACATGAAGTAGTGGAAGGGAAAAAAAATCTTTTGTGTGGAAAATGCAAAGCATATGTCTGCAGTACAGATGACATCAGAATTATAAAGGTATGTTTCTGTACAGGAACCTACATCCCTGACCACCAGGAAAGTCAGCATTATTGAACTAACTGCATTGTTTATCAGTGTGAAAGTGGGTTATTTTGTACAAACTGGAGGAAAATAGAAATTCTGAGTAAATCAGTAAGCCACAGGAACAGTTGTGACTACTTCTATAGTATGATATGATAGGAGTAGACATTGTCCAAGATGTGCAAATATGGGATACAGTAGGAATCCCTTCGGTTTCCTGAAGCCTTTCTGATGAATTTTTTTGAAAACCCCCTGATCTTCAACTACATGACCTTCTAGAGTTACTGCTGGATATTTATTTTCCTGATTAGCATTAGATGGAAGTCTCTGCTGTTGAGATATTTCTCCCACAATTTCTGTTGACTGAAAACTATCTACACAAAGTACTGGGATCAGCTTACAATCTCCTTGTCTTATGGGTCAGTTTGAAAAAGTGAGTTTTGAAAAGCAAGGTAAACCATGGTTCCACAAGAAGAGCCGCACAGTTCTTCAATATTACTTTGTTTTCCATTCTGTAGGTGTAGTTCACATTGCTTCTATATATATACTAGGGACATTTTGATTGTACTCCTTCTGAACATGAAAATTTACTCTGTAGACAAAACAAGGCAATACACTTTACACATGGAAAGTGGTGATCACGGAAGAGAGGCTCTTCTGAGCACTTTGAGCCTTTATAGTTCTGCCGTTTGTTCTTTCGAAGCTGCTTCTATTTGTGCTGCTCTGAAAAGTGCAGTTGCAATGTGATAAGGGCCTTCAGGCCACAGGTGACCATTACCATGTCTGCCTTCAGGCCCTTGCCAATTTTTTGTTTGTTTTTACCACCTGTTTTTGGAATGTAGATGGTGCTCACTACTCTGCAAGGACCTGGGAATAGCTCAGCTTTGTGAAAACTTGGTTACATTTCTTTGACAAAAAACAAGGGCTATCTAAAGCATCTAACTTTTACTGTGTTTTATGCTCCTGACTTATCACCTATACCTGTGCAAATAGATCCAAGAGTTCAGAAAACTCTTCAGTAAGTGGTTTTGCTTAGTACTCTGCAAAAAAACCCTCAGTTTTTAAAATAATCCCTACAAACTGCATTTCCAAGAGGATCTACCATTTTTACACTCAAGCTCAGATTGCAAATATGCTTTCAAATAAGGCTGTTAATTTCTTTAATCTTGTATTATATATGTTATAAACAGCAATTGTAGCTCCTTCACTTTGTTAGGGTTATTTTTTCTACCACTCCAAAATAATTGCATGACCCCTCATGGGAAATGAGAGTCTCTCAAACTTGTCCATTGTCTAAATTACTCTCTTCATTTAATGGACATGACTCAAATACTGCAAACACAGTTCTAAAAAAGCTTACTAAGTTCAAGTATGTGTAAGCTGGTGACTAGGGATACACAGTAAATGTTTTTGGTTTTGATAAGCCCAGGCCTGGGTCCTTCTAGTACAAGGTATTCCATGAGTAGGGGGGAAAAATGAGCAATGAGCTGAAGAGGCTGGAAGGTGATCCTCCTGGATGACAGCAAGTGCCTTAAAAGGGAGGACATGTATTTGAGAAGGGAAGAGAAATGACACAAAAAACGAGGAATGTTGTTTCTTACATTGTTTCTTGCATGTGTTGTTTCAGGAATCTCATCACACTGTCCTAGGTGATGCGCTCAAGGAGCGTTATATAACTAAGCCCCACAGGAAACCGATTCAGTTTGATGCTTTTGAGAAAAAAGGCAAGATGCATTGCCGAAATACTGACTGCCAGCATGACTGGGGGATCACAGTGAAGTACAAGACATTTGATAATCTACCGGTGATCAAAATCAAAAGCTTTGTACTAGAGAATGTTGAAACTGGGACACAAATGGATTTTCAGAAATGGAAAAGTATTAATTTTTCTTTGAAGAATTTTGATGAAGAAACATCCAGCTGAACCCAACGTTTTAATGGATATATTGTTCTAGTGCACTATGCTGAAATAGCAGATGATTAATTTTCTGTAAAAACTTTCGTTCCTTATGCTAGGTCCCTCACCTGCATCTGGCTACATTATAAAAGGCTGGTAAACTCACTAAAACCAATATTTGCTATATAATGAAATACTTCACCAGAAGAACAAATATGAGCCTAGTGTCTAGATCCAAATCATGGCTATGAGTAACCTGGTCTGAAAAAAAGTAAGATCAAATTGAATGACTAACTGAACATCCAACTTTAGGTGACAAAGAAGAATTCAAGAATTGAGGGGCAAATCAGCATCTTCTTTGGTACTACTAATGTATTGTTGGATTGCACATCCTTGTGAACAGCATAGCTTACTAGCACTTCAGGCACTACTCTAGCTACTTTTGAAACTTTTAAAGAAGTTACTTTTAATGTTCTAGATGTAGATATATAAAATTGAAAGAAAAATGTCCAGTAACTTTTCTGTAAAGAAGATATTACATCTCTTAAATCTATCTTTAATAGGAAATGCTTCTGCATCAGTAAGAAAAGCAATAGGGCAGAGCCCTCTTGGGGATTCATCCTTGTGATTAAAATGGTAGCACTTTTTTATATCACTGCACCTTGATCAAGTTGCTGTTGCTTAAGTTGCAGAATGGGCACCCTACTGTGTTGCTGAACTGAACAAACCCTAATAGGGGACAAGACAGTGCCCTGGATCATGGGTGGAGGTTCAGTTTTGATGGTGATAGCACTTACCTGGATGCCCTGTCTC
The DNA here is from genome assembly GCA_017589585.1 of Phylloscopus whistleri. Classification (NCBI taxonomy): domain Eukaryota; kingdom Metazoa; phylum Chordata; class Aves; order Passeriformes; family Phylloscopidae; genus Phylloscopus; species Phylloscopus whistleri. The sequence continues at coordinate 1,639,525 of JADMLD010000620.1, forward strand.
ATGGATTATTCAGATCCCAGACTTCTCTGGGAAAACCAGAAATTCCTAAAGAGTTACGAAATGTTATACTTGTACACTTTAAAGCACCTGCTGATTCTACACATCTTCAATGAGCTTAATATTCAGTACTTCTGGAACCAAAACCAAATGCATTTTAAGTTCACTTTGTGTATTTGACAGTGTGGGAAGGTATGCATGTGCAAGAATTATGTTACAAAACATCATAACTAATTAAAAAAAATTATGAGTTCAAAAATTAATTTAAATTGCCTAAATCCTACTCAGTGAGGCTTGCAGTGTTCTTGTAAAGTGTTGTGTGGCATTAAAAGCAAAACAACTTTGTAAGCACTGCTTCATGTTCCACCCCAGCCCATGGCTTTTACTGTGAAAGCTGTATGCACTGTACAGGAAGGCTGAATCTCAGTCCTACAGTAACTTCCTCTGTACTTAGTTTTTACCTAAAAGGAAACACAGAACAATGAATAAAGATGATTTATGTTTAGATAATGCCTCCCCTCCAAAAATACTAGGAATAAAGTACATTTGAAAAAGGCTGGTTTAGCACTGTCAGATTAAAGTACATGGAAAGATCACAGTTCTCAAGTATCAGACTGCTCTGTGAAAGGACCATCTGCTTTGGAACTCTTGGCATAAAAAAATAATCAGTCCAAAATTCTAGTTTATAGTAGTAACTACTGGGAAGTTGAACTTGAAAAGTTTTGGTATTTTCGTATTCTTTGAACACAAGGATTTCAGACTAAAACAACTTTGCAATTCAGTCTTAACAAGTACTAAAGGCTGATGGAATAACACATTAATAAGAATTCAGCTCGATACAGGAAGCCTTTCCTTCAGTACACAGTGGAGAGGGGAGGGTGAGGAAGAATGCCAGTACTCTATTTGGCCTTTGAGAATCTGATCTTTTTTTTAATTGAAGCTGAAATTGCGTTTTTCTTACTAAGATCATTACCATATTAACAACTCTCTTTTCACAGAATCACAGAATCACAGAACAGCTGTGGTTGGGAGGGACCTTGAAAGATCATCTTGTGACCCAAGGGGTTGCCCAGGACAATGTCCACATGTCCAAACAGAATCCGAACATCTCCAAGGATGGAGACACCACAGCCTCTCTTGGCAATCTCCTCCCATCAATGCTTGGTCCCTCATTCACAGGGAACATCCTGTGTTTCACACTGTTTGTGCCCACTGCTTCTTGCTCTGTCATTGAGCACCACTGAAAAGAGCCTTGTTGCATATTCTTTTGTGCCCTCCATTCAGATATTTGTACGCAAAGAGTAGAGATATCCCTGAGCCTTCCCATCACTGGACTAAATAGTCCTGGCTCTCAGCTTCTCATGAGAGACACTTCAGACCCTGCAACATTGTGGTGGGCCTCTCATGGATTTACTGGAGGAGCTCTATCACACTCAAGCAATAGCCTGTGTCAGGTACAGTGCAGTCTCTGTGCCCTCCTTAAGTCTCTTCTTTCATAACTATTTTAATTGTTGTTTTTTTATCCAGAAACAGCCAGACCCGGCTGCACTAAAAACACATTAGGAAATTACTTTGAAGTAATTTCTCCACTATGTTAATTGTTGTGGCAGTTGCTGTAAATACAGTTAAGAGTGAGAATTAGCACTATAACCTTGTTTATGTCTGAGTAAGAGTAGTTTGTTATCCCTGTAAATATATTCACATGGCATTGTTGATTGGGCAGCCACCGACTGCATTGAGTGCATGAATGTAACCACTGGTTGCTAACTGACACAGAAATTGCTGACAAGGATCTTGAAAGTGTGGAGATTGTTTTCTTGAGGGCACAAAACAGAGGGAATTGTATCATGCCAGTATTCTGTTAGGTTACAGAAGACTGCCCGAATGTGACAGTATTTCTATTCAATATATCTCGTGCAAACTTGTCAAAGAAACTAGAACTAAAACATGGAAAGTCAAGACTTGTATGAATCTATTCCTGCAGGGACAATGAGAGGAGTGTCAGTCGAAGTTTTGCTCTGCATCCCAACACTGAGGATAAAACGACCAAACCACCAAACTTTTTAAAAATAAATTTAATTTTATCTATTAGAAATATCCCCAATAAGTCCACCTTTCCACAAAGGCTTGGATTTTAAACAGAGTTCACATTTTTTAAAATTAATAAACAGCTAAATAATTTCAATATTAGATTCAGATTGTGTTTAACTGAATAAGAAAGCAAGTCAGTGTCAGGTAATCAGGAAGGAATAAAAAAATTTTTTATACTGTCAGTTAATTTCTAGATCACTGATATGAGCATGGAACTTAACTTCAGACTAAGTGGATCAAATACATGAAATCAGCATGTGATCTTCAGTGGTTCTACAGATGCCAGCAGTATTTTAATGGCTGTTGCACTGTATTCTAAGGTAAGTCAAGCCAACTGCCATACAAAACAGTTAATAAATGCTGTTTACTTTATATGGGTGTGTCCAGTTTCCTGATACACAGAAAAATTCAGCACTGTAAACAAGCCTTCTAACACAATCCACAGAAAAAAATCGTTCACTTTATGGGTCACACTTTGAAATGCATGATTACTATAGCTTCATTGTGCTCAGGAGAAGCAGGCTTGTACCTGGACTTTTTTGCTTAATTTTTTTTTATTAGGACGCCATTTTCCGGATCATGTAGTTCAGAATGCCGCCGTTGTGGAAGTAAGTGAGCTCCACATCAGTGTCAAATCTCATGATGGCATGAAAGGTTTTCCCAGTGCTCAGCTGTTAGGGTCAAAGAAAGTAATTCAAGCAGCAGAACCTTGCATGTGTTATTTACATCATAGTAAAATAAGGACTACTAGGATAATTTTGCTATATTAAAAAATTGCGATAGAAAGCTAAAGTGAACAGGCACCAGTACTTCTATCCACACTAGACTACAGAAGCTGCTTGAGAGGAAAGTGGTTTAAAACAAACTATAACAGTGTGGAGTCTCATGCATTTGCTGTTTCATTTATAACTAAGAAATTTATAGTGGACTTTGAGTGACTGGTCAAAAATACAGGATGACTTTGTGCTAATTAAAACAGTTTGAGCATCCTGCTTTTATATCCTGTCATAGTAAATCACAGAATGGTTTGGGCTGGAAGGGACATTAGGGATCCCCTAGTTTAAACCCCCACTGCCATGGGCAGGAAATATTCCACTAGAGAAGGTTGCTCAAAGCCTTATCCAATCTTGAATCCTTCCAGAGAGAAGGGTTGACCTTGAACCATTCCAGGGAGAAGGGATCCACAGCTTCTCCGGGCAGTAGTTCCAGTGCCTCATCTCAAATTATTCCTTGTATCTAACCTAATTCTACCTTCCTTCAGTTTAGTCCCTATTAGAATAACTGTTATAATCTCCTTCACAATCTCAATTCTTCTCCCTGTTTTAAGATAATTTGATTGCCACATGACACAGCATATAATTTGAAGAGACAAATAATTTTGAGTAAAATTACAGTGATTCAGAAAACTCAGCTCTTAGGTGTCTCATACCTTAATCTGGACATTCATCTGTGGTTTTAGTTTTTCAGGAATGATAATGGTGTAACGCTCCCGTCCAGTGAGTCCTAAAGTTCCTGCATCCTCTCCAGGTAAATACTGCAGAGGAATCACTCCCATTCCTACTAGGTTGCTTCGATGAATTCTCTCATAGCTTTCAGCAAGCACAGCCTTGACACCCTGGGAAATACACAACAGGTATTATTTCATAGTTCAGAACAGTATTTTTATACTCACAAGAAAATTGTTTGTGGTCCACTCCATTTCATTTACCAGCTATTGGTAGAGTCAGCAGGTCTGTCTGACAATAAACTATCGAGGATGACTGATTGCACATTCACTTTCACAGCTCTTTAAAAGAAGCCTGACTCAAAAAGTAACGTGTTTTCTCAGGAATCCTGCATCTACTTTAACATGTCTTACGCAGAGCACCACTAGTCATTTCTATAACTCTTCCTAATTTAGTGTTACCCTCTTATAAGCATCAGTGTGCAGTTTAATTAATTTTGAAAATTTTACATGTTAATACATTTAAAGCAAAAACTCATTGCCAGAAAAAAAACTCCAAAAATCTAGATGAACTTAAACACCAACTCTCAAAAAACTTTTTCTAATAATGCAAGAAAGCTTGAGTCAGAGTTCTTGCTGTAAACAATGTAACACTGGACAGACAAAGAAAGAAGCAGGTATTTCACTGTATGTGGATCTCTATTTGGCTCCCATGGTGAAGCCATGCTAAATTTAATTTTCACTAATACTCTTCTCTTACACTTTTACTTCACTTTACTTTTACTCTCTCACACAAACTCTTACTCTTTCTGGTTTCCTTGCAAAGTGAGCTTAAGGATGCTGCTGAAAGCAGACCTATGGTTTAAGGGGTTATGGAAAGTGAAAGAATTGGCCTTTCTATTGTGGCCTTGTGGATTTCTAGATGAAGATCAGTCAAATCTTCCAGTCAGAACAAGATCTATTAATATTAAATAGCTTTTGCAATGCTACTGTGGATTTGGAAGGCAGCTGAGATTTCAAAATAGCTCTTGCTCCCAAAAGTGAGAATGAGCTATCCAGGATTTGGTCATAAGCTAGTCTTACTGACAAATTAATAAACTGTTAATACTGTTCTAGTTTACTGTAGCCACTCACCAAGAGGAATGGTCCTTTAGCAGCCCAGTCTCTGGAACTTCCTGCACCATATTCCTTCCCAGCCAGCACAATCAGAGGGTGACCAGCCTGCTTGTATCTTTCTGCAGCATCAAACACGTCCAGCTGGAATAAAAATGCCAAACACTTTGTAAACTCTTTGCAGATGGAAACACAGTTCCAGGGAAAGGAGGGAAAAAAAATGTCCCCACATAAGCAACTGAAGCCCACAACTTTCACCAAGCACTACTTTAAGGATATTGACCATACAGCACTTTGTGGCTTCTAGTCTGATCTCACTCCCAACACAAATCTGCACCTTCCACTGGTGCTTTTACACCACTGATAAGCCTGAAAGCACCACATTGCATAGGTACATGTGACTGCTTCCCTGAGTCAGCTCCTGCCCTCACAATAAGCTTTACTTAAAAGGTACTGAAGTAAAAACGTAAGCTGGTAAGAAGGAAAGCCAGCACTAATCCACTCTGTTGTTAGTGAGCCACAGTTTAGAGCAGCATATGTACTTACAATTTCCCCAGAAGGGAAATGAATCGTCTGAGGTCCTTGTTTATCAATAAACTTGTTGACCAAGCGAATGTTTGCAAATGTCCCTCTGGCCATGACAGCATCATTCCCTCTGCGGGAGCCGTAAGAATTGAACTCTCGAGGAGTCAAACTATTAAGGGAAAAGAAGAACAGAAACAGTGTTAGTTTTAGACGAAAAGCACTCTCCTCTAAAAAATCAATTCTCTTTCTAAAAAAAGAGAATAATAAACAGGTGTTTCTGAGGCAGGTATATATGTAGTTCCCACCCTGGCAGTAGCACCAGTTAGCCAATACTTCTCCTTTGAGATGTTTTGAAGGAAAAGTAATTTACAAATAGCTCCAGTTTGGTCAGAAAAAGCAGCCTCCATAATATTCTCTACTCTTGTCCTAGAAATAGTATCCAACAGTGATGCAAGGATATAATTTACATTAAGTCAGCAGATGCAACACAATTTTTTTCTTAATAGCTGGTGCCTGAAGATCCTTGTTATTAATACTACTATAGCAGCTAGAATAAAGGCAGAGAACTGTGCTAAATACCTAAAAGGCATCAAGAAATCTGCTGCAAGTTAGAACTACAGAAGAAAAAATTCACTTGCAAACAGAAATATGAGAATTGAGGGGACACTCCAGCCTAAGCAGCAAACAAAAAATGCACTGGAATGTGACAGAAGATTAAGACTGTTTGCACTGGGCTACATCCAAACAACAGCTATGACACACAACATCTGTTTTGTAATGGATGTAGGACTACTTAGATTTCCAAGTAACTGATAGCAGGGGGTCAGAGTCCTGAGCAGTTGGCGTTCAGTATATCATGCTGTTTTAATCCATTCTCTTTCCAAAATTATTAGGTCTAGTGAGTTAGGAGTTTTTTTTATGTCAGTGCTGTTGCTCAAAACACCACTGAAGTTGTAAGAAGTGCTAAATCAGAGAATAAAAGCATAATATTACCTGTGATATCTGAATAGGTCAACTTGGTAAGTCCAAGTCTTGCCTTAAGTTGAACCCCAAGTACTAAACTGACACACTGGCCACAAAAAAAATCAACATTTTACAGGAGTTTGGACTCCAATCACAATAGTTATTGCAGCTGCACTGAAACCTAAACTTCTGGATGTTCTGTAGTGCCTAAAAGCCTAGATATATGAAATAGTTGAAGTTGCTAGAAGAAATTAATATAAAACCCATTTTTGGCACTAAGAAAAATGGTCATTTTACTTTTACAGGGAAACAAATCTTAATTCCCTTATTTATGAATAAATGTACATGCTAGTTTTTGCAGTAAGTCATCTTCTTCCCCTATTTCCATAGAAAGGTCTTTAGCTCTACAGTGATAACAGATGTACACACTACTCTACTTTTCACTTCTTTAGTGAGAGCTGCTGAAGCAGCAGAAAGAGAAATGCTTTTCTTTCTTAGTTTATATGTTGTCTGGGCGGCTGTCAAGGTATACAAAGTGTACGTGAACAGAGAGAAGGTATGTGTGCCTGTGACATGATATAATGGTTCTTGTGGTTTGTTTTCTCCTCCCAATGTATGACAAGAACAAGAAGCAGTGCTTACCCTCTGCTGGTCAAATAACGGGCTGCAGGACTATTTCTTGCTATGTTCCCAGCTGGAGATATGTGGTCAGTTGTCACAGAATCCCCAAAACTCAAGAGGACATAAGCATCTTCTATTGTTTTTGGGGTCTGAAGAGCCAAAGTCTAAGCCATCATAAATACAAACAAAACAATTAATGTATGAAAAATAATTCCTTTACTTTTCTCAAAAAAACGCAAATTGCAAAATAGTGTCTCGCCCTCTATCCAAGTTAGAAGAAAGAAAAAACCCAACACTATTAAAAATGTTTATGCTCTTGAACAAATACAATGCCCTGGCTGTCTGCCAGCAGATTAATACATGAAGAAAAAAGAGGAGACAAAAAAACCCAGTCAAGGCTTCCTGTGATACATGCATGAAAATCGAGGATTCCTAGACATCTGCCTGCATTAAAATCTCCTTTTAAATGGCACTGAAGTAGCAATCCAAACACTGAACTATTTTGGTGTAACATGCAAGCAGGCAGAACACTGTGTTTCATTTTCTGTTCTTTTTCTTCACTTGCTTTGTGACTATTTAGAAGTATTTCAACTTAAAAGTAAACTGAAACTTTTCAAGAGCCCTGAAGTGAAAGGGAATCCTTACAATTTTGAGATTCACTCATGCCTTTGTATGAAAACGAACACAAGAGTGCAATTGTAACATTTAAGAACCAAGGCCTCAATAGGCTTTTATGAATCCTCTCAGGCCTCTCGAAGTGGCTTCGCTTCACCTTCAATATGAGTCAAGATCACAGCACACTTTGGCTTGATTCAAAGGAAAAGCACATACGTACCAGGCCATCAAAGAAAGGAGGAGACTTGATATAAGTAGACTTAGGACTCCAAGTATACAGTTTATCTGAAGGAGCATCTAAGGCATTCCAAGCTTTATTTACTGTCTGAAAAACACACAAAATCCTTTCACTGATTTCTAAGTTTTCAGAAGCAACATGATTACTTCAGAACACAGGTAAAATTTACAAATTTGACTTTAGCAAAAGCCTTATGTATTTCTTAGAGCACTTTGGAAAATGCACCTAATGATATACATTACATTTGGGGGTGATTTTTTAATGATTCTATGTATTAAAAGCTTTAGGAAAAGCCTCACTTCATTGCAAAAGAGGAGACATTCATCCTGTTTTTTGAGAATAACCTGTATTTTGTACACAGGTAACACTTCATAATTCTGTATTGTAAGTAATCTTAAGAAGCTTCCCTAACATAAAAAACATGGCAATATTTTGTTTCAACACTTGTGAAAGATTTGCAGGAAGACATTACCAAGCACAAGTCTTTTTTCTGATATCAATCCTAATAGTTAATGCAAATGAATTTTATGTCAGCTGAAAAAAATTAAACATCTGTGAAGCTGGAATATTCCACCTTCTAGTATCTGCTGGGGATGGCAGCTGAAAACGCATTATCTATGTGTTACATTAAAAATATCTTAAGGAGCAATTTTCAAAACACGACTGTCTGACAGAATGAATTAATTATCCAGATTTTTTTTTTAAAGAGAAAACCTCATTTGAATATCTGTCAGAGCAAGAGCAAAATCTAGAGATGAAAAAGGTTCATTTCATTATCACAATCATCTCATTTAATATCCTCAGAATAGCACAGTACATCAATCAAACTACTGCCAAGAGGATTAATTTACCTCTATTTTTTCATAGACCTCCTTGAACATCCCAGGAATAACAAATTGACGCTCAACAGCCTGAATCTCATTTCTTGTTGGCCAGATATCTTTCAGGAAAATCTTCTTCCCTGAAGAATTTACTCCTGTATAAAATGATATTGTCAATTTCATTGCATAAATTTGTCATCAAGAAGAAAGAAAAGTTTACCACTGTGTTCTCTGGCTATGTGTTCCTGGTAACAGTCACAAGACACACTTTATTTCACTTACAAGGGTCTGACAAAAATCACAAACTTGGTAATACCTTAACATAACCCTTCTTTTGTGACTCCTAATGGCCTTCCAGAATAATTTATAGGATCATTTACACTGGAAAGGATCTTAGAAGGTCGTCTGCACAAAGGAAATGTACTAACTCATGTTGGCTCCTGAAAAACTATCTCCCAGATATAACCAAAAATACGACCCAGTGGAATTAGGGGGAAGCCAAGCCTGAGCATTATTCTTTCTCCATCATACTGACTCCTTGTTGCTCTGACTCTTAACAATTGCATAATTTGTCTCCCAGAGGTACTTCGAAACATTTGTCCTAGGGAAGTGCTCTGAAGTGCTTAATTCCAAAGAATTTAGTTCATAAGCTGTGAAAAGAAGCATCCCAACACTGTCTTACCTAAAGGCTCTTTCTCAAAGTCAATCCGGATGGTTCCTGCAATTGCATAGGCTATCACCAGCGGCGGGGAGGCCAGGTAGTTAGCACGGGTGTTGGGATGGACACGGCCTTCAAAATTCCTATTGCCTGACAACACACCCACTGCCACAAGGTCTCCCTGTAAGATGGAGTTTGAGATAAAGACAGGTCAGATGCTTGCAGAATCCACACACACGGCAAATCTGCAGAGCCTCACTGCACTGCAGCAACAACCAGTCACAGAACTGTCTCTAGAACAATCTCAAAACATCTCCCACAAAAAAAGAGAATATAGACTGAATTTATTTTGTACAGAGCCGAGAAGAGACAACACACAGTGTAATACAACTCAGAACAGCACACAGCAGAGAACAGCTTACATAAATGAGCTGCACAGGAAAAACTGCATACCTGCGTAACGGCCTCAACAACAGACTCTGGTAGGGGTCCACTATTGCCAATACATGTCATACAGCCATAACCCACCACATCAAACCTATACAAAGCACAAAAACAATGGTGAACAAAAAGCTATCCTGGAGCAAGACATTTAACTGCTCAGCAGCTGGCAATGGTTACTTTCAGGAGAAGTACTGCTTTAACAAAGCAAATGCTGCTGAAAACAGCATATTTTAAATGCTCTATTTTTACCATTGCAGTGACTGTCCATGCAAACAGAATAGGAAATGTGTTACCTAGCAGGAGGAACAACAATATAGTGTGATTTACACTGTCTCAAAACAATTAGTCTTGAAAATAACCCATTCTCCTGCTTAAGAATGTAAGTCTTCAAGAAGTTACAGCAGGCCTTCATCATTGGTACAAAGCCAGCCAGCACAACAGAGCCATGTGTTCACTCATGCAGGATCACACCATAAGGTACCTGCAATATCTTTTAAGCTGTACAGAGAAATAGTTATTCTATTGCATCACTTGTTCACAATGCTTTTAGTTAAGCAGTCATAGGACAACAGTAAAAAAAGCACTCCTACCCCAGCTGAGAAAGGTAAGGCATCACTCCACTCTCCCTCAGATAGTAAGTGACGACACCGCTTCCTGGGGACAGGCTAGTTTTAATGTACGGCTTCACTGTCAAGCCAGCTTCAACAGCTTTCTTAGCAAGCAATCCTGAAAAATACAGAGGATAGTTGCTGATTTTTCTGGAAGTGAGACAACCTGGTGGATAAGCATGTTAAGAGAAGTACCATTAAATAACTGGGAACAGAAAAGGCACCAGCAATGAAATGGTACAGCGAGCCAACAGCACCAATATCATGATAACCAGCTAGAGGAAAAGTGCTCTGTCGAATTGTAGATCGAGCCTGCAATTTCTGTTCCACTAGAAAGCTGATGGAAGTTGCATTCAGTAAGATGCACTCACTAGGGCAAAAAGTAGACATTCAAAATTTCAGAATACTACTTGTAAGACAATGTCTCACAAAAAATGCAATGAAGAACTGCTGAGTTCCCACTTACCATAACCCAGAGAAGAAACAACTGCCAGCACAGGACTTGCTGCCCTCAGGAGCAGAAGACTATGAGAGCACCAACACTGACCCTTGCCACAAAAAAGCCATCTCAATCTCACTTGTTGCACAAGTGCTGTTTTACCACTCCTAGATTTGTAATATGCATAGAGGCATTTCAGTGGAACATGTTACTAGACACACATCTATCCTGAATTCCTTCTTTTGAAACGAATTGTTCACACAGATGAATGTTCAGAAAGCAAGTTCTCTACAGTTCTTTTCCAGGATGAACATAAAAGAAGCAGCAGATAGGCAAACTATGCAAAACTTCACATTCCCATCCTGCATTTTCCCCCTCACATACAGCATTCATTTAGATAAGAAAATAGACAAAAGCTGTGCTTTGATCCAACATGATCTCCAACAGGAAGATGTTATCAAACTGTTTTGTCTTTGTCAGCTGTCTGGCAGCTCTGTTAGACATGACCTGGCTCATGACACTTTAAAGCGTTGTGTGAGATGGCCTGCACACATGAATTGAAAGAAGCAGTCCTATTCCTGAAATTGCTGAGGTTCTTTAGCTACTAGAGGAATCTGCAGAAACTGGAGCTCTTGGACACTTCTGCAAATGAGGCCATGAACAAACGGTCATCCTAGGAACTGAGGGTTTGACAGCCTGTTTGAAAGTGCTGGCTTCTGTCTTGCTGCTCATACCAGTTCTGAAAAGACAGCGCAGTCAAACTCTCAAAGCTGGCAAGGAGATGCCAGAACTTCAGTTCCTCTGAACAACCTTAATCCAACACCTTTGTAAAGTCAGATTAGGCTGTCAAAGTTCCTACAGCACACACCCACTATGCCCAAAGACACACAGCTCCTGCTTAGTGCACAGGATATATAGCAGCAGTTTGAAACAACTGCTCCACATCCTGCATTTTTTTCAGCTTGGTTACTTATTTGGGAACACTGTATGTTTATTTACTTTCATTTGAAACTTCATCCTGAAAACCAAATTACTGTGTTTCTTGTGGGCATCTCAGAGGTTCTCAACACTGCTGTTTACCAACAGTTATCAGAGACTGGCAAGAATTTTTCCTTCCTTGTCAAGGTCAAAACATAAATGCTACTGTATAGAAAGGCAGCAAAGGTGAGAGTAGCCACTAAATCTGAGCACATATACCAAGGTCCCTAGGACTACATTCTTCAGGGTGCTGTGCATTATACAGTAGTGAATGTACTCGAAGTACCAACTTTATTTTTATCTGCAGAGCATTCTACACTTTAAACTCATAGAGCTATTAAGCCAAGAGGGTTGAAAGATCAGTATCCCTACTGCCTCAGTCAGAGAAGGCTAAAAATGCATGTCATTAGCCTGGAAGCCAAACACTAGCATAAACAGTCCTCAACAGGCACAACTGAGGGATACACCTACCTAGAACTAAGGGAATAGACAAGGCAAACAGAGTCTGCCTGGAGAAAACTACTTCTTGATCCGTGGAAGAAAGAGATACAGCTCTCTTTCTGAGATTATCGTTGCAGAATGGGCCTGAGGAAAGAGGTATGTTGCTTTGGCTGTCCTGTTAAGGGCAAGTGGATTGGGACACCTTGTCCAATCCTATTCCTCTCAAAGTTGTAACAAAATGAGCAGGTTCCTCCTCTGCTTCTCTTTTACCCCATATCTTAGTTTATGACAGACTTTGAACCTGTTGCTAGAGTTTAAAAGACCTTTGGCCAAGGAGGGGGGAGAACTGCTGGTATGTAAAGTATGCAAAGACAGATGCTAGTCTAAAAACAGGTGATAAGTATCACACCAAAAAGCCAAACACAAAGTGACTGTTGACAGAGACTGCTGACAACCCAAAAGCTTCCCAGCACCACACAGGAACAAGGACAAATTATATTACTTTACCCAGGAAGTAATCCTCTCTGGTGAAGGGCCTTTGTACTGCCCACTGCACATCCCTTCTGACCTTTGTAGGAATAAAGTCTGCATCGCATGAACAGTCTGACAGACTAGTAAGCCTTTATGCAGTGATGGTCCTACAGTGACAGATACCGTCTATGTATGTTTGCGGAGAAGAGAAAGAAATACATAAACATGTAGCCAAGCACCTGGGAAACTGGGCAGAACTCGTCCAGTATAGACTGAACCCTTTGAGCTGACACTCTTCATTCCTATTTTGTTGCCAGAAGCGCACATTAGGAATGACAAATTTTCTGCCCAGACTAGTCATGTTAAAAAGGAACCATCTCCTGACCTGAAATTTTACACAACCAAGTCAGACTAACTGTTCTGTAGTGATGCATACCAAGCTCACCTTTGGCCTCCTCTTGGATGCAGTTAAGACGTAAATGAAAAGGCTCCAAAAGATGGAAATCCCTGAGAATAAAATTTGCTTCCTCTACTCACACCTACCCTGCCCCCAGATGCTTGTAACAACTTTAGAGCAAGCTCTAGCTAAATGTGTGTTTTTCACTGTGCTGACAGATCAGAGCACCTTCAGACTTGCCCCAAAAGACCATTCTTCACTGTCCCTCTTCTGGCTTTGACGTTCAACAGCATCTTCTTAGCTCTATGTATCAGCTTCTGTGCATTTGGAGAAGTGTCAAAAGTGTTGGTTAATTAAGCTCCAGCTTGCCTTTGTAGAAAAGACAGTGCAGGAAGAATACATTTTTGTCAACCTACATTTCCAGCTACCACTTCCACAAGTCCTTCTGCTACCTTTAGAAACTAAGCTCAGTTTTATCACTCCGAATGACAAAACCAGCACTGCACACGTTGAATTACATCAGTAGTGTTGTTGTCTTTAGGACACATATCCAGAGCCATAGAGAAACTACTGCACATTAGGTAAATCAGCTTACCTGCACCCAACATAACTGAGGGATTACTGGTGTTTGTGCAGCTTGTAATGGCAGCAATCACTACTGAACCATGAGCAAGCTCAAAGTCACGGCCCTCAAAATTAAATTTGACTACGCTGTTGTGTCGGTCTGGGGCAATTTGGAATCCCTTGAATCCTTGCTGTAGGAGGAGAAAATAAGAATAAAAAGGAGTGGTTAACATAAACATTTTGACTGAACATTAGTATGGGCTGTTTTTTCACCCATGAGAAGCATCTGTTAGTCACATCCATGCTTATGCTTTTATGTCTGATGGTGAAGGCCTTCTCTGGTCAACCAAAATGGTGGACAAAAAATTGTCTTCCTGGTGTTTCTTCTCTTCTCTGTTTACTGGTAAAACAGGAAGCCTTTGCAGAAATACATATTTGTATTTTCTTCCTGCATGAATATATCCTTCTTCTGATTTCTCAGATGCTTCTTACGCCTGTATTTTAGTGATTCCTGATTGCACATAGTGTTAGTACATAATCTAGTCCTGAGATTTTAGCATAACACTTAAGATTTTTAAGCCAGGACTATGAAATGGCTTGAATATATAACAGCAGCTGGTTTGAGAGGCAAAGGTCTGATAGTTGGAAATAAACCAAAGAGCAAGAAGGCACTGTTCATGCTATGAAAAATTACATTTAGAGATCTGAAAACATAAGATCATCTAATGGAGTTTGGAAAATGTAACAAACCAAGAATTATTGGGAACTACTGTAGCTTAGGTTTCTTGATTTACATCACTAGAGTTCTGTAATGCCTTTAACAAGGATGGCTACTGTATCAGGTAAGGATTCAAACTGATTTAGAAAACTTAAGTATCCAGGAATATTCATTCAAATATAAATCTGCCTCTTCTTTCAATGACCACTTTTGACTGGATTATGTAGAATGCAGTCATTGTTTTCTGTATTTACCACCAACATCAAAGAGTCACAGAGACACATGCAGTTCTGCTCTGCTGAACAGACTCAATACTTAGTGCAAAAACTACATTGTGGATTCAGGGCATAACCAGCTTGGAATGCTTGGAGAGTTGGTTAGTTATCTCAGAACTCAGTGCAGTGGGTATTTTGTCCCCTCTATTAACACCCCCCCCATTCAGAGTTCAGAAATCCCTAGTCTATGTCAAAACCATGTTAGGCCTAAGATCAGAAGTAAATATTACTCCAGTAGGACATGAACATTTTCATGCAAGAGAAGCAACATCCCAATTTTAAACTGCCTATTGCTTCTGTCACCTCCGAAACTGCAGTCAAATATCCTCATTTATTTTTCAGTAGGCAAATAAACAGCACACAACCCCAGAGCATAGTTCCTGAACATCAGACAGCTTTTAAAAGTATGCATTAGTTTGTTTGCCCAAGTGTTCTTCCCAGTCCCCACCTTGGCTCCCAGACAAGTCTCAAAGTCCTTCTTCATATCTGACACAGCAACTTTGTCCTGAGGTCTTTTTGGTCCACTGCAGCAAGGCACAACAGTATGGAGATCCAACTCAACAACCTGTTCAAGTAAGAAAAACAGTGAGTTGGGCACTGCCTGAAAGGTTTAAGCCAGGTAAGCCACAGGTATGCTTACCTCTGCTGTTGAATCAATGCTAAGTCTGCACATCTTCATTTGCAGAAATTATTAAAGACACATGAGAATGAGAAGATCAGAAGAGAAGGAACACTTCTAATTTTAGATGCTGCCAGCTCACAGGTATGGCTATCAAAGCTATTAAATTTACTGAAAAACCCAATGTAACTAAAGCATCTAAGCATTATAAATTATTTTTAATTTGTCTTTTCACATGCCAGAAGCAGGTTAAAAAACAATGTGAAGAAATACTGGTACTGATACAAACCAAAGCAGACTATTAATCTATTCCTCACCCATTTTCCAACTTTGTTTTCATAATGTGCTACATCCTTCCAAATCTACTAAAATTTTTGAATAATCGTGCAGATCTAAACACAAGTTACAAGATAAAATTTTACAGTAATCAGGAATATTATTGAGTTTCCTGCACACAGAGTAAGATCTTAATTTTCTTGCACAGAAAATCATTTGTGTGCTCTATGGTTACCACACAAGGTCTTCTAAGGGTCCTGATTCACATAGCAAAATAACTGGCTGAACAGAAAAAGAGTAAAACTGTGAACAAGGCTTACACACACAACACCCACATTAACTCCATAGCTACACTTCAGAGTATTTTTCAGAGTCTGGAAGGACTTCTCAAAGCTCCATGGAACAAACTGCAGAATCTGCATCAGCTAGAGGACAACCGAGAGCCAATCTATACCAACATCCAAGTTTTCACACCTGAAGAGCCAGCTGACTCATTCCACTGGGCCTTAAAATAAGACAACTGTGCAGACCAAACCAAAGGACAAAGAATCCCTTGACTATTTCTTAGTTTCTGTGAAAAACAGACAACTGTCGCAATAAAACAGGACAGGGCATAAATCAAGGACCCAGAAGACAGAGTAGTTTCTAACCTGTGTGAAGTCCGGATCCTGAGAGGAGTTCTTGAAATCTCTTAGCATTCCCACAGCCTCAAGATACCTTTTTGTGCACATAACCTTCTCTTTGTTGCGGCCTAAAATGAAAGCCAGATATGGCAAAACCAAAATTCAAGTGAAATGGAGGAACCACCATCTGACAGAACAAGAAAAATTGTGTAACAGGCACGCTGTCAATAGCACTACAAGGCCCTCTCAAGACAAATATTAGAGATCCACTAAAAACAACACAATTGAGCAGACTTAGTGGCTTTTGCAGAAAAAAATCTTGGTTTCCTATTTCTGTCATCTGGACAATCTAGGTTCAGATTTTTGGCAGGCTGCCAAAAGTCTAACACTCAGCTTTTCATAAACATGGATTCTAAGTGCAAAAACTAGCCTCAAGAACCAAGTATTAATAAAAAAAATGAACTGACGCTCAAAAGGCTTCACTTGATTCAATACCACTGCTAATGTCATATAGATCTGGAGTCCTTTCAATTACCCCTTGACTTGTGGTCTCTTACACTCACCAGTTTGTATCAGGTACCCAATGCTAGCATCATCCACTGGGAAATAGGCAGCTGTTGCTCCATACTCTGGACACATATTGGCAATGGTGGCTCGATCAGCAATCGACAGCTGGGCAACACCAGGACCAAAAAACTCCACAAATTTACCCACAACTCCAACTTGGCGAAGGTGCTGTTATAAAATTACAGTGCCTGTGTCATTGTTATGTGTCAAACGACATGAGCATGTCTGTTATGAAATCCAGCTTTTGACTCAGAGAAATCTCTTGTGAGGATTTCTACAACCATTTGAAACCGGGAACCTTTTGCTAAACTAAATCATGAAGATGAGGATACAGAGATGCAAAGTTTCAACAATAAGGTACAACATAGGACCATATTTCTTCTAAAACTTGCTCTTCCTTTCATTTAAACTAGACTATCTTACAATTTTATTTTTCTTAATATGATGTTCTAAGAGGAGGAGAACTGTATAGGGAGTCTTTAGACTAGCAAACCCAGGAAGACAGAAAAACAGGAGAACCAACTGCATAAGTACATGAGTCAAACTGAACACACACAACATCTGGATAAAATCATGAAAAATATGGTGGCTTTCCCCATTTGAAGGTCTCTCTGTAGACAGCATTCCATGATGAATTTCTGCATCAGATTTCTGACTCCCAGCAAAACCAATGCAGACCCAGTAATACTCTTAATTCAGTGACAATGCAGAGTGAGTAAACATATAATGAATATATGACATGAGTCAAACACCTGCTCATGAAAGCAATCAGACTGCAATGCTTACTGTCTGGTTTCCAGCTTTTATATTGCCTTATTTTAAGTGGTGACTTCAAAAACAAGTCATCAGGGGTTTTTTGAGGCAGAGAAAAAAGCACTGTTGTTCCAAAACATTACTGAATTCCAAAATATCCCAACATGTATTTTGTGTGGCTTCTGGAAAACAGATTTGCATAGGAAATTGTCCTTAATGAGCTGACTCCAATCCACAGACAGTGATAAAGCTTTTTAAAAGTTCAAAATTACTACCTGGAAGCACATAGGGTTCTTAAACATTCTGTACAGTGGCTCTGTCCTAAAGAATGCATTTAGCTCTCAGCAGTAACGGAAAAAATATCGAATCTTGGTAACTTACCTTGGTAATGGTGAGCACAATGTCAGTGGATGTTACCAGTGGCTGAGGGCTTCCTACCAGCTTATAGCCAACCACCTCAGGAAGCACCATGCTGATTGGCTGTCCCAACATCACTGCTTCTGCTTCAATGCCACCCACACCTGCACACAACAGGAGGATACAATGCGACTATTCAGAAAGATACTAGCATGTCAGAGATAAACACCTGAAGTCAATTGACTAATGAGTACCCTATTTAAAGTGTGTGAAAGAGGAGAGAAAGCAGACAGCCTGAGTCTTCTGCTAAGAGGCACTTCTCACCTTGCTGCTGTTTCTGCAAGGCTGGGCTGTTTAATTTTGTTTTGTTTCATACTTTAATCCTTGTTCCTAAGCCATTAGCTGGGATATTAGATTAATCTAAGTAACTTACTCTAAGGATGCTTGGCTTTTACAATAACAGATGTAAAAGTTTTATTTAACATCTTAAACGTGTGACGCAACAAAACAAGAACTATTACATGGCACTGAACATGATGTGCTGTGAGTGAAACATATGCAGACCATGATTGTTGATCACCAAATGAAAACTCAGAAGTTACTTTGAAAGAAATAAATGTTACTAAAGAATGCTAACAGAAAAGGTACTTGTTCAGACAAAAATATCTTACCTTATGTCCACTATGTTTCAACAGGGTTTGGGAATGTGTAGGTGGAAACCTTTGCATAAGCACACCTTCACTATTAGAATTCCAGCTACTACTTAATACTGCTAATTTATTAAGGTATTCATATCAAGATGTCAGAGTCATATGGAATCTAACAAAGCCATGATGTTTATTATCTAGCAATTCGGCATTAAGCAGCCAAACCACCAAGCAATTTTATAACCTTTCCCCTGTAAAAGTCCCTCATATATTTATCTTCTCCTTCAAAATCTCCTTCTACTTTTTGTTTAGCTTAATGAATAATGAGCTAGAAAAAACTGCCGGTAATAGCTGCTTATGAATGCCAAATCAGTACTCCAATCCTTTTTCCCACTTAATCTAAGAATGGTTCTAAAAATAATTTCTAATTAATTTTATACAAAATTATATGTCTCCGTTAATTTAAAAGGGTGTTGAATAATTTTTAAACAGTCAAGAAAGTCAACATAACTGACTGACTACCACTGACAGTCATGAACCAAGTTCAGTGTCACCAGCCTCTGGAAAAAAATGTTGGATCCATGAGTATGAATTTTGAGCACATACGCTATAGATTGTGTCCAGCTGTACTTTCCATATTCTGGAGAAAAAATGAGGCTAAGAGTCACACTTTTCTAAGCAGCTTTTAGTGCTACAACTTCATCTGAATGACGACTCCATGCATATGCTGCAATGAAATACATCATAAGAGATGTGTCGAATCCCAAAGATGTCATGCTTTAGATACATTGAACTTGTTTACCTTTGTATTCTAAGCCAGGAGCTCTTTCACCCTTGATTCAGAAAGCATCACTCAACCAATACTGCTGCAGTAGTATAGGTGGGTTATTAAAAACAGAAAGTCCTACCATATGTGGTGCTCAGAACTTCACAAGCACATTTGTGAACAACTACCAAATACTCTTTAAAAACACAGTGTGTTCCATATTTGTACAACAGCTGTTTCAATAGTGCTCCTATCACCATATCACAGGAAAATAAAGACTCAGCTGAAGTCTTTGCTACTGTGTGGGATGACTACAAATACTTCCACTCCATAGTTACCTATTCAGTAATTCAAGCACTTCAGTTCACCATTACAGGGAAAAATAAATTATTTATATCTACTCCTGTGACAAATACTGTGCAGAGTACTGGTATTAGAACATCACAGTTCTGTTTTCCATAATGTTCTCTCCGACCATATTTAAGTCACTCAGATTTATTTTTCACCACCTTCCACCTTACAGATTTGTACTTGCAGTAATTTTTGGATAAGCCAAGTGACACAAGAAAAATTGGATGGTCAGTGATACTTCAATTCCCTGCTTTTATTTAATATTCTCCTTACTTACTTCCTTGTGATTTAAATGCAAAATAGAAAAGAAAATACAAAAAAAACAAAACAAAGGAAACAACATGTGTAGCAGAAATCATCTGAGGCAGTTATCAGAAAGAGGAGCTTAGTTACAAAGTCTTATGTAACTGTAAGAGACCTTATCAGGTTACTTGCATTTGGGGTTAGGCTGTACAACTGTGTCTAGCTGACACAGAGATAACTTCTCTTCACAGCAGCCCATATAGTGCCATGTTTTAGATCTGTGACCAAACTGGTGTTGACAGCATACCCGAGTTTTAGCTATTGCTGAACGGTGCTTACATAGCATCAATGCATTTTGTTTTGCACCCTGCCCCTCAACAAGTAAGCTGGGGTGGGGAAAAACACTGGGAGAGGCATAGACAATGAGATATTCCATGCCATAAAACATTAGGCTTAGCACCAATCAGGGAGGTGGGCTTTCCAAAGTAGCCACTGCCCAGGGACTGGCTGGGCTTTGGTGTGCTGATGGGAGCTGGTGACTGAATGTCTTTGCATCACTTCTTTCATTTCCTTTCCCTACACTCACCCCTCTTCACTTAAACTATCTTTGTCTCTACCCATTAGTTTAACCTTGCATTTGGGCTAATAATTCTCTTCCCTCATTGTGCTAGCAGGAGGTGTGAGGAAGTGATTGGGTGGGGGTGATCTTCCAGCCAGAGTCAACTCACCAGAGCCCAAAACACAGCTGCCTGAGCCAAGAGACTGCTCATGATACACCGCTGTACATACCCCAGCCAAGCACTCCCAAGCCATCTATCATGGTGGTGTGCGAGTCCGTGCCCACCACACTGTCCGGGTAGTAGTAGCCATCCTGATCCATCACCACTCTTGCCAAATACTCCAGGTTCACTTGGTGGATAATGCCAGAGCCTGGTGGAATAATCCTCAAGTTTTTAAAAGCTTGAGAGCCCCACTGAAACAAAAGGAATTAGAGTAAAATATTTTCAACATGAGCACTGGAAGAACTTTCATTCAGTGAACTTTTCTCCATGCAAGTAAGACTATTTTTGACGGTACCTTTAAGAATTCAAATCTTTCTTTGTTCCTTTCAAATTCCAGGTCCTGATTTTTTTGCAAGCTGTCTGCCCTGCAAGTGAAAATAATCAGCTGTTAGAACCAAAAGTACCACCTGCATTTTTTATCTAGTCAACTATACCCAAAGGTTGAAAGAAAAGATTTATTAGCTAATGTGAATGCTGATCCATTGCACCATTTTAATATTACTACAGGCAACCAATGAAAAGGATTTAAGAAATCTTAAGAGATAATACCTGAACTCTGCTTCAAATGTGAATACTAATCTGCATTTGTCAGTCCTAAATGTTATAGCCTGAGAAAAGCAACACTGCATGTTAGCGAAATGTGGCTTTTTCAACACCTAAATCAGAAGCAATCAGCAAGGCAGTAAAAGGAAACTGGAACACAACTGTCCTGCAAGTTCATTTAAAATCGTTGTCACCATGATACAATGCTGTCTGAAGCCTCTGTGTTTCAAAGCAGACAGTGTTAACAAGTTCTTCAATCATCTGCCTAACTTAGGTCTGCAGAGTTTGAAAGAACTGAAGCATAAATCTGGCCAATGTTCTCTATATGAGAGAAAAATATCTATTTTCTTGCATATTCTAATGAGCCTAATAGAAATACAATAAGGCTGTGACGAAAAATAACGATTAGTAAGTGCATACCAAAAAACTGCAAGAAGGTGGAAGGAAACCACCATAAAAGGTGTGATGGCAGGATCTGTTTGAAAGATTAGTTCAGCAGGCCCATGTACCTTATGTACCTTGGAGGGTTGAAGGACCTCTATACAGAGGTCTTGTATTTTGCTGTAGGTCTAGTGAATCCTAGTGAGTCCTTGCATGCTGAGGACTTGCATTCAGTCCAGCATGCTGAGGACTGAACTGCCTTATGTTTCTTTCCAGGACTCATAGGGGCCATAGTAAGCAGTGTCTCATGCTCTTCTGCTTGGAGACACTGAAGCAGAAAGCAGTTCCTCACAGCTGAGCTTAGTGTAGATCACCTCTACTCTTAGAGTAGTGAGGAATAAAGGAAATATTCTCATCCTTTCTAAAAACCCTTATGGGGTCAAAAAAGTGCATGTGGGAAAAAAATAGCCATTTCTGAGCAATTAATAATAATGCAGCATTATTAAAGAGAAGTATAATAAACACAGGGCCTGGAATGAAACTATTTCTACAACATTTAGTACAGGCTTGTGCTGCTGAGAGATGCACCACAGATAGAGAAAATTCTCCCCTCAACTCACCACAACTGATACAGCAGTCTAACTTTAAAATTTCTTAATGTCTGGAATGTTGTAGTACAAATGCTAACAGTATCATCAGTAGAACTACCTTGATGACCAGTAACTGGTTTCAGTTTACTTACTACCATTAAGAAGTAAAGAGTGATTTTTTTATTCTTACTGCCTGTTAAAGTCAACCTGGATAGAGTGATCTATCACGAGATCAGCAGGGCAGATAGGATTGATTTTTTCAGGGTCCCCACCAAGCTTCTTCACAGCATCACGCATTGCAGCAAAGTCAACCACAGCAGGCACCCCACTACAACAGAAACAAAATGGGCATGGTGAAACAATTTGAATAAGAGGGAAAAAAAACCCAAAAAACAACAATCCCAAGGTGCAAAAACCAATCCCAAGAACAGACAGCTACTGTCACATACAAAGCCAACTGCTTTCCTCCATCTTCAATGCAAGTAAATAATGGGTAGTAACCAGAACTTCTGGCATTTTAACACTTGACTTATCTAAGAGATCATACACTTGACAGTATTTCTTTTAACACAGCTTCTGATGCTTTTCTGAACACACATTCTCAGTTTTCTACTGAATTATGTTTTACCATGATACCTTCAACCAGCTTGGAAAAACCTCTTACATACTTGCCTATCTGATTTTGCCGGCTGCTAAAACAAAAAGACTTCTCTGATGTACTCATAAGGATCTGGCATTAATGAACAACCCACTGAAAAAACTACATTTCTGTAAGGGCAGCCCAAAGCAGGAAGGGTTTATGTCTTCAACTCTGACCATAAGAAAGCTATTACAATTTTTTAAAATATCAGGAACCATGCAAGAAGAGCAGTAAAAGGCTTCTTAGATCCTACTGAATTTTACCTTGAAAATCCTGAATAATTACTAAAAAATAAACAGGAAAAAGGATCCACATTATCTAACCTGGACACAATTACCTGATGTCGTTCAGCACTTTGACACCCCAGGATAAGCTTTTTGTAGGAAAAATAGGAAATTTTATATTGTGCTACCTAGAGGAATTTGAGGGAGGAGGATAGGAGGAAAGAAGCAGAAGAGCTATTTTACCAAGTTACAAACGTTATACAATTGATATGGAACAGACACAAGATCCTTCTACCGTCTTAGAATAACTCAGATAATTAAAGAATAATCCTAACTAGGAAATTAGATAATTCTAAACCAGGACAACCTGAATGTAATTGTTGTACAGCTTTTGGAAAGTTGCCTTGTTCAAAAAGGTCCTCAGAGGCCTGTCCAAGAGCTCATTTCTCAGGGAAGCAGTTGCTCTGCAGACTTATAGGCACATTTTTAAAACTCAGCAGGAGTAGGGGGCAAGAAAGAAGAGCAGTAAGAGAAGGAACAATGTTTGCTTGAAAGTTCAGCTTCCTCTCTGCTCCAGTTTTTCAAAACATTAACAACAGCCAGTGGATAAATAGCTAGGAAATCAGTGCTTCTTTCATTTGAAGTTTTGCCAGTTTTTTCTAATGTCTTTAAAAGTTGAGCGGTACCAGGTCTCTAGCACTTTGACAACCTCTGTGAAAATGCAAAACAGAGGGTATGACAGCTAAGACACTTCACCATTGAGGAAAAAAAACAACTGGCAGCGTAGCTGCACTGGGCTTACCATGGATGTACTAAAATATTGTATTAAGACAGAGGACAAATATACAAAGAACAGTGAGCAGATCTGCAAGTCAAACGCTATATTAGAACAGTTAGATGCTATTGTTTCACTTGAAAATTGACTTTCCACATTGAACAGGGACTATTATATGATTATTACTGACACCTGAGGACTCACTGCAGTAACAAAGCCCAGTTTTCTGAGTCCATTAGGCAGGAATCGCAATTTGCATTTCTGGGAAAGATAATGCACTCATTTTATCAGCAGCAGAGAAGTCTTTAAAAATATATTTATAACAATACTGATTTAGAAGAGGAGGTATTGATATGGGTTAAAACTGAGAACTGAAATAGATAGAAAATTGAAAGCAAGAGCCCCTGAGGAACAAAAACAAACAAACAAAAAAGAGAGAGCAAGAGAGAATAGACAATACCACCCCTTCAAAGAATAACTTCTAAATACCAAACTTTCTCACTTAGATGCAATTTATCAATCCCATTTTCTTCCCCAGTTTTGTGAAGTTTTGTGAAGATATTTATTTCTCCATCTCAGAAGAGTTTCTCTCAATGCTCTTATTCTGAGTGTTTGCCCCTTCAAGTGTTGCCTGTAGCATGGCATCCAGGAAAGGTGAAAAAGGCTTTTCCAAATATCTCACTGCTATTTTTCCCCTCACCTCATCCCTCAACCCCAAGCTGACCATTGCTGCACTCTCAAAAGCCCCTCTTCCTTGCTTTGGAGAGCATCAGACTCACGTGAAGTCTTGCAGAATAACTCTTGCAGGCTTAAATGGCACTTCAACATTCTTGTGTTGCATCACTTTCCAGTTGAGAATATTCTCAACATCTTCTTTCTTCACTAGGAACTCATCACAGTTACGGATCGCTGCTTCCAGAAGGATTCGAATGGAAAATGGCAGGCGAGCTGCATGGGTAAGAGGCAAGAAACAAATTCAGTTTTTACCTTAGGGCATATGTCAGCAAGCGCAAAATTCCATGCCTGGGGCAAAAGGTCCCCCCCATATTCTCACAAGGCTTTATCCTGATCCAAACCGCTTTTCCAGCCTCCAGCTTTGCCAGGAGGTCAGTACTAACTGACCTGTTCCACTTGATGCTTTCAGCAGGTTTATTACGTCAGCTTCTGTCACACAGTAGACATCTTTGCTGAGGGACTTTTCCATCCTCCATAGCACAGCTACCCTGAAAACATGCTGTCCTCACCTTATTTTTCTGCAGTTTGCTCAGTCTTGTCACTGAACACAGACATATAAATGTACGAGGAAAAGCATAGTTTTCTACCTGCCATGTTGGAAAGCACAGCTTTAGTGGTTTACACAGTCTCTTCATCTCAAGGGATGGAAGATGAAACTGAATCAAAGTCAGGAGGGTTTTTTGTTATTGCATTTGTTGATCTTCTTTTACTTCAAATTAGAAATATTTAAAGAAAATGACACAAAATACTATTGGAGCAGTCCTGACAGCTCTGCTACAAGGAATGGGTGTGAAGAAAAAACCCAAACATGTCTCAGTCCTTCCTCCTCTGGTCCACTTTAATAACACTTTTTTAATTGTCTCTCAGAATATTTACATTTTAAAAGCTTTTGAGAAGTTTGTTCCAACTTTCTATGCAGGTGCTGGCTCCCAAGACATAAAAGTCACTTAATCACACTGAGACCTCATTAGTGCTCTTGTAAAAAAAAACCCATTTATTATTCAGGACATGTAATTCAGAACAATTGGGGTTGGTTGTTGTTGGGGGTTGTATTTTGGGGGATTTTGTTCATTTGGGAGTTTTGGGGATTATTGTTGTTGCTGTTGTTTCAGGGATTTTTTAGAATCTTCTCCTGCGCCTCCCTGCTACACTACTGCCTTTTTATGCTGGATAGTGAGAATTTCACCCTTTTTCTTGAAAGAATCTGGAGGTTATCATTTTTGGAATGCTGGAATGGATCAACTGATAACACCATATGTGTATTTGCTTTTCACCCACCAAGACTGACATTAATTGCTAACTTATTGGAGCCTGTAATGGATACGCTTTGCCAACATTCAGAGAAAGTGTTCCTCCTCTTGCTCCCTGAATTCTCCTTAATCACCTGTTTCCTTTTGAAACACCAAACACCCACCATATACAACTCTAACCTATAGATACTCACCTCCTAAGTCAATGGCACAGACACCAAGATTTTTACCAGCACCGCTGAAAGATTGGGAAATGTCAGAGGAACTAAGGAAAAAGCTTCCTCAGAAAGGATTCTGTGTTTTTAAAGCTGAAAAAAATCTTTCTGGTTGGTTCAGTCATACATATCAGTGTTAGATCCTTTCCAGCCTTTAGCAGTATAAGAAAATTTGTGTTCTTAGTTTTGCCTAGCTCTCTTCACCCACTCAGGAAAAACAAGACTGCTGTGTGCTCAGTATGCTGGGAAAAATACTACTGTGATCATGCCAACATTTCTGTCGTTCTAAATTTCAAAAACTAAATTTTGCTAAAATTTTGTTTTCAAGTTCCGCCTTTTGAATTCATAGTTCTCTCCAAAGACCAAGTATCATCCAATGTGGCAAAGTCTGTTCAGGGTCTGTTCACCAGTATTAACAAAATGGTTCTCTTATGTTGTCAACATACCATATCTCACATCTTCCAATTTGCTTAGATTAAAGAATTTCTTCAGAGGCTGTTTCGGGTCCAGCGGCTCCACAATCCTTACGAAAGGGTTGCTCATGGTTGTTGAAGACCGTTAGTGTCCCTAAAACAAAAGAAAAATCAAGGACATTTTCATGACACATGTCCTGCATACAAAGTACACGTCCCACAGTTTACAATGTATCTATCCCACAAAGGCCTGTACCAGAGAAAAAGGTACTGTCAGTCATTCCCCTTCCACTGTAAATCTACTTGTAACACATCCTCAGAGATAAAAAGTCTGAAGGAAGATAGGAGTATTGGGGAAAATACAGATACACCACATGGTTTAGAATCATAGAATCTTAAAAGCTGGAAACAACTTCCAAGATCATCAAGTCTAACTGCTAACTGAGCATCACCGTATCTACCATTAAACCACATCCTCAAGTGCCACATCCACACACCTTTTGATGATGAATCCATCACTTCCCTGGGTAGCCTATCCCAATAGCTGGAATAGATTTTTCCTAATATCAAATATAAACCTCCCCTGGTGCAGCTTGAGAACATGTTTCATCCTGACTCTAGCTGCCTGGGAGAAGAGACTGACCCCACCTGGCTACAGACTCCTCTCAGGGAGTTGTAGAGAATGATAAGATCTCCTCTGAGCCTCCTCTTCTCCAGGCTAAACAACCTCAGCTCCCTCAGACACTCCTCATAGAACCTATGTTCCAGCCCCTTCACCATCTTTGTTGCCCTTCTCTGGACACAACTTCACAAAGAAAATCCAATGTCTTCATTATTCTCTTCTTTATGCTATTTCTAGACAGTCATTTGTGCCTCTGTGATTCACAAACCACCATGGCAACACAGTCCTGTTTCTTAAGTGTGTTGTGGTTTAATCCCAGGCAGCAACTAAGCACCCACAGCCACTCCCTCACTCCTTTCTGGTGGGAAAAGGACAAGAATCAGCAGCAAAATTGAAAAAATTAATGGGTTGAGATAGAGGTGGTTTGATAGATAAAGCAAAAGCTAGACCTGCCAGCAAAGCAAAACAAGGAATTCATCCACCTCTTCCATGGGCAGGCAGGTGTTCCAGCCATCTCCAGGACAGCAGGGCCCCATCACACCTCACGGTGGTTTGAGAAGACGAACGCCATAATGCTGAACATCCCCCTCTTCCTTCTCCTCACAGCTCTTTATGCCGAACATGATGCCATATGCTGTGGGATACCCGTGGGTCAGCTGGGGTCAGCTGTTCCAGCTCTATTCCCTCCCAACTCCCTGCACACCCCCAGCCTCCTCACTGGTGCGGTGGGTGAGGAGCTGCAGAGGCTCTGTGTAAGCCCTGCTCAGCAGGAACTAAAACACCCCTGTGTTAGCAACCCTGTTTCCAGCACAAATTCAAAACACAGTCCCATACTAGCTATTAGGGACAAAATTAACTGTATCACAGCCAACGCAAACAGAAGTGGTGTTGATCTAAAGCTAAACAGACAGACGTTAGCATTCAAAATTAAAAACAACTAAACAAAACCAGAAAACACTATTGTTTTGAGACAAACTATTATAGACTAAGATTACAAATGCTATCAGAGACAAAAAGAACCCTCCTAATTTCAGGAAGATTTGTTAGGGTCACCACCAAAAAGAAAATCTATATAGGCTCTTGTTCTAGGGTAACTTTATGATGCTTGTATCCCCAATTGTCTGTTCTGTTTGTGCTGTATATTGAGTTTTATACCTTTAAAACTGGTTCTGGGAGCAAAACAGAAAAAGAAGAAGCATGGAGTTTGATTTGAAAAAAATGCCTGACTCCTACATGTTCTCTCCTCCTGACAGTGTGTTTGTCTGAGGCATGAACAGCAATAAGACAGGGATCTCTTGTGCTTTTAGTTAGTTTTAGCTAGCTGATGGAGAGAAGTTCCCTAGATTGTTTTTTCCCTTTTTTTTCTTAAGACTCTTTAAATCTGCTCTGGACTGAAAAAGTTCAAAGAAGCACCAAGCACTTGCACCTGTGGCCCACTGAAGGCTAGACGCCCAGAAGAACTGAAACAGATAAAAAACTAAGCTGAGCTACACTCACAGCAAAGACTTTCTCAGTTTACCATCTCTCTTCAGAGTAATAAAAAGTTTTATTGTTTCATATTTTTCATTCTTTATGCTTGCAAGCATTTTATTTGTTAAATAAATAGTTTTTTCCACTTTTCTCCAAAGAAGTTCTTTTCCCAAACCAGCTAAGAGAAGAGGCCATTTGAATTTACTTTCTAGAGGAACCCCCTTCAAAGGTTTCCTCCCAAATTTGCCTTAAATCAAGACAGCTCTCTTGTAAATATCATTTTAGTCTGAGATATTTTCTTTTTTTTGTTGTTGCTTACTGATTTATTGGGGTTTGTGGCTTAAAGGTTTGCTGGATAAAGCATTTGTCTGGGACCTATGACTTTTAGGTTCACATACAGAAGTTAAATGATCCTGAGATATTTCCCATATTGAGGCCAACCAGCAGAAAGGGGCCTAAATTCACTGCAGAAATATCTCTTAATGTCCAGAAAAAGCTAACCGTATGCAAACTACTTAACAGAACACTTCCTAGGACACATTGAAGACCTGAACTCTGCCCAAGTCTCTCCTGGAAGCATTGGCTTAGGCCAACACATGCCAAGGATCAAGCTAACAATTTAACAGTGAGAACAATTCTCTTGCACAGCCTGGCAACATTCCCAGTCACGATTAAAATTTTTTAGAAGAGAGATAATCACAGGCCTGATTTCTAGATCTGTTGATGTATTCCCAGAGTACTGTTCCTGTCTTCGTTCAAGTAGTTTTATCTTCCCTTGTCCCAGTTTTTCAAACAAGCAAACTCACAACAAGGCACAACAAGACAGGCCTTGGTGACTGGTGCAAAAAGATGCAGGAGGTCCAGTATTTGTTAAAAACAGGCAAAGCAAGGCCAAAGAATTAATTTATCACACTTGCTAGTTTCATGGAATATTCAGGAAATACTACTATGTGGAACATATTTATGAGGGATTTTTAAAGTATTCCAATATTTTCAAAATTCAAAATTCATGTATTTAGAAGACAACCAAGGAGAAACAACAGAAATGGTAACAAAAGAAGGTCTAGGGTATAAAGCAGCAAAATAATGCAAGAGAAAGAAAAAATTCCAGAATTCCTTTAAAGAAAACAATGAATGTTTCTAGATAAAAAGCTGAATGCCCAGGGAAGCTGGAAAGTCGGCAAATGAACACACTGCAAACACACACACAACTTCAAATGTATCACCTCTCACATTTCCATTGACAAGTCATTTTCTGAAACTCCTCTTCCCAGCTCTGAAGATACTCACCCTGCACACAAGCCCCTAAAGTTTTAGGTGTCATGATATTTAAACAGCATGAACTACTAGCTATTCCTCTAAGCAAACTCTGTGCTTCTACAACTGAGCATAATCAAAATTAATTTCTTCCTTCCTC
Source organism: Phylloscopus whistleri (assembly GCA_017589585.1). Taxonomy (NCBI): domain Eukaryota; kingdom Metazoa; phylum Chordata; class Aves; order Passeriformes; family Phylloscopidae; genus Phylloscopus; species Phylloscopus whistleri. The sequence continues at coordinate 1,669,205 of JADMLD010000620.1, forward strand.
TTCTTGCCAGCTACCCTCTTGTTAAGATTTACTTTTTTGCATTCCACTATGAGAACTTTATTTTATGCATATCAATTTCTCATGGGAAAGTCTACGAGTAGCTGTAGATAGAAAATATTCGGATATCCCCTGACAGATAAAGCAGATCATTAATTTGATATGACCGTGAGTCCACTGTACTCAGTTCACGTATTCTCATCCAAGTGTAAATTGCAGCTTGAATGTTTTGCATCCAAGTCCACATCTTGGCAAATCACAGCAGAAATTCAAGATGCTATGACCCATTATCTGCATTTTATGATTACGAGACATCACCCTCTTCCCTGAACAGAGGTTTTTAGTTCACAGTATGAGATACTTCAGTACAAATCTCCTCTCATCAGTGAGTTCCAAAAATAAGCCAAACTGTGGGCTGACCAAGGCCTAATCACAAGTTCTTTTCATCTGCCTGGTCATACTGATACGAACAACACTGTTACAATCTCGAAGCCATTCAGAAACACCTGAAAAGAGGTAAAATCTTTAGAAAAAATACCAACTAGCAGCATTGCTGTAGCAAATTTCACAGAACCAAGGAAGCCTCAGTCATACCAACTACTATTTTCACACAGTAAATTATAAACCGAGCAGCCACAGCACAGACTTCTGAACCAGTGATTTGCCAAAAAGAAGTCTGGGGGCAATAATCTGCATGCTGAGCATACCAAATCTTTTAAAGTCATCCACACCATAGATACACCTTTGTACCTGATGTACCTTTTTTCTTAACTTGATACAGGTTAACCTGTGATTGCAGCACAGAATATTTATTCATGCTTTGCAGGCACTGAAATGTAAATATGCAAACATGGGGGAGCAGACATCTGTCTGGCTGGAACTCTGGAACTGGTGCAGCATGCACGGTCACATGCGTTGACCATGGGCAGTGCATGACCACATCAATATCTGCTCAGACATACCAAAACAAGCACCTGATCTTCTGCCCAACAACCTTAAAACTGTTTGTGTGGAGATTACATTAAAAAATGTGGATTATTCAAACCTGAAAATGCAGAATAGGATTTAAAAAGGAGCATCTCATTACTGACACAGACTCACAGAATATTTTTGAGTTGGAAAAGACATACAAGGATCACCAAGCCCAAGTGAATGGCCTATATGGTGTTCTAATCAACAACCTTGGCATTATTAGCACCATGCTCTGACCAACAGAGCTAATCTCAGGGTACTGGAACTTTCTTAAAGGGTTGCATGACTTGTATGAAGTGTACCAGACAAACAACAGCCTTATTTTAGCCCTTCCTTAGTGCCTACTATTAAAATTCTGAGAACACTCACAATGTGGCCCACACTAATGTTGATCATCTTTGAATCTGAACTTCCTATCAATATCATGTTCCACTCACCTTGTTATATCAATACAGTAGCTTATTACTGTGCCACCACACTCAGTCTCTTGTGAGAATACACCTCAATTCCCCCAGACTGCTCACCATCAGCTCACCACAGAAAGTCTGATTTCTCTTCTTTCTCTCTCCCTCGGAGAAGCAGAAGTGCAGAAAGATTGTAACCATGAATACCAGGAGGGGCAAATTTGGGTAAGGCCATAACTTCCCAAATATAAAAAAAAGGAAGCTGTTTTTTGCAAATGCAACATCTTTCTGTTTAGGGTAGAGAATGAACCCTTGGCCACAATAGCTGTCTCTTGTTGTTTGTATTCCTATATATGACACAGGACAGTTCAAATTTCTCTGGAAACACAAGTTTTACACTGTGATACTCTAAAAAAGCTTTTAAACAAACAAAATCTTAGTACACTACTTCTCCCTTCATCTGTATTGAGTGTGCCAGCAAACTCCCCTTTTACCGTGAGACCTCTGATGTTCACTAGCACCAGAAGATCATTACAAAGATGCCTGCTGGCTGTACTGTCTGAGAGGATCTCTCTGGTGTCCTGAAGAGCACACCATTTGATGATCATGACATAAGAAACATGCACAAATCCAAGGGGACAGAAGGAAAGAGGTGTCAGTCCATCCTCTTTCTGTGTCTTCTCTTATTTGTTCATAAATAACATGAGATACATTCAAATTATATTAAAGTCTCCTGTGGATCACCAAAAAAAGGATTTAAGTAAGTCACTTAAAATCTTTTCTTTAAAAAAAGACAAAAAAACCAAAAACATTCTCAGGAGACTTCAATATATGTTGTATGTCTGCTTTCAAATCTTCAGCTGTTGTACCTTTCTGAGTATCTAACATAAACACAGTACTAGTCACATCACAACAACATAGACTGGAAAAAGACTTAGTTCAGTTTAAAGCATGTTCTTGATTGACAGTGACTCCTTGACTCTACTTTAGATCCCTTTAAAAGCAGTTGTGTAACTTGGAACAATGACAACAAATAAATTTTACTGAAATTAGTGGAATTGAGAAAACATTGCAATATATCCCATAATTTTGCATTTGCAGAAATTACTTCATGAAGATCATGGAGAAGAAAAAAGTGTATTTAGCCTCTTGCTATACCTGAGAAGAAGTCTGAAAACTGTTGTAGACATCACTTTATAACATACTATTCTACTCTCTTCAGAGTTGAAGGCGAAACTGGACACAGCTAGTCAGACTAAAACCAGCAACCTCACATCACAAAAAAAGAGATTATTTTTAAAAGCACAGCTGCACTTCCAGTCATTGACTGTAAACAGATCCATACTATCAACAGTATGCATTGTTTTGGGGTTTTTTACCGATATCACAGTATCCCACTCATCTTTCACCATCCAGAAAGAGAAAACTGTAGCACATGGAGTAGTTTCCTACAGACGTGCTGATAGTAAACCATGCACTTTCTGTAGTACACGACACTAGTGTTTACAAAAGACTCACAATTAGTAATAATCACATTTATTACGGAAGTACTTGATGACAACCAAAGATACAGATTGTTTGACCTGCAGAAAGGAAAAAAGGTTCTAGATGAGACAACTTCTGTCTAAGCTTCAGGCTATAAAGTAGGAACAGAACAGCCTTGGTTATTTAGCATTTTAGTACAGATATATATTTCATCTCACTTGGAGAAACATGTTTCCATAATTGCTTTTTCTATTCTATCTTTGGTTTCTTAGTTACTGTCTTCCCAATTATGAAAGAATGCCTATGTTAGTAATGATAAGAGGTAAAATTTAGACACCACTTCGTGAAACTAAACACCTAGTATCTTAACTAAAACAGATTTCAAGTAGTAAATGCTCTTTTTCCTGAAATGTGGATAAATTCCTGGCCATTGCTGGGAAGCACACACTCAGCAAAGAAGCAGTTTAATTTGAACATTTTACTAGACTCTAGAAATGCTAAAAAAGATTACACTTGGGCAAAGACACAATTTTATCAGTCATCAAGAAAAAGTGGAAGGCTTAAACTTGCTGGTACTTGCAGGAAATTTGTGAAGAAACATGACAAAATATGATGTGTCTATGATGAAACTTCCAACTGAAAAGCAGGGAAAAAAAGGGTGAGCTGGCAGGACCACCATGGTAAAAGTTCTTGCCTAGTGATAAGGCAGGACACAGGCAATATCCACGGCCATGCTTGAAAAATGAAACATTTTTCACCCATGCTGAATCTGATCTTGCCACCTTCTGTTGCAATTATCACTCCTACATCCACATGTTATTTCCTTGATTTTGTCCACTCAAATGACTACCACTATATCTACCTGTACTTAGCTGCCAAGTTTGCAACAAGCATGTCTAAACTGCAAAAGCAGGCAACTTAAAAAATCTAAGCAGAGCTGCAGTAGGGCAGGAGGCTACCGAGTTATAAATTCTTCATCACAACATTGAGCATGCACTTTGTGACATTACTAACAGTTATATACAGCTGATAAGCACTTCTTTAATAAAGGGCTATTGCTCAATTCCCCTGAGCCTCTAAAACTTATATAACTCTTCTCATAGTTTCACATTCTACTCAGCAGGGAGCCTCCATTAAAAAATTGATGACTAATTCCAGTTAACCTAAGTTATAGATGGCACAGCCATGAATAAAGATCTCTAAGCAGGTCCAGCATGTAGGAACTTCCATCATGTTGGGATTGCACCATGTGCTGTGCATGCCTACCTTGCCCAAAAACCAAGAGGGGAGAATACCCATGTTAAGCATGTTGATAAAAGTCTGCATTTTTGATATGGAAGGGCAATCTCTTTGCTATCAGTTAGATGTTTAAAGTAGTAAAATTTCACTAAATAAATCCATCCATAATTCAAGTCAGTTTAGAAAGAAAATCCTAATAAATACATTTGTGTTCAGGATTTATTTTTTTTTTCTTTAGTTTAAATATCCAAGTTGCCTAAGAAAAATGTTTTTGTTACACTGGGTAAATCAACTAACAGATAGAGATGACCAGACACATGACAACACAACAACAAAAAACCCCACCTGCCCACAAAAAATGGCAAAACCCCAACCAAACAAACCATGAGCAAAAAAACCCTCAAGCCCACACATGCCCCCAGCATTTGGATAGACTTCAACACCAGAAGTAGAACAAGCAGAATCTTGTTTTATAAAAAATATAAAATGCCATAATTACTTTTGGATGTACAAAGAACAGATGAGTGCAATTACTGTTGCAATAAACACGGGGTTTTTGTTTTCATTTAGAGAAGCTCTCATTATTTAAACTTACTCTACCTGTGGCAGATAAGGCCACTGTGTAACAAATATACACTGTTGCATGACTGCTAACAGACAGTGAGGTTTCAGTGGTTAAAGAGACTGGAGAAAGAATCTTTGTGTTTCTTTGTTACAGAAAAGTCCATCATTACATACAGATCTTTAAAGAGAAGCCCATTAACAATTTGATGACTGAGCAACTATTCTGCTGGTATAAAGTAGATCAGTATTCCACACTGGAAAAAATGCACTAATACAAAAAGAAGAGTTTCTTAAATAATCTCTAGTCAAAATTTCAGCGAACCCTTTTCAACTTTAATGCTCAAGAGGAACACTGTACTGGAACAAAAAGAGCTTTGGATTGCAGATGTTCCTGCTTTCTCCTGCTGCCTGAAACTTTTGACTGCAATGCCAAAATACTTATTTATTCAGATCCACAAAGTGCCAAACTTCCAACACACTGAATAGGTTACTAATTGCACAGTCCCATAATCTGTGTACTTCATAAGTATTCTGACCATTTCACTTTGTTAGCAATGCTTGCATTGCACATATTGGAGTTGAAAGTTTAGGTCAGAGATCAAGTTTGTGAAATCAAACATTGAGGTCTTAAAGTAACTCCAGCTCCAAGTGAGCTGGAAGTTTAGATGCATGCCCAGTTCCAAAATGTAGATATTAAACACCTTCAAGTCATCCCTCCAGAAAGCCAAATGCTACCTCCTCCCTCACTCCAACACAGGTACTGTGCACTTACAGCTTCAAGGGACAGTCAAAACACTTCTCTCATATAGATCTCACCAGCCTTTAGTAACCCAGGCAAACACACATATGTATTGTGCTTTCAGACAGCCTCTGAAATGCAATCTAGTCTTAACAAAATCCAGATCATAATTAAGCAGGTCTAAGTGTCAAGGGAGTGCTTTGTCAGCACACTCACCACTGAGTGTTGCAGATAAAAGTAGAGACTAATTTTCCTTTTTTGCTACAGGAAAATGAGCAGCGCTACACCCGAGAATAAAAGGAAGCTTATCTGGAGACTACCAAACACTGAAAAATTAAGTGTTGAAATTTTTTTTCCCACCTCCTGAAAGAGCAACTCTGAACTTTAACCCACTTCCTACCTCTATACAAGCTTGCTGCTTTTTTACCCTATGCTTGTAGTCTCAGACTGCTCATTAACAAATATGCAATTTGGACCAGTTTTAACAAAGAACTAGCTTTCAGTGTTAGTTAGAAAAAACAACCAACGTGGAAGTGCTGCAAGAAGTGTGAATACAGAGCATATGTACAAAGATTTGGTCTGGAATTTTGGTTCAATTTCACAAGGCAGGATTAAAAGACATCTCAGTGCTGGTTTGTTAGTTTCAAAAGGTTCCTGTGAAGGGTGAAGAAATGCAGCAGAGGTGCATGGGAAAGGCAAACAAAATGAGAGTATTGTGAATCAGCTCTGTACTCATGCCATTACGATTATACCAGCTCTATAAACTGCTCTCTCTGCACCTTGAAAACTCCTTTTCTGCAACTTGAAATCTGAACTGTTTCAGAGCTACAGAAGATCTGTAGGTGGAAGGATTCCTTTCAGGATGAAGAACTGATGAGAGGATTACTTCTGTTGTGAAATAATTTGACACTGTGGAGTCCTAACTTTTCACACCATTTCAAGACAAATCCTGAGTTTGTGGTCTGGAAATAAAGATAATTTTCTCACACCAACAACTGCTACCTGCAATCTCAGCAGCTATTCAACTATTTGTGTAGATGAATCCAGCTTTCAAACACCCACAGCTTCAGACTGTAAGGAGAACAAGTGTGTGTCTGATACAATTTCACGAGCTCAGACTAGCTGCTAGCAGAGTTTACTGGCCAAGGAGGCAAATTAAGTTCCTCTAAACACTTTAAAATCAACATTTTCATAACATTTTCACACAGCTGGGTAGAAAAAAAAAAAAAAAAAAAAAAAACCACAAAAAAACAAAAACACCAAAAACCCCACAAAACCAAACAACCAAAATTAACACCCTCTTTCACAAGCATTTGAAGTCCAGAGAGAAAGAAGGGTGCTAAATTACAAACATGATATGACAAAAACCTGCAGTTTGAAAACCCTATGATCTATTTAATTCAGCAACAGTCTGCATGACATAATCTGTAAAGCACTGCTAAGTGAATAGTCTTCTTTTTATGTGGAAAGCTTCTCCAGGAATGTCTTCTATCTTATAAAGGCTGTGATGAATATTGACAGTTTTCCTAATAACTTCTCACACACACCACAGATCCTAGAAGGCACAAGACTCAGCCGCACTTCCTACTCTATGCCCATTACACTCCTCTTACTTTCTTTGAAGCAGTAACAATCCCCAGAAGTTTATTAGGACATTCTGATGAAGCACAATTGCTTTTAAGCAAAGCATTACTAAATAAACATTCCAGTGTTAATATTTCTCTAGGGTGGTCTTCCTTTACTTCTGTTTTGTGGATTGATAAAGCGAGTCTGAACAATAGCAACAACACTGAGTGCTCAGAGATATTAATTCAATTCCAATTGTTTGGAGAGAGAATCCTCTGTTTTAGACCTAGTTTCCTGCTGATACTAAAAAATACTAAAGTCCAGACCTCTCCATCTTCCCCTTTCACTTCTCCCTCCCCGCACCTTCGCTAGCTTTAGAGGTGGAAACTAAATATTAAAGTACAACCCCTAGTTAAAAAATAAATGGGAACTGTGGTGATGTTATGAAACACGGAAACATACTGAACATAAACATGGACTGATCCAAACATATACCTGATCCAGGTATATTACTGAAACTCGGCATCTCCACAGCCACAGTCCTAAGTCAAGTTAAATTAGAAGGCAAATACCTGCATCTGTGCTTTGACCTCCAGAACTGTTACAGAACAACTGCACCTGCTGTCTGCGCCATGAACAAGAAACAGATTATTCTGTCACCCAAAATTATTAAAACCTGGCACTTTATAGGTACAACCTTCCAATTATTTTCTTCCATCCTTTCCCTGTCTCACTTATGTTGCAGATCTACTGAGGTTTTTTGCAACACAGAGGCGTTGTGCCGTGTGCTTGATATGTATACTCTGCATTATCCTCTACTATTCAGATACTACTGATATAACAATACACAAGGCTCGAGTAGTTCCAGGAGAAAAACCAATGTTAAAGCTTCACCTACATGAGGACAGGGCAGCACAACCTCTCTTCCACGCCCGTTCTTCTCCAACTAAATCTATTCCTCTTTCTCCGCTCTGCAAAAAGCCGCCCCCCGTACGCGCTGTGAGGCGGCCCAAGCCGGGTGTCGGAGATGACCGATTTCACCAGCCGGGGCCCGGAGCCGCGGCGGGGGCCGCACAGCTCGCCGCTGCTGCTGCTGCCGCCGCTGCTACGAGATGGTGCCTCACAGGGGCTGCTCCGCCAGAGCCGCCTTCCCTCCGCAGCGTACAACGACCCTTTCCAGCCGCCACCGCAGAGGCCGGCCCGGATCCCCCGTCCCGCCAACGGGCCCTGCTAGCCGCCGGCCCCCGCCCTCCACCCGGCCCGCACCCGTCCCGGCTCTGTCCCGAGGGGCGCCCCTCCACCCTGCCACCTTCCCCCGCCGCCGCCGGGAACGGGCACGCCGCGGCCGGGGAAGCGGCTCCCAGGCAGCCGAGCCGCCGGCGCCGGGCGGGAGAGAAGCTGGGCGGCGGGGGCCCGCACTCACCGGGGAGCGAGGAGCACAAACCGCCGCCGCCGCTCGCCGTCAGGGGCCGCCGGGCGCAGGGAGAGGGAAGGGGCGGTGGCGGGCGGGCTCCGCCCCGCGCCCCAAGGCCAGAGCGGCGGTGGGATGGCCGCCAGCCGCCCGAGCGGGAGGCGGGAAGGGAAGGACGACTAGCGAGCGGATGCCCAGTCGGGCGGCGGGGGCGCAGGGTGGGTTTCCCCTTCCCGCCCGCAAGCCCTGGCCCCGCAGAGAGCCGCTGCTTTCCTCGGCCAGCCCCTTTCCCTGGATATAGGAGGAGGAGAGGGAGCGCTATGAGTGTGGAGGGGTGGGTAAGAGGGTGGTACCGAGGTCAAGGCCAGATCTGCTGCGGGCAGAGTCGTCGGAAAGACGGGCACTGTGTGACACGGGCAGCGGGGTGTGGGCAGAGATGTGCCTTGTGCCGGCCGTAAGTGCGCCACGTGCTCACAGCCCGAGCTCAGGCTCCGGAGAAGTCCAGAGGTGCTGTCAGTGAAGCCTGGGCCCGGAAGCGAACAGGTGTCGCTCGGAACACCACCTGACACACAGTTCTGCCTCCTCATCCTCGTGGCAGTGCAATAGGAGTGCGACCTCCTGTTGTTTCTCCTGGCAGGGGGAGAGCTGACTGGCCTGGCTGTTGGCAGAAACAGGCTGTTACTTAGAAGCTGGTGAAGATCAATATAATGACGTCAATATTAGAGAATGAGAGCAGAGGACATAATTTACATCACTCTCATAGCCGAGTGCCATGGAGAGTTTATCAGTGTCCAGCATGTTCCCAGTAGAACAATAATAGTTTGAGCCTGAATAACGTTGAGGAATACATTCGGTGCAAGTAGTTGGGGTGCAGCTGCAGTGGGAGCTGCACGTTGAGCTCTGAATAGCAGAAGTCAGAAGTAAGAGGCTAGAAACTGGCATTGACCCAACAAAGGGTGCAGGACTCTGTAGGACTCTGCAGGACTCTGTAGCCCAGCTAGGTGAGCAGACACTGAGAGGCACAGCAGGAGACAATGGTTCAGCTGGAAGACCCCAGACTTTCACATGCTTAGACTGTGAGGGTATAAAAATCCGGGGTTTGCTTTGCTCAGGGTCTCTCCTCGGAGACACTAGCTTGAGCTGTTATTTTGTCACTGCACCATGATTAAACCATTGTAAGAATCCAGGAGCTTGAGACTCTGCCGTGGGAAATCTGGGGTCCAGCCCGTAAGGAAACCTGGTGTGACTGGGTGAGAGTGGGGTGTGTAGGGAGTCAAACAGGGCACTCCTCAGTTCACTGGAGCCACCCCTTGTGAAGTGACCTCCGTTCCAGCCCACGTGGTCTGAGTGTGCCTGCCAGATTGATTCCTGGATGGTCAGACAGGAAACTTTCTGTAACAATTAAGTAAACTAAAAAGTATCTAATTCCAGGAAAATAATTGTATACATAGTAAAGAGGGTGTAAGGAATGTAAATACTCTGCAAGTCTTGGTAAGGTCTTGGAGAGCACTGACTAGGAGACATGCTAACCACTGACAGCTGGAGTAAAACAAGATCAGTTATGTTTTGTTTTTACCTGAAGAAAGCTCAGGCTAAGAGGAAACTGAGTTACTTGCTGGCTTTGCTGTACAGAAGCAAGTCTCAGGTGAGAAGTACGTAACTCTACTTGTAAAGAAGGATGAAATAGAAAGTGCCCATGATGTCTCACCTGGATGTTTGTGGGTTGGATTCCTGCACACTGACCTGTGCTTACAGATCCTCCTGCCTACATACACTGTCCAGCTGGAACTGTTACACCAGAAGAAATCAGTGGGAAGGACCCCAAGATCTAGCAAACAAAATACATTGAGGTTTTTATTTTTTTTAACTGAATATGGAAATCCTGGATTTGGCATACCTGCTACTTATTTTACCAGAAGAGTTAAGACTTCTAGGAATCCTCTGTAGTTAAACCTGCTATTCTCTGAACTGATACCTCTAAAAAGCCTGTAATCTACAACATACAGTACTTTTGAGTTATTGCTCAAAATTTCTTCCCAGTTGGCCTGTTTTTGTTCAGCATAAATACTGCATAGAGTAATTCACTTGCACTAAGTTCTTCTTTTAGAATTGTATTGGGTTTTAGAACATACAATTTGCTTTACCAAATGGTTAACATGGAACTGGACATTAATTCATAATATTGTTTTCAAACCTTTGGCCAGAGAGGTTCCTAAGACTGAGTTTGGCAGAACACAGTTATGTTTGTAGTTTGGCTTTTGGCTCTTGAAGGTGGAAACCCATCTTTCTACATGACACCACAAAACAGTAGATGATTTTGATGGTCTGAAAAGCCAGAGAATTTCTAAAACCTCATACAGCTTTAAATGTTTCTTTATTTGATAGAAGTTTTTATTTTTGTATATGTTTAACTAATAGTAATAAAACACTTCAAATATGTCCTTCTTTGTGGGATTAAGTCCCGTAATGCTCCTCTGAGTCACTTCCATTAAAAAGAAAATGTAAAAATTTTTATTTGGTTGTTTTTGTTTCTAGCAGAACAGACTTCCAAGGCCCATGTGTATCACTAAGTTTTGAATCATGAAGACAATCCTCCATACCTAGATACCAAAGCAATTGCTGCAAAATCTGATTGACCTAAAATCTCTTGGACAAAAAGCAAAGACTAGTGAAAATAGCAGGTCAGCAAGAAAAATGGGAAATCCATACATCAACTCTGATTTTTCCCAGTGAATATCTGCAAGGTTTGTACTTTCTGTTCTGTGGGGAGGAAAGGCCCCTGAAAATGAGAGTAGAAGGGAAGATTTTATATCCTAGAAAGAGAGGCAGAACTGCTTCAGCCTCTACTGGTTCTTTGTAAGGACACAGAGATTATCACGGGATTGGAAGAGAGGCTGTTCATTCAAGGGTTTATGGCAATGCTGTCTGAATGTTATTGCTGGTGTTTCCAGCATTTAAGCACTTGAGTATTCTTCTCACTGAGGCTGAGCTTACAATAATGTGTCTTATTTAGCACATGACTAAAAATGTGTGAGTTTGTCTTTCTCCCAAGACTGCCAGGAGGTGAGAACTATATTAGATCCATTGTTTGTAAGGAAGAAGTTTACTGAAATGGGTTCTTGGGTTTAAGATCAGATTGCAAGGACGTCCAATAGTTTTCTTGGACAATCATGCATTGTGCTAAATCAGGATTAAAGAAAATTATTTTCTGTTCATGCAGTGAAGATGGATGCAAAAAGGAATAACAGTGCCTTTCAGTGTTGCAGTCATGTGCATCCTAGAGTGCTTTTAGGGTTTTTAATGAAATATCACAACAGATGAGGAACTATATGTCAGTCCTTTGTCCTTTCTGTCTTACTGAAATCCATTCCCAAGAAGCTTGGTTGAATATCAGATTCCTTCTGGAGTGTTCTTTGAGGTTATTCATTGGTGTCCAGGGAGCACATCATATCTGTTCAATTCCCATCTGACTTCTCTGTTGTGTTTCTCAACATACTTCACTCTTTCTGATCCTATCAAGAAGTTACAAATACTTTGAATTCCCAGGAGATGGCTTTCAGCTTATTACAGCCAATAAAGCCTTAACATACAGCAGTAGACTTCAGTGTTGTAGCAATCTTCCATGCAGACTCAGCTGATCACTGAGGTTGCAGCAATCACAGGATTGCTGCAATCAATCTTAAACTGGGCTAGGATAGGGCTGACGGGGAAGCAATAAACTTGAGCTGGCAGCCTAGAGGACCCAGAGCTTTGGAGCTGCCATCAATGAAATGTCTGCATGTGTCCTGCTTTTCCTGGCTTTCTGTAGTATAACGAAAAGGTCCAATGAGATTTGCTCTGGAGTGCTGTGTCCCCATAAACAGCACCTAAGGGTACATCATTTAACATTCTCTGTTCTACAGAACATACGAATTTATATATCCAAATGCATTCAACACTCAGTAAAAGCATTCCTGACTCCAGGAAGCCATCTGAGAATAAACTGAAGAACTGGTGACATGGTAGCTTGCAAGTTATGGCCTACAGCTTGTCCTGAGTACAGGAAACTAGGTTTGGTGGCTTATGAAGGAGTTCATGCTGAGATTGCATTGTTAGTCATGACTGTTTAAAGCTGTTCAAATTGTCAGTGTGCCACAGGAGTACAAGTCTGAAAATAGAGAGTTTGGCAGCTCACAGAAGACCTCTCAGAAATACCATAGTAGATTCTGGTTATTGAAATAAGTGAGAGCATATGGCGTCTCCCTCTTTAATTACGTGACTGTGCATCCGCTAAAGAAAATCCTGTGGTCGGCATATTTTAATAAATATGTTACAATTCGCTTCTGGTCTTAGCACTGGTTTACTTAATTGTCTTTTTTTAAATGAATCTTCAGGAAATTGCAGTAACGTTTATTGAACTTCGGTTTCAGCAGCAAAACAAAGATTTGACTTCTGCCATCTACTGGTTAAACGGGGTTTAGCGGAGGCTCGTTGTCACTCCTACCGGTGAGACGGCACTGACTTGGGAGTTCAGATCGTCTACTTAGTCCCCACTAGAAACTCACACAAGTGTATCGTCAAGGAATAATACTGTTTTCCTGCACAATAAAGGCATTTTTCGACTGTACCACAGGAACTGAAGAAAAGGGACTTGAAGATGGGACTATGTACCCCAAATTAAAGAATAAATTGAGACAAGTAAAACTTTTCACTGTCAGCACTGCACCTTCAGCACCAGACTATGTCATGTTTTGGAGAATTTATTCCAAAGTAGATATCTATGACCATGCTGTACAGAGCATGAGAAAGATTTAGCCCAGCAGATGAGCTCTGAGGCCACGAGCCAGGCTTTCCTGGAGATGCAGGAATCTCTCCAGCAGCCAGAGGAACACAGGGATCTGGAGCTAAGCACGACTGCGTAAGTAGAAGCAGCAGCTCCAGGAGAAAGGGAATTGGTCCCCATCTCTGCCCCTGCTTCCAGTGGAAGGATTGTTCTTGTCCCTTTTGAAAGTAATGATATAAGTCACAGTAAATGCAGAAGTCTTCTTTGACCATCAGTGTATTTCCCTGAATATCTGAAATAATGTAGAGGACTTTAACCAGACTAGATTCCTGTGACTGCTCAATTGAAAACAACCCATATTCAAGACTTTATTTAAACCTTTGGTGCATAGGCAATGTACACAGTAAGCCTGGACTTGTGCTGCTCATAGTTTGTGTTGCAGTTGTACTAACACTCCCTTACTGAGCTCAGGACTCTGATAGAACATGTTACTAATCTGACACAGCAGGATAAAGTGGGGAGTAAACTAATCCAGAAAGCTGGTAGAAGAAACAAACTCTAGAGCCCAGGCAATTTACAATCTAACACGTAGCTAGTCTAAGATAGCAGTTTTCACTTTGCCACTGTACCCGCCTAAAGAACTTGAGCACTGTCACTAACCCTTACCTAAGAGGCATCTGGTCCCTACTACATGCTTGCTGCATGCATTTGGTGACTGGTAAGCATAACAACCTTGGACACTTACTGCAGCACTACCTTTTCATTCCCTGTACTGACTAATAATTGCTTGTAGTTGCTCTGATATCTAGAATTTTGTTAAAAACAACTGACACCTTATACCAAGCAATGGAAAACACACATTTTGAAAAGAGGTCCATATTTTATGCTGCCTATACATACACATTTTGCTCAAAGAGCATTAAAGATGCACAAAAGAGCAGTAGGAATTCCTTTGCTGCACTCTAATGGTAGACTGTTTTTGTGTAACATTTTACTTACTGTTACGCCTGAACATGAGTGACTGTTCTTAACTACTTTTCAGTGAAAAATTAGATACTGCCTATTTTTTCCCAAGATGTTTGTACTCATACTTTGCTTTTGGATTCCTTGATTCTCTCACAGCAAATTAACATGCTGAATAAAACCAGCAATCACAATTTAAGAATATTCCGCTTAGTTGCTTCCAAGGCTTCCTGAACAGAGTAGATCAGACCATCAGATCACCTCTGATACGGCACAGGCAGGATGGATGCTTCCCCAACATACTTTCCTGCCCCTGAGGGCAGAAAGCAAATGCATCGTGACGGATATACCCTGACTGCTAGTGAAAGTGAGAGCACAGAGCATCTCACAAAAGTTGTCTTTTTTGCCCATTTGCAAGTAGTTCAATTCTTTGCACACAAATACAGAACAAGGGGATAACATAGCAAAGAAGACAGGGGTTGGTGGACTTTTTTTACTGTTTCTGAGCACAACATCTAGATGGCATGAGATTGGGAAATCCTCTACTACTGCTCTATATGCAAATAGTACCTCTATTGTTAATTTCTCTTCAGTGAGTATACTGCCTCATTTACCAGAGACCTTAAGGCTGAATACTTAACTTTAATACTGAACTTGGACCTAACTTTAAGATTGCCTCTGCTCTGAGCTCCAGAGTCCTCTCTTATTCCACATAATTCAATGAAATAAACACCTACAAAACCAGTGCTTGCAGCAGCATTCACGTGAATTATCTTTCCATTAATCAACCATGGACTGCACTCTACAGAACCCATTTTAGTTACAAACTGTTATAGAACAGAAGAAGGAAATGTGGTGGTAACCAAGGGTAGCAAATGGGGACTTGGCACGTAACAGACCAGTTTTTATTTTTCACAGATAGAGATACACTGCTGCCCCTCTTTCTGTTTTCTTTATTGCAGAACACAGCAGCTCCAAGTCAGTGCTTTCCTGGTCAGGGGGTGTTTACTTCTGTTCAGCTCTACCAGAGGAGAGCAGTGATCTGCTGGTGAGGGACAGATGGCTTTAGCACAGCATTCCCATTACAGGGGACACCGAGGGTGCACAGAAGAACTGCCCAAGACTGTGCTGGAGCCAGCACAATAGAATGCCCCTTAGCACCAGCCCAGCTGCTGCTCCAAGAGAACATGGGGGGGGCTGCAGGTGTAGGGCTGTATGGCATATCAGGTGCCTCTTCCCAGAGGGTAACACTGGGGAGGTTGAGGTCTGGCTGAGGTGCAGGGCTCAAGTACAGAGCTGCCTGGTGCAGAAGCTATGGGAGAAGGCAGAACACCACACAGCACCAGGGAGGATGAGCAGGAAGGCAACAGGATCCCTCCAAGGAGGTGCCTGTGCAGAGGTAAGTGCTGGAGCCCTCTGCAGCAGTGACGGGTGCAGGACTTTGGTTCAGGCATCACTGCCAGTCAGCCCTGCTGTGCACACCCAGAGAACTGTGCCAGGCCATTGACTTCTCAGGAACCAAGGAGCCTAGACCACAACTTATCAGGACCTAACAGAACCATCCTGAGCAGGACTAGCCAAAACTAAAACTGCTGTGGTTCTACTCCTGTGCCGAGGCAGGTTAACTACAAATCAGCCACATTACACTATAGACATCTGTAGCCCCACCCCGAGGCCATTGAGCTCTCCTGTACAGCAGTGGTCTGCAGCTGTTTAATTACATTACTATTTAATTATCATTCGATAATTGTTAAATTATAATTTTATAATGATTTCATAATCAACAAAACTCTTTAATTCCACAGTGATGTCTTATTTTAAGAATTTATATGCAACAGCTTCTTAAAAGATGGGACAACTAAAATGTTATACTGGACTCTGTAGTAGGCTTGGACTTGCAAGGTGGGAAGGTTGAGACTCCCAAGGTGGAAATGTTGGGAGCTTGTGACTCCTGGCAACAGGAGAATGGCTCCTTTTAGTTATTTAGGTACGAACTGAAGGGACTCAGGTGCAGTAATTTGAAAACAGATAAATGGAAACACGCTTGGTTGGGAAAGACATCTGAGCCCCCCACTAGGACAGAGCAAGTCATGGTGGCTGGAGACTTTACTTTTGCTGATCTCTGTCTCAGAAGATTTGCTCCTTGCTAGGGCCTTTGATCTGGGGTGCTTTTGTCAAGCCCTCAGACCATGAGCTCCTGTCATCCATGTGGGCACCAGTGACACAGCCAAAGAATCTCATGGGTAAGCACACCACTCTAGTCTAGCATACGTGGTATTTCTTTACATCCTTACTGGTGAAGGAGTAGATCTATCCTGTAAGCCAACAGGTTCTGTCAGGCATAGAAATAAATAATGCTCTATATTCATACCTATACACATATTTTAAAAATGGTGGTTTATATACTGGGTTTCTGATACATGATTAAAGTGTAGAATCACAAATTGCAATATGGCTATAACAACAAGACCTGGAAATTTTATTTTCAGAGTGTACAACTCTTACTAAACTTTAACAGCAATCTGTTATTCCATATGTGGGTTTTTCTGCATGCTTTGCATTTCAGAATGCATTAATCTACCCTATTTAAAGGAATTGCTTTCATTTCCCTAGGTCCAGAGACAAAACATAACTAGAGAAGTTAAACTGGCAATCCTTTACAACAAATAAATAAATCAAACTCTAGCTGGTTTTTTGGTTGATTGGTTGGTGTTTTTCTCCCAGAGAAGTGATTCATTAACTCTGACCAAATACCTTACGTACTCTCTCAGGAAGTTACTTGTTCTAAAACTTAAGAGCTGGAAATAAGCTATTAAATATTAAAATCGGCATATTTAAAGCACAAATAACTTGCCTGTCATATCATTGCTAGCTGGCTGGGTCTAAAATTTCAACCTCTTGACTTTGCTATGTTGTTACAGTTTTCTTTACTTTCAGCTCTGATATGGCTTATTATTTACTAAGTCTCAGTTTTGTGACAAATGTATCTACCTTTTTATTAAATACTTACTACTGCTGATATAATGATTTTGGTGAAATAAAGGTATATTACTTGATGGGGTCTCTGTAGGTTTTTTTCCCCCCAAGAGATGGATGAATTTGAACTGAAGGATTTTCTTTTAAGTCTCTGGACCTATGTGAAAAGTGTTCATATATATGAGATATAAACATTAATATGTAATTTTGTTTCGATTATGTAGTCCTTAATGTGTTCCTTATTATAACCTTTATATGAAAAGGTATAGTCTCTTCATCTGGCTAAATAAAGATTCAGTTAAAAAGTTGAAAGACATACCATATCTTATTGCATAACTTGGAACTGACCCAGAACTTTCTGTTGGCTTTCCATAGCAGGACTTCTGCTTCTCTTACTCTGGGACAGTTGGTGCTTTTAACTAACAAGTCAGCACTTGATTTTTTTCTATTGTGATTAGAACAATTGTTTTAAAGACTTTTTTTCAGAAACTGTAGAGCTATTATGAAGCAAAAAAACCCACTAGTTATATGCTAGGTACTTAGGTTTTTTAATTTTTTTTTGTAGTGTGGGTGTAAGAAATCGAACGTCTCTTTTGTTTTCCATTGCAAGACAGAGTGCACCAACATGATCTAATACTTTTGTTGTCTCTTCAGCTGTGAGATTTTGGGAAAAAAAGAAAGGTATCCTATTTCAATGAACATCAGGATTTACTTTTGATTCAGATATCACCAACTTAGAGAGGTGAAAAAAACTGCAAATCTGAAACCTCTCTTGCTTAGGAAGGTGATATTCATGAGCCACTTCCTTTCATGAGCCAAAACAGCATTATCCCTCAATTTCCACATATTGATGTGCTGGTTTAAACCAAATGAAACCAACCCCCCTGTAGCTCTTCTTCCTTGCCAGTTGCCAACAGGAAGGCACAATCAAAGCATCTCCTATATTTTAAATTCTTGGTTCTTAGAAGACACAATTTATTTTAAAATTTCCTTTTCAACCTCTACATATGGTTTGTGTCATTCCTCTCTTCCAATTCCTTGTGGTAATGAAGGGAATTCAGTAAACAGAATTCAACAATATAGAAGATTCCAGTAATCTAGAAAGGCTTTTGCTTATGTCTCTATGGGATAGGTACCATTGGATTTCACACTTTCACACTTCACCAACATGTAAAGGACACATTTTATAGAAACAGAAATTTAGCAAGATTATCTGGCATTTGGGAAGCTATTGACTCCCACTCCTGTCATGTGAATGGATAGATTAATTTTTTCATAGGTCTCTGAGAAACCAGGAAATGGGAAGGCCAGGACAGTCCACTGAAAAACAGCAAAGCTCCATCTGCTTTTCACCCACAACTTCCATATTTATACAGTCTTACAAAATCCTTTCTGGATCCCACCTGGATCTGACATAATTCTTTATTTTCAGGCTTTTTAAAGCTTGCTTACAAATAAATTGCTTAATGAAAGAACTGAGTAACTGAATTTTATCATACTGAGTGTCAAGAGAGCTCTGGTATAATTAACTGTATTCCTTAAAGGATAAAAACACGATGTGATATTGACACCACACCAAACTTACTTAATCTTGTATATAAATTTGGGATGATGTACCAGAACTTTCATTTTTCAGTTGTATCAAGGGCTTTCTATCTGTCACAGTATGTTTTCTCCTTAGCTATAAAGAGTACAGGAAGGTTACAAAAGGTTCAGAAGATCCAAGGTGCAAAGCTTGCTCCATTTACCAAATACACCTCTACCAAGCCACGAAACTTGTAAAAATGACAATTTTCCTGTACTGCCAGTCCTGGAGTTGCGAAACTTGAGTTTAATGAGGTTACAGAATCCAAAGTGCCATAAAATGTTTATCAGGATACAGAAGGAAGTAAATTTTATTTTCAGAGTCCTTATATTTTTTCCTAATCTTGTCTTACTGACCTTGTCAAAACAAAGACAACAGAAGCTAAAAGAATTTTGTTTGTTTGCATCTGTGAGGCACTTCTTTATTAAAAAAAAATGAAGGTATACCTAAGAAGTGGTAGTCTTATCCTGTTTGTTTCACCTTTCAGTTACATCTGTCAAGAAACAACTACTGGATGAGGAAAAAAACACTTCTAACAAGTTATCACATTTGTGACTGTGACAGCTCCACTAATACTACTTTACCTCACTTTTTTTTTTCTACTGTCAAGGGCAGCAGGTGTGCTACATACATGAAATGGAAAGGATGGCTAGCCTTCAAATACTGCTATACTCCATGGCTGCTGGCAGCAGATGTTTTGGCAGACTTGGCTGAAGACAACCATTGGATTGTTTAGGTTGTTTTGACTGGTGATACAGATTGCTCAGAGGTGAGATGGGAAGTTAAAGCACAAAAAGTTTAGTTCTTGCCCCTGTGTTACAACTTATAAATATGTATCTGAAGAGTCAGTTGCTAAAAAATAGCCAAAATCTCATACTTCATTTACATCTCAACTATAAAAACTACCATTCTACAGTCTTCTGTCAAAGAAACCCTGTGACTACCTGCCCTGGTAAGTGATTCAGTAATGTATGTAATTATTTGTTAATTGAATGCATTTTCACCTTTTACAAAAAGATTAATTGATTACATCCTCACGTTTTTGAAACAGTCAGATTCTGATACAATTATAAGGTAGTTTCCCAGATTGTAGGAAAGACTTGTTCACATGAGCTTCAGCTCTCCCAATCTTGGGCCTCTGACTCTTAAGAGGGGACGAACTATTAGATCAATACAAAATAAACACATTTCAAGAGGGCAGGCTATGTTGAAAAGAAAGGCAGGACAGGTCAATGGAACTTCACTTAACCTGCTCCTCTGCTTGACCGCCTTTAGGGTAAAGAGGTTTCTCCTCAAATCCAGCCTGAACACCTAGTTTGAAGATCTTCTCTTTATCTCTTGTCCTCACAGTGTGCGTTTCTGTAAAGAACTTTGGTCCATCCTCTTTAAAACCTCTGTGCCAGTACTACAGGGATGCTCTGAGATCTCCTGGAAACTGTCTCTTCCTCAGGCAGAGTAAGTCCTGCTCCTTCAGCCTTCTCTGCACAGGATAAGTGCACAAACCCCTGACCATCCTCACGGTTCTCCGTTGAACTTGCTCCAGCAGTTTGTTATGCATTTCCTTTATGGAGATCAAAACTGAATGCAATAGTCTAATATTGTAGAGCTGGGGAGACAGTGATAATCCCTTCTCTCACCTGATTATCTGTGTTTCTGGATAGCACAGGATGCTGTTGATCCTGGTTGTTGCCAGTGTGCACAGCTGGCTCATTAAAAACCAAAACACTCAGGATCTTTTCTACAGTGCTACCCTGCTGCTTGTCTGCTCATTTGAAGGTCAAAGAATGTGTGCCCCCGATAGACAATGCTGGTACACTGGTAACAACAATTGAGGAGAAAGCTGAGGTACTCAAAAACATCTTTTGCCGCAGTCTTGAACGGTGACCCCTCTTCCTACATCTCTTGAGTGGATGAACAGCAGGATGGGGACTGGGGAGCAAAGTCTCCCACTCCAAGTAAAGATGAGGTTCATGGCCACCTGAAGAACCTGGACATACTTAAACTCTACAGGAGCCAGTGAGATGCATCCTAGAGTCCTGAGGGAACCAGCTGATGTAATTGCCAAACCGCTCTCCATGACATTTGAAAAGTTGTGCCTGTCAGGTGAAGTTCCAGGTGACTGGAAAAGGGAAAACATTGTACCCATCTTTAAAAAGGGTGGAAAGGAGGACCACTGGAACAACTGACCTGTGGGCATCATCTCTGTGCCAGGGAAGATCATGGAACAGATCCTGCCTGAAGCTGTGCTAAGGCACATGGAGGACAGGGATGTGATTTGGGACAGCCAGCATGGCTTTACCAAGGGCAAGTCCTGCCTGACCAACCTGCAGGCCTTCTGTGATGGAGTGACTCCACTAGTGGACAAGGGAAAGGCAGCAGATGTCATTTGTCAGGACTTTGACATGGTCTTCCACAACATCCTTCTCTAAATTGGAGACAGATGGATTTGATAGGTGAACTGTTACATGGGTAAGAAATCAGTGGCATCCAGAGGGTAGTGGTCAACAAATCTGAGTCCCATACAGTGGGACATCAGTGAACAGTGGTGTCACTCAGGGGTCTGTATTGGGACCAGTGTTATTTCACAGGTGAAGTGCACCCTCATCAAATTTGCAGATGACACCAAACCAAGTGGTGAGGCTGACATTCCTGAAGGACAGGATGCCAACCAGAAGCACCTGCAGAAGCTTGAGAAGGGGCCCATGGAAATACCATGAGGATCAACAAGGCCAAGTGCAAAATGCTGCACCTGGGTCAGGACAACCCCCAGCATCAGCACAGGCTGGGGCTGCCCAGATGGAGAGCAGCCCTGTGGGAAGGCCTTGGGGCTGCTGCTGGGTGAGAGGCTGGACATGACCCAGCCATGGGCACTCCCAGCCCAGAGAGCCAAACGTGTCCTGGCTGCATCCAAAGCAGCGAGGGCAGCAGGGGAGGGAGGGGATTCTGCCCCTCTGCTCTGCTCTGCTGAGACCCCACCTGGAACCTGCATCCAGCCCTGAGGTCCCAGCACAGGAAGGGCGTGGAACTGCTGGAGTGAGTCCAGAGGAGGGAACTGAGATGACTGGAGGGAGGGATGATCTCTCCCATAAAGACAGGTGGACAGAATTGGGATTGTCCAGCCTGGAGAAGAGAAGACACTTAACTGTAGCCCTCCAGTACCAGAGGGAAGCTTGCAAGGGAGCTGGAGAGGGACTTCTTGAAGTCCGCCTCTAGGGACTTAAAGAATAACTAAAGGTGTGTATTGGCAGAACAAGGAGGAAATGGCTTCAAACTGAGAGTAGGTTTAGATTGGATACTATGAAAAAATTCTATTCTGTGAGGGTGATGAGGCACTGGAAAACATCACCCAGAGATGCTGGGGATGCACCAGGCCTGGATGTGTTCATGGTCATGTTGGATGGGATTTTGAGCAAACTGGTCTAATGAAAGGTGTCCCTGCACACAGCAGAAGAGTTAGACAATTTTTAAGGTTCTTCCAACCCCAATCAACCCTTTGATTCTATGATATGATTCATTTCTCCTGTCTGTTCAGGACCCTGCAGATGGCAGGGTAATGACTGTTCCCTCAGCTTGGTGTCATGTGTAAACTTGTAATCACTTGACAATACTGCTTTCCATCACCTTCTCATGATCTTCATAAGCATGTTCAATGCCCAGGTCCCAGGAGAGACCCCTGTAATACTCCTTCCCTTATGGGCCTCCAGGTATGTATGACCAGGTTCAAGTATGACCCATTAACTCCCACCTGCTGAGCTCAACCATCCAATCAGTCTTTTACCCATCTATTTGTCCACCCATGCAGAACCATAATGTTCTACTTTGGATACAAGAATATTGTGGAAGACCAAGTCATAAATCTTCCTGAACTCAAGGTTATACTAGTGTTCCCTCCTACACGGATCTACAATTCGTCGTGGAAAGCCAGCAAGTAGGTCGGGCACCACTGATCATTGTCAAATCTAGTATTGGCTGTTCCTCTCTGTCTTCTTCCCATGAGCCGAGAAATTTGTTCCAAGAGTGCTGTGATTTTTAAGAAGACTAAAGCAAGGATGAGTTGTGGAAGATGGGACCTATCATTATGTGCTTGGACTGATTCACAGTCTTCAGCTGGCACACATCTTCAAACAAAGGGGCTTCACACTCCTTTCCTCTTCCCTATCCTCCTGTATATCTGGGGCTTCATACAGCTCTGTACTATCTTAGACATGTTTTCTAAATCATGTTTGTAGAAGCAATTAGAAATATTTCAAAGCTTATGTCTGCAACTACTCACTCTTTCTCCCACCATAAAAAGTCATATTAGGCTTTCCTTGGTCTCTTAATTATTTGTACTGTTTCTCCTTGAGAAGGTCAAATCCTTGTGATCATAACTACTTTCATATTCACAACACAGACAAGAGATGTAAAGTAAGAGTAGTAGAAACTAGAAGATGCTAAGAAATTTTAGAACTCCGCTGTTGGTCTACAGGATGAGATTACACAATAGGTTTATTACACAAGAAGTTTATTAAACAAGAGGTTTATTAAACCAGCTTATTACATCCTTCACCAAAACACAGATATATCAGAGCCAGCAATAAAAATTTTAACTACCCTTTCTTGTCATTAATTGCTTAATGGAGGTACCTGGATGTTGTTTTGAGTAGCTCAGTGGAGATTCTCAATACAAAGCTGAGATCAAGGACCCAGTCAGGCAAGTTGCGATGCAGACAGCATACATCTATATACACAAAATCCAAAGTGATAGCCTCCTTTCTTGTCCCATCCTACTCCATCCATAATACTTTACCCAACATAATAAGCCAAAGAAACAGAAGTATTCCAGAGACTAGCAACATAGAAACATCCAGGTGTGTAAACATTTTCCAAACTAGCAACAAGAAGGTTAAGTGAATAAAGGACAAAACCCCCTGTGTTACAGAGGAGGGAGACTTGGCAGAGCCCCTTATCTTTTGTCATGAAGTCAGAGATGTTGAGTGTAGAAGTCAAAACCTACGGCAAACCATTTTCTTCTGCCAATGCATCAACACAAAACTTCTTGAGGTGGAGCTTTGTATGCTGTAAAATGGTATGATGATGGGATAGCAAAACCTTCCAGATTACCGTCACGGCAAAAAACTGGAGGGGTCTTACCTCTGAGTCCAGAGAAGGGCAACGAAGACGGTGAAGGGTCTGGAGCACAAGGAGAGGCCGAGGGAGCTGAGGTTGTTCAGCCGGAGAAAAGGAGGCTCAGGGGTGACCTTATCACTCCCTACAACTCCCTGAGAAGAGCTTGTAGCCAGGTGGGGGTCGGTCTCTTCTCTGAGGCAGCTAGGGACAGGAGAGAGAACATATTCTCCAGCTGCGCCAGGGGAGGTTTATGACGGGCGCTAGGCGGAGTTTTCCCTCAGCACGGGCGGTCAGACCCGGGCCGGGCCGGGCTGCCCGGGGAGCGCCGAAGGACAGGCCGGGCGCGGCGCTGAGGGCGCGGCCGGCAGGGGGCAGCGCGCGCCGCCCGCCGGCGCTGCCGGGGCGCCGCCCCCGCCCGCCCCCCCCGCCGCCCCGGGGCGGAAGCGCGGGCGAGCGAGCGAGCGAGCGGCGGCCGGCGCGGAGCGCGCGGAGCGGGCGCCCGGCGGGAATGGCGGACGGGGCGCGCTCGCTGCGCGGCGGCGGCGGCGGCGGCGGCGGCGGCGGCAGCCCGGCCTCCAGCCCGGTGCTGGGCGGGCGGGGCCGCGCCGCGGCGGGGGGCAGCAGCCCGCCGGGCCACGCGTTCCGCAGGGTGACCCTGACAAAGCCCACCTTCTGCCACTACTGCACCGACTTCATCTGGGGGCTGGCCGGCTACCAGTGCGAGGGTAAGGCGCTGCCGGGGCGGGGGCGGCGGGACCTGCCGGGGACGCGTCCGGGACGCGGGGGGGTGGGTGGGGGGAGGAAAAATTGCCTAAACCCACTGCTGATAAAAACATGCTTGGTATCAACAAACTGTAGTACTAAAAGCTAATTTTAAAATCTAATGCAAAACCACAGTACTAAAACACAATACTGAAATACAATAATAAAAATAGTGCATTCCATCACAAAAAGAAGTGTCTAATGGTAGTTATCAAAATTCTAGTAATAGTAAGTCTAATAAGAACGGTCGTAAATTGAAAAAATCAAGTCTGAAAACAACAGTAGTGCTGAAAATTCTGCTCCTATTAAAAATTATAGGAATAAATTCTAATAATAATAATTCCTAACAAAAATAACATAAAATTGGAGATATGTCGTTGCTCACTCCTGTGTGGTGACACCGGTGTGTGCTGTGATCCGGCAGTGCCCCAGCCCATCCTAGGGTAGACACACTGTGAGCCACCAAGCACCCCAGCAGCACAAAGTGGATCCATCCCAGGGTCACCCTTAGCTGCTGAAATGCCTGATCCCATGGAGAATCTGAGACCTGTGTGGAGTTATAACCTTTTAAACCTCGGCTCACACCGGGAAAAGGAGAAGGAATTGCTAGGTTTCCTTGCTGGCCTACACGGCAGCTGAGGTTCTTGGAAGGAACAGAAATAATAACTTGTTCCGATGCAGCGAAATCCACTGGTGTCATAGCAAAAAGAGTGGATCTCTGTGTCCCTCTTTAAAGGAAAACAAACACACTGCCACCAGCAACAAAAAACCCAAACAAAACAGCACAAAACATGATGTCCTCATGAGCATATGCAGTCCAGCTGGCTTGGGTTGCAGCTCTCAGGCCAGGTCCAAAGAGTCAGGTTGTACAAGAGCCTCATTGTTTGGGTGGGGGTCTAACAAGGCTGTAGGTGTAGAACAAGTACTCTGCAGTTCTTGAAATAGGTCCTGCCTTTTGTCATTGCCAGGGGTAAAGAGAGTGCAGGATTAAGTTAGATGGAAGCCACGTTCCTGTGTGGTGCAAAGCACGTCTTGCAAAGATGGTTTTATATTTGCTTAAAAGTTTTCTGAGAGAAGTGTCACTCTGTCGGTATACCATAAGGTCACTGCTTATCCTAATAAGCAAAAAAGCCCCAAGCTCATGATACTTACAACAATGATAATTTCTTTCATTGTGAAAATGCACAAAGCCAGTCTTCCATGGTCTCTTTCATCACTGACTTTATGGGCATCACTGAATGCCCATAAAACTGGGCATTCAGGTGCCAGTTTGCCAGTTAAAGATCAGAATAGTTTTGGTAACGGTAAAGGGTAATGCTAGCAAAATATGAAAGGACCAGAATGTCTGAATTTTTTTTCCGACTCACATATAACATACTTAAAGGGAGTGTATTGCTGCAAATTGCACTTTGTATTTTTTCCTAGTTTTCTACTGCAGTTGATGTTCTGCTCTTCCCCTTTGGCTTTTCCAGCAGAATTCTGGATAAGCATCCTTAGCACCACTGTCTAATGACCATATGCTGATGAGGCACTTCAGGCTGCGTGGTTGAAGTATCTCTTTTAAAACTACATCTGAAAACTTCACCCCAGACAAGTCACCTCTGTGAGGGGTAATACAAGAGGGAGGAAACACTCTCAGGTTTCATTAGCTCTAGCATTCTTTGTTCAGGGTGTGTAGGAAAACCCTGTAATGGCACCTGGCACATCAGTGTCTCCACTGGATGAAGAATAAGAATTGACTTTTTGGCTTGCTTGGTTTTGTTTGTTTTTTGTCCTTTCCTCTGTTTTCAACCAGCTCTGCTTTCCAACAACTTACTGCTAAACAACAAATCTCAAAACCACCTGATGGGTCATTTGCTGATGTGTCTGCTGTTGTCAAGTCCCAAGTTATTTAATAAATGCTAATATGATTCCTTAAACAGTATTTTAAGTGAATTCCATTTAATAGTTATTTCCTTGTCATATTTACCATAGCTAATGGAGTTTGATCATTGCCCTTTAGAAAGTGATAGGTGTGGCAGGCTGTTAAAACTAAAAAGTAACCCACCCAGCTATTAGAGAAGGAAACGTTTGCTGTAGACTTGAAAAACATAGTAGATAATTGCTACCTTCTTTTTTTTCTCTGCAGAGAGTCTAGGTTTGCAGGTGTCATTGCAGCTATCTTTGGACTTTATCTTTGATAAACCACCTACAGGCTTCAACATGAAGCCATTGAGGTGCCTTTTTCTAAGTGGGTTTGCAGTGGTTGCTCTTCCAGATCTGTAGGTTCAGATGTTCAGTCTCCTGATGCTGTTTGTGTTGATATTGCCTGAAGCAGGTTATTACCAAAACAAAAGGTTTCCAATATTTGAAGGGAGCCAAGCATGCCCATGGTGTGACTCTGCCAGTTATTGAGAGGAAAGGAAAAAAGAAATGAACCGGAAAAGCCCACCGCTTATCTGTCATTAGTTTGAGTAGCTGTATGGCCTATGTGACCTGGATTTGTGTTTTGTGATTGACCTTTAGACCTTGGAGAATGGCATCTTCTATGTGTGAATGAGCAAGTTTGTGGAGTTTTTCTGTAAACTTACCAGCTGCTCAGTATACTGGCATGTGTCCATGTGGGTTACACAGCTGTGAAGCAAAAGTACAAGAAAATAGAATGAATTCTCAAAACATTTCTGATTGTGGAGGCCAAGATGGTCCTTAGGTTTTCTCTGTGAATTCCAACAAAATACATGGAAGAGAGATGCTCTGACGCTCTCCATACAAGGGACAAAGCGTCCTGTATCTAATCTGGTTGTTTAAAGTAAGATACTGTTTGTTTCCCACTCCAGTTCAGGGCCAGACCTCTGTCACCAGCACTTTGTATGGGATTGAAGGTACTCCAGGGGAGAATTGCATCTCTTTTGCTTAGACTGGCAAGGTATTTTTACAAATGAGATTTTACAGGGATTACAGTAGTTTTCCTGTGTGGAACAGGTGTCCAGTTGGGTCTGAAGATGTCACTGTATTAAGCCTCTGTGCACATATTTATTGTAATATCAGTCAATTGGACTGGCATCTGTGGTTCATTCACATGTTCTCCCTGCCCTGACAAATCTGTTTTCTGTAAACCCTTTGTAAAGAACTATTTTTCTTACCACTTTGCCACCTGTAGCTGTGACTTCCTTTGATAAGTGTGTGTATGTGTTATGGAATAAGTGAAGCTTGAGTTGTAGCATGAAAACTGCTCTCTTATATTGCTCTTGCTTTCCTAAGGATGGTCATTTCAGTTTTGAGTGGGTTTTAAATTTCCTCAGGCTTGGCAAAGAAGAGGCAGTGTAAAGGACTGAGGTTTTGTGCATATGTGTATATGCATCTTAAAAATGAAAATTACTAGATATATGAATTCTGTATAAGAAGTGTAAGGAGAGCTCTTACTGGTAGTTCACAGAAGGACCAATTTCATACACTAAGAGGTAGCTAGCTGATATTTTGTACTGGAGTTCGGGATTAGTTTTAGCCACCAATAAATACATTACTTTACGCAGTGGTTTTATTTTACATAAAACACTTCAAGAAAAAAAAATATTGAAAGAATTGTGGATCTGTACATTTTGAGGGTTACAAATATTTCCAGTTCCATAAAACTTTCTAATGTAAACTCAGTTTGGCTTATTTTAGCCAAGGATAAAATGTAGGGGATTTAAGTAATAAGCAGTTTGAATTGCAAATTTGCAATTGTTTAACCATTTTAGGTTTTTAATATCTATATATTTTATTAGAATATTTATAGGAAGCTGCAGTCATGGACTTCTTGGCATGTATTTGCAGAGATAGGGCACCTGTCTTGATAGGAAGGCTCTAAGTCAAATAATATTTTGGGAAACAACATCTTTGTTTTCTGTTTTTGTTTTTGGAGGAGGAGTTGAGGGGATTTTGGAGGGGTAAAAATTACTTTTTTTAGGCTTCTAAGCAGAACCTCCAAACTTATTCCAAGCTATATAGCTTGTATAAAGCTTTGTTTCTCTTAATTTGATTTAGATGTTGGCTGACAACACCACAGCTTTTCCAGAATAAAATGTAAACTGTAGATCTGAGTTACATTTATGCCATAAATCTCAGATTTGGCAGGACAGCCAGAAAGCTGCTGTGATTTATATGGACATGTCCCAGATAAGGACAAGCCATGTTTTTCCTTGTTGATTTAGGAGAGCCTAGAGATGTTCTGTCTGAATTTGCAGCAGTCTTCACATGCGTATTTTGGACAAATTTTGTATGCAGTCTATTAAATTTAAAGGCTATTCTAAGAAAACAGAGTCAGATAGGGAACGTGTGTTAAAGCTGGGTGTTTGTTGAGATATGGGAGTAGTAGCAGGGAATAAGGGGGCAAGGGGCAATATCCTTGGAC
Organism: Phylloscopus whistleri; assembly: GCA_017589585.1. Lineage (NCBI taxonomy): Eukaryota > Metazoa > Chordata > Aves > Passeriformes > Phylloscopidae > Phylloscopus > Phylloscopus whistleri. Next base: position 1,698,111 of record JADMLD010000620.1, read on the forward strand.
TCTCATCCTTTCTAGTTATGTTGTTGAGACAGACACATGAAACATCTTGACCCTACAGGTTTCATTCAGATCTGTTTTGAAGGAAGTGAGTGATATATGAAATTCCTCCAAGAGTCTTAATGCTTGCAGTTCAAAAGAAAAACATATTCTTCCTTCTTGTGGTGAGCTTCGCTTGCTTTTGGTGCATTTTGAACTAAAAATAAAAGCTGCAAAAAGGTAAAACCACAATACAATTTTGCTTCTATCCTCCAACCAGTTTGCATTTTCAAGACTTTGCTGCCTTTATTCTTCAGTGGTTTTCTTGTCAGTGGTGGGGCCTTTCTGTGCAACAAGATTTTTGGTGCTGAGATATTTGAGTGAATGTGACTTCGCTGCATTTAAAACTTAGATGGAGCAAACAAAGACCATCAAAAAAGAGAAAAAAGACCCCCACAAACACCCCGAGAAAATTCCACAGAATAAAACCTTATAGAAAATTGGCTCAGTTAAGATGATATACATGTTGAGAAAAATGTTTGGAGCATTGACTGACACATTGAAAAATGCAATTTACTGGTCTGCATTTGAAGGATAATCTATTTCGTACTGAAGAGAATTCATGCTTTTCCTTGCCTCCTTCTGACAGTGCCTCAGAGGAAAATATTTCTGTCACCATCAGTGATGCAGAGAAAAGGACAGGGTGTTTTGTGAGAATGCACACAGCTTTTGTAGCTGGAAGCTATAGTTTGTGTTGATAGCATTAGCCCAGATTTCAGTCCAGAAACTCAATTAGGTAGTAAATAACTTACTGCAGAAAGTGCTAAAGCCTGTAATCCAATACCAAGCCTTGCACTGCACTTTAATATATCATCTGTGTTACTGCCTCAGTCTGATTTGTTGAGCAGTGAGAAAAGCACTAAGGAAGGTTCATCAACCCTTCATGGTGTGAATTGGCTGCGGCTGGTGGTCTGCAGGTTCTCTTTCTAGATGATCATTTATCAAATATACCTTAGACATAGTATGTTCAGGTGCTTCTTAGCCATCTTCGAGGGTAGTACCCTGAGCTTCTTTTAATCTTGTACAAAATTTTTCAGTCTTCCTCTGGTAAGTTTCCCACACACCATAGTTCTTGCTGTCCTGTGCTAAGGATCTAAAAAGAATTTATTCTTTCATGCAGTTGTGTGGGAGATAAATGCCTGACTAGTTATTTCTTTGGGGTAAACAGACAGTAAACTCTAAGGTTTTGCCCATAAAACTGAGCCTTTTAACAGCATTTTGTTTAAAACTTGTGCAGCATTTCAGCCAGAAGTGACCTCAGTACTTAATGGGTAAAGAAGCACTTGCCTGTTCTGATTTTCGGTGATGTATGTGTGCATTTGCTGGGTGCTAAGGCAGTTCCTGCTTCAGGTTTCCTTTCTTTTTGGAAACTAGTACATTTTGATAACACTTCCCCTTACTCTAGAGATGGCATGTGTTCCTTCTTTATAGATGTAGAAGTCTGTATTAGCATGGTTTGCTTGTACATCTCTGTCTGGTTACTCAGTCCTCCTTGAGTTTAGTGCTCAGCAGTATTTTCTGGAGGTGATGTTAGTTGTATTTCGATGTTTCTGTGACAATGTTAGTTATATCCTGGATTTTCCATGTGAAATGACCCTGTTAAACAATCACTTTCCATTGGCAATTGCTTTACAGCAATGTGTTCAATGGACGTTAATTACCTAGTTGTAATTGTAATTCAAGGTGGGGCCTCCTACATTTACTTCCGGGAGTAAAGGTATGCAAAATTTTACTTTTCATTCTCCTCTTGTCAGTTTGTAAGAAACGCTTCTGTTGATTCCACCCACCATCACCAGCCATACTCAGTATTATAAATCCAGGGATAAGAAGTTCTGCCTCATTTTTTTTGTGGTTTCCCTTTAGACATGGTGCCTTTGCTGGTCTTTTTCTCCTTTTTTGATTACATGCTGTTTATAACTTGTCCATAATATTGCTTTGCTTCTTAGTATTCCATAGAAAACCAGTTCTCTTCCTGATTTTGGAGAACCCTTCTCAGGTGGCAGCTCTGAATTTTCATTGAACCACGCTGTCTCTGGATGACCTTTACTTTTTGGTTATGTCACTAGTTTCTTCCAGAGGTGTTTCTAAGTCTGAATTTCATTAGCTCAAACTGACTTCCTTCTGGACTATTTGTTGTTCAATTGGATCCATCCTGAGCTGGCTCTTGAAAGTACCTTTAGTGAAACTACTTTTGCAATACTTAGAGAAAACAGGTGACTACGTTACTTGAATATGTTTAATTTGACTCAGCTCCAGTGGGGAAAGAGCAGATTGTGTGTACAGTGTATACACCTTTCTAAAGGATTAAACAATACATGCTGATCAGCTCCTGTTCTTTTTGCATTTTTCCCCCCTCTAGCCTTTTTATTTAATGGTAGCTTTCAGTTTACAAGAAGCCTGTTAGGAAACACTCCCAAGGAAGAGAGCGAAATCTCAGTGTGATAAGGAACACATTTGAAGCACACTTCTTTTTTTTCTAAGTGAGCCACCACAATATTCTTCCTTATTGTTGCCTACTGTTGTCTCACTTGTGGAGGTTTGTTATTCAGTAGAGTACAGTCAACCCCTGTTCACTTCCTGTTCTTATTTAAGTATTTTTATTTGCTTGGCTCTAGGAGAATGGAGGAGGGGGTGAGTATATTCATACATATATATTCACATATATTTATAGGACTTTGTTGCTTTCTTTCCTGTTTAAAATTGAGTATCAGTGATTTACTTGAAAATATGATTAGCATTATTAATGTGATGTGCTGGTATCACTCACCTGCTTGGCTTCTTTTTAAATAGCAGTTGTATGATATAGTTGTCATGGCACTTACTATTGTAAAAATAACATCGTTTAAGATCTAAAACAGCTAACAGAATAAACAATGCTGTGTTTGACTGCAATTTTATCCATCCCTAGAGGTTTTACATACACAGTACTAGAGACATTCTGAATATTTAACTAAACAGGTTTTCTTGTAAGAGATTATTCAATAATTTGAACTTCATGGGTTGAAATAGGAGCATTGTGTTTTTCTGGAGGGTAGTAATAGGTTATGGTGGCTAGGAAATATGACATCCAGTTTAAGTGAAGGAATGCGTAGAAAAAAAATTTCAGTTCTCACTGCTTTTTTTTTCTGCTTGGCAGATTGTATTGCTTTTTAGTGTCTTGGTTTGCTATGCTGTAATTCAGGAAACAAGTCTTTCCTTTCTGTGCACTATTTTCTCTGCAGAATTTGAAAGTAATAACTGGTACACCTTGTTAACTAGTGAACATAAGAAATAATCCACTAACCAGTTCCTTAAGTAGTTCAAGCAAAAATACTTCCTCAGTGCTGAAGCCATTATGTGGTTGGGATCTTTGCCTGGGATCATCATAAATACAAGAAAATTGGTAAGATTCCTCTAAGCATGAAGGTGGCACGAGGGAAGGCTCTGAACATAAAGTGAAAAACCTGATCGTATTTGAGACTGTGGATGCTTTCAGAATAAAAAAGGATTTTTGTGAGATGACAGATTTTCTTCAGAATCTAGTTAGGATGGCAGAGTGAGTGTAAATCATCACACATACAAATTTTCATGGGAAACTGATTAGGACTAGCAATCCTAGAATGTATTTGCTATAAAAAGAATCCCTTAGAATTAAACAAATGTGTGGGCTGAGCAACAACATAGGAGAAAATGCTTTCTCACATTCAACCTCTTCTCAAAACAGTACTGATACAGAGTGATACTGGAAAAGATGATTTAAAAATTTTTAGATATTCACAAATATTCACATAATTTAAAACTCTCAAGACACTTTTTCAAGTTGTTGCCCAGATTTTGGGTGGATGCTGTTGGATGTCCCAGTGGCACAATAGAACGCTGGAACAGTTGTGTCTGGCAGGTGTGCACATGAGCTGTGAGCAGAGTGTATGCCCTCACTGCTGACAAGTTGTCATTGGTAGTAATAGCAGCCCTTCCAAAAAGGAGTCACAATCTCTTTGTCTTAGAAGGGGTTGAAAATGGTGCTTGCAATTATGTTTGATGCTCCAACTCTCTGTCTGGATGCTGGGCAAACTTAATTCTGTAAGCAGAAGATGCTGAGTGAGAAACTGAACACGTGTTCCAAGATGAGGAGGTGTGAAAGAAGAGATATAACCTTAAACAAAAAGAACTTAAAAGATTCCTGTTTCAATTTCTGTGCAGAAGCCAAGTACAGACTTACATGTTCGTATGTGAAGGTGTTAACTAGCAGCAGCTAGGACTATTAGGCCTTGGTTGCCAAATCCTTTTTTAAAAAAATAGCCTAAAGTAGAAGGTTAAAATACTATAATGTTAAAAAATAGTATTCAAAACAGCCAAATATCGTTGTGCCCATTTTGGTTTTGACCTCTGTTATTCTGTTTCTATTATATTCTCTTTGCTCCAGAATAGCTCCTGTTTGGCAAATGCCTAGAGATTTCTTGACGCTATCGTGTTTTTCATTCAAGCACTTTTTCTTCGGCTTAACCAATTAGATTATTTAAAAGCAAATCCATAAGATAATGGAGATATATTATATTTCTTCAGTTTTGCTTTCTCACTTTCACTTTTGCTCAGCGTAACTTTTTTCTTAAATATGCTGTCCTGAGAAACTTCAAGAACCTTTCAGTATGGGTTGATAATTCATGTGCATAATTTAATAGCTGATTATGCTGCATAGTAAATTAAGATCAAGTGCTACAAGAGCTTTGTCTGATCAATTGAAAAGACCACACCAAACAACACTAAACTGAAATGAATTTATGAGCTTTGATATAATTTGGTCCCTCTTTGGGAAAGATGTATAGCTTTTCAGGGATAGATTTTGAATTTTAGTGTTTATGAACAGAGTCATTTTATCTTGGAAGTTCTGGTGTACTTGCCAATGGTATATATAACTTATTCAGCAGGTTCTGATCTCCAGATAGATGTAAACAGTCATCTTCTATGAATTTTGTATGATCTTAGACATGTGAGACTGTTGCTTTAATTCAGGATAAATATAGTCTTCTACCTCATCAATGAATCAAGCCTAAGTGGTGGAACCAAAATCCTCACACGTTCTTAAAAAGGAGTCTTTCCATAATGCTTGAAGTGAATAAAATTAAGAATTGGGATTTTAAAAAAAAATCACGAAGATCAGCACTTTCAGTTTGGTTTTTGGAAACAGTGCCTTGTGAGTGTTTTGTTTTCCTGGTTCACCGCTGTGTGAATCATTTGCCTTTAGTTTACTGACCATGTCAGTAGCTTTGTAGTAACCACACCGGAGAAAATATTGAATGTACTTACCCAGTTGGCACAGGATTCTGTTTCTTTGCTTTCTGCATTTTTCTCTCTATTCTTTCCAGGTCTGAGGTTTTTTCACTGAAATCCTATAGTTTTATACACTTCTGAGTGTGATGCAACTTGTAAATGAAGCCCTATAGGAATGACAAGTAAAGGTTGCTATGGCAGCTCTGGGGTATCTTGTTTTTTTCCTTGTTTGGTGTTGCTAGGAGGTGTTGGGATGCCTTAGATAATCCAGAGATTACCCAAATTAAAAGTGGAAGAAAATTTATTATGAGGTTATGTAGATTAATAATGAGACCTATGTTTTAATTGTATCCAACTTTTCTTGAAAAATTATTACGGTGCTGTGGAGGTATGTGGGTGTTTCTGTAGTTAAGCTTAGCAGTGATTTTTCTTCTAATATCTTTGGGATTTTTTATTATATTTTTATGTTCTATGTTCAGTGTTTAAGAGGCAGAAGAGGGATTGCAAACCTCTTGTCTGTTGGTTATATCATTGAGTAGAAAAGACTGGGTTTACGTGAAATACTGCCTGGCTCTCCTTGGTTGGATCAACATCTTATGTGGGTTTTGAAGGGAATTCTCAGTTTCCCCCACTGCTAAGACCACAGAGCTGACTCAGAGTCCCTATGTGCATGGGATACATGTGGGGTTTAGTCTGTGTGTCACTAGTGATATGCCCTGTAGGTGCAGAACTGGTGTGTTTTACTGCTGGTGTGTAGCCTGTAATGTTGAGAACGTCTCCAAGTCTTAGGGTACTGTGAGAGTGTCCAGGCAACTGTGTCAATATCACACTTTTCTGCCAAAATTCTGTCATAACTTATGAAGTCCTACTATGCGTTAAGTTTAGCAAAGATGCACCCTGTTTATTTACGTGTAATTTGAATTCTTCTTTTTCAAAGTTGGAGATGTGCTACTGTTACTTCCCTTTTATATGTGTGGAGGCATTTCAGCACGGGTATGTCTAATGTAGCAGGAGTGTTAAAGGGACTGTTTTTTCATAGGAGACATCTGTGTTGTTACTGAGGAGGATGACACTGACATGGCAGTGTGTGGATTTATTTGTGCTGTACTGGGTAGCGAGTGATAGTGGTGCAGGAGGCCACGTGTGAGGGCTGGAACCTTGCAGTGTTCATGCAGGGTGCCTAGGTGTGATCACCTCATGAAGCCACCAAGTCTAAGGGCAAGGTGCTGCAACTGGCTAGGGGCAATCCCAGAGAAGAGTACAGACTGGGAGAAGAAGTCAGTTGACAGCAGCCCTGTGGGGAAGGACTTGAGAGTTGTCATGGATGAAAAGCTGGACTCAAGCTGGCAATGCCAGAACCAAGCACATCCTAGACTGCATCCAAAGCAGTGTGGCCAGCAGGTCAAGGTAGGTGATTGTCTTCCTTCATTCTGCACCTGTGAGACTCCACCTGGAACGCTGCATCCAGCTTGGGATCCTCAGCACAAGAAAGACATGGACCTCTTAAAGTGTGTCCAGAGGAGGGTCATGAAGATGATTGTAGGGATGGAGTACTTCTGCAATAAAGACAGACTGAGAGCTGGGGTTGTTCAGCCTGGAAAAAGAAGGCTTTCAGTAGCTTAAGAGAAGGTTATAAAAAGGAGGAAGAGGGTCTTTTTATATGGGCAGACAGTGACAGGAAAAGAGACAATGATTTTAAACTGAAAGAGCGCATCTTTAGATTAGATGTTAGGAAGAATTTCTTTGCCCAGAGGCTAGAACAGATGGCCCAGAGAAACTGTGAATGCCTCATTCCTGAAGGTGTTCAAGGCCAGGCTGAATGCTCTGCTGACCAACCTGGTGTGGTGAATGGCAGGATGACGTGAAACTACATGATCTTCAAGGTGCCTTTCAGCACTAATCATTCTATGATTCTGTGATGAAGTTTTTATTGCAAGGATGCTTGCAGTAAATGTCAAATTATTTTAGTGCATTTTCCTTTAAATTGAGAGCTGGATCTGTCTTCCTTGTAACATATAGCTCTTTGTTTTGACCAGTAGCTGTAAGTCAGCTGGACAGTGCTGATAAACAATGGACAAAGTTTCTCTTTGTAAGGCATCACCGTGAAAACAGTGACTTGGAGAATCAGTTGCAGACAACAGCTGCAGGGAGATAGGCATTTATGACACTGGTGCCCATGCCCTGCAGTAGGTGGTTCTGTGGTCCAGCTGGATCTTCCTTGTTCTTCTGGTTTTAACCATTATGTTTCTCTGCCCCTCGTGTCCAATTTCATTTACACTGCCGAGCTGACACATCTCTGCTCCAGCCACTGGGGTTCTGTTGATTGCATGGGCAGCCTGCAGCAAAAGACATAAGAGGCACCAGCTTAAGAGCCAGGAGAAATTTCTGATAGCTAAATGGTCTTCAAGAGGCTTTTAGTGGTATCTGGTACTTGATTTTCTTATCCCCATGGCATGTTGCTGAAACTATGAGTTGGGTGTCATTGGAGGACCTTCTTCTTTGAAGGTTTTTAGGATCTATAGCCTTTCACTGCGTATGCAGGGAGTGTGATCAGAGGTTTTTCTGTCAACCTTTGAATTGGCTTGACCCTCTCCAGCTGTATAAAGGCTGCAGTCTGGAAAACCTGGAAAAAAGCCACAACTGTGTTACATGGTCTTGCGTCTGGCTTGTGTGGGCAACCTTCATCCTTTTGCCTTTTTCAAAAGAGCTGCTTGAGTGCTATATTCTTTGCCCTCAGACAAACAGATTTCTGTGGTTCAGAGACAATTTCTTTTTGGACTCCTGCCTTCAGCATCCCCGAAGACTGCTGATAGCCGCTATGATTGTGAGCCTGCTGGGAGAAGAGTCATAGCCAATGGTCTATTGCTGTTACATTGTTGGTGGCAAAAACTGTGTCCCTGCAGGCTCCCTGTGCAACTTCACATTGTTAGTGGGAGGCCTCTTCCTCTGAAGGATCTTTTTTTGGAATTGTCAGGAGATGAATTGCTGAACTCTCCCCTGATGTTGTAGCCCTCTTGGAGATTTTTTTGTTTTCCATCAATGGACCAGCAACTTGTCCCATGGCACTGTCCTATCTTTGGCCTAATCTTCAAGAAAAGAGAGGGTGTTGCTGCTTTCTGGATGTGAATGCCAGTTTGAAACTAGTCATTTTCCATCTCTCTGAAGAAGAAAACACTCTTAATATTTGGGGCGTTCAGTAACTAAAACTGCATGCCTCTGAAATTCTGTGTTCACCCTAATTTCACTGGTGGGAAGTCTGACCCAGCTGTCTTTCAAGAGGAAAAGAAGTAAAGTCTATGCAGAACTCACCTCTATCATAAAATTTCACAGAACAGAATCACAGAATAGTTTGGGTTGGAAATGCCCTTAAGAATTATCTAGCCCAACACCCCACTTCCACACACCCCATCCAATAAGCAGGGACATTCTCAGCTGGATCATGTTGCTCAAGGTCCTCTTCAACCTGACCTTGAATGTTTCCAGAGATAGGGCATCTGCCAGCTCTCCAGACAATCTGTGCCAGTGTTTCACCACCCCTATCAACTGTACCAAATTTCTTCTTTACATCCAGTTCAAATCTACCCTCTTCTAGTTTAAAAGTATTACCTCTTGTCCTGTTGCAGTGGGCCCTGCTATCTTCCTTATACGCCCCATTTAAATACTAAAAATCTGCACTAAGGTCTTCCTGGAGCCTTGACGTTCCAGGCTGAATAATCCCAAGTCTCTCAGCCTCTCAAAGGAGAGGTGCTCTGATAATTTCTGTGACCCTTCTTTAAAACCTGTTCAAATGTATCCATTCTTTCCTGTGCTGAAGATCTCAGGGCTGGATGCAGTGCTCCAGGCAGGGTCTCATGAGAGCAGGGTAAAGGTGCAGAATCACCTCCTTGGACCTGCTAGCCATGCGTTCTCAGCTTTTTATCCACCAACATCCCCAAGTACTTCTCAGCAGGGCTGCTCTCTTTCTGTTCACACCTCAGCCTATATTCATCTGGGCCGTATCCTCACTGGCCATACTGTACAGACTGTAAAGGCAGTGGACTGCAGCATCTTAAGTGGAGTGGATTGACCCCTCTTCTGTGTATAGACACAGCTAGTAGGTTTGGAACCCAGATAAAAAGCAACAGGTAGGGTGTCTAGGTTTTCTGATGGCTGTGGTTATCACCTAGAAAAGCCTCTTGACCAAATGGAGATGGCTGGTTTTGCTACTGTGGTATAACTTCTCTGTGCAGTTATTTTCTCCTTGGATTGCAAAACCTTGGTGGGACGAGCATACAGTGAAGGTGCCTTTGTCTTTAGTTGTTGGTGCTCTGGCTTTTCCTGCTTAGCAGGATCTAACCTTCTCTGGGTAGAGTCAGAAGATGAGAGGATGGAGAGGATTCTGTTTTGGCAGGTGAGGTTCCTTTAGTTCATTTGTCAGCACTTGTTTTACAGTACCAGAAGGATGGAGAAGCAAGATACCTTGTTTCAGGCTTCAGAATATTTACAGCTTTAGGGATGAGAGAGTGAGAAGTGCTGAGGTAGCCCAGGTGCTTTGTGAGGCTACTACAATTCAAGCAAACCTACTATAACCAAATGATTGACAGTTCAAGTATATCACTGAACTTATCTGTTTCCTTAATAAGTAGTTTGTCTTATTTTCACTTGTCTTGTTACTTTGTTATTTTCTACCAGCATATCTGAAATACAAATGACTAGGAATTCACATGTGCTACCTTGAAGTTATAGAGCTCAAATGCTTCAAAAACTTTTTTTTTTTTTTTTAGTATCTGTACCTATAAATAGAAGGTGTTCTCATGCAGATAATTCTGGAAATATAAAGTGCAAGGCAATTCACATTGTGTGGAGGCAAACAGCGTTTTTATCAGACAGAGTATATACTGGTATCTCTATTTAAAGCAGAAGCAGGTATGACTGGCTAGTTGACAAGACCAGAGAATCCTGGAGAGAGGAAAGAGCTGTCAAATACAGGTGATCTATAAGGGTACTCAGTAGGTGTCTGGAAAACCTTAAGAAGGTTTTCATTTGGATTTTCTGAGGAAGAGTATTACAAGTGCGGTTTCGTTGAACTTTAAGACAAGCAAAAAAGCCTGAAGTTTCTCACCACAGTGAGAGAGGAGGGTCTTTTTAATGCTTGACTTCTTAAAGATTTCAAAGATTTTTCCATTCCTCTCTCATCATTGTTTGAAGTGGTCTGGGAAGACCAAAGCTTCTAGTGACAGCTTTTCTGGTGACATTTAGCAAGCATTGCACAACAGACTTCTAAACTTAAACTAGGCTGTGTTTTTGTTTGAGAGAGCACACCAATATTGCATACAGGTCTTTGCATGTTTCTGCTGAATTGGGAAATAAGCTGGTGAAGTCCATGTACTGCATCCAGCATTCCTTTCAGTGAATAGTCACAGTATTCAGACTGGCCTGTGGTCACAGTTGTAAACAAAAAAGCTAAATGTGTCTGTGTTGGCAAGCTGTAACAAGGAAAAAGTAGCTCAAAGCTGTGTCACAAATGTAAAAGTTGAGTCCCACAAACTTCCAGTAAAATGAAAGTGTTGCTTTTAAGTTACTCATGAAAATAGTGACTCCTCCACCAGCTTGAGTGATCCTGTCTGGATAAGCAGTCTGGTAAGTGTTTTTGATATAATTTAAGAACATTGTGATAGAAAAAATAAAAGTATTTTTCTCCAATCTGTGACTAATTAGCCCATGGGCATTTTCTGAAAGCTATTGTCTTTTTACTCTCAATGGATCTCTTCAGTGAACGCAGACAGTCCTGCTGAACAAAATAAGCCTGCCTGCACACCAAGGACAACTTCAGAAGGGAGTGATAAAGCCATTGAAGGAGAGAGGCCGATTAAACACATATTTTGGCTTCTGTTATGTCAGGCACATGCTATGGAAGAGCAGGCAGAGCAGAGGAAATAACCTCCTTGGTTTTGACCAAAATAAACCTTTGTTTTGAAAGAGTTGTATTGACTTAGGCTGAATTGTCTTGGTGCTGATATGCCCTTTAAGTCCCACTGATTCATTGTTTGGAAAGTAGAGACTGTTATTGTTGTCTTGCGTAACAGCTTTGAAGCTTTTGGTTTATTCCCTGGCTTTGCTAGATTTCTGGTTTGTTTTCCTCTGTCTGTCTACAGGCAGTTGTCCTTCCTCCTTCCGTCTTTCAAGCATGCTGCAGTAGCTGTGCCTCCTACAGTGGCCATCTTTGCCTTTGTGTGCATGGGGGACTTCTATTAACTGATCTGGGCAAACTAATTCTTCCATGTTCAGCACTTCCCTACCTGTCTTCCTTCCCCAAGCACTTGTTGACAGCTCCTTTATATAAGCCAGTGATGCAATTTCATGCCTATGAGTCCTGGCAGAACCAAGATAGAAGCTATGACATCTCTGTGAATGATGGCAAACAAAATGGGAATTTTGGAAGCCCTTCCAGGTTCTGCAGTAAAGCAGTTTGGTTTGGTGATCCACCAGAAGGCAGAGGGCTCTACTATGTTTCAGGGCAACCCTGGGGATATTAGCTGGACTGAGCAACAATTTACATCTTCTTCCTGAACAAGAGGGACAATAAAAGAACATCTTGTTTTCTCATATTCTAGCAGTGATTGACAGTGCTCTTAAAAAAAGCTGTTTTTTCAGTTGCTGAGCACTATCTTGTTTTGTTTGAGGTTTTGTTTTTTCAGTGAGAGGAGGGGTGAGAATGACTACTTGAAAGACTGCAGTGTAGGCAAATTCAAATACTTCCTCTTGTTCTGGATTGTTGAATGCCTTATATTAGTTGGTGACATATGGAACAAAGATTTATAATAATTGCATCTGTTCAAGAGAAATATTTATATTGCTAGAAGTACTGATGGCTGTCTGTTCAAAGCACTAAGCTTTACAGAAAGCCTGGCAATGTTTTGAGGGTTTAGTTTTACCCTTAATTGGTTATTTCGTTTTGATAAAAGCAAGGCGTATGCTACATGATCAAATTTATAATCTGGTGTGTTGACTTGAAGTTAAAAATCTTTGGCTTTGGTAAATTGTTATGCTTTAGCAAACTGAGAGTAGTCATGCTGATTTTACAGCAGGTGTGAGTCTGACCTTAACTCTTCAGACTGTGTAGTCAGATGTAGTTGCAGCACACTTTTAACAGTAATGCTCTCTTTACTGGAGCTACCAAAAATGAAAATTACTGGAAGTATTGAAAAGAAATTCAGTAGTCTCTGCTGGAATGAATTACCCCTTGGGAGCAAATGGTGAGAGCCATTATTCTCTCTGTAGTACCTGTTGCATTTGAAAGATAGCCATGCTTGCTATGAAGCACAAGGCTTGAAACTGTGCTGCACATCCTCCTGCTCTGAGGAAACTGCTGCCAAGCTTCATTTGTTGCAGAGGTTGCTGCCCTGTTGCACCAAGCGAGTGGTAAGGTAAAAAATGCCTATGCTGTCACCTTCCCAGGGGGTCCACTGCATCCCAGCAGTTCTCTGGGAAACAAAAACTAAATCCTACTCTCGTACTTGTCACTCTGGAGTTCACAGCCGTGACACAATTGGCTCTTGGAGCCATCTGCTAGCAGTGCAGGCTCTGGCCAAAGCTACCACAAGGTACATGTCCTTTAGCCACCTGTAGGAAGCTGGACTTCTTGTGTACCCTTTTGCGACAATCAGAGTTTGGGGCCGTTGTGGCTTGCTGCAGTCTCATTACAGCTAAGTCTGTAAATGTGTGGTGGAAAGTGTTAAGGGGCATGGTTCTGTCTTTTCAGAGACCTGTCAGTCTTTGATTGGCAGAAAGGGTTGCAGCTTGCTGCTGGGACTTGTTCAGCTGAAAAAAGGGTGTGACTACAGATGAGTTTCATTTGATGTGTGAAGTACAGTAAAGGGTGAAGGCTGTCATGAAAAAGGAGGATAGAGATTCTTGGGGTGTGGAAGTTTACTTGTGATTACAGAGAGACACTTCAGAGTAAGAGTTAAGTTACAGTTTAGATACCTGATGAGGTTTTGGTCCATATTTCTCCTTCCTTCACTTCATCTTTTTTTTAAAAATAGCCTTTTTAAGATGATGTATTTAAAAAGAGATAATCTATAACAGTTGCAGACATCTGTTGCTGAAAAAAACCAAATTGTTCAATATTTAATCTGGTAGAAACTTTATTTTATTTCATCCCATAAAATTTTCATATGCTTAGGAAGATATAAACAAGATATAGACTTGGCCACCCAAGTCTAGTGCCAGAAAAAGTTGGTAACCATAACCACAGCCTTTTCTTAGCATTGCTTTTCTGAGCATCTTAGTAGAAAACAGATATAAACAAAGATATTGTGCATGGAAGGTTCCCCCTGGAAATGAAAGTTGGCATTCATAATGTGTGAAATGCTAAAATAAAAACATGCTGACTGCATGCCTGGGTCTGGGTGTCAGATAAAAGCGATAGAGGGAAGCAGTGAACTCAGTCAAGGCTGCACATGGATTTGTGGCAGTGTGGGGGATTGTGCTACACAACTCTTCCATTAACAGTCCACAACCTCCTCTATAAAGGCCAGTAGTGAGATGAGAGCTCACGCTGACACCAGCTGCTGAGGATTACAGAAGTATATTTCAGTCTATCATTTTATTGCTTGGCGTGGTTGAATGTAAAATGATGGTTATGAAGGGGAGGAAAAGTTCTCTTACAAGCTGCTGAGTCTTTAGTCAGCTTTTACAGATAGGCAGGGAAGGATCTTAGAGTTGTAATGGTGCATCCAGGGAAATATGTGCCCATTGTGTAATTGTCAAAAAAAGGCAGCTTGAATGCTAGACATTATTGGGAAAAGACTGGGGAGGAGTGGCACAAAAGCCACCTCTGTGCCGTAGTATCAGATCAGCGTGCTGGTTCTCTCTGTGCAATGGCTGAGCTGCTGCAGTGTCTAGGTGTATGATGGAGCATTAGATCTTGAACATGATGTTTTCCTTTCTCTCTTTTATTTTAGTCCCCTTGTAATTCTTTCATGTAATCTATGTACATTTATAGAGCTTTTTGTAGAGGACTGTAGAGATTTTCCATTTATGTAATACTCCTACATGTATCAGGCCATCCGTTCTAGTAAACTCTCCAAGACAGGGACTTCTTCCAAGTTTTAACATTTAACAAGATGCCTCAGAGAATTACTGCATTTAATTCAGTTGTATTTATATTCACATTAATAAGCTGGGTATGTTCTTTAATGCATTGCACTTAAATTTTTCCAAAAAGAAAAATACAGTGTGCTCTCATAGCTGGGAAAAAGAATTCTGAGTTTCTAAGCCATTTGTTACTGATTTAATGTTTTGTTTCAAAAACAAGAATAAGCCCTTTAGTCAGCTAGGTCATTCAGTAATCTGTAACCTTTGTTAAAAGATTAGAAGAACCTTGGCAGGCGCTTGCTGGGAGTTGAAGTTGGTGGAAGCGAGCAGAATGCAAGCAAGTTGTGGCAGTCACAAATAATACCAAGCAAATGAAATTATTATGTGCCAGGTTGTCCGGGCAATACTGAGGAGCTGTGGTACTGTCACTTTATATCAGAATATGACATGTGGCTCTGTGACAGGCCATGGCAGCTGGCCGAAGCAGTGAGTTGTTTCCTGTGTGTTACTGGAGTTTGCTGTGTGCCAGCACGCACAGGGTGTGCTTGGAGAGAGCGCTGGGCTGCAGGAACTCCCCTCTATCTTCCAGCACAGGCTCTCTTTTTTTGGGAGCCATCGAGGACGTGACCTGTGGCAATGATAATGTTGATGGCTCCAGTGTGCCCATAGCAAGCTGCAAAACCCAAGTAGTGGCACCCTGCAGTGAGGGCAGCAGGAGGGAATTGCTGCAAGAAGCAGATTGTTGCTGCTGCTTATAGTACTGGAGCAAGTTAATTGAGAAATAAAAACCTGAGGCAGAGGGGGCAGGAGGTGACTGGCCTGAAAACGATCTAATCCAGACAATGGAGGGTTGGAAAAGGAACTGCAAGTTACTTTGCAAGTGCTTTTGTTAAGCTCAAAACCAGTGCTCTCTCTGGGTAGATCCATGGTAAGTCTTGTGTTGAACTGATCACACTTCCAGGAGATTATCAAATCCATTTTGTTCTTGTGTTGATATTCTTTTTTCCTCCCTGGAGAGCATTTTGATATTTCTACTTATAAAAATGTTTAGCAAATGCAAAGTTAGACGTCAGTGGTAAAGATAAGAGAAAAAATTAAATAAAACCTAACATGTTAAAATACAAATATACAAATAAATTTGTGTTTGAAAAACACCCAAACTGAATTATGTTGAGTATTTTCCCAAAGAGGAGACAAAAGTAATTTTTAACACCTTCTAGACTTTTCCTCAGGACTGAGTGGTCTTATCAAAAAGGGGAGAAGATTTTGTGTTTTATCTGGTATTTCATGAGCAATTCTCACACAGATGCCATTTGCATGGGACACCAATAAATAGCTATAGTCCCTACAGGGCATAATTCACTGTTTTCTTCTTCCTGCTTTTGGATTCTGCTTTGAAGTCGTCTGTCTTGAGGACACAGAGGAAAATGCTTATGCGGAAAAAGTGTGACATATTGAAGGGTATAAATAGCCATCATTTTTCTAGGAAGTGTTACACAGCTCATGAGTTACAGTGATACCCAGCTTTTATGTCCTGCCTTGCTGGGGAGGCCTGGAGAGAGATGTTTTCTGTTTCTTTTCACATATATGTTGGAGAGCTGCTGGTTGTACATTCCATGAGTTGCCTTGTGTACACATGGCCTTTATCTTTATTAAAACAGCAAGTCAAACAGAATGTGGTAGCAAAAGTGGCCCAGGAAGTGATGGCTTATGGGCAAAGCCTGCTGTAAAGCCAGATCTCATGCTCCATGTGGACAGGGAGCAGTACTGTGATGCCCAATGGCCAAATGGCTTCTTGTTGAGCATTGGCAATACCTAATTTTTCACAAGAATGAAGTAATTTGTTATTGAATAAAAGAAGGCCACAAGGTAAACTTGTCAAATATGGTTGGTGCTGTATGCCTGACCAGGTGCTTGGAGAAATCACATAAACCCCCCTAAACCTTTAAGTAAATGTTTTATACCGTGTCTGAAAGCAGTAGTTGAAATTATTTTCTTTTGACTCAGACAGCCCATTGATGTGTCTGCTTGTTGCTCATCACTGAGTTTGTATGGATCAAGAAGGCTTCATCCTTTGAAGAGATTAGCCTGTGCTCTTCCTTTAAATGCTTTTTCCTCAGAATTTTGCACTTCATTTACTGAAACTTCATACACAGTGTCTTCTGGCTTGTTTTTCCTAATGAAAGGTCACCCCTTAAAACCCACAAAACCTCTCCTAGCTGTCAGAACTTAAGACTTAGTTAAAACTATGTGGGATTATTGATATGTAGGATTCTGCTGCTCACCCCTGCCCGCCCCCCCCCCCCCCAATATTGTTAATGCTACAGTTTGTTGCCATTTTGGGTTTATTTCTTTCTGTATGGAATATGCAAAATACAAACAAAATGGTGACTTGTAGGAGTAATTCCACCCCCTGAGGAACGGGACAAGCAGAGGAGGGGTTATGTGAGTAGCTCCTGAAAAACATGTGAAAATCTTTCACTGAGAATGTTACCTTCTGTGTTTGGACACTGCTTATCTCACGCTGTTTGTCGTCTGATATTCCTTATTTTGATTATTTGCAAATGCTTCAGTTTTCTGGCTGGCAATTTAGGAAACTAATTCTTTTCTGTGTTGTCTTCTTCTGTATGCACTCAAACAATTAAAATCTTTATGCCTTCCTATTTTGCTCCTTGTCTGAAACGTCAGTTTTACTGCTTCTCTGAAGTTGCTGACTTAGTATGTTTTTCTATGTCATGACATTTTTCCTTATCTGAACCATATGTTACTGTCTTTATGCAGGACCATGTTTTGCTGGGTTTGTCAGTGCAAAGAGAAAATTATGGTATCTCGTAGTGACTTGGGTTGTCTAACTAAGTAGAGAACATCTCTCAAGGTCCATGGGAGGAGCATCTCTTGTCTGAATTCTGTGAGGTGTTTGGGTAGGGCTCAATTAATTTGTGCATTGAGTTTCTGTGCACTTAAATCTAATAGCCACTTGGAGAGGGTAGTCTTGCAGACTTCAGTTGCCTGCTGCATCTTGCAGATTATAAAATTCCTGTGATCAATGTGCACCACCATGCTCTCTGCTTTCCTATCTACCCAGCCTGCTTCTGAACTAGAAAAATGAGGAAAAACAATGTCATTTAACTGAATTTCATTAGTCACTGCTGATTCCTCCTGGGCTAGCTCTCACCTCTTTATGAAGTTCTTGTGCCTTTTTATATTTGAAGCTTCATACTCTGCTTTTCATGTGTCAGAGCCATGAGAATCTTTGTCACGACACTTCTGCCTTCGGAGGGCATTTCCCCTCACCTAGGCCAGGTCAGATAAACTTTGGGCACCACTCTGAGACAGTGACAAGCTCACCTGAACAAGTGGCTGAGGCAGATGTCTTCAGGGTGTGAGTGGCAAATTTCAGACTATAGAGAGTAAAGGGCAGGTGTCGTTTGACCCTTTTCTCCTGTAGCTTCTACAGACCTCTGTCACTGCAAGCAGGTAACACTCCTAAGAACATCAGTAGAAATACTGCTGACACCTAAGGAAAGGAGCAAGTTTAATGATGTTATCGTTATATTATCGTGTTGAGATAACGCATCAGTGATGAGGATTCATCAGTTCTCTGTGTGGACTCATACTTGTTTTCTGGAGCAGGAGATGCATCTTTCCCCTGCCTAGATAATGACTTGGCTTTCTTTGGTCTCCTCTGTGCTGATAGGCAGTGTGCTCCTCTCCACCATAGAGATCACCTCCAAATCTGTTAAGCAACTGCATTTGCAGCTGCAAGAATCCACTTTGTCATCCTTTCTTTGACTGTTTCCTTCCCTAATCTGCCCTATTTGGTTGGAAACAGCCATAAACCTTAGAGATGCACATAATATTTCTAGCACCCAGCAGAAGATTTGGTTCTGCTCCTTCCCACTTTATTTCATCAGTGCAGTAATCATTCTGGGTTCAACCATGGATGATGAACAACATGTTTGAACACAGTAGCAACTTGCAGTGATTCTTTTTCTGACTTGCAGATTAATGGAAAAAAAAAGTGCTTACTGCTCATATTAAGGTGAGTGCTGAGAGGAAAGGTGTCATCCTTTTTGTGCAAAAGGAAACTTTACTTTGTATGGGGTGGCAATAAGCCGTTTAGAGAAGTGGACCTGGATTTTAATGCTTCACTTGGCCTGGAAGAAGCAGGGTTGTGCAATCAAAAGTCAATGAGCTGGAGAAAGGGGAAGAGAGAAAATTGACTGCTTTTGGTGGCACTAGTGCACACAGTCAATGGCAACAATGGGCTGCAGATGGGAAGTTTGAAGCACTTGGGGTGTTGTCAAATAACTGTGAAACTTAGGAAGTGGTACACTGTGCTTATGAAAAGCAGGATGAGAAAACCCCCTGTGTACAGCAACAGTTGCCACTGGTGAGTGATCTTCTACCCTGGCACTGGGAGAGGTCAGAGTTTCCACTCAAGAGGTCAGGACCTGAGCATCTGCACAAGACTTTAAGGTTGAGCTGGTGGAGAGTAGGTCTGAAAGAAAGAGGACTCTAAATCCTTAGCTGTATGGCTGATTAGTTCCTAATTAATCAGAGGTGATGGGAATGAAATAAAGAACCCCTTGTTTTCTTCACACAGCTTAATGTAATGCAAATTCATGGTAAGAAGCTGTGGAAAATATCTC
This sequence comes from Phylloscopus whistleri, assembly GCA_017589585.1. Lineage (NCBI taxonomy): Eukaryota > Metazoa > Chordata > Aves > Passeriformes > Phylloscopidae > Phylloscopus > Phylloscopus whistleri. The sequence continues at coordinate 1,717,124 of JADMLD010000620.1, forward strand.
CTCTATGAGAAATTATCTTTTAAAACACTGTCATGCTTGAAAGCATGCTTTGTGGAGCTTGGATAATGGAATTATAAACCTGTAATAAAAGAAGTAGTTACTCTTGACTTTCAAAGCTGCCTATAATTGGTGACCATGTATTTTGTCTCATTCATCCATTACACTCAGTTTGTCTCATTCATCCATTACACTCAGTTTGTAACAATACTTTCTTTTCTCACATTTCTACATTTTTACATTTCTACATCCACGAGCTTGTAGAATAATTCACTTGCAAACATGTCCTTCTACTTTGGCTACATCAAAGAACTGCTTTGCACTGTTTAATTTTTTTTCTTTGAAATTTAAGAACTCATTTTGATGCTCATGGAGAGAGAATGTGGGAGGACATGACTTGCAGTAGGCTTGTACTGTTCTGGGATAAACTCTCCTTCCTTTTCCATTGCCAGCATCTAAGTAACAAAACAACTTAGAGTTCATCACTGCTCAGCTGTGTACATTCTCAAACCTAGGGGATAGCAAACGTGTTTAAAAATATGTATTCCTGATTGTATTTGACTCCATTTTTAGTTTTGTTTGGTTGTGTTTCTTGAAGTGCCTTGCTTGTGAGGAGTTGCTCATAGTTCTTATTTTATTTCCACAGTTTGCAACTTCATGTCTCATGAAAAGTGCCTCAAGAATGTCAAGATACCATGCTCATGTATTGCTCCCAGCCTTGTAAGGGTGAGTGAAGAGATACTAGCTTGTCTCTCTTGGGGTAATACCACAGATTTATGACTAATGAACATGGTGCTGTATAGCAGTGGGTTTTTTTCATATCGTGATGCAACAATTGTATTAGTCATCACTGAAGCTTTTATAGCTGCTCAAAGGCAAAGCTACACTTCCTTTGAAAAGTCTGCTATGAGCAACTGTAGATAGTCTGTCTTTGAAGATCAGTTATTTGCATTCTTTAAACATTACTAGATGTTCTTACTGTGTGTCATTACCTGGAAGTCTCGCAATATTGGAGGGAGTGACTGATGAAAACTGCACCATGTGTCATAAAGATGAACTGTGTATATCACCGATTTTTTTACAGTTATTACATATTAAGCTGATCTGCCTAGCTAAGGAGCTGTGTTTGTCTTCCATTGATTGCTGTATCTCAAGAAACTTCATGTTTATTGTGTCTAGAGAATAAAATTGTTACATTGTAAGTATAGGATTTGGAAGCCAAAAAATTAGGGCAGGACTTCTATTCATTACCGTAGTTCAAAATTGATTTTGATAAGTAATAAAGTACTTGCTTTCAGATGGCTTGTGACCTTCTCCCACAAGACTTTATGTGTAAGAGATTGATTCAAAGAGTGTAAAACATGAATCAACTTTACAGAAGATAATAGGATGCAACTAAGGTATTAAGAAGAGGGTAAGGTATTAAGTTATTAAGAAAAAATGAATTGTGTTAGCCACTGGGGAAAGGATGACAGAAGAGGAACAAAAGGGGAGAAGGGCATAAGAAATTTACTAAAGAAGAAGTAAAACACTACGAATACCTCAAGGAGCCCCAGGCAAAAGTCCAATGAGACATGGCTGTAAAATCAGTCATGTTCATTACAGACCTTGCTGACTCAAAGCACACTTAGGGGAAGCTGTTGCGTAGACCTTTGAAGGGGAGCTGATTCACTTCTTGGTGTCATAAAGTGTTTTACAAGTTCCTTTTTGTTGTGGAAGTCTGTGTAGAGGGTAAGATGTGGAAGTTTGAAAACAATATGCAATTTGAGTTACAGGGATTGGATAGAGAGAAATTACCCATTGGTTTTTCTTCAATATGCTTTGTCTAGGTGATAAAGCTACTAGGCTTTGCCCTTGCAAAACTTTGCTTTTTCTTTCTTTGCTTTTCCTCTTTCCTTACATACCTTTCCTCTTGAGTAGTGTCAAAAAGGTGTCTAATACATAGAAATTTGCCGGTGAGAAGTACTGCTGTAAGTCTTAGAACCTATGGTAAAGGGACATGTAGGTAGTGAGAAATGCTTTTACTAAGAATTGGCATCTTCTGCTTCAGTATGCTTGCAATCAGTCATTGTAGCAAAAGAAATGGTGAGTCAGATGTTACAGGTATCTACAAGGGCCTTTAAGGGGGATGGCAAAAATCCAACTGGAAAACAGTAATTCTATTCAGAATGTGGGTGTTGTAAACATTTATGATTGCTTTTTTTGTGGATTTGCTCTGAATTTAATTAATTGTTCAAAATAGTATTTGTTCCTTTGCTTTTATATGGTAAAAATCCTCCATTTAATCTTACTAATGTTCCCATTTGCATCAGTTGTAGACGTCAGTGTAATTTTTTTCTCTCTTGTCAGTCCCTGTAATCTATCTGCCCCAAAACATAATTTTTATCTTGTGATTTATCTGTAAACAGTAAACACAAATTGTACTGCACAGCGAGGATAGTTATTTCGTGGTGTTGTCAGTCTTTGAAACTGTTTGCATTTCAGCGTTGCTGTGTTCAGCTGTGAGGAGTCTTCTGTGTTTTCCGTCTTGAGCTGTAATGATTTTATTTTGAAAACTCTGGACTGTACTGTTCGTTCTGGACAGTCATGTCCTCCTTGACGTGGTCATCCAAGTTGCATTAATCCCGATCAGCTGTACAAGTGAAGTCTGCCATATGGGAGACGTCGTTTTGCATGCAGGCTCTGTCAAAGCAAATACCAGACTTGGCATTTGCGTAAAAAATATAACAGAGCGAAAAACAAATGACAGCCATTTATACAATTTGTGGAAAGTTTATTTTCTTAATCTCTCCTTTCAGATTATTTATTTATTAAAAGATCTGACGTAGGAGGGAACACTGGTGGGATTTTTTTCTGATAGTTCTTTCAGCTATGTCAATATTCAGTGTATTACAGAAATGAGACTTTTTTTTTTTTTTTACTAGCCTGGATTTCATCTAGAGAAGGTGGCAATTTTTAAAGCTCATCAGAATCTGTGTCATTTGGTACTAAGTCAACCCATCAGAGAATAATTTTTCAGCAGATGTTTGGTGGAAACTTTGATTCCTGACAGTAGGGTTTCCTTCCCAGGGTCAAGTATAGGCCCACAGAGTCACAAGCATGTCTCAACTGCATGCAGCTTCAGATCATTCTCGATTAATTCATTCTTAAGGCTGACCTATGATTTTTTTTCTCTATTGTAAATATATCTATCCCTTGCATTTAGTATTCCAGAGTGGATCCAGGTCATGATGTTTCTAAACAAGCCTTCATGGATCAGTCTTCTGAAAAGTTTGCAGGGCATATGATTTGTTTCAATGATAAGGTCTCAGCAACCTTTTTTCAAGTTGAAACTGTCTTTCCTACATTCCCATAAGTATTTACAAACATGCAGTACATGCTTAAAAAAAAAAAGGAGGAAGGGAGGACAAAAACTAATCCACACCCAAACACCAACACAAAACAAAATAACAGTAAAAACAAAACTGTTTGGGGGTGAAATATGAGGTTTTATTTTCCCTTGTTAGGTTGGAATTGAAGCTATATTACAGCTTTGTAGAAGTGCATGTGTATATTCTATATAACTGTTCTTGGAAAACTAAATTGAAATGAGACCACATGAAGAATGGTTTGGTGATGTTCAGCATTTGCTGTGCTTATTTTTCCTTGTTGGTGTGTTGGTGCGTTGCTCTAATGGTTTTTAAACATTTCCATTTTAAGAAGGTTTTAAAATCTGCTCATGAGACTTTGTTGTGTGCTGTTGTTCTTAAAGCCAGGTTGTCTAGAATGGAAAAATGCTAGTCTAGTTATCAATTTCTGAATCTTTTTGTGCTAAAAATAAAACTTTCCTTTGTAAGGAAAGCTGGTGCATTCATGGGCTGGGGTAAGGAATGGGAAGGCTGTGGTGCTTGCAGGGGTCTCTCCTCTTGTCTTTGTCTGCTGACCTGAGTTTCTCCCTCTGGTTGCTGGGTTCAGCTGTGTGCAGCGTGGTTATTTGGGTCAGGAACTATGATCTGAAAGCAGAACATCTTTCTGGGACAGCCCACAGCAATGGGATGAGGGGTAATGGTTTTAAACTAAAAGCGGATGCATTCTGACTAGATTTAAGGAAGGAGTTTTTACAATAAGGGTGGTGAAATACTGTCACATGTTGCTCAGAGACATGGTAGATGCCCCATCCCTGGAAGTCTACAAGACCGGGTTGGACAGGGCTCTGAGCAACCTGATCTAATGGAAAGTATCCCTGCTTTCTGCAGGTGAGTTTGGACTAGATGACCTTTAAAAGTTCCCTTCCAACCCAAGCTTTTCTGTGACTCTGATTTTATCTGTGCCCTTGCTGGGTAGCACTGACCACCCTCTGTCAAGGTCTCTCTCCAGCACTTGACCCATGCTGGTCTTGCTTCAGCAAGGCAGTTGCTCGGAGGCAGCCACATGGCATAATTTAGAATCCAAATGAGGGTTAAAACTGCTTGCTGGTTATCTTGGCACTGCACCAAGGTTTTCTCCCTTTTCTCCCTGAAGTGGAACCTCAGAGTTTAAGGGAAGGAGGGGCTAGCTCCTCCTAGTTTGTAAACTCAGGAGAGTTTATATGCTCTCTTGAAACTTGATCTGAACTCCCAGATGAGCTCTGCAGCTGTATCAGTGAGTCTTCAATTTCAGAAGCATTATGGGATGTCACTGTGTTTGTTTTAATTCTTAATCTTTGTCTTGATAAAAGGACATGGACATTGGTTTCCTCTGTAGCAATAAAAGCAAGGAGTGAGTGACTTTTGCATATAATTTTTTCTTTACAGTACAAAAAATACTAGGCCAAGCAACTCTTAATTGCAGTGGAAAGCTTTTACACAAGCCTTATGTATGAGTAGAAGTATCATATAATTCTGGTTTACAATAGTATTAGATGCATTATCCATTGCAAAGAGTCCTTGAGACCTTGGAACACATAAGGCCAAATATACTGTCACAGAGATCTGTAGGCTGAAGAAAAATAATAGTGGGATAGCATATAGATGTGTGCTTTATTCCCTTGCATTAGCCCCAGTTAAAATTTTGATAATTATGTATTTGATTTTGTCTCTCCTGTCCTGTTATGTATTGACACACCATTTAATGTTGTATTCTTACTTAATTTCAGAATTACCATATGGAGTGCATACTTACATTGCCTTTAAACACCAACCAATCAATTAAGTGCTCAGAGCAAGAATAAGTAGGTAGGCATTGTCCCTAAAAGGTGAAGGAAATAGAGGACATACCAGAGCACACAGTGTATTCAAGCAGAAATATTTTGCTGCTAAATAAGAGGTTTCAAACAAATCAAAATGCTATTTGTGATTACTGAGTAATAAGGAAGGAATTGAAAAGATGTCAATAAGGACAAAAATTGAATCATGAAGTTGTTGGCTTCTCTCAGAGAGAGTATAGTCTGGGCCTGGACAGAACAGTCATGGGGTGTAGTGAAGTGTGTTCACATATCCCCCTCCCTAGAGCAAAGGTTTGTGGTGGTGGAGTGAGCATTAGAAACTTTAGGTAGGGAAGTGCTTCTACACTTAAATATCCATACATGTTTTTGTTTCAGAAACACCATTTTAATTTTTATCAGAAAATTTTTTTTGGCCTTATATTGGGAGCAGTCTTTGAGAATGACCCTGTGTGACTGCCATTGTGGGGGTCTGATGAAGATGGTTGCTTCCAAACTTCCTGTGCTTTTCCTTAAAATGCAACAGTGTTTTTGAACTGCTAGCTATTGATCTTAAGTTAAATTCCTTTTACTCAACCTTTGGAGGCTGTTGTTAAGAGTGTTAGTATCTTTCTTTCTGTGTACCCTTTCCTACTTGGAAGCTGTTCAGCCCCACACTACTTTAGGTCCTGCCACCACGGTTTTTTAATCTCTCCAGTATTTTTTACAAAGTCATGCCAAGTGCAAGTCACCCTGATGTAATGGAGAAGGAGAGGGATGGGCAAAATAATACCTAGACATAGGCCTAGGAAAAGTTTTTAGTAGGTAGTTCCTTTTTAAGACTGCCCAAGACAGCAGCTGTCACACTGGCATTTCTCTCATTGTCCTTTGAGCCTGGAAGGCTTTGCCTAATGATTCAAGATGAAGTTTTCTTCTGTCTGAGTTTGTAGAAAAGAGAGTGCTGCTGGGTGAAAAACAGGCCTTCCTGGAGCTGTATTTTTCACCCTGCTGAGGCATCCTGAAGGCTGCAGACCAGCAAGACAGCCTGGCCTGACCCTATACACAAATCAGAGGGTCTGAAGGGTAGCTGGGCCACTGCGCAAAGTGACTCCACCTTAGTGGAAGAGTGCTTGAGTTCATGATACGCTGTTGGTCACATGCTTGATATCCTGTGACATTTCAGGATAAGGAACAATTTTAAAAGGCACTATCAAAACACAGCAATTCAATCCTTTGTTTTTCTTCCAAAGTGGGGATTTAAAAAGCAGTTTGTTGCTGTTCTTTTTGGGTAATGCAGAACTGGTGTGCACTTGCACAGATTGCACTGAAGGAGGTAGGATCTAAGTCTTAGGTTTCTATAGGATTAAATTTTATTACAGGCCAATAGGAACATTTACAGATACGTATTACATTCTCTAATGCCTTGCATTCCTTAACAGATGGCAGGAAATAGAATGGGAACTAGGAATATCTTGTCCCTGAGTGCAGAGTCATTCTGGAGATCATGCCATTATATTTTCTGTTGCCATTATACTTTCTGTTGATATGCTTCTGATCAATATTGTAAGGGCACTTAGATGTCATTTAATGGTATTACTAGAAGAAACGCTGTATTTTTCCGTGGAAATCAATTTTCGTGGTTTTCATAAGGTAATTTAAGTAGATGGATTGGAAAAGCAATTTTAAACTCTCATAAATTATTAACATTTTTCTCTGTAGGCCACCTTATGCTTCTATAATTTGCTGTACTTAGGAAGGTAGATATAAGCTAGGCAGTAACATGTAATGTTCTGTATTCTTTTATGATGTCTCACTGGCTTTTCTAGTCTGAGTTTTAAATACTATATATATATATATATATATATATGTATATATATTAAGTGCTTGAAACTAGTTCAGCAACCAAAAGGTATTGGGAGAAACATTATGTAATTGATGTGTTTTTTATGTTGTACTTGCTCTTTTACCTTTTCTCCTTTTCCACCTTATTTTCATCCCATTTTCCATCAGGCTCTGCATTGCTTTTATACCAGTCACCTTCCAAAGCATGTTAGAAAGACCACTCACGATAAACAAAGTTTCTTTGGCTTGATTTGTAAGAAAGAAATTAAAGAAACTTTTTTTCCCTTTTCTTCCCTCTTCTCTACCACCCCTTAACATTTAAATCAGCAAGTTGTTCCCTTCATTTTGACAGTGAATTGAGACTTCAGACAATTGTTACCATGGTCTGAACAGCTGAAGAATTTAGACTTGGTCTCCTTCCCTTGAGTTTTCTAGATAAGTACCATCAGACCCTGGATAAGTTTGCCTTCTCTCAAAGTCCTTTCTCATATTTTTTCCCAAAATAAACACTGTTTTTCACATATTCTTTTTTTCAGCAGAACCTCTCTGTGACAATAATGAACAGCCTGCATTTCTAAGCTAGGCTTAAGATAAAATAGCCAGACTCATGGCCAGAAGAAGAATCCTCTTGTGTTTCAAACCTAGGTTGTTGAGGGGGTTGGATACTCAGTCTGGGTGTCCAAAGCAGTTTGTTCATCACTTCAGAGCTAGAGGAGGTCTCCCTGTGTCTGATTTCAGGGGGAATTCTTCTCCCTTGGGTGGCTTGAGGCTGTGGCAGGGGTAGGGCACTTAAAGATGACGCTTGAAACCTGAAGACAGGTTGGGATGTGCAGAAAAGCTTGCCTGAACATATCCCACCAGTGCTTTTCAGTACTCCTCACAGTTGTAGTGTCTGGGTTGGGTGGTGTTCACATTACCAACTTTCTGCACATAAATTCCTTGTGCAGGATGAATTTCGTGCAAGTCACCTCCCAGCAAACTTTTTTTTTTGGAGGAGCTTGAGTGAGAAGACAGCTCTGGCACTTTACCTCCACAATAACTGAATCCAGGTAACTTGTATGTCACTGTACAGAGAGGTTTGTTTCTTCCTTCTTTTGAAGAAGTAGCAGAATAGGCAGGGATTATGAGCCTTAAACTTAATCTGGGATAGTTTGATCAAAGCTTCTTAGGCTTTCCAGGATAATTTCCACACTTCCTCCTCCCCCCCACCCCCGCCCCTTCCCCAAGGATATACATTCCTTTTGCAAACATACATTTTATGACTAGAGTATTCTGATTAAAATAAATATATATATATATATGTAAGCCACTATGAACGTTATGTCAGAGATGGAGGGCTGCACAGAATGAAATTTCAGTTTGGGCTGATGGGAGTAGGATAACCAAAAAGAATGGTTTGACTGTATTTTTAAATCCCCAACCTGTACATAAAGTTAAAACATGAAGCTTTTGGAGGCAGTGCTGTTATATATTGTATTGGAGATATTGATATGAAGTATTTTTTGTAGGCTGCCTGTCAGCCCAGCTTGGTGGGGAGCCTGGGATCTGAATGGGCAGTTTCCTGGTCAGTCAGGGACCAAGGACTCCTCCAGACAATATGGTCTGCTGGGGCAGAGAGCTGGTGACTCTGCTTCAGCGGTCAGCTGCTGTGCACTACCCTGTTCATGTTTGGTAATGCAAGCATATTTCATACCGCTCTTTGTCCTCTTTTATCTCTCAAAGCTTAATTCTGAGGAGCACTGGAGGAACCACATGCTTTGCAGTTTGGGGGTTACTGATTTTTCTTGATTAAACTTCCAGCATTGTTCTTTTCTCCTTTTGTTGCATCTGGCAAAACTTTATCTCACTTCGTTCATTGTTCACGCTTGAATTACAGGATTGTTTGATGTAACTGTCCCCGTACTTTCTGAGGCAGAAAATTATTGTGGGAATTGGATGTCAAATTCTGTGTTCACAGTATGTGTCAGATTTGCTGCTAGTAGTTCTCAGGAAAACCTCAATATAAAAGGAGAAAAATTCAAATCCTGATGAATATCCTTGAAGGATTTTTTTCCATATATCTGAGGAAAAGCTGCTATCTACATGTGACTACATGTATCTGAAATCATTATTTCCAAAGTTTTACTGAGAATGATTAATTTCATTTGAAACCTAAATAATAATTTGGCAGCTTTTACCAGAAATACAACCACAAGATAAACTTGATATGTTCATTATACCAAGAAGGGCATGGGAAATGCATAATACTAAACACCTAAATCACAGCAAACTTTTGTGGAACTTATTTGGATTCTAGGACTTTAAACATGCAGTTATGTTCCTTCCTTCTAGTGAATCTCACTTTAACAAAGCTGTGCATCTTGTAGGAAGAGTAGTCTCTAGAACAGGTATGATGCTTAAGTATGTTAAGCTCTTTGCTTTTTTCATCTGTTGTTGCTTTGATACTATCACTTCCCATCTTCATTATTAATCACTAAGCAAAAAAACCCAACAATTTGAGGTAAGTAAATAATAAGAAACACATTTGCCAAAACTGCTGATACAGACAGCTCTTGCAAGAGAAAATTGTAGTGTATAATTTTCAACCTACAGTCAAGAAGATGTCATTTTCAACCTCAGTCTGGGTGTACTTCAGGAGCTGGATCTCTGTATCATTCAGGCTTTGAAGCTTTGGATAAGGCAGGGGGAGACCAACCAATCCCTTTGTCCTGATCAGCCAGTGGCCCAGCTGTATTCAGAGAGGAAGTGAAAGGCATGTGGCAGCACTGAGATGTTAAAAGTTGTCTTGTCTTTAGGGTATTTTGTTTGCCTGTGCAGTAATTACTCTTTAATTGTCCTTGATTCAGTTAAGAATGCTTAGAAGAGCAACTGCTGTTACAGGTAGGTCCCAAAGGAAGCCTTTGGATTCATGTTGTTGTGAATCACCAAGAAGCTAATCAGCACTTAAAAATATATACAATACATATTAATTCACAAGAATTTTAAAAACAGTTACAATAAAGTATTTTAAATATATTTCTGAGTATGATTATTTTTTAAAGGATGATTCATCTGTCTATTTATTCTTGTGTTTAGTTACGTTTACATTGTATATACTGCCCTGTTGTTGCAAGATAAAGTATCTTCTATGAATTTTAACTGACACTTTGGAAGTTGAAATTAATGATGTCTTATGCATTCTTTGCTGGCAGGTTCCAGTTGCACACTGTTTTGGGCCTCCAGGACATTACAAAAGGAAGTTTTGCACTGTGTGCAGGAAGTCCCTGGAGTCACCTGCCTTTCGATGTGAAGGTAACTTAAACCCTACTTGTACAGCCATCTATGTGTCACCCAGTGGCCTACAGTTTCCTTACGCTGCATACCTCGAGTGCTTGAGAAATTTTTGGTTTATTTGTTATCCATTCACTGGTTGTGGGAAGGTGTACTTCAAACTAAGGAGTAATAAATCAACCACCTTTGATAAACTGCAAACTCTGTCAAACCCATTCGCTCTTTTTGTCTTTTCTCCAATTTACTTTGAGCAAAGTGGTGTGCAATGAGTCCTGCCTGAGATGGGGAGCAAAGAATGAGAAGCTATTATGGCAAAAGAAAGACTGTTGTCCTGTTGGGGTAATTTATTTCTGTTTCCAGTGGAAACTTTTGATACAGAGAATCATCAGGTATTCATATTTCTAGAAAAGAATGTAGAATTTCCTGTGTTACTAGTCTCAGATATCAGTTACTTGTAATGAGGATGAGGTACCTTCAATGGAAAGATATATGAAAATATTATTTGTCAAAATAGTACTGCTCTGAGTGTTCTGACATGGATTCTGTGAAAAAACAGTAATTAAAGAAGTCACCCAAATACTAGATTTTGTATTTGAAATACATGTTGGCATGAGTACATGACTGAATTTGATGTAGGACAGCTCTTCAATTCTCCCTTGTCTTAAGTGTCTCTTAGTTGTTCAGTTGTGTTCTGAGGTTAAACAGAATTTACAGTTTTATAGGAATATTACCTCTGAACTATTAAAAAAAAAGTCTAACGAATGAAGAACCAATTCTTCAGGGAATTGAGTTGCTTCCAGATTTGCTGTTTTGCTAAAGATAATGTCTTACTTAATAAGATTTTTCTAGGTATATCTGTAGGGGAAGCAATCCTCTTTGATCAGGGCATTTAGACTTAGAATGGTGCAGCATTTTTGTTTCTGCTTTTGTCTGTTGAGTTGTATAATGGAGCCAAACTGTTCTTCTGACTAGGGAATATGTCACTTATTATAGTCACCAGGACAGTTTAGTAGGATGTTCAGTGAGCTACAGATACCACAGGGAATTTTCTAGTGATCTGTCTTAGTAAGACTCAGAGGCTGTGTGCCATGGTATAAACATAGAAATTTGAGAAGAAAATAGTTATCACTAGTTATGCCCTCTTAACTATGCAAACAGCTTTCGTTTAGTGATCCAATTTAGTTAAAACTTTCTGAATTCTGCTTTCATATTCTTACTCTCTTAATTCTACTGCATTTGCATTGTATCCGTTTGTTGTGGTTTAACCTCAGACAGCAGCCACTCGCTCCCTGCCACACCAGTGGGAGAGAATTGGAAGGGTAACAGCTAGAAAACTCATGGGTTGAGATAAAGACAGTATAATATAGAAAGCAAAAACCACACACACACAAGCAGAGAAAAACAAAGTCATTCCCAGCTTCCCACAAGCAGGCAGGTGTTTCCCATCTCCAGGACAGCAGGACCCCCTCGTGCCTCCCAGTGACTTGGGAAGACAAATGCCATCACTGCAAATGTCCCCTCCTTCCTCCTTCTGGCCCGCAGCTTGAAATACTGAGCAGGATGTCACATGGTCTGGGATGTCCCTTTGGCCAGTTTGGGTCACCTCTCCTGGCTGTTTCTCCTTTCAACCTCCCCCAACTTCCTCCCCAGTGTGGCAGTACAAAAGCAGAGAAGGCCTTGGCTCTGTGTAAGCCCTGCCCAAGAATAACCAAAACATCTCTATATTATCAACCCTATGTGCAGCACAAACCCAAAACACAGCCCCATTCTAGCCACTGTGAAGAAAATTCACTCTACCCCAGCCAAAACCGGCACACAAGTATTTTTCAGTTGTTTCTATTTATGCATTTGTAAACATAAACCACATGAAATTGCATGTTGTAGTTAGATATTATAGATGCACAGATTTTTTTTTTTTTTGTGGTTCGTTGAAGGTTCTGAATTGTTTTCCTTACATGGATTTGACAGCTTTACTATTTTGTGTGGTGTGACTTTTTTGGTAGCCCGTTTTCAGGATACCCTTAAGTCTACAATTGGTTTCTCTGCTAATTTGTTTAAATATATCTTAAAAAGGGCAGTGGGAGTTCATAAAATGCACAAAAGTCTTCCTTTATTCTTCAAAACTACATGTGTAATTTGTATTAGAAGTTTGGTGTTTTAAGCTGTAGAACCAAATGCAGATGGAGATACTGAACTTTCTTCCTTGTTTTTTGGTTTGTGGGGTTTGTTTGTTTGTTTGTGGGTTTTTTTGGGTTGTTGTTGTTGTATTAGGGTTTTTTGTTTTATTTTTGGTTGGTTGGTTTGGGGTTTTTTTGTTTATTTTTAATGACTTAGCTTAATACTACAAATCTAGTCTTGTTTATGATGTTCACGTCTGATACTAAAGTGAAGAACTTTTCCTAGACTCTTTACCATAATTAAGATAAAAAAGAGGGTTAAGATGGAGTTACCTTTTCTAAACAAATGTTTGACATCATTAAATGTACTTGTAAAATAATTTTAATCACTTGTTTTGCAGTCTTTATATCTTAAAATAGAATAAACTTTCTTGGAAGGAAATAAAAGGTTTCACCCACATAAATGTTGTGGGTGCACAGGAGGGGACCTGTTCTCAGGAATGAGCATGCATGTGTATTAATCTGTGGTGAAATAAATACATACATTTCATTGATAAAAATAACAATGGATTGACTCCAAATTCAGCTGACAGTTCCTGATTGCTATTTTTGCTACCAGATTTCACTGGTGTCAGTTGAACCCAAACTGATGATGGTGAAAGTTGCTCTTCCTTTTATTTCCGAGAAGAAGGGATGGAAATTAAAAAAAAATAAATTGAAGTGATCCAAACCTTTTTGTGGTGCCGAATTCTTTACAAAAGTTTTGTTGTTTTTTTTTTATTAAGCATTGACCAGGAGCAGCAGATTTACTGGAGAAGGAGGCAGTTAACATTTTAAAGGCTCTTCTCTCCAGTTTATGTATCTGAAATTAATCAGGTTGGGTTTTTTGGCAATCATAAAGAACTTTCATAACTAGCTTGAACAAAAGATTGTCATACTGTTATGAGTTAAAGAACTATGCAGATCATGGAATGGCTGATAAAGATGAAATTTCTTTTTGTAGGATCTCTAATTTGATCTTTACATCAAAAAACATCCTCTTTCCTAGACCAGGATAGTCAGTTGAAGGGATTAACTCCTATGACACTCCCACCATTTATATGAACATATTTCTTACCAGTTCTGGGCTAGAGTTGGTGCTAGAAGCAGCAGATGTGAACTAAACCAAGGGGAAAATCCCCTCTGTGTTCTTACAAAGTATAGCAAAGGGCAGTGCATGCCTATGTTGGCAGAATTAACACTAAAACCCCCAATGCTTCTGTAAATTTCTCGAAGCTGTAACTTTGTCTATGGACACTTTTAACATTAGCAAGAGTATGATTCAAAGCATCTAGTTTGTCTGGTTAGTTGAACTGGCAAAACTGCAAAATATTCCTGTTACATCTATGAACAGGGAGAAATATGGGTGGAGGAAAGACTGTGCCACAGCTCAGAGAGAAGTCCTTGAGTGCAGTGAAGACACTGAGCATGGGCACCTGTGTGTGTTTGTGGTTGACTCAGTCATGAGTCTTTGCTTCAGCATGATGGTAGATTATGTCTTCTGTGGGGTTAGAATAACACAACGTTAATTCTGCTCTGGAAGAGTCCAAAGAGATTTCAAATTGGATATTATTCTCTATCTAAATTAATAATGTTGTTTTCAAGATACTTTCAGATAATGTTCTAATGTGTGCAGTTGATACCTTTCAATTTTCAGGTTACAGTTCTCATATTTTTGTGATATGCTTGGAGAAATAACTTGTTTGACCAGAAATGAAAAAGTATTTGAAAAATTTTATGCTCGCCTCTTTCTTTCATTTACTTATGTAAAGTCAGATGCCTTCCCAGAGCAATAAAAGTATTTATAAAGCAGCTACAGGAGGATCTTTTTCTTCCATCTCTGTCCCTGAGGCCCACAGAGAACCCTCCTAACTCTTGAAATTATTAAGCTAGGTATTGAGATCTATTAGTTATTGTTTTGGGGCTTTTTTTGTAACTCATCCTTTGTAGCATAACTGCAGATTCTTTTCTTTCACATCTGGTATTTCAAGTCAGCTTTTAAATAATGAAGGTATTTTAAAACCAAAACTTGCCTAAACTTTTACAGAGTTCACTAAAACTTCTTCCAGCTACAGTATCTACAGTATTTTGGAAGGCAATGTTAACCTTACTTAGGAGAGTTGTCTGAAAAAATTACTTCCTTTTTTTTTTACAATGAAATAGTGATTTATCTCACATATGGTGATTGAATCAAAGTAGCCTTCAGGCCCGGGTATGCTGGAGAAGGCAATTCCTGTGAAACTGTGAGACAAAGTTGAGCAGTTGTACACATTTAACTTGCTGTAATTGAAGGAAATATGACAAGTGCTGCTTATATAAGCAAAATTAGTTCAGCCTTTCCTTTATATTTGCTGCATCTTTTTAACACAGAGGAAGTGAAGGAACACAGAAAACAATGCTGGTAAGCTTTAATGTCTACCTTTGCTGAACGCAAAGCGCATGAAGGAGAGAAAGCATGGTGTGAAAAGGGTAGTGAAGGAGTATTGAAGGGAGGGAGGAAGGAGATGCAGAAAATCCCCAGGTTTCCAGCCTAAAGTTATTTTCTTGTTTTTGTGCTTTTAGTTTGTGAGCTACATGTGCACACAGACTGTATCCTGTTTGCTTGCAGCGACTGCCGGCAGTGTCACCAGGATGGGCACCTGGACCATGTAAGTGCAGATGCTCTGCAGGGGGAGGTGGCTGTGCATTTTGTGGACTAGAGAAGGAACAGTCTTGGTCTTGAGTTTCACATGCTGCCAGTTATCAAACCACTTTTGTTCCTTTTTGGCAGGCAAAAGACATATGTGTCTTCAGAATATACTACAAAGAGTGAGATGAACTTAAATGCTGGTATACTCACAATGCTTTTGAACTCTTGCTGAAAAGTCCGTGGAATGTGTACAACCTCCAAATTAAAAATGAAAAAATATTAAGCAGCATATAGAAGTTTGCTTTGCAAAAGCTGGCGTGGAACTCTTTTATATTTTTTTCTTGTTGACCTGTTGGCTGCATTGCATCCCTGGCAAATGTTCTCTTATCCTCATGCTTCCTTGCAGTCTGGCTAAGGCAAGACTGCCTGTTTTCTTATCTTCTCACAGTACAGTAGACACAGAATGCTGATACTGTAGGATGATTTTTTAAAACAATTTTTAGTGGACTGTGAAGGAAAACATTGGGATAAATTTTTTGATAGTTTGATTTCTTTTTAATGAAATATAAGATTGTTAAAGATTCATTTTTATCTTGAGAAAAACTTAATGCCCTAGTCTCTTGCTATTTCCTCAGAGCTATTTGAATTACTGATTTTAAAGTTGTACTGAAGATGCAGCTGTATCTGATTCATGTAATGCTAAATCATTATGTGTTCCCTCAGGATATTTACCACCACCACTGGAGGGAGGGAAACCTTTCTTCAAGTGCGCGTTGCGAATTTTGCAAAAAAACCTGTGGGTCTTCTGAGGTGCTCTCTGGCATGAGATGTGAATGGTGTGGCATCCTGGTACGTTGTTCTGCTGCATGTATTTGTGGGAACCTCATATATATGGGCATGTGCTAATTTGAACACTTGATGGAAACATAATTGATTCGCACTCTGTATAAATATATATTTTGTATACACTTTGTAAATACACTTAATCTGTACACTTATTTATTTAAATATATATGTGTGTTAGATGGGAAATCTGACTTTTTAAATCCTCCTCATAGTATTTTAATGAACAACTGTCAAAATCACAGTGAAGCTTTGTGTAAACCAAATGGAATTTAACAGGGCCTAATTGTTATAGATCTGTGGTTAGAAGCCTGCAGTCACTTTCTGTGTTAAGTCAGAATTTCTTTCAATTCATGAATTCTTCAAGGTTAAAGACTTACCATTCTAACACGTTTACTCTTATGTCAGGATAGGATCTTAACTTGTGTAGTTGGGGTTTTTTTAAGTTGTCAATATCAGTTTCTATGTTTTTCCATTCACATGACACATGTTTATTTCCTGTGCTCACTGATGGTAGCCTTCAATAATTGTTCTGGAAACCACAGCCTTTTCACACACTGATAAACAGTGTGCAGTGCAGATAACAATTAGTCCATCCACTTAATGTCACCTTGTATTAAAATATGATGGAAGTGAAAGCACCAGATGAGGAGGGAACTGAAAAGTATATGTAAGAAATCATTTATTTGCTACTTAAGGCTAGATCAGGTACTCCCTGTAGTAATGATTTAAAATAAAACTCTAGAGGTTATTCAGTATTTCAGGTATGATTTCAGTGATTTAGGGGTTTTTTTAATATTAAGGGGTTTGTATTTTAATTTGAGACATAATTTCTGAGGTGGGAGGGATTGTCTTTGAAAACAGTCTAAGGAATGTAATATGCTGTGTGGCTATACATACAAGGGTATGTGTATTCAGTAATGTGTATTCAGATTTTCAACAGTGTAAAGGCAGAAACTATCCAGTCACCCCTTGGAATAAAACTGAAACAGTCTTACCTTGGAGTCTGCAAGTGGGTACAGCTGTGTAAGAGGATATTGCTCTTTTCAAGCTATTCAATATTCTGCACCTTTTCCATTTCCCCCAGGAAATATCCACATAGAGTGGAAGATCAGAGTTTAAGACCAAAACTTTAAACTTCTCCATGTAGCTGTATAAAAACCTTTCATTTTTAATAGAACAGGTTTGTGGTCCTTGGAAGTTTCTTGACCTATTAAGACTCCCCATTATTGGTAATACAAAACCTGACTTAAACAAATAAAAATCTAGGATGGAAGATGGGCCATTCATTTAATGAAGGTGATTTACAACAGGTCTATCTTCAAAAAGTCTATGACAATTTCAGTCATAGTTTGTTATAAATAAATTTACTTTCCATGTGTATCACAAGTTCTTAAAGAATGCTGTTCTTTATAGGCTCATGCTGCTTGCTACGTAATTGTCACACCAGAATGTACCTTTGGAAGATTAAGGAATATGATTCTTCCTCCAAGTTGTGTTCAATTGTTTTCTCGCAACTTCAGCAAATTGCATTGTTTTCGAATATCAGAAAATTTGCAAACAGAATCAGGTAAAAATTTCAAAGTTGAATGCAACTAATTGTTGAGTGTATTTAACCTAGTGTTATAATTCAATTAAGTGTATTGTTGCTAATTTTTACTGGCTTTTGTGGCAATACTATAACTTCTTGCTATTTCTGGCACAGGTTTTTTAATGGACGCTGTGCAAAATGCAGAAACTTCTGTTTACCGTTGCAGGGTAATTTTTGTAATATTCTTGAAACAAGAAAATGAAAACCTAAAATCGGAAAATTTGTGGTATCACTGTTATCATTGCTGGAAACACTTCTTATGTGTACAGATACTTTTATTTGTCTCTTGGATTGAGCATCTGTGCTTTTTAAGATTTCTGTGCTGAAACAATACCATGTGTCTACACAGGGTAATGTTCTGCTGCCATCTAGAGTGAATGTTTGTTTAACAGCTCTTTAGGAACAAGAATTTTTTTAAGCCTGAGATACACTGGAGTATTTTTTAATTTATGTTTTGATTATTATGCACCTGTAAAACCTTTCTTTTGGTGCTTGAATGGAATAGGAAAGGAAATAAAAGGTAGGCAAAATATAGCTCATGAAAGTTAAATATTTGCTCTTTTCTCAACCTGGCAAATTGCTCTTGAACTTTCTGCTCTGAACTCAGGTTTGGTTTTGGTGATGAGAGCTGATCATGAGCAAGACCCCTGGGTTATGTGTGCAGAAGCTGTAGCAGAAGTCCTGCTACTGCATGAACTGCGTGACCCAGACACGCTCCAGTGACCTGGCAAAGGCAGAGAGGAGGCATTAGGTTGCTTTTGTGGATTGAGTTTTTTTCAGTGGGTATTTTTCCTTTCTAGTGAGTTTGCTTGCTAGTGGTCAAAGATGTAGTATAGCATCCACTTGAAAATCGTGGAGCTCCTAATGAAAGTAACCAAAATAAAGAGTCTGGATGAGCTTGATTTTGCTGCAAGAATCATGTGAACTTTGATTCGGGTCTATTGTTAGGTATTTCACAAGTGTACCAAAGGTTGAAGTGAAGATTAAGTTGTGTTATTATAAATAAGAGAAGTTAATCACAAACCTTTAAAATAGAGTCTTTGGTTTGACTTTTCTGATGTTAACTAAGTTTCTCTCTTCAATGGTGGTGTGTTCTTTTAATATGTCAGACTTAACTTTCTCTTTTTTTTTATTTTTAAATCACCTCTTAATAAAAATTGAACATGGAGCACCTTAAGTGAAAGAATCCAAGGCTTTAGCTGCACCTTCTAATCTCTTTCTTCAGTATTTTAAGAGATGGAAAAAATGGTTTTCTATTTCAGGACTTATGCTATATGCTAAGTGTGTTAGTTCATGTTATGCATAGTTGAGGTTTATTAAAGTAAGAATGACTTTTTTGCATTTCTTTAATGGAAAAGTTTGTCTGATGCTTTGAATTGAGAGGATGCAGCCTTTAGCTTGTGGTCAGAAGCAGATACATAGGGATGGAGAAATAATCACTAACTTAATTTGGACCATTTCCAGTGCTTTATTGTGATATGAAGGGGAAAAAATCAAATTGAATAAAATTCACCTTGTTTGGAAAGCCAGTCCTTTTTGCATTTTTATAGTCCTTCGCCTATGTGTCACAGAGGTGTATCATAGCAACACCCTGAAAAATCTCATTTCTAACACGGGTTCTCTTTTCTGTGGCCTATGAGAATTTCTGCTGCTTGGGCTCAGCTCCCCATCATCCAATGGGCAGCAGCCTCCCAGGATGGAGGGACTGCTGCTACCCAGTGGAGCAGGGGCTGAGCCATGGGGATGCTCCCCTTTCCTCCTGCTGCAGATATATTGCGTACCTGTGAACTTGACATCTTCCTTTCTTTTCATGGTCAGTGAGCCACAGCTGTGGCTCAGCAGAAGGCATGGTGAGTAATATTTGTGGTGCAGCACCGTCATGCACTCTGCTATTGTAGCAGCCCTCTTGTTAGAGGGCAGAAATGAACTGAGGCATAGACTCCTTGTTTATCACAGCATGAAAAGGGTCCTGGTTTATTCCTCTTTGCAGCTCAGCCATCCTGACTCCAGCTATCCACTGACTCTGGCTGCAGCAAGCTCCTGCTGTAGGTTTATGATGTCTGCATGTATTGGTTTGCAGACTCTGACTGCAGGCTTTTACCTAGCTAGACTATGGCTGCAGGTTCCAACAACAGACCCAAACTGACCTCACAGCAGTGATTCTCTCTCCCCAGGATCCTTCATCATGATTCTCTTGTTCCCTCTTCCTCAAGGTTCCTTCTCCTTCATGATTCTCCCCTCACTAGCTAACTCCCTCCCTTTTATCACACTGATCTTTATTGGATATAGCTGTGACTCATCAGGGGCGAGGCTGTATTGGGTAATTAACACAGCTGTTACTTATCAGGGGCAAGGTCACCTGTGTTCCCTTCTCCTACACTCCGCTGTGCATAAAGTGTTTTGTTCTGTGTTTCCATGGCAGAGTGCTTTTTAGGCACCTACATGCTGAATGCTGAGGTACTAGTCTGGTGTCTCCACATGTGACTCCTTTTACACCATCCTGTTGAGCCTTACTTTGAGACCTGTTGCTGGATGTTTGCCATTCTCAGTCAGATCTGCTGAAGATCAGGTGTCTGCAGGTCACCACCAAAAGCACCAGATACCATTGCTATATGCTCTTTTTCTTTGCCCAAGTTCTTCCTCAAAAGCAGAGACAAGAATTGTCTTGAACTAAATCTCACATCATCCTGTGTCAAGGAAACACAGAGCTCTAGCCTTTTAGTCCTTCTTGTTACCCATGTTTACTGAACAGACCTTCATTTTCTTACAAAACCCCACTAGTTCCTGGCATGTGCTGAAAGTTACCAAGATGTGTCATGAATCCAGCAGCTCCCTGATAATCTCTTAGGATGTATTTGATGGTCCTCTGACAATGAAGCAGCTCAGGACGACTGAGGAGTTGCTCAGGAGTTGCTGCTGCTTTTCCAGGGGAAAGGCATAGCCTGTGGATGGCAGATCTTGTTAAAGATTGTGTTCGTATTAGGTGTGTTTTAGGGGAGCAAGGAGCTCCTTTGTTGGAAGATAATTAGCACTTCTGTGTGATGATAGGCTCATTAAGTTCTCCTGAGGTGACAGGAGAGGGTGCTCCTCTCTAGTCACAGCTGACAAAGGACATCAGTCATAAGATTGTGAAAAGACCAGTCTGAGGTACCAAAGAAGTGTTGGCAGTTGCGTGGATGAGTTGACTGCTGCAGGCATAGCTCTTCCCAAGCTGGTGGTTGGGAAGTGCCAGATGACTTGGCCCATGCAGTGAATGAGCACAGCCATCATCGCTGACCTACTGGGGACCATTTGTCCAAAGTAGCTTTTGCCACAGTGTAAATGCTAAACTTCATCACCAACCTTCAGAAACATCTCTCTGCTGAAGGAGTCTTCTTTTAAACCCTTGAGCTACCAGGAGATGCAATGGTTAGAGCAGTGTGGAGCCCCTTCCTCCAAATGACTCCTGTAATAAAAAATTTCAAAGAAATTTTTTGAACTTCACTGGAATAGTTTCAAGATGCTGGTGGTGTAGATTTCTGTTCAGACTGAAGGAGAAAGTGTAATAAAAGAAGTCAGCGTTTTCCCATCTAAAGTGAGAAAGAAGAGGGTTGACAGCAATCAGGACCAGTCATTTCCTATTGTTATATTTACTACTTCCTTTCTTTTTAACTTAATTATCTGGAATGAAATTCAAGAAGGCATTCAGCTTTCTCTTATTTCAGGGTGTTTCAAGACCATACTATCTCAAGTTCTCTCCAGTTTGAAACTTGATCTGTTTGTCAACTATAACAGGGAAAATATCTCAACACTCTTTTTATATTTTAAAAGCTGCAACTCAAAAGCATTATTGTTGGTCTTTCTTGTGGACACTTGAAGCATTACCCAAATATCTAGTGAGTTGCCTGGTGTCAAGTTTAGGACTACTACCCTTCTTGACATGCTATGATTCTGTTTCTTGGAGAGTTCTCCTGCTTTAGGATTTTGACATTCTCAGTACCTCTTTTGCTCTGAAGATCTGCCTTTCCTTTTGTATTTTCATTCTTGTTCTGTGCTTCGATTTCTTGTTTTCTCCCTCAGCTGCAAGGCATAGTTTTTACAAAGGTGTGGCCTGGCTTATATATTTTGGGAGCTTTACCTGCATCCCAGTCAAGACTGACTGGGATTTTCGGTGGATGTGAGTGTGAATACCATTATTTGATGAGCACTTGCATTGCACTCGACTGCTACCCTCAGAGAAGGAAAATTGACCATGTTTGGATTTGCTCTGATCTTGTAGGGCCCTGAGTGTCAGGAATGAGAATGCAGTGAGGATGTTCTTCACAGAAGCAAATGCAAAATGTTGACAGCATTTATTTTAATATTTTTAAATATTTTAGGTATGGTTTTACAAGAATGCATTATTTGCTGACATGTTAGCTCCTAGCTGTGAGAGTGATGAGTGTACTGTCTATGTCCTCTGCTCTGACACCTCTCTTTGGGTGTCAATAACTTTGTTTTTCAGTTGTGGAAATTCTGTAACACCATTATTTCTGACTGACAGGCTGGATTGATTTGGTAATTTAAAACTTAATGGAAATCACCCATACTTTGGTGACAGTCAAACATCATGACTTCAGAAAAGAATGAAAAGCAGTAGTTGCAATATTAAAGCTAATAGTATAAGAATCTCATGTATGCCTTCACTGTAGCTACACAACAACGCAGATTTGGTTTTTTAATACTGTTTTAATACTATGAATTACTACCATAAAATAGGTAGAAAAAGAAAGTGTATTTTTCTGACTGGTTCCTTTTGTGTTAGCTTGTTTGGTGGAAGCTGTTCTTAAATGACAAACACCTTCTCCCCTCCATTCAAATTAACAAAAATCCTTTCTTAAAATGTCTCTGCTTTTACAGATGAAGATGATGATGTTGATGGGTCAACACAAGGATCAACAAAAGATATCCAAATCTCAACAGATTCAAGTAAGCAAAATTTTAGTAAGGGATGAATAGTCACCCATTTCTTTACTCATATAACGAACTTCATTCATATAATTTTAACTTGTATTGCCTTATGACAAAATATTAAGTGGTTATTTTTCTAATGTCAGGTCATTTAATTTTAGGTCTAAAGTTTTGGTCCAACATATTTATCTAGGGCCTTACAAATATCTCCTTGGTATTTTCCATTGGTAGGTTGATGTAAGTGGCAATCTGTTCGTTACCTTGACAAACAGGTAATTTCTCTCAACTTGGTAATTGAAGAAAGAAAACCCGGTGTTAATAATCCATAGATAAGCAACAAATTTAAAGGGCAGGCAGCAATGTCTTTTCAGAGCCTTTTCCTTCTAAGTTCACTGGATCCAAATTTTGCTGAGGACATCAGGTGAATTTTTTTTGTTTGCTTCAGCATGTTGCAGTCAATAGGGCTGAGCTGGACTGGCTGCTTTTTATGCAGTTAAATTTTTAAGCATGTGGAATTTTCTGGGGTTGGTAACAACCAAATTCTTGCTTTTTAGAAGATGAGGTAAAATGCAATTTAAGAGCTTCCCACCCCTATAGCCAAGGGTGGGATACCTGCTATACTATTAGCAAGTAGAACAACATGGTCCACGCTACCTAATGTAACTAGATGGATTGTTGTAAAAAAGGACATTTTACATCAATAAATACTACTTTTTTTTAGTCTTGAAGTTCTTGCAAAATTAAGAGGCTATTTGTGCAAATGCTATTTGGAATTTTTAAAAAATCAGCTCAAAAAGTAGTTTAATCAGTTATAGAAGAGCTCTCAAACATCCTCTTGTTTCACTTTGCTAGTTCCTGAATGACTTTAAGTTATGATCCACCACCATACTTTCTGATTATGGGAAAACACTCTAACTGCAGTTTATCTAAACAACTTTCACTTTTTCCAATATTTAAGTGACTTAAATGATTGAGTGTGAGGACTTCTACATTTCAACAATTAAGCCTATTTCTCTTATGACTGTCAAAAAAAGCAAATTCTCTATCCAGGTATTTCAACTGGATTCGTTGAAAGCATTAGTAGATGCCAGTTCAGCTCTGGCTTATCCTTCCCAAAAGAAGAAAAAAGTTATGAAAATTCAGGGCAGGATACAAACTTTAGTATGTCGTTTGTTCAGGCCATCTGTGGACTGGAGAAAGCAGCAGTAGATGGCATATTTTCAAGGGTCATGTAAAGTATCATTAGTTGTGTTTTAGAAAGAACAGTGGCATAAAAAATTGCTTTCTCATAATGCACTTTCACAAAACATAGGACAGTGTAGAGCCCAGTAACTTTGCTGTGATTTAGAAAGCTCAGCTAAAACCACATGCTTAAAAAGAGTCAGAAATAACATTTACTGATAAGACAGGACAGACTGTGGTGATGCAGTCCAGAGCAGGGCCATGCAGTACCAACCAGCAACTTCTTTAAATGTGACCAGCTTCCTTTGACTCCTTATCCTTCTGTTTTCCCATTCTAGTTCTTCCCCAAACCGCTTTGATCTCTCGCTTTGACTCCTCTCGTAAAGTTCCCTAACAACCCTAGTACCATCCCAGAATGCTTTTCACATGTATCTCATATATCCCTGCAAGCTGAGCAACCTCCTTGGTCAGTGATGTGTCCTACAGACCTTCCCCCACGGACTCCTCTGGTGTGTGCCACCTCCAGACAATGGGGCTGATGACCTTGTGTCAGCTCAGGACATGGCTTCTCTGATAACCTACCTGGTAAAGTTATTGAGGTTCACCTGCCAGCTGTTGTTCTGTTGTGCCTCTCTGTGTGTGGGGAGTCCTATGCTATGAATATGAATACAACATGAATTTGAATACAACATGAATTTGAATTTAACATGGCAATGACAGGTAGCACTTTCACCTGTCTCTGGGTCACATCATTTGTATAACATGGGTCAAGAAGGAGCTACTCACTGCTTCTGTGTGCTGACTCAGTACATCTGTCGTGTCATTTGGGATGTTACTGTGCTCTCCCTCAAGACTGTCTGAACTCAATTACATTCCGGAATATTTGGCTTTTCTTAGTTCCAGCTCTCTGTGTTTTAGGGGTACGTATTTCTAGAAACTGTGAAAACAAGTCAGAACAAGTTGAATAATATCGATGTGGAAAGACACCTTTTTCCACACGAAAGAAGCCAATAGAAAAGGATACCAAGTCTGTAGTTTAGTATTGGAAGAAGATTTGAATTAGTAGTCTACGTTAATTTTTGTTACTTTGCTATTGTAATGGACTTGTTGAGTGAAATGTAAAGGTAGAAAATCTAAGTCTTAATATTGGTAGCTTAAATGTGTTAAATCAACCACTATATTTAGCCTACCAAGGTAGTGAAACCAAAAGCGTAAAATGACCATAAAAACAACCATACAGTTTCTGAATTGATAGATTTAACAGACATACAGGTGGGTTTGGCAAAGGACTCCCTCTGCCCTGTAAGAATCTCTCAGTGCTACCTGGCTGCAAGTGAACTGTCTGATTTCAGCATGCATCCAGCTTCAGCAGGACAAAATTCAGCCATCAGTGAAAATCCATTCTGGAGGAGGTTTTAGAGGAAATCTGTCTACCAGAGAAATGGGGGCTGCTGTGCTGTCAGCAAACAGATGTTTCACAGCATGTCCTTCCCCAGCCTCTGTTTTGCCTTGCTCAGGTTGCTGTTCACCTGCTGAGTAAGAGATAAAATGGTTTTGTATTACATAGACCCAAGTCATTGGCTTAGAGTTTGCTTAGTCTTGTCCCAAACCCGCTGACAGTGCAGAGGAGACCTCCACTGTAATTCTGCAAGCAGGAACAAACTGTTTTCCAGAAGAAGCAAATGGGGAGGGATTTTTTTTCCCCTAAAGATACTTACGAAAACTTTAGGCTTTCATAAAAAGGGCCATTGTGTTTTTCTGTAACTGCTTATAGATAACTAAACATGTCACGTGTTCCTCACATGCTTGGAAAGGCTCTAAAAACTAAGAGAAGTAGGGTTAAGAAGCAGCTACCAAAATGGAAGGACAGATGTTAACACAGATTTGTGCTTCAAAATTGCCTTGAAACTAGGGGAGATTGAGCTGCTCAAGAAAACAAGTTCAGAGAAGGCACACACCTGCAAATGTCTCTTCTGGAAGAGTAAGAGCTAGAGAAAGAAGGAAGGAAAGAAAAGAAGGGAAGGAAGGATGGAAGAAGGAATCTGGGATTCTGAAAGGCTCTCTTCAAGGGCAGTAAAAGAAAAAATACATAATTCGTACATACATAAATGCCATCTTGTAGGTTATGAATCCTAATACTGAAATAAACCAAAATTTGGCAGTCCTCACTGTTGTAATATGAAGTAGCAGTAGAGAAGGAGAGCATAAAGCATGTAAATAACACAAGTTGTTTGGGGAGGGGTCTTGGTAAGCTCTGTTGCTAGAATTAATCTTTTAAGAGTAATTTTCACAAATACAAATCAGTATGGGCCTCTAGCTTTCTTAAGTGACAGAATGATTCAGGACCATGTCATTTTCCTATCTCAGTCACAAGCCACATGTAAGTCTTTTCAGAAGCTATGTCCTGTCTGTGGGGATTTGGAAGTCAAAGGGAACATGAACTTTGGACTCATCCAATGCTATTTTATCCTTTTCCCAGGAAGACTTGGTATCTTAGCCTCTGAAATCAAATTCCACACTTTGGTAAATTATGCCTGGAGTTAACCTTTTGTAGTTACTTTCCTCTTGGAAGGGGTAAGCATGAATAACAGGTTATTTTCAGCTCAGTATTCCATGGAAAGAAAAAATATAATAATGTGTTTTTCAGGAGAAAGTCCTGATACTCTGTGCTCTGATCCAACAGGAAAAGATAAAAGACATTTAGCAGTGAGGTGCCAGTATTACAAAACAGGCATTAACTCCTTTAAATACTACAGTTTGATAAGTGCATCTGTTACATACTAGCAAGGGGTTTTGTATATAAATATAAATATATATACACAGACATATATACATACATATATATATGTATACATATATACGTATATATGCATATATACATATATACATATATAAATATATACATGTATGCATATATACGTATATACATGTATGCATATATGCATATACACATATACTAAGTAGGGGTATGTAGACTTCTTTTCTGTAACTGGGTCGTTTTCTAATATTTAAAAATTTGAACAGATGTAAGGAAGAGCTTTACCTAACTTCCAAAGTGATTATAGTTGACTTGTCTAACTAGCCCTTCTTTGCAGGGCTAGTTAGACAAATCAGGCTGGCATAAGACACACCTTAACTTACATGTGTTGGATGTGCTCTTGACTCAGTGGAGAAATGTATTTCTGGATCACTAATTGCAGCATATAGCTGTTTGTTCTTTTGTTAATGTGCTTCCAGAAGCTCATGTGCAAGCAAGCCATTTTTCACTGGGTTGCAGTGAAAGTGCCCCCTGTGGGGAGGACAGCGACAAAGTTAAATGTGATTTTTCGCTAATAAAGTAGAGGAGGTTTTTTGTGTGATGGATACCAGATTAGCAGCATTATGTTTATTTTTCTAAGAAATATGCCTAGGATGTGCTTAGGACATTACTACTGGTCCGTAGATCTAAACTTGTTCTTGTAAACCAGTTTATTTTGAGAGTCAATCCAACTGTTCTTTGACTGTTCTTAAGACATGGAGAGCTCATAAAAAATTCTCCAGTTGCAATTTCTAGGGATTCTTTTAGGCCAGCTAGTATCTCATAAGAGCAGACTACAAAGGCACTTCAAATGAAAACAAGTACTAGAACTTGGGTGAATGTTTTTGTTCTCAGATGGTTGTCTAGTTTCTGGATTGCTAGAGAAAACAACAGAGATTTTGATAGTGTTATGAAAGTTCATACTCAGAACATCAGCTGTCAGAAACCAGTGTTCACTTGTTTTCTCAAGTTGTGTTAGCTCTAAAGAAGGTCACCCAGGACACAGTGTGTCTTTTGATTAACATTTGTCTATGCTATAGTTACCATGGAGATCACTCTGACAGAAATCTGTGTCTAAAAGAATTCCACTCCTTTTGGCATAGATCCAGAAGAATTTAAAGAAGTAGGTCACTTTTTGATGTGTGCTATGACCTCAATTCAATGGCTGTTGAGTTTCAAGAGTACTTTCGAAGTAAGAGTTGATGATATTTGTATCTTTTTTACACTGTGACTAAAAAGAAATTGACAACAGACACAACCAGTATGATAATTGGAAAACTGAAAATCCACTGTGATACTACTTTTCATATCAACAAAAAGAATTGAAAAGTCAGAAGTATCATACTAGGTTGGGTGTGGCTCTGAGCAACCTGATCTAGTGAAAGATGTCCCTGTCAGGATTCTTGATCCTTGATCCATGATCTTTGAAGGCCACTTCCAACCCAAGCTATTTTATAGTTCTGTGATTTTATTTATTCCATTTCTGTTTTTCTTAGTACGTGCATCTGTTATACAGGCTTCCCTCCAGAAGAGTCACAGCATGTGACAGGCAGTATGGAGGTTAACTAAGACAGTGTCCTGCTCAAGCAAGGTCACTCAGAGCAGATTGTCATGTTCAGTAAGGTTTTGAATATCATAATAGTGTCATAGAATGGTTTGAGTTAGAAGGGACCTCAAAGATCATCTAGTCCCAACCCCCCTGACAGGGACCCTTCCACTAGACCAGTCAACAAAGCCAGTTTTGTCCCTGGAGAGACTAGGATGACTTTAGAGTAGTATGGGAGACTGTACTGGGGACTGCTTTGCTGTGCAATGAGGTCTTCATGTTGAGTAATGAGAATGTCCTGGCACACACATTGTGCCATGACCAGTGGAATTGATAATGAAGAAATACCCTTAAGTGGACAAAGTCTACACTGAAAAAGAAGTCCAAGTGTAGCTGTCATATCTCAGAATAAGGAGAAATAAAGATCATGAGAATTAAGGTATCATGATTTTTGTTTGAATCTCATTTTTAAAAGACTGCTTTCACATCTAAGTACTAGATAATCCTTTAGTTCTGTGCTGTCAGCTTTTGAGTGAAGTTGGAGAACATCCACTGAAGCAGAAATAGGTGGATTAGCAACATAGTTTCAGGTGGTTCAAGAAAGCTAGCACTGGAGTGTCCTTGTTAAGTAGTTATACTCTGCCGTCTTTCCTCATAATCTGCTACTACCCAGTGATGCCCAGTGATGTACATTTCTGCCTGGATTCTTGCTTGCTTTTTATCAGTCATCAGTTAGAGGTGGTTTGGTGGTTCTCTTCCTCCAGTTCCAGTTCTCCTTTCTAATTCTTCTGTGGTAAATGACAATTTGCTAGTGGGTTTCATTTAACCTAAACGCTGATATTATTTGAGAGCAAAAGGCTCTTAGTATTTTATTCTGTACTACAAAGTACTTCCAAGCTGTAAGGGAAGCATGGAAGTAGGCTCCAGAATATAATAAATCTTCTTTATAATGTGTGCTAACAGACTGCATGATTAACCAAAATTGGCAGTGCTTTGGGAGCTGTTCTGAAGGGGGTGGCACTTTGTCTTGGTCTTCAAGTTGTTCATTTTGTCAATAATAAATGCAGTCTTGAATGCTGGGGATGAAGAAGCGGTAACATCGACAGGTTACAACAGTTATATCAAAAGCTAGGATAAAACTGATATTACTCATCCTTCTTTCCTCTCTGAATGTACCCCTGTTTTAAATGAACAGTAACAAAACAAAATTTAAAATATTCAGCCTCAAAACTTGTCCTATGAAGAAACATTTCAGTGGGCTAAAAGCAGGTTTTTAGTTGTATTATACCCTTCCTATTCAGGTATCTTTCTGATTCAAGGTGTGTGCTAATGAAATACATATGCTTCCATTCAGGTAAACAAACACTAAAGATATTTGATGGGAATGACGCAGTGAAACGCAATCAATTTCGACTAATTTCAGTTCCAAGGATTGCAAAAAATGAAGAAGTTGTGGTAAGATACCAGTGAGGGTCAGTTTTCTAGTGTCATACGTATAATTTCATATTACAATAATAAAAAGCTAATGTAGAAATGTAACTCAACAACAACAAAAATCTGTGAATAGGCTATAACATCACAACATAATTTAATTTCTTCATGTAGTGCTCTTATTTTGGATTATCTGAGGAAATGGTGGCTTACATATGTCTAGCGTAGTGGTGATCACAGTACCACATGTTAAGCAGTCATTCTGCTTCATGGTGTTTCTCTGAAGCCTGATTTTACTGACACAAGTAATACAGGATAAACAGTTCCTAGATCTTGCCCCTTTTCTGTAAGTAGTGGTTTGATATTTATCCTGGACAGTCACTAATATTGCACTTGAGTAAACAGCTTTGAACATTAAAGCTTGTTATAGTTATCTCCACTCCTTGGCTGTGAAAATAATCAATTATTGATCACATACTGGCCACTCCCTAGCTTTTCCAGTGCTCCATCTGGGATGGAAAAATTTCTTAGTACTAAATCAAGTGTGCTGTACAGATCCTTATTTACTGGGCTAGGCAGAGACTCCACACTGTGAGAGATAAATCCCAGAGAGGGAATAGGGTTGCAATAGAATTGTGCATGGTGAGGTCTCAGAGTCATAAGAGACTTGGCAAAGAAGTCTGAAAAATGTATTACATCAGAATTTTGACAATATAAAGCTAAAGATCATTAGGATTTTTATCTTGATACTGTGCTCAAAATAAGCAGGAGTTTTGCAAAGGGTTTGCAGTGTTCTGCATATCAAAGATCTTTAAGAAAAACTATGTACAAGAATGAAAGCACTTTTATTTAGGAGTGCTACTTGCCTTTCAAGCACATTTTACCAGGCTGGTGCTTTTAATACTAGAGAAGAGGAATACAAGTTCTTGTAAGTGAGCTGTAAACTCTGGATTAGCAGAGGTGCTGCAGGCATGGGCCCATTATTGATATAAAATTTCTGTGTGCATCTTGCAAGGACAGCCCTTTCCTCTTCACAGGTGTGTGGGTTCAGGGCAGCTTGGCTGAGAAGCTCCCTAACTTACAGCATCCCTTAGTGCAAGAAGACTGAGTAGGCAGAGTTGGGTTCAATCAAGTGTAATTTACCATTTTGCTTGTGGAGTAAATTTTACATGCATGAGTGTAAATTTATCGGACCTGAATTTTTACATTTGGTCTTAAAATGACTATCACTTGTCAAAAATACTGTGGATTATGTTCAAATACATTGATATCTCAAGTTTTCTTCTTTCATGTTCACTGAAATTTGTTTTCAAAACTTCACTCTTGTTTTGATTTTTTTTTTTTTGCCATTGCTATGTATCCACTGCTCTGAGGTTAGAACATGCATTAAAGGTTCAATTCATAAATCATGTATTTATAATATCTATGGCTGTACAGGTATTAATGGTGTCTTTTCAAGTAAATGTTAATTTATCTTGCTGTGTTTTAGGAGGCTGCTTTGAGGGCGTACTACATAAATGATGACCAGCAGGAGTATGAGCTTCAGACCTTTACGCAGCAGGTGCTGCTCTCTGATGATGTTATCAACAGGAATGATGCTGGAGAGGACAGCAACTTGGGCTCAGTATTCCGAGAATCTGTTCCTGAAGCTTGGATCATCAGAGCCAAACCAAAGGACGAAGAAGTGATCAGAATTTATCCTGCCTGGCTAAAGTGAGTATTTTCCTTCTTCATCACGAGGTTATCCTGCTTGGGTACATTTATCCTTTGTAGTCTAGCCCTGTTTGCTTTAGTTATTGAAGCTGCAGAACTCTAACAGAGAGTGTAGTTTCTTTTTCTGTATTTCAGGATTCTTCTATTTGTTCTTCTGAATGGGTAGTATGCATAACATTCATTTCCATGCCAGGAAACTCTTGGGTTTCTTTACATGCATGGAGCACACAGTGCAACTTGTGCAGTTCTATTATCATGTGTTTGGTTAGAAAGATGCAACTTTACATTAACTTCATCTTTAAACAAATGATAACATACATGTCACTTGAAAAATTGATAGATTTTTTCAAAGAAATGTGAAGTAGGAAGAATTACAGTGCAGCTTCCCATGTGAGATGAGGAGGGAAAAAAAAAACCCACAAAAACAAAACAACCCCTATTCAATTTACCACTGAGACACTATGAATTTTAAGCAGATTTAGTAGTGGAAACAAAATGGTCTGGACCTACTAATTTCTGAAGACCTGTGGGATAAAATTTAATCATGTTCATTTTGCTGTTGCAACTGCATTGACAAGTTTTATAAAAACTGCAGGTTATCTTTGTGATTAGGAAGAAGCTAATCTGTAGTGCTACAATTGTAATTAGCAGTTTCTTGAGATGAAAGTGTTTTCATGTCTGTGGCTCTGATACCACATCTGCTATGAGCATCAGTGAACAACTTTCTTCAACTAATGCAATTATGTTTGAGAAAATTCTATACTTAGTTTAAAAAGGTACCCAGAGGATAGGTTGTAAAATAAGTATTTTTCTCCTTAGGGTGGGAATGGCATATGTTTCTTTACGAGTAAATAAGGATAGCACGGTGCAGACTGTGATCAAAGAAGTGCTCCCATTACTTGGAAGGCAGGTAAGTGAAAGATCCTAAGCACATGCATATACCAACTGAGTGACCCTGAAAGTATATATATTTCTCTTCAGAAAAATTACAGTCCCTTAATTCACAGTTATTGTAAATGTTGTTAGCATTTGGTAGATGATCTTTTGTGACCGGCATGCTGCTCAAATCACAATCTTCAGGGTAGGTAGGCATGGTTGCTCTGTACTTGAGGTACCATGAGTATTTCTGGGTCAAGCAGATGTATTTCTGGGCCAAGCAGTGCATGAACACTATGATTCTTGGGCTGCAGCATATTTTTACTGGTTGTTTATGTCTTGAAATGTTAAAAAACACATGTATGTAGCTACTCTGCTAATTTTACCTTGTCAGGAAATTGGCAGTCACTGTTAGGATGATCATGCTTGTCTCCTAATTCTTTATGCTGCTCTGAAGGAAATTGTAAAATCATAGAACATCTCAAGTTGGAAAGACCCATAAAAATCACTGATTCCAACTTCCTACTTCTCGCAGGATTATCTAAAAGTGAAGTGTATGACTAACAGCATTGTCCAGACACTTCTTGAACTCTGGCAAACTTGCTGCCATGAAGAATTTGCTAGGGATCCTGTTCCAATAACCAGCCACACTTTCAGTGAAGAACCTTCTCCTAACATCTAATTTGAACTCCCCTTAATGTAGCTTCAGTCTCTTTTCCTTGGGTCCTATCACTGCTCACCAGAGAGAGGCGACTGGTACCTCTCCCTTCACTGCATGCCTTAAGGAAGCCATTGACCATGATGAGGTCACCCCTCAGCCTCCTCTGCTCCAGGGTGAACAAACCAAGTGACCTCAGAGAGGTCCTTCCAAGTCTTGACCTTGAGACTTTTCATCATCTTGGTCACTCTGCTCTGGGCACATTCGGATGGGTTGATATCTGTCTTACACTGTGACACCCCAGCACTGGAGGTGAGGCCGCCCCAGTGCAGAGCAGAGCGGGACAATCCCCTCCCTTGCCCAGCTGTGATGCTGTGCCTGATGATGCACCCCAGGACAGGGTTGGCCCTCCTGGCAGCCAGGGCACTGCTGACTCATGTTCAACTTGCCATTGACCCAGTCTATGAGATCTTTTTCCACAGGGCTGCTCTCCAGCTCTCATCCCCCAGTTTGTATTTTTAACCAGGATTACCCTGTCCCAGGGTACTGCCAGTTTGAGAATCTGGCAACAGCTCTTGTTAAAAATTTCATATGGCTGGTGATTGCCCAGCTCTCTAGCACATCCGCATCTCCCTGTAAGGGTCCCCTATCTCTGAGGGTGTCCACAGTTCCTCCTAGCTAAGTATCATCAGGAAACTCAAAATGCATTTGATTTGTTCATCCAGACAATTTATAAAAACATTAAAGAGCACTACAGAAATTTTCTTCCTACAGTAGCAAGCAGCATCTCTGTAGCATCCAAGGGCTGCAATGAAGGAATCAAAGTTGAAACGGCACCCACGTTCTTTACTGTCTGCATTGCTTCCCACATCAATGGAAAAATCTAGATACATCTTGTAATCTTGTAGATGCACGTGCTTTCCTTGGAAGATCATCTGTTTTCGGTCTGCCTGTCCTTTGTAGGTTGGTGCCAAAACATCATGACTTTCAGGAATCATGTTAGTAGACCTCGCTAGCATGTCAAGCCAGTGTGGAGACACAACAAAGCTGTAGTGTGCACATGTTAGTCAACACCTGGGGCTTGTGAGCACACCAGAAAATCAGCACAATTCCACTGCTCCAGGGCACAGCCATACTCGCAGAGGGTGACTGCTGCCCTTTCTGGTTATTTACAGGGTACACAGGAACATGCATGTCACTAGCTCTCTGCAGTAAGTGATAATCCTAGATCTGTCTAGGTGTATCCAGCTGTTTAAAGCATGCAGTTTGTTTTGGCTACAGGATGCTTCCAGGATTTGTTGTCAGTCTGTTTCCTCAAATGCTGTGGACCTTTTAACAGAAATAAGAAGAATCATACCTGAAGTTTTTTCTCATCTGAAAAAAGCAACTGTCAAACAGTACAGTTGGAAATTCCATTAAGGAAAGATGTTCACATGTCTGTATTTGGGCAACTAGCTATATGCTGTAAGACACTTAATTCTTTGGCTCAATTGCAATTTCTCCAGTAGTGGTAATTTTTAAATGTGCTACTTGTTTCTCTTATAAACATGCACATACAGGAAATCTCTTCTTAATATCCAGAATCTGCCTGTGCTCCAAGTTGCTTTCATCAAGTATCAGGCAAAGCACATATTGCCTCAGCAAAGACAGTTGAGACTCCTAACATCCCCACTCATGACACGTAAAGCAAGATCATTTGTCTCTTGAGTCTCAAGGCCAAAATTTAAGACCCCTCCTTAATCCTGAGTGTGTTATATTTGTAGGGTTTCGGTCATTGTTGTAAATGGTTCAGCTCTTGGCTGTGCCAGCTTCTGGTCCAGCTACAGGAACTTGAGTGGTCCCTGGCAGTAGCTTGGAGAAGAGACTGTGGCACGTGTGAAGAAGGTTTTGTTCCATCAATGCCTGGAGTGTGCCAGGAGATGGGGAATGGTCAGCCTGCTTTTGCCAAGCTGGTTCCTTGGCCATCTTCTCAGGAGCAGGCTCATTCCCAGTCCTGCATGCTTCCTCTGGAAGGACACTCAGGAAATACCCCAGATGAGCTGCTCATCGCTGAAGCAGGAATGAGATGAACTATGCTCACCTTCACAATGTGGCTATGAGTATACCAATGCTTTTAGGAGCATGGAAGCATGATGCCATGAGTGTGTAAAATGAAGATTATTCCTGTCTTTGAAGGAGTTGGTTAGAGGAAGAACATCATGGTTGATTTAAAAATACTTAATTTTTTTTAAAAAAATTAATTTTCCATGCTCTGTTATACACTATGTACAGGATATAACACACAGTAATGCAAATATCTGGCAAAATTATGTCAGTCAGAACCTGCATTTACATGCTGTATCTTTTGGCAGACGGAGTGCCTCCAGAATTTCAAATTGGTGGAAGTGCTTATGGGCAGTAAGCAAGGTAAGTGAAGGAGCATTGGCCAAAGACACATCTGATCTCCATGGGATTTTTGTCCCCCATTCTACACAGTCACAGTTCATTTTCCACAATAAAAAACACAAATGAAACTTCATAACAATGTTGAAATACCTAATCCGAAGTGATGCTGATTCTTTTCAGTCCTGTGTGTCCTGTGGGAATAAGGTTCCCTTTCATTATTACACAAAAACTCATTTGTGGTTTCTGGTGGGTATTGACAGTTTTGCCCTGTTTTGGGGAACTATGTTTAACTGACATAATTTTCTTAATTGGTGGTATTTATTAAAGATTAATTCTAAAGTTCAAATGGCTCCATTCCTCTGTCTTCTGTCCTCCTGACACAGCCCCTGAAGAAGAGTAAGTTCGAGTCCTAAGACAGTCCAAGTAATATGTTTGTGTGTTAGGACGAACAGAGTTCTGCAGTCCTAGCATTGCTCAATGTGTTTTGTGATCCTGCAGGAGCTGGGCTTGTGTTCTCCACGTTGACATCCCTTTGTGCTTCAGTATTTGTAAGGTTGCATGGAGAAATAAATAAAGACATTGAAGTAGTCTAATGCTCTGACCACAACTGAATAAATATCTTTGTAGTTCAAATACCGTCTCGATGCCTTGATTTGTTTGCGAGCATTATTGGGAAGTAGTTTTATAAAGGTTATTGCAGCTTTGTGAATGTCATAGCCTTGGTCGGTTTCTGGTGCTCTGTTTTAAAGCATCATTTGCAACCTTACATTCACTGAAAGTTGTTGGAATTGTTTTAATACTTTGATAAAACACAAAAGTTGGTATTATTTTACTTGCTAGGAAATACAGTTTTAAAGTCTTCTGTCAAACTGTTAGATTATGACCAAAGTGCTGCTTGTCTTCTGAGTGGGTTCAGTCTGTTTCTGCCTTTTTTTTAAAGGGAGGGGATGTTTTACGAACTGTGGAAAAAGTCAGACTCTTCCAAGCACCTGTGTGTTTTTGTTGTTGGATAAGAAGTAGCTCAGGTCTGCATGGTCCTTTATGAGAAAATTAGTTGTATGCAGAACTGTACTTTTTCCCTTATTTTCCTTCTTACTGTTTTTGTGTAAGTGAGCCTGATACAAATTTACATGCTTTCTAACACGATTAATGTTCTTGCCTTCTCCAGTTCAGCGCATGGTCTTGGACAATCAGGAACTGATTCTTAACAGACTCAAGGACATAAGAAAGGTAAATCTGAAAAATAAACATGATTTTTTAATTTTTTTTAGCGAGTATGGAGTCACCTTTCTTATAGAAAAAGAAAGTCATTGGTTACCTCCTAAGCAGGCTCAAGTGTAGAGAAGCTAAGTGCTTGAACTGATGTTTGTTTCTGTTTCTGATGTTCTCTAGGCATAGAGGACATGATTACTAAGTGCAAAACTATTTTGGATTTTGCTTCACAATATCTTTTTGCCAAATGTCATGTCATTTATTTTCCTTTATTTTGGTAGACTTCAATACGTCAGATGAATCAAACAAGATTTTACATTGTGGAAAACAGTAAATCCATTGTACAAGTAAATTTATTTGTTGGTGGCCTTCCACCTCAGCTTTCCCCTGAAGAATATACAAATATTCTCAAGGAAGAATTAGCTATCAAAAGTAAGTAAACAGGTACATTTTCAGACACATTAACTTGTACAGAACAAAATATAGTAGCATTAAGTGCTCATTTTTCTTATAATTTTACCTTTTTCTGATCTGATTTTAAAAAATCATTCTGCCTTTTACTCTCATGTGGTCTTTTTTAATCATTTAAACATGCTCACAGGTGCAGGAGAGATGTAACAGCACATTATTTACAGAATAATTTTTACGTTACTCTAGTTATATGTGACTACACCTTTTTTTTTTTTTTTTGTATGTTTGTGT
Organism: Phylloscopus whistleri; assembly: GCA_017589585.1. Lineage (NCBI taxonomy): Eukaryota > Metazoa > Chordata > Aves > Passeriformes > Phylloscopidae > Phylloscopus > Phylloscopus whistleri. The sequence continues at coordinate 1,754,041 of JADMLD010000620.1, forward strand.
GAAAAAACATCACTTTTTAGAAGAATTATAAATACCTCAAACCATGTGCAGAATATCCTTGGCTTTTTTTAACCTCTGGCACTTTTTGCCTGGGCCATTCTCCATGTTAGTCATGAGCTCTGTGCCTCATCATGGAGAAGTATGAGCATGCATATGCACACACATATGGACAAACACTCAGGGAAAAGAATTTATTTTTCTTTTTCAAAGAAGTGTAATTGAATTTTCGTAATATTCCTTCAACCAATACTTTGTATAAACAGTATCAGGAATGTGTCATGCTTTTTGTTGCAGGAAACAAAGCATTCTTCCCAATCTTTTATGTCACTTCAAGAGGAATTAAACTTGAAATGCCAGAAAGAATTCTTAGTCACCTTTTATGAAAATCAGTTTAGCTTTTCTTACTTGCAAAGTAAACATGACAGGGAAAGTGTTAGCTGGAGGTTCTCCCTGTATTTGTATAACTTTTAATATTTATTTATATTATATTTATGTAACTTTTTAAAATACTTTCAATATTTACTCTAAATGTACCCAAGGTTTTATGTGTTTATATTTTTATCCTTTGCAGCAAATGTAGTATCTGTGAGTCATGTTTATCAAGCACAAGGTAAGCGTTAAAATTTTTAGTCTTGCAAACAATGTCTATGTTCAAAACTGCAGCTTAATACTAGGGGCTGGTAGCTCAGAGTATGTTAGTCTTACTGCATAAGCAAAAAGCCCTTCAGGTAAAATGTAACACATATTTATGAAGAGCAGTGGATTAGTGTTACCTTATTAAAAAAAGTTAAAAGGTTGGCTTCATGCTTTGTGTACCAGAAGGCAGTAATATTTCATCATAAAAATGAGTTTTGAAGTTGCATTTCAACTGAATAATACCACAGATCTGTTAAAAATTCTTCAAGTGTTCTGTCTTTGACTTGGAGAATACTAAAATTTGGTACTGCTTTTGGACTCAGTGGGACTGTTTCATGGTCACTGTTTCCTAGCAGTGTTAAGAGCTAGAGTTCAATGGCTGAAAGTTGAAAAAAATAAATGCATTCATCCTTTGAGCTGTTTCTTTGTTTTTGCTGTATGAATTTTATTTCATCGAGGTCAGAGAAGCCATGAGGCTTCTGACAGCTGGAGCAACAGTGGCTCTGGGCAGCTTTAGTGCAGTGCTCAGTGGATATCTACATTTGGTAAAAATTTGAAGTGTGGAATTTTCTCTTCTGTATGTTTAGGTGTCTGTAGTTGAGATGTTTCACATCCTTTTGCATGTTTAACTTCCACATGCGTGCTGAATGGGTTTTGTATAGCATGGTTTTGAAGACTGATGTGTGCTTCCTTTGTGTTATTTGCTGCCTCCACATGACTAATTGATACTGATTGATTTTGGTCTTTTCATAGGAAAATCTGTAAAGCTTCCAGATGTACCTTCTCCTTTCCATACTTGTCAGTGGCAAATACTTGGTTTTGTGACACTTGTCCCATGTCACAGCATCATTAAACCAAATTTACATGCATGTAGTTTTCAGATGTTTCTGCTTGTATGTGATTTTTATTGCCACTTTCTTCTTATGTTTGTATTTTTGTGGTTCTCATATCTTCCTAACTCTCCCTTTTTGTCGCAGCCAGGTTATGTTACCAGCCTCCATCTCATATACTGTCCATTAGACATTTTTGTCTTATCCCACCCTGTTTTCCTCCTCACCAAATGCCTTACTTTATATCTAACTAATATCTAACTATATCTAACTAATATCTAACTTGTCAGTGTTTATTTTGTCTTTTCTCTTTTGTCTTCCCTTCTTCCCCAATTTCTCCATTCAGAACCTAAGCCAACATAAAGATCTAAACTTGATTATCAGCCCAAATATTTGCTTGCAGTAATTCTTACTGTGATATTGTTAATGAACAGAACTAATGGATTTTTACTAATTGGATACAAAATGAAACCTGATACCTCTGCCATTTGTACATGATGAGAATGTTAGTCGTAATAAAGAGTATGCAAATAGGCCCTACCCCTGAAGCTCAAAGGAAATCTTTAAATATGCATTAGTTCTGTGCTGCAGTTCTTGTCTTCAAATTGCTTTGCTTTCACAAAAATCTGAGGTGTGTTTGAGGGTAGGAAGGAAAGTTGAAAAAAAACCAACACAATTCAACTGATAACAAACAATGGCATAATAAGTTTTGCTGAATAATGTCCTCAATAAACTGAGTTAACTTTTGCTGTAATATGAGACCTATTTTCTAATAATAATAATAGAAAATATAAAAAGTAGTTCTGATGCCTCTTTACAGGTGCTGTTGTACTCCAAATTTCATGTTTTTCTGAAGCTGAAAGAATATATATGCTAGTTAAAGATACTGTTGTCAATGACAAGCCTCTGAATGCTGTGGTGATTCCTGCAGTTATGGTAAGAGACAGGTTTGAATTTAAAAAGCATCTTTAAAAGAAAAAAAACAACTGCCTTAAAACTCTTCTGCTATAGAACTATGAAAATATGTTTTATTCAAAGAGGCCATACTATGCTTCAGAGCCTGTACTTCATGTATATGATATATTCAGTGAGTTAAGTAATTTGTCCTGTTACTGTTCAATTGTCAATCTACAGCTGCCTAACTATATGACTATTAAGGGGAGGAAACAATTTTTTTCTCTTTGTTTCTTTCAATGATCAAAACATTAAGTGGGGTTTGAGTTTCAGCTGGTATGTCTTAAAAAGCTTACAAAATTTTGTTATGGGAGCTAAATGTGTTTCCTCACTAACCATGAGGTAAAATACTTCTGCTTATTTTCACAGTGACATTATCTTCACTTCCCCCATTCTGTAGCAGAGACAGTTTGACCTTGTTTACCCCTTGAGGATTTCAGAAGAACAGAGTCTTCTGAAAGACTTAGTGCAAGAGTCCTTTCACAAATTCAGGCTTGATTCTGATTTATTCATATTGTTACTAATCACTTTCATATGAATCAGTTTGTTTTATAATAGGTTTCATGTTAATAAAGTAGAGTCAACGTGAGAAGAGGAAAATGATTAACTGAGTGAAGTGATATTTTTAACCAGGATTATGTAGTTTCTGTCCAAAAAAGAGTGTTGCCATAGTTACATTCTGCTGAGGTGTTGTGTATCTTGCAGTTACTGCCTTTCTGGAACTGCATTATGGCAAGTGAAGTGAGAGTCTTTGTTTGGCTTCTTGAGCATCACAGAAGGTCAAAAAATTACATTAGTGGGAATTATGAAACAACTTTATGTTGGAGGGTATCAAGTTCAATCTCCATAGTTCCTTTCTCACATACCTGCTTTCAATGTTTAAAAATTAGTCCTACACTTGTCAGGGCTTTCTGAAGGCAAAACTATGGTTTTTAGATGAGTAGACACTAGTGGTAGTGCTCACATGCAACTGGCAAAATCAAAAGTTACACCCCTCTCCTAAAAAACTGAGAACCTTGTTCTTTTGCATGCATAGGAATTGCATTTTGTGAAGTCCTTAGAAATCAAGGCCCCCTTGTCCAAACAAGGTTTCAGAGTGCCTGTTATGAGAAACAGAAAGCAGCTATGAACTTTTAGATACTTGGTTTTGGTGTGTTTTAGGCAAATGCATTATGAGCCTATATTTGGTGTCTGTGGTGTGAAGTTGAACGTACTCCACACTGTTGATTACATATGTTTGTTTTTCTGACATTGGATATGTTTTAAGATAACTTCTTGATGCCAGGAAAATGTGGATATTGCTATCTCTTATCTGATGCAAGATTTTTTTTTTAGAAACTTCAGTTCAGGGGACTGCTAGGGATTAATTTCTAATACGTAAGCAGGAGAGAGGGTACACGGGCACAAACATCATGTTTCCATTTCAGCATGTGTTGTTTATATTTGGTCATCTCACTGAAAGGAGCCAAGAGTTAATTTAAATGATACTTCAAGTCTTGCGTTTTGTCTGTTTGTCCAACCAGCTTATGCCCCTCACTAATTACCCAGGGTAGACTAATGGTTGATTAGTGTCTTTATTTTGGGTAGGAGGTGGACTAAATGACTTCCTGCAGTGCTTTCCAACCCAGGCTATCTCTTAGCCTATAGTAATATTAGTCTTTGTTTATATGTGTGATGATTTAAATACAGTACCAGGAAATGCACAGGAACTGACACAATACTAAATTTACACCATGTTTGACATTTCTTTTGTGAGTGAAATACAAAGAAATTGGGAATTAAGGGCTAATAATTTTTCTGAATTGGCAATTAAAGAAAAACCCAACCAACAAAAAAACAACAAACCAAAATAGGCCGTCTTAAAAATTGGTAAAAGCACAGAAGTACTAGTGGTTAGTAGGTTGCTAGTCTTATTTTTCTGAGGTAAAATTTGCTTACTCTGTGTCTGATCCACTGTCTAAGATGGAGGCATGGCTCTAATCTGGCATGCTCAAGTCTATGCAAAGCAATTCACCCTCTTATTACCATTACTGAGAAGTCTGAGGGCAGAATCAGTTTGCATAAGTTGCTTATTAGAAAGTCAAGCAGTTAGTGTTATCAGATGTGTTGATCTGTTCTGCTGTTTCAGGCCTTTAGGAATTTAATCAAACACTTTTTCATTTCACAATATTCAAATAAATGAAAATACTGTCTTCATTGAGTGTGAAAAAATAAAAGTGCGGTATTTTATAACGCTGTTTAGCTGCTGTGTGTAAAGAACTGTGGGGACAATTTGGTTTCACTCTTTGGTATCAGTTCAAGGTGAAAGACATTGCAGGACTAAATCTTTCCATTCAGAACTTATTTTGCAGCACTGGCAAGCAAGGAAGTCAGCAGACAGTTGTATGAGGCTAATTCCAGCACAGGTTTTTGTGACTTTATCACTAATGCCTTTTAATAGTTGAGTGCCCTCTGATGTACTGTCAGATTCATTAAGAGTAGCAGGAAAATACTTAGAAGGTTCCCAAATAGATGAAACTTTCAATTTCATTCGTTCTACTAAATTCTCACACAAATATTTACATCTTAAAAGCACCACAGTTAAATGAGCATTTTAGCCAAAAATTGAGTGATTACTTTTCACCCTTCTGAAAGGGTGTCACCTTTTTCCTTTGCTGGAAGAGTTTTCAAGCACTGGAATGGACTGCCCCAGGAAGTAGTGGGGTTACCAATCCCTGGAGTTGTTTGAGAAATAACTGGACATGGCACTTAGTGCTGTGGTCTAGTCAACAATGTGGTATTCAGTCAAAGGTTGGAATAGAAGATGTGATAGGTCTTCTTTCAACTTTTATGATTCTGTGGCTCTCCCATTTCTGCAATATGCCAAAAAATAAAGAAAAGACATGGGGGTTAACCCAGCTGCTGCTCCAGTAGTGTTGTGACACCTTGCACATAATTTTTCATCAGTCCTTTCTGGCCTGAGGGTGGAGAAAATTTTGTGCTTGGGGCATTGTGAGTCCTTGCACATGGAAGATGCTGGCAGCCACTTGCAGTTGTTGAATTCTGCTTGTCAGAAATGTCTGTAGTTTCTGGAGACAGCCCACCATCCGGGGAAGATGTGCCATGATTGTCACACTGGTAGGCTGGTGGCCTTGTTCTGCTTTGTTTTGAGATGTGATTACACAGTACAGTCAATGGAAAGAGGATTAGTATGGATAATAAACATCTTGCCCCAGTTTAAGGCTGTGTTGTGCTACTCCTGACAAATTAAGCAATTCACAGTGACTGTCAGAGTATCTAAATCATGCAGCCTCCTTCAGCTGTCTCTAAGAAAGGAGCAATAAATTCCTTCCTGAATGCCAGCCAACACAAAACCCTCCTGCAGATTTCACTCCTCAAGCACAGCGCTGAAGCCAGGGCTAAAGGGGGAAGGGAGTCCTTGGGCTGTGAGTCACATAGTCTCTTCTGCCCAGTAACAAACTCATTTGTCTGTTCCCAATGGGGCTTTATTATGGAACTTTTAAAAATTGTGCAGCATAAGGGTGCTACCCTCGTGACTGTCTGTAGTTGTAACAAAGAGTGTGCTCTTGAGAAAGCACAGCAGCAGCCCTGCTCTACTGTACAAACTGTCAAGAGTTTTTAATCCTTACCAAAAAATAATTGTTTTCTTAGAAGCTGGCCTTTATCTGGGGATTTAATAGTGTTTCACAGAATTACAGAATCACAGAATTTCTAGGTTGGAAAAGACCTTCAAGATCACCAAATCCAACCCAGCCCTAACACCTCAAGTAGACATGCCACCAAGTGCCACATCCAGTCTTTTTTTAAACACATCCAGGGATGGTGACTCTACCATGTCCCTGGAGAGGCCATTCCAGTACTTTATCACTCTTTCTGTGAAAAACTTTTTCCTAATATCCAACCTATACTTCCCTTGATGCAGCTTGAGACTGTGTCCTCTGTTCTGTCAGTTGTTGCCTGGAGAAAGAGACCAACCCCCAGCTGACTACAAGCACCGTTCAGGAAGTTGTAGAGAGTGATAAGATCACCTCTGAGTCTCCTTTTCTCCAGGCTAAACAACCCCAGATCCCTCAGTCACTTCTCACAGGGTTTGTGTTCCCAGCCCCTCACCAGCCTCGTTGCCTCCTCTGGACACACTCAAGCATCTCAGTGCCCTTCCTGAACTGAGGGGCCAGAGCTGGGCACAGCACTCAAGGTGTGGCCTCACCAGTGCCCAGTACAGAGGAAGAATGACCTCCCTGCTCCTGCTGGCCACACCATTCCTGATCCAGGCCAGGATGCCTTGGCCTTCTTGGCCACCAGGGCACACTGCTGGCTCATGTTCAGCTGCTGTCACCAGAACCCCCAGGTCCCTTTCTGCCTGGGCACTGTCCAGCCACACCATCCCCAGCCTATGCCACTGCAGGGGGTTATTGTGGCCAAAGTGCAGGACTCGGCACTTGGATTTATTAAACTTCATCCTATTGGACTCTGCCCATCCATCCAACCATTCCAGGTCTCTCTGCAGAGCTCTCCTTCCTTCCAACAGATTGACACACACTCCCAGCTTAGTGTTCATACTCCTTTAAGCATAATGAAGAGTTGTGATGGGAAGCAAGTTCACTGTAAAGACAAGCACGTTTTTGGACACTTCTTTTTATTCTAAATAGCTGTATTTAAATGTGTATAGTTCAGAATTTACATTGGAAGATACCTTAACAAAGGTGGGTTTGAGTAGTAGGACTGTTCAGTTTACACTGCATACAGATTTTTATTAGCTCCAACCATTCGCTGTAGCTGCTTGTGAATCTTAATAGCATTCAGGGTATTTATTTAACTGGTTTGGGGGTTTTTAGGTACATTATTGACACTTGACAAGAAATACAGTTAGCAATTTACAGTAAAAATTGTAAATATGTATTTGCAACAATTTCTGTTACTTGGGTAAGATCTCAGACAACTTTACAAAACACAGCTGTACTTTTGAATGCCTTAGAGTGTACCATGTCTCAGAAATAGTTGTGATTGCCTTAAGTTGCTTTTGAATTATTTCAGTTACTTGGTTTTAAACCCAGTGCATTAGAACATGCCTGTAAAAGCAAGTAATATAAAACATATGTTCAGCATGTCACTTCTGAATGTCCCAAGCCACTATTTTTAGAAACTGATTTCCTGAAGAAGAGAAGATAATCGAATGTTCTTGTTACATTCAAGTGAGGTATTTGTTAGACTTCAGTGTTGGGCTAGTATCTTTGCTCTTATTCTTTTTTGAAAATGTTTTTGTTTATTTTGAGCTGCAGAACTTCATATTTTTTCTTTTTATTATCTCATTAACCCCCCTTTTTTAAACCCCACAAGTTTCTAGGCATTATACCAAGCCTGAGGTTTCAGGTTGCTGGTACTGTTCAGAAAATTGAAATGGCTGGAGATTAAATTTAGGTATTTAAAAAGCTGTGAAGAGGAAGAAATTGGAAGTGGACAGGAGAGAGGGTAGGGCAGAGTAAAAGCTGGACAAGCAGTTCTGGAATGGAACAGTGTTCTCTGTTACCCCATGGGACATGATGTTTCCTTTCTGAGCTGTTCTGCCTTCTGTTGTTCATAGGATTTAACCCCATACAGCACTACAGGCTGGGCAGAGTGGTTGGAGAGCATCCCAGCACAAAAGGACCTTGGAATTCTGGCCAACATCTGGCTGAACATGAGCCAGGAGTGTGCCCAGGTGGCCAAGAAGGCAAACAGCATCCTGGCCTGTATCAGCAATGGTGTGGGCAGCTGGAGCAGGGCAGTGATTCTTCCCCTGTACTCAGCCCTGGTGAGGCCTCACCTTGAGTCCTGTGTCCAGTTCTGGGCCCCTCACTGTAAAAAGGACATTGATGTGCTGGAGTGTGTCCAGAGAAGGGAACAAGGATCACTAAAGCACCAGAAAATGTGTCTTATGAGAAATGGCTGAGGGAGCTGGGGTTATTTCATCTCCAGAAGAGGAGGCTCAGGGAGTGACCCCATTGCCCTCTAAAACTCCCTGAAAGGAGGGTGTGGGGTCAGTCTCTCCTGCTGTGCCTGCAGTGAGACAAAAAGAGGAAATGGCCTTAATCTGAGATATGGGAGATTCAGATCAGATATTGGAAAAAATATATTATCACTGTCATAGTGGTCAGGCTCTGGAAAAGGTTGCTCAGGGAAGTCACCATTCATGCAGGTGTTTAAGAGGCATCTAGATCTGGTGCTGGTGATGTGGTTGAGTGGTTTAGGCGTTAAGGTATCAGTGCTGGGTGGATGGTTGGACTTGATGAACCTAAAGTTGTCTTTCAACCTTAATGATTCTGTGATTACCTAAGGGCTGTTCTAAGTAGGATACGGATAATGATGCAGGAACTGATGGAGTAACAAGATGGCCTTTACTTCTGAAAACACCAGAGCTCTTCTTACTCTTCTGTTAATGCTTGGAATGGCTCAAGGGGATGAAATCCACTTGTCTCTTTGGGATATGTGGATTCTTGAGCTGTTGACTTAATACTCAAAGAATCTTTTTTGTGACAGTGGCATGCATAGTCCATAGACTTCCTTTGCTGCCTACAAATATCCTGTCCATGTGCTTAACAGAAATTAATATATTACCGTTGTTATGTGTTGGGCACGCTTTAAGTAATTGCTTCCCCCTTTCCAATAATGCCTGAATGTAGAGACCAAAGGTGTTCTGACTTCAATTGTCAGTTCAGTATGAAGGTGATTCCTTTGGAGAGAGCTGTATGCACAGCTTTCAGCCTCTTTATCATCAACCTACTTGTTTTGTCTGCAGTGGAACCTTTCCAGTAAAATGAAACATTGAGGTTCTTTCAGCTGTTTGTCCCCCAAAACAGCCCTTGTTTGGCTCATTTATTTTTCAAGAATATGTTCAAGATATATTTTCAAACTAAATGTCTTGTAGAATCTGAAGGGTGAGTAAAGAAGAGGCAGTGTGTTCCAGCTTCACCAGCCTTTATACCTGCTTAGTGTTCCTCTTCTCAATGTGTTTTCTCTTTATCAAGAGACAAGTCACACTGGATGGCAGAGAGCATTTCTCATGCAGGCAGTGTTAGAGAAGGATTTTTATGTGTTTGTCAGCATCTTGACACATCTGGCAGGGTTTGACTTGCAGAGGATTAGCACCTAGCTCTTCTAAGAAAAGAAAATTAGAGGAAATCTCTCAAGTACTGTGAAGACCCAAACAATCACTTGTTTGTAAAGTGCCTAAGTCAGCTCACAGGTCTGGGGTATCTCAATGTCAGGCTCCATTTTGCATCCCCACAAATTTAACTCATTAATTTGACCCGATTTCTCTGTTGTTCACCTCAGATCATGGTCTCTGGTGGTCACTCACAGGCAGCAGCTGAAAGGCTTTCTGGGTGCCGCCTCCTCATGTCTGTAGCTGTTGGTATCTCTCCACATGCTTTCACGCTGTGGTCATGCTGCTGCCTCACCAACCCCTGAATCATTCTTGTCTAAATTGACTTATATTTAGCACTGTTGTTCTGTTCCCTGAATCCATCCGGTCAGCTGCGTGACAAATTGCTGTTTCCTGAATGCTGTCCAATTTGTAAATAAGAATTACCACAACTTAGGGACTATGGCAGACACTTCTGTTTAGAAGTGCTGTTGTTGAAATGTCCAATGGACTTTTCTGGCATGTACCTGAACCCCAGCCTTGCGGCAGGATGGATGAAAGGTGTGCTGATGTTTTCTAATCTTCCTAGAACTACTTACAAATCATTCTACAGAACTATTTATGGGCAAACAGCCTGAGTGAAAACTAGTCCCAAGGTGCATCCTGTTGGTTGGAAGTCTTGACCTCCAGTGAAGCTGCAGATATTGTTCCTTTGCAGTCCATGGAGTTCCCCAGGAAATCTCACCTCTGCCACGTCCAGTGCAGTTTCCTGTGCAGTTTATGGAGGCTTTGAGAGTCCTTTCAGCTTCAGCAGGTTGTAAGATACTGGCACCCCTGAGTAAATCTTCATGATGAAAAAGCATGGCTTATAGATTTCTAAAAGAAGCTTTCAGCTTCTAATTTCATAGGGATAGGTACACCACTGTCTACCCTGAACATCTTCATTTTTAAATGCTTTGTCCTTGTAAATTGACATGCATTCTAAGACAACCACAAAACTAAAGAAAGATTTTTCGGTTGGTTTGGGGAGAAGTTCTCGCTTTTCAAGGAAACTGTTTTAATCGTACGGAACTCTTATCCCTCAGACTGTTCTTTGGCCTAGACTGTTCACTGAAAATGTGTAGAAAGGGCTACTTACAATGCCTTTGTTTCTAATGTTAGGCTCAGTGTGTACTTGGAGTGGATTAAGGAGCCCTCAATTCCTAGCAAGATCAGCAGTTAACCTGCTCATTGGCCGAACATTGAATCTTTTTATTTATACAATGTGGATTGTTTTTTAGTAGGCATCAAGGAAGCATCAGATAATATTTCTGAGATGCGGTAGTAATTTTTCTGCCTTTTCATGTCATTGACTAATCCTTTTTCTTCTTTTCTTTCAGGCTTCCAAGATACCACGGAATTGTTGCCCACTCCTTGTATTTGTGAATCCAAAAAGTGGTGGTCTGAAAGGTCGGGATCTGCTGTACAGTTTTAGAAAGCTGCTAAACCCACATCAAGTCTTTGAACTTACCAATGGGGGCCCACTGCCTGGGTAAGTCATCATGTTTTAATTTTTTTTTAATTTACATTGTTTTGTTATTTTTTAAAAAGGTAGACTATATTCACTTATTTTGAAGATCTAAATGGGTTCTGTTCTGTGCCTGAAGACCAGGGTAGTGGATCATTTCCTTCTGACTGTTCTTATTGTGAGAACATATTTATGGGGTTCTCTAAAGAAAAGAGAATAGAGTAATTCCTGATGTATATACTTCTGTCAAATCTAGCAGAGTCTGGCCCTGGGAAAGTCATATGCACTTCACAGTAGCACATACTTAATAATTATTGAAAATAAATAGATTATATATTTGAATGGAGATGGAAAGAGAAATGTCACATTTCCTGATGAGGGTGGATTTTTGCTTTTATTTCTTTTGTTGTTTCAAGGGAACTACCAGGAAAGTATAATAAAATTTTCTATTTTGACTCTTGAAACTTGGCTACAGTTGCAGAATTAACAGGGTCTGCCTGATCACAGCTGCAACATTTCTACAAGGAACAGAACATAATGTGCTTGTAGGGAGACAGGAACTGATGACTTGATTTAATGAAGCCCACTTTGTTACAGCTTCATAAAACTGAAAGCGATGGTTGTAGCCTATTCCTCATTCCTTCACTACTACTTTAATAAAAAACTCGTCATGACAAGATCTTCAAAACAAAAGCTTTGTGGGAAAAATGCAGCTTATGTAGGAGACAAGATAAACAAGTTACACAAACTAATTTTTCTGTCAGAACTGTATAATTCTGTTGTCTTTTTAATGCACTTCAAGCTGCAACTTCAGTAACTAGTTCATTTTGTTTTGGCTTTGGAATCTTTCTGTAGCTTTATGGCAAAATGCTCCCACTTGTTCATTGCTTCTTGTGCAATGGGAAATAACAATTCTTTTACGTGATATGTTGGTATGTAGGATGAAAAGCCACAAAAGGTAAACGTCACCAGGAAAGCAGTACTATGAAGAAGAAAATGTACTGTGATTCCTATGACTAAGTACAAAAACACCACCAATAATCAACATCTCTTCTAGGATTTAGAGAGTTACAGATGTTCACATGACTAGTTAGGTCTCTGTGACCTTGAAAAAGGAAGTGATTAACCATTTAGTTCTGTCTTTGAAGAATCTTAGAGGAATATGGTTTTCACTCTTTTTAAAATCATCTTTATCTACAACTTAGTATTTTTCCATTCACTTTGTTGAATTTGATCCAGAAACTGACAGTAAAGGGGCATGGACAGAAATCCAATAGTACTGTGTTATTTTAAATAGCAAACTGGGACTTTGCATTTCCTATATTCCATTGTAACTTTTCTTTTCCCTTGTGCTTCGCTTCACAATGGAGGTTTCACACGTTCTCCGAAGTCCCCTCCTTCCGAGTGCTGGTGTGCGGAGGGGACGGCACTGTTGGCTGGGTCCTTGGTGCACTCGAGGAGATCAGGCACAAGCTGGTGTGCTCAGAGCCCTCAGTTGCCATCTTACCTTTAGGAACAGGTGAGAATCACAGCAAGAACCATTCTTCTGCTGAGCACAGAAGCCCTCTGGAAAGTTTTATCTTTATCTGTCTGACACAGGACTTCGTTTTGCAGCCAAGATGCTGTGAGATTTCATTCTGGCTGGTGCTGGAAAGTAAACCACAGTATCAGCTTTTCAAGGAAATGTCAGTCATGCTTTCAGAAAAACAGCATCAGGAAAAACAAGTCAGCAGGAGTGTTGATATGTGTGTGGGTGAGTGGGCAGGAGTTGGGAGGGCAAATTATTCTCTTCCTGACAACCATAGGTGCATCAGCCGTTGCTGTAAGAGAGCAAACTGAATTGCTCCCTGGTGTCTCAAGTCCATTACAGGTTTTTCTACTACTTCCTGTGGAAATGCTGTAGTGTGTCTGTATGCAACGATAAGCACATGTGCAGAGACAACACAACTTAGATTTTTCTTTTCTGCTAGTTAACTCTTCCTTCCAAATGAACAAATTCCGTGACTTGACCTGGAGCACCTTAGTGTGATTTGTGATAAATCACACTTAGTGCAGTGTGATTTGTAAAGCAGGACTGATGCAGTGATTGTGAAACACAGTCATGTTTGGGTGTTCTTCACTGTTGCCCAGGTAATGACTTGGGGAGGGTCTTGCGCTGGGGAGCTGGCTACAGTGGGGAGGACCCGTACTCCATTTTGGTTTCTGTGGATGAGGCGGATGATGTTCTTATGGATCGCTGGACTATCCTTTTGGATGCAGAAGAGCCAGCTGAAGGTGCAGAAAATGGCATTGCAGAACCTGAGCCTCCAAAGGTAAGCTGAGCACCATTTGGGTGTCATTCTTAGGAACTGCTGTTATAGTGAAAATCTCAAAGAGGATGGGTGTTAACGTAGTTTAATTTTTAGTGCTCACTTGTCTTTGTGCTTGGGCCTTACTGAGCTATTTCCTAGTGAATACAGCATACATCTCGACCTAGTGTTTTAGGTTTGGCAGGGCTAGTTGACTGCAGAGCACGTTTTGTAGCTGTTTAGCAAAAAGCATCTGATAGAGGATTAATTCACATGGCAATGGCATTCCTATTTGCTTCAGCTGGAAAGAAAATTATTTCTCAAGTAAGAAAACACTTTGGAAGGAATGCTAAAACACTTTCCAAAACACTTGTAAAACTGGAGTGTCAACCAAAAACACTCCCTTCCCCAAAAGGTACTCTCATCTTTCCTTTCACTGTGTAAGAAATTACTAGGAGTTGCTAGCATATACAGGAAGTAAATCCTTCCGTCATTTTACTGCTGTTGTGTGCCTGTATATGTGTCATCTGTTATTTTTAATTTTTTTCAGTGAAAGTCACTGTCAATTGGTTTACATGAGCTTGTTTTTGTTTAGGAAAATAAAAATGTTGATTGTAGATGGTGATTTTGGAGCTGTATGTGAATCCTGGTTCTGTCTCTTTTCAGATTAAAGGAAGGGACAAGAGGCTTGCACAAAAAAAGTAGGAATTCGTAACGATGGTAGCAATTGTCCAAGATTTTAGTCTGGTCACTGGAAAATCCTAGGCAATATGAGCCAGTTGGAGGATTTAAGATGCTCAGGTTCCAGCTACTTTTCACTTGGTGGAGACAGGAGCGTTTTTTTCCCATGGTGCCTAATCTGCATTCTAAAGGTGAAGGATGGGAGAGTAGGGCCTAGGATAAAAGAGCTGTGGAATAAACTAGCACGCAAAGGAAGACTTAATGGAAGAAATGGTCAAAATCTGTAGGAACTTGAGGTTGGCATAAGGGAGCTAGTTAAAATGCAGCTGAATAGGTGAAGTCAAGTTCTTCATTCATCTGGTGTAAGCTGGTCACCTTCCAAAGTAAGTAAGAGTGTGTTCCCAATGATGCAATATAAATCCATGGCTGATGCCAAAAATAATAGTGCATTAGTGTTCGGCAGCTTGTGAAGCTATTGCGTAGAATTGCTTTGAGAGGTTGAGTTGGTTTTATTTCTGCATTTGTTTTTATTTCTGCCTTATTATGCTTGTTGCTTTTAATTAAGATTAAATTTTGAAGTTTCAGATTCTTTGGGAATAATGACTGTGCAACAGTTGTTCATGCAGCTTTATTTTTAGTGCAGTGTTTCTGGAAAATGTTTTCCAGAATCTGTCAAGATGCAAGTGACTTGGAAGAATCATCTGCAAAGCTTGCTTTTGTTGAAAAGCTTTGGAACTTCGTTTTTCATTTATAAATGTAAGCAGGGAATTATACTTCTTTTTATTATTAAAATTATATTTTTTTTTCCTTTTGGTCAGATTGTACAGATGAACAATTACTGTGGTCTTGGCATTGATGCAGAATTGAGCTTGGACTTTCATCATGCTAGAGAAGAAGAACCAGGGAAATTTAATAGCAGGTAATCCTGGGGAAACCAGGTGTGAAGGTCAATTCTGTGGTACTGCATTACTTCCAATTTACACTACAACTGATAATTTTAAATGCTACAGGTATCCACTAATATTGCTTGTGGCAGAGCTGGGACAAGGACGAATTAAGCTAGGCAGGAAGTCATAGAAACAAAATTCCTGTGTTTTGTTGGTTTGGGTTTGGTTTGGGTTTTTTTTCCTCTTCCAAGAGAGCACCAAAGCAGTTTTTGGAATCCAAGTCATTGTTATTCAGTGTTCTTAGTTTGGCAATTAACTGCGTTGTTGAGTTCAGTGAAATTTTGACACAGTGGAAATATCTCTTGCTCAAAGCCTTTAGCAAGAATGAAGGCAGTGCTGCTACATGAGCAGTAAGCACTGTTCAGAAGAGTTAAGAACTACTTCTGTACCTTTTTCAGTTTTGCCTAGTGCTGTTGCAGCACATGCATGCTGGTATTAAGGACAAAAAACTGTATCTCAAGTGAGAATGTTATTAAAAATATGTTGACACAGACCTTCCTCCTCTATGGCATGCATATCAACCGATAATGGGTCTCCTTCTTCTTCCCATAATTACTGAAATTGATGAGCAAAAGTAATCACGTCTATGTAATTAATCAATAATTACTTATGGAAACTATTTTTGTTTGCTTTCCCCTATGTTTGTGGTTAAATGCCTTCTAAATTCTCTTGTTGCCAGAGTTACAGCCAGTTACAACTATGCAGTATTCAAACTGTTAACTATTAAAAATGTTTTCTGACCAGTTATGAGTGCAATGTTGTGTAATCCAACCTATCCTGTAGTGTTCTGTCTGTCGTTACAGGCATTGCTTATGGTGCTTTTCTTAAAAACTGACTAATACAGTTGTTGATGTAAATACAAGTGGTTCCGGGTACATAAGTTACTATTAGACACTGGTTTGCATTTTCAATACATTTGACTGAAAACATCTTAGGTAGTAAAATCAGGCAGTAAGTTTGTGTATGGCAGTGTCTGTTCTAGTAGGTGAAATTTTTTTTATGTTCATTCTTCCTTCAAAATATACTACTCCATGTTTGCAAAGCTGCAGCATTTCGAAGGATGTGTCCTCTTCTTATTGCCACTGTATTTAAGGGATATACTTTGATTGCTATTGTCCTGTGTGCTTTTCATCCCTGTCATCTTCATCTCAGTGATTTCCCAGTGTGCAGCATCCATAGTGCAGTGGACACTTGGTATCATTCTTGCAGGGTGACTTGAAAAACTTGTGGGAAAGAAGAAATTTTTTTTTTAATAAAAACATTCTTGTCAGTAATATTAGCTTTTTTTTTTTTTTAATTTCTAGTAAATTAACTAAAAATGGTATCTACTTAATGCAAGGTGCAGCAGCTGCTGGCAGGTGACCTGGCTGCTCTTGAGTGCAGAACAGTAAGTTTCAGGTTGTGGCAACAGAAATTGCAGGTAGTTCTTGGAAGAAATATGGTCTTGAGTGCTCTTCTGAAGCAAGACCATAAACTGATGAATGTTCCAAAAGCTGTGTGCTCTCTGGCCTCACTCAGTAGTCTCTTTACATGCTCTGGACTGCTTACATTTAGCTAGCAACTCAAAGTGCAGTGATAACATCCCTGCAGGAATTCAAGGCTGATCTTGCATTGCGGGGCACATAAAAACAGTGTATATTGTGACATTGATGGTCTTTGCTTTGGTGAGTGCCAAACTATATGAGGGTTTTTTTTCCACAAAATTTAATGATAAGGCATCTGCCTTCATTCACAGAATCACAGAGTGGGTCAAGCCGGAAGAGATTGCAGTGGGTTATCTGGTCCAACCTCCCTGCTCAAACAGGGTCATCCCAGAGCATTTGGCACAGGATTGCATCCAGATGGCTCTTGATATCTCCAGCAAGGGAGACTCCACACCCTCTCTGGACAGCCTGTTCCAGTGCTCAGTTACCCACACAGTAAAGAGATTCTTTTTCATGTTCAGGTTGGACTTCTGTGTATCAGTTTCTGGCCATTGCCTCTTGTCCTTGCTTTCTTGACACTGTCCCTTCAGATACTTACAGACATAGTTCCTTCTCTTCTTGAGGCCCCAACAGGCCCAACTCCCTCAGCCTTTCCTGGTTAAAATGATGCTCCAGTCCCTTAATCATCTCTGTTGTCCTCCACTGGACCCACTCCAGGAGCTCCATGTCTCTCCTGTACTGAGAAGCCCAAAACTGGACACAGACTGAATATGTACTTAACCAGGGCTGAGCAGAGGGGCAGGATCATCTCCCTTGACCTGCAGGTGATGCTCTTCCTAATGCACCCAGGATCCAACTGGCCTCTTGGTCCCCAGGACACACTGCTGGCTCATGGACAGCACCAGGACCCCCAGGTCCTTCTCCTCAGAGCTGCTTTCCAGCAGGCCACCCCAGCCTGTGCTGGTTCATGGGATTATTCCTCCCTAGGTGCAAGACTCTCCCTTTGCACTTTGTTGAATTTCAGATAGATTCTCTCTGCCCATCTCCCCAGCCTGTCAAGGTCTATCTGAATGGCTGCAGAGCTGTCTGGGGTATCAACCACTCCTTCCAGCTTTGTTGTCAGTGAACTTGTGAGGAGGCATCTGGTTCTTCATCCAAGTCATTCCCAAGGGATCCTGGAGCAGTCTTTAGGATTGCATACTACAGAAGAGATCACATCAAAATGGCAGGAGATAGCTGTGGCAAGCAGTTTCCTAAATGCAAGGTTTGGGAGAATATTTTATGCAGTCTAATGCAAGTTTAGACTTATTTTACAGATATACAACTGTTCTGCAGTTAGAGCACTATGAAATATTCCTTGACTTTCTGAAGGCTTCCTTCTTCGTGGAACAAAAATTAATACTTCTTGGGGATATTGCAAGTTGTGTTTCCTGCTGATATTCCAGTATTTTTCAGTTGTATCCAAATTAGACAAAACCTGTCTTAGCATAGACACATCTTGCATGGAGCAGAAGTGTATGTTAAATGGTGCTGCATGAGGTACCTTTAATTTGGTGCTATTTTAAACTGTTAGGACATAGGACTAACCATTCCCAATGTAATAATTTAAGGTGACTGAGAAGTCTGAAAAGTCTCTGTCTGAAGACTCGGCTGTAACCTGCACTGGCTGTCTTCCCCACTTTAATGTCTATGGTATTTAGACATAATGCTAGAGAGATTTTGCAGAGTTGAATTCCAATGACACCCTTGTACTAGTAGGGTCAAATAATGGAAATTTATGCTTTTTATTTTAAGGTTGCCCTGAAGGCCATGTATCCAAAGGTTTCCATTATAGAAGAAAACAGTCTGTGTGTTTAACTAACTTTTGTTTATGTTATTCTTAAAATATTTTGCCATTTCTAGGGATGCCATAAAAATCTTCCTCATCTTTTTTATTCTAAATTTAGAGATGTTAGAGCTATGTCACAAGTTGAAATTACTAAGCCTTTTTTAAGTTTCTGCAGCTAAGTATATTTCACAAGTTGAAATTACTAAGCCTGTTTTAAGTTTCTGCAGCTAAGTATATTTCAAATTAATTAGGAATGTGTAAAGCAAAGATTTTCAATTTTTTTTGCCATAAGTATTATAGCGTTGCTTGAAAAAACAATTTAAAATTGGTCATGACAGCCTCTAAGTCTTAATCGAAAATATAATCTTCCAGCCCAGGAGTTTACATTTCAAAGAGGCATTGTATTCAGGCAATGCTTCAAGAAGGGATGATTTTTCTGTAATAAAATATCACAGTCTGCACATGCCTCAACAGCAGAATAATCCCTTAAGTAAAGGTATGTAAAGTAGCAGTTCATGGTTTATGCTTTGTTTCTGCAGTAAAGCTAGAAGAATTTGAAATGGGTTTTAATTGAAAAACTCTTTAAACATACTTGCTAGAGGACAATAGTGGTATACATACAGGGAAGAGTGCTATGTCTGGCCTTACCTTTTAGTTACAAGATGCTTGTTCCCTCCTAGGTTTCACAACAAGGGAGTTTACGTGAAAGTTGGGCTGCAGAAGATAAGTCACACTAGAAACCTTCACAAGGACATAAAGCTGCAAGTGGACCAGCACGAGGTGGAGTTACCAAGTATAGAAGGACTCATTTTTATTAACATACCCAGGTAAAAAGAAGAGGAAGGATCCCTTGAGGATGCATGCTGGACTGTGTGTGTAGAATTGCTGCTTGGTATTTGAGCATCAAAAGTCACATGGTTAGGTAACAGGATCAAAGGCAGTCAACCTGCAATCGACAATCAAACCTGTACACACTTTTCTGACATGCTAGGGATTGGGTACCAAAGCAGTTCCTGCAGTGAAGGCTAGACTGGTTTCAACCCCAGGTCCTACAGGCAACTGGTCAATATACATGGAGTGAGTGATGCTGCCTGGGGTAACCATGGAAGACCAGAGTTCAGATACTTTTACAGGCCTGTGAGTGCTTCCCTGACACCTGCAGGGAGCTAGAGTAACTGTTGTGGAAGCAAAATCCACAGGAGAGCTGGCTTCCTTACATGTGATGTTAACAGAGGCAGGTTTTTTGTTTGCACAAAACCAGCAGGTAATTATCCTGCCATACTATTATTTTTTCAAGTACCATCTTGTCTTAAACAACCTGTATCTCTTTGCATTTTAGTCTGAAAATGTTTACATATACACACATGTGCACATACATTGCACATGTACCCACATGTACACAAATATACATTGCATGTGAGAGCTGTGGAAAAGATCCCAGTTAAGTGATGAGAAGTTCATGTGCCAAAACAATAAGCAGGTGATTTGAGTGGGAAGGGTCAGTACTGCACAAAAAGCAGCATGGTTTAAATTGTCAGAAGCATTCAGAGGACTGAAGTGCATGAATATCTGCTTAAGTACAAGTGCTTTTGGATAGTGCTTTTTATCAAAATCTTGACAATTGTTTTAGCTTTAGTTTCTCTTAAGTAACTTCCATGAATATTGTCAAGAACATAAGAGCTATTTTAAGTTCTTTGGTCTTGAAAATTAAGGGTTAGTTTAGCTGTAACCTGTATCTCCCAGCAAACTAAAACTCTACAGAGTTACCTTCTTCCTATTTACAACTTTTATTTCCTTCGAAACTATTTACTGTGCTCCTTTTATGACTAAAAGATCTGATAAAAATTCTTCCAGATTTTAGAAAAACAGTTCCTACTTTTATAATGCAGGAAAACTGCTCCCTCTAGCTGGTGGGGAAGCAAAGTGTGTAGCTTTTGAAGCCTGAGAAACCAGCTACTCTTGGCAGGGCATCACAGAGTGTGCCCAGGGGCAGACCACAGGTCCACAGGTGGTCTCTGGTGTGCTCTCCACACAGCTGGGGCTCTGGAGCTGACCTCTGGGGGTCTGAGAGTGACAACCGCTTTGAGAAACCACGCATCGACGACGGCCTGCTGGAAGTGGTTGGTGTGACTGGTGTCGTTCACATGGTGAGTTGGCATCCCAGTAAGCACAGAAGAAACATGTATTTTATGGGACAGGCTTATTTCTGTAACAAACAGTGCATTGCAAGTGCATGGTCCTAAAAATTACGCCTCTTTGTTAAGGTTGCGTAAGAGGAAGAAATAGGAATTAGGAACTTGTTAAAAATCCATGGGGGAATGCTTCATAACTTAACTAGACTTTGAACCAAGTAGAGAAACATCCACGTGTGCATATACGTATAAAATATAAATATATATATGTATTATGGAATGCACTAGCTTTCTCATAACAGGTATCATGGTGTCCAAATGGAACATTTCATGTGATGACAACAAGATTTTATTCTAATATTGCAAAAACATGCACCCTTCACCTAATGTATTTGCAAAAAGTCTTGTCATACCTCATCACAATCACAGTGGAGATTCCATCAAGACAGGTTGCTTTATAATCATCTGCCACAGGCTTTCCAACACCTGTCACTGAGAATTTGATACTTGCTGCTCTTGATTTGAATGCTACATCAAGCAGGCAGTATGCTGTTCTGCAAAGAATATTATGACTCAACTTATGCAATTCTTTGTAAATTCTTTCATGTATTACATATTTTTACAATGCCCTGCTATTAGTAATTCAGTCCTGTGGGATGATAGGTTATTTTTTTCTTCATATCTTACCAGTATTTAAAGAAATCTGCTGCTGAAAAATATACATGGTCAGGTTACTAGAGATAACGAATCCATAAACCCACCAAAAATGGAAAGAAGGGTGCTTAAATATTGTCAAGCTCAATCTTTGCTGTTGGTCATCCTTATTTTGTAATTTAGATCTTCTAAAATACACTAAAGAGTTGTTTTGGTAGAGATTCTTAAGTCTTTTGTGAAAGTAGAAGCAGCTTTGGAGTATAAATGTTAACAAACCTGTGCTTTCAGTTTGTGATAGTAAGGTTTTTACTCTCATTTTTGGTTTCTGCTCACCTTCCCCAAGAGAATGTGTAGCAGTAAAGTTCACTTTGCTTCACTTCTATAGTTAACTCTAAAAGTTAACTCAGCTGTTAAGTTGTAGTTGAGTATGTGTATTAAGAAGTTCAGTGTTCGTATGTATGTATTCCTGTAGCTAAATGGAGTCGAATTTGGAAAAACTCTGATTAATAAACTGCTTGTAGACTTTGGAATTTCACATGTGCTGAAGTATGTGTGTATAATTAGGTGTTTTTAGAAGTATATACTGTGTTACTGAGAAGGAAGCCAAAGCAAACAAGACCTTTGTGAGTGCATGCTTCTTGGCCAACCTTTGTGTACAAACAGCTTTGCTTTGGGAGTTGTTTTGCCTCCCGCAGCCTGCAGGGGTATCCAAGTTCTCCTTCCTGGACTAGCTGAAGTAATTAATGCTAGGGCAGTAAAGGCATCATAGTTTTGCCTAAGCAGTTTTTTAGCTGAAACTTGAAATATGAGGTGAGAATAAAATAATATACACCTACTTTAATTGCAGCTAGTATTTGTACTTCTTGTTAGTTGGAGTTATTGATATCCTGGCTTTTATTCCCTAACAGGGTCAAGTCCAAGGTGGTTTTCGATCAGGAATCCGCATAGCCCAAGGCTCGTATTTCCGTGTAACACTCCTAAAGCCAATTCCAGTTCAAGTTGATGGAGAGCCCTGGATTCAGGCCCCTGGCCAGATTATAATTTCTGCTGCAGGACCAAAGGTACTGGGTGTAGGTTTTTCTTAGCAATTTGACTTTGTTCCTGCACTGGATGTTACTGTCTTATCTTGCTTGTCTGTGTTCTGATGCTTAACCCTAAAGGAGCTGTTTAGCACTGTGTGGTAACTGACATAGCAATTTCTAAAGAGGATGGTTTGAAGGGCCTCTGCAGTAGCTCAGATGAGGCTCATGTTTAAAAAAATAGTCCCTGAGCTTTGGCCTAGTGACTCAAGTTTTCCTCTGTATTGAGGAAACACTGCAGGCAGTGTTTCTTTTCTTGAAGCAGGGCAGTTATAAAGGCCATGGTAGTAGTGCAGTGTGCAAGGTAGAAATCAGTCTGCAGGAGAAGGGAAAGTCTGTCAGACAGTAGTAGCAAAGGAGAAAAATTAGTAAGAGAGGAGCAGGGTATGTGAAAAAGAGACTTGAGTAATCAGTGTCTTTTTTCTTGATTATCTTCATGTGTACATAAAAGACAGCATCAGCTCCCTAAGAATTTAACTTCCCTATTGACTTTGAAATTGTGAAAAAAACATTTTGCAGTAGGTGACTCTGATGCACATCAGTCTGCATGTTGCCTGCTACCTTAAGGATGGCTTTCCAACTCACAGACATTTGCTGCTATAGGCAAGCTCAGAGGATATGTAGCTGGGAGGACTACCAGACCAACTGCCATTGCTAAGGAGAAGTGAGTGAAAGAGAGGGTCGTACCTCAGAGTTTCAGCATATGTAAAAACTTTGTTCTTTTCATGAGAAGAAGTAGGAGGGTAATGGAAAGAGAGAGAGGGAGAGCAAACCTAACTTGTCCTTCAGTGAGAAATATTTCTTCTTCTGCCAGGTTACTGACATATGTACCAGCTTACACACGTATGTATTTGTGTACAGGAATATATATGTACACACATATATATACGTAACATGTATATGTTTATGTAAAAAAGGCAGTAAATCCTATGGCTTTACAAGGATAGGTGCACCAGATAGTTGTATTAATTTAAATGTATTTTAATAGTATTTAAATGTTCTTCTGTTTCAGTTCAGCTTTTTACTTGGTTATTAGTTAGTTGTCTTAGATCAGCTTATTGAGGACTACAGATATTTTAATACTCACCTTCTGTTAAATTTTTCAATTTTAGGTCCATATGTTGAAAAAATCCAAGCAGAAGCAGAAAAAAACTGGAAGCCTGAAAGAGATGAAAGTGGATAGCATGTCAGTCTCTGAAGGAGGACGCTAAGGGGAGACCTGTGTTCACGCCTGTGGTAGATACCACCCTCGTCCAGTAAAACCAAGTGCAGACAAGTCGTGAAGAGTGTTGCCTATGAGCGTGCCTTTCATTACATTTTGATAGTACTGGGTTCTTTTTTGTCTTTCAAAGATAGTACCTCATTGTCACAAATAACTATTATGTACCACTTGTCTCATCTGAAATGTTTACTTGGGATTGCTTTTCTGTAAGCTGTTTCCCAGCCAAACAGAGATTCCAAGATACTGAGATTTCTGCATTTGCCTTCACAAAATATCCTTCCCTCCTCCCAGTTCATTCTTAAAAAAATCATTCCATAGATAATTTTTTAACTGTTCTATAACTGAAAATGTACTCCTTTAAATTAATGCTCACAATAGCATCCTAACCAAAAAAAGGCAAAAACATGAGCTGCTGAGAACTCCTTAAATCAGTCCACATAGCACAGCTGAAACAGTACAAGTGTAAGGAGAGAAACACAAAACACAGGAGAGATTATGTCTGTAAAAAGATCCCAGTGCACTCGGAAGAGAGAAAGTGCAAGAACAGTTGAGTCAAAATATTTCAGAGCATTTACTTCAACAGTATTTGGACAGCATGAATGAAGAGGAAACAGCCTGTACAGCAATTTTTCAACTGTAGCTTAGTTTCTCATTATTCAGCCAAAGCCTGTTTTAACAGGGCATTTGAATTTCATCAGCTACAACTCTCAAAACAAAAAAGGAACAAGAATACCCAAGGCAGTAGTATGTTACACCAATTCTTTTCTATCACTGAAACCACTATCTTTGACATCAGACTTTTTGGTCTTGACTTGACTTGTGTTGTTTAATTTTCATTAATTTCGACTGTTATATATATAACAGCAAGCTCAAGAATCATCATTAATTAGGTTAAAAGAGTACCACTTAATGTTCAATTAAGTAAATTAGCAGAGTCATATGTTAGAGGTAAACTGATGTACAGCATCGCTTTGCTGAGGAGCCTTAGCAGCTATTGAAGCCTGTAGTGTGCATGTAGCATGCTCTAAGCTTCAAATAACTGGGAATACAAGAGGCATCATGAAAATTCACTTACCTCATCAGGCTTCTCAGGTTTTTTTGGGTGTTGTTATTAGATGTGGGCCCAGAGACATAATGACTGTCTTTTCTCACTTGGATGAGTATGTGCTCTTCAGAGGCTGTTTCTCCATCAGTTCCTGTGAGGCCAAGATCACCCCTCTGTGTTTACCTGCTGAAGGTGTGGGGATCCAGTACTTTTACAGCTTTGTGCTGGATACTGGCGCTGGAGCTGGATAGTGTATGGTCCTGCCATACACTATCTGTATCTGCTGTCATGGCTGCAGTCACGTTGTTCACGCACATCTCTGCTGTCTCATCTCGCCGTGGTTCCCCAGGGACTGAACCTTTCACTTGGCCAACATCATACACAAAGGGCTCTGTGAGCCACTTGTGGGTGGGGGGTGGGGCCTGCAAGGTTTTGCCACTTGTGTGCATCTGCTGCTTGGAGCTACTTAAGTCATGTTGGCTAGAGCCCACTTAGCCATATGGTGGGCTTGTCCTCTGTTGCACAGTAATAACTATTTCAGCTGTGGGTGGCATGAATTCATCACTTGAGTGTCAGCCTTAGGAGCATTCCTCTTGCCTGTGTGTCTAGAAAAACATCTCTAGCTGCTTCAGGGGACTTAAGTGTAACTTTGAAATAGGCAAAAGCTGTTCTGTGATGGAGCTAGTTACGTGCTGAGGCAGTTCTTGCTGGGTCTTGTTGATGAGTCTGTACTCTCAGCACTGTGCCAGCTTCAACAGCAGCTGGTCATTACATGTGCTTTCTACTTTCCAGTTGTGGTGCAACAAGGGTGTGAAGGTCATCTATAGCAACGGCATGATGCAGCTAAAGCTATAAAGAGAGACAAAACAGCTATGGTAAAGGGCAGATGCCCAAAGCTTCTCCTTTCAATCTAGTGATTCCTTCTCAGTTTTCTGGTAGAGATGCAGCTGGAGGAATGACTTCTGTTTTCAGTGAAACCTTTTCTTAGTTGTTTAAATTCTTAATTTAATTTGGGGATGTTCTTCAGGTCCCACAGTGTGGACTACAACTTAACTTTTATTCAACATGAAAACTGGATTCTTGCTATGAAGGAAATAGTTTGGATAGTACAGACATAAAAGCCTCCCTGATCATTAAACACAGGGTTGTCTTCTTTAGAACCTGGGCATGAGGGGTCAGTCAGCTGGACCTCTTCTGGCGTCGTGGTACCAGCATTACAAGTAAGGAGGATGAAGTGTTGTATTTCAGGATGTGTACTCTCTGAATGAAGCTCACAAATTAGAGAGGAAATCTGGAATAGGCTGCTGTTTCATAATTGTCCAGAAAGAGAGAAACTGCTTTGTATCCTTGGGGCAACAGAAAGAATGCATGGTCTACTTTCTAGTTGCTGACTCAGTAATGGAAGCTGGGCTTTTTGTTAGAGAAAACATGCATAAATTTTAAGATTGCTGGTACTTAAAATTGTCTTTTGCAGCCCAAATAAATAACCCTGTCTTACTATTTTTCCAGGCATAAATAATCCTGCACCACATAGCTGACAGTGTTTCAAGTTCTGAGCTTGTTAAGGATCTGGCTGTCTCTCCTTTTGCTCTGTATCTGTTACCTGAAATAACATGAAACTCAAAGGTCACAATATTTTAATCAGAGGGCCCCTTTCTTTGGCATATTCTTCCTGGACATTCCCCATCCCTGGAACTCTGTTTTGGAACTCTGGAAGCTTGTTTTGGGATAGCATCATGGTAGCAAGGTGACACTGAAATATGAGTGTAATCTCTTCCCGCTTTCCAGACGGTGTCCTGGTGAAGGACAAGAAGGCTTTGAGCTTTGTTTTTCCTTACTTTTTCTTTTTTTTTTCCAGAAACCAACTGCCATATATTTGAGCAGAGAAGTGCCACACTGGATTGAAAGCATAGCTTAAGAAAAGCATAGTATATAAGGCCTCTGTGCATCAAAAGATGATGCTTAATGTGTTTTGATGACAAAACAGATTCCAGTTGAGATAGGAAATGCCCTGTAAAGTTTTTAAGAGGGGAGACTCACTCATTAACCCCTTTATTAAATGTTCTAGTTTCAGATTCTGTAAAGGCCATTATATCAAGAATATATGTATATGTGTGTGTATTTTTTCACTCACGTTTTCATTGCATATGATGTCTGAGAAGGCCTCATATTTTCTTCCATGGTGTGCAAGGCCTGCATGAAGGGAAGGGATAACTCTTTGCAGTTAATATGAAACATTTAGACTTAGCCTTTCCACTGAACATAACAATGCAGTATAATTTCTGTGGGAGTGGGCAGATAGGTGATTCTCCCTACTGACTGTTTGAGTAGTATTGTGTAAGAACCTAGTGGTCACATGGCCAAGTATTTCAAATAATGCAGCAACAAAAGTGTTGGGGAAGAGGCTCAGTTATGTCAAGAAAGGTGTTCAGTAACATCAGGGACACAGGACCAGGAGCTGTAAACTACGGACAGGGAAAAGATGCAGGCTCTTTGCTATCCTGAGCACACTCCTTCATCCTCTCTCCACTGCCTTTTTACCTTGCCTATAAACCATGGCAGGCACAAATAGCACAACTAGCATCTCTCCTGCTGAGGTACACTCTCCTGACCTTTTACTAGTGCTCTACTTAGGCATTGCCAGCACTGGGGAGAGAAAGGTCCTGAAAATCTGGTTCCTTTCAAATACCCCAATGTCGCAGATTAGTGTAGGTGGTCAGTTAAAGCCTGTTTTGATGGATAAATGCATTACCTCTGCCTTGGATTAGTAGAACCAAAATTCAAAAGCTGATCCCTGAGATACGGGTGCTACTTTAGAAAATTTGCTGCTTTTTTTCCCCATGGCTTTTACCCTTGATTTGTAATTAAAATTGCTGGTTTAAATTTGTAGTTTAAATTTCTGGTGTTTTCACTGCATTGATTTTTAGGTGAAACGTTTATTTTGCCAAAAACCTTTTGTTTATATATGTGTATATATGTATGTGTACATACACGTGGGTACATACATGTGCACACACCCTTTAAGAATACGCCTTATTCTATTTCCTTCCACAGTGCCTAATTATACAGCTTGTGCCCTGTTACAGCATTCTGATAGGACTCACTTCTTCTTTCTCTCGCTGGTTTTGGACAGGAGGCAGGACTTGCACTTTCCAACCAGACATGATGGCAATATAGTGAAAGCACAACTGTTTAGAGTACTGTCTCTGCATTTATGCCGTTTGAGTTCTGCTTGCTGTTTCTAGATTTTAGTCAAGTGTCTGTGTGTCTAAAACAAATGGCAATGGCTATTGTAGCATTTTAAAAACTAGGAAGACGCTGTCACTGCAAGATTTAACTAAGGAACAAAACTAAATGACCTGTTACAGACATTTGTAAATCTTCACCGTTACCCTCTTAAAAATATTGTATGAATTTCATTTCTTTAAAGAGCAAATAATGTACTTGATCTGAATATCAGCTGTTTCAAATTGCTCAGCATTTATGCATGCATGTGATTCTGTAGCAGTCTGTTGGCATATAAACATCATTATGAAATGAAACCTCTTTTTGTGGGAGGAGAAGGTAAGAGAAGCTGTTGTGACACTTAAAAGGGCTTACGTTGAAGATTTGGTTGTATATGTATTTAATAATGTAATGACTGTAGGTATGCTCTAACTTGCAAAGTCTCCAGTCCATATTCCTGCAACAGTATTGGGGGCTCATTGGAGTTGTGCACTGGCAGTAGATACTCTTTCAGTCTGCACCCTGAAAGTCTTCCTTACCACTTTCAGAGTGACTATACATCTTCCTCTTTCTGCCAGGCTGCCCTCCTGCCCTTTGGACCTAGGTCTGTACCAAAACTGGTAATGAAGGAATGAGCATGTGTTGGTGAATGTGTGTGGAGAGTGGGGGAATGGAGTTCCTGCTCTGAATGCTGCTCTGTCAGTTTGGCTTAGACTATTTTTTAATTTCTACTTCAACTTCTACTTTAGCCATCTAACAGGGCTATGCTGTGCAGCGAAGATCTGGCAACTATTGAATTGCCTTGGATTCACTGGTGACAACATTGCCTCATTTTCAGGCTTCGATCTTATATGCATCAGAATATGCATAACTTCATTATACTTTTTGCACTTAACAGAAAATACAGGTTAGACAGGCGTAGGGTGTGGCAAAATTGCAATGTTTGTACTTTTTTTGTAAATATGGGGATGATTCTACAGATATAAAGATGCACTTTCAGATAAAAATGAGAACAAGTTTGTAAAATACAATTGTTTAGGAGTTTCTCTGGCTGCAGTGTTCCTGATGCCCATCCATGTCTAACACTGTGTTCTCCTTGAAGGCCTGCTTGGGGATAGAGATTGCTTCTCACATTGCAGAATGTATTTATAGCTGACTGACTGAAAGTTCATGTACATTTTTGAGCAAATTTGCTGCTGTTCTAAGTTTTAGGTTTTACTAGACTGCATCTATAATGCATAAAATAATGTTCAAGTTTTATTTAAAATGTCAATACTTACTAATTTGACACTTACTTGCAAGAGACATGCAGCCCAAAGCCTTCATTCCTTTTGCTATTTAATGGTTTTGTTTTGTCTTTTTTTTTTTTAATCAGTGTAGGCGTTGTATGTGTGGAGTGCAGTGAAATGAATGGAAATTACTAACCTTAACTTGCAGTTAGAGCAGCAGTTTCAATGTTTACAGGACAGTGACTATTGATTGTAAACCCATACATGTCCACTGAAACAGTGCACTCTTCATGTGTTTTGGAAGCATTGTTTCTGCTTAGCATGGTAATTAATGGAATAGTTCCCTTCTGGTTTTAGAGTTCTGATTATGTTGCTTTGGAGAGATTTCAGTGTGGCTTATGGCTTCTCTGCCATGGAGTCACAGGACAGAATTTGTACTGATAAAAATGTGTTATATTCTGAAAGAGTGACTTTATTTTTTCTGAAGATAATTTATGAGAAGGTTTTGTAGCAGATCAGTGCTGAAAAAGTTAAGTCTTGAAAAAAACATTTGTAGATATTAAAGATCTATCCCAAAGCAAAGTATTTTTAATAGGGCAGTGTTACTGGTGTAATTATCCCTCTGAGCTCTCCTGGCAGCGTACCCATTTAGCATGTCACTCTGCACTGGTATAGTGTATTATTTAGGGGACAACCTGATTTCAGAAGATATGGCTTCATTTATATTGTGCATATCTACCCCTATTACACCTCTGGCAGCAACTCCCAATATAAACATCAGCTATACAAGGCAGAGCTTCTTCCCCATAGAGATCACTGCAGATTGAAGAGCAGAGAGCCTGCCCTTGTGCTTGACTGCAGAAAGGTTGTAAGTCTGGTGACCGTCTGGCACTTACAGTTCTTTCTCTCACCATTACAGAGTGTGCCAGACAAGCTCTTTTGCTTTCTGAAGGCAGGCAGACCAAATCAAAGAGAGGCCGAGTCAAACTCTAACACCTTGTCTCACCATGGCATCCATTTCTTAGTGCTGCTTATCTTGCCAAATTGAGTAGCAAGAGGTGCTTGAAGTATTACTGAGTATTTATTGTGTAATTTTGGGTGCTTATAAAGCCTTCACTGCTATTTTAAAGCAAAATTTGGGGATCTGTAGCATAGCAATAGCTGTATAACTCTAGCATTCCAAACATGCCCAAAGCAAATCATCCTTGTGATACTTTAGTTAGCAATGGTGTAGCTAGCAGCAATCAGTATCTTGAAGCTACAAGTTCTAAATATTGGAAGACAACATCTCTGCTTTGAATGCAAAGCATTAGAGTTTGTAATTCACTGTAGATTTCAGCGTCTCTCCTACTTACGAATTACTGATAACATCTTAATTCTTCTCAAACTGTAACTTAACTATTGCTTAAATAACTCTTTTTCACCTCTGGTTATTTAAATCATCCAATTTACACAGTTGTATAAATGCTGTTTTATTATCAGGATACTCTTACGGTGTCTCATAGCATTTCTTGTGAATGTTGTAATACATCAGTAATAAAGAATCTTGAACCAATAAACTAATGTAAGCTGACAAGTTATTGTCTAGTGCTTATTCTTTGTGCATCTGCCTAATTCTCAGAGAAAGAAAAAGCTTAAGTATAAGCATTAAAGAGGTTGAAAACAGTTTCCACACTCTGTGCCTCAAACCAGTGATGCATTATCACACATTTACTTGTGGATTTGTCTCAGAAACTAGCTTTTAATGATGTAACTTGTTTCTCAATGTCTGCCTTGCAAATGAGACATGTCTCTATATTGTGGTAACTTGTCTACAAGCAACATACCTAGTATACTAATAGATTTTTAAAAATGTAATTTATAAAAGATGGACTTTTCTCTTATATTTAAACATCTGTTCACCCTTGGGTTCTGTTCTTAGAACAATTCTGTGTATATTTTGCAATACGTGTTTTGTGTTTGACTGTACATTTTGCACCAATATGAAATATTGTATTCTAAGTATTATTTACAAGTTCCAGAGATCTGTAACTAGAATTTGCTGTGAAAAATACAACATCTCTTCTACCCTGGATGCTTGTGGAGTAGTTATGCTTTAAATTAAAATACACTTCTGCAGAAAAAAACCCATACTTTATCTCAGCTGGGCACTGCTTTTATAGGAATTCTGTAGCCTTGCTGTTTGAGATTGGGTTGTGCCCTGTGAAAAGGTGGCTGTGTTCTAACAGTGTCATTTCATATGTTTCCCTTTGTGAGACGACATCTAAGATTGATCCCTGCAACATTCAAGCACCTCTAGAACCATTATTTCTGTGGATAGCACTGTAACTGGTAAAGTCTTTCCATGATAGGACCACAGTGTGTTAAGCATTTCTGGTGTTCTGACTTACTTTAATGATGATCCAGATTTTCCGAGGTCTTTGTACAATTCCTTGCCCTGTGTGCACTTCTCTAGAAACACAAGACCTAGTGTTTTCAGGCTGTGGGTAACAGGCCCACCACATAGCCTTGTGCGTGGCTCAGGTGAGCAGTGGTGGGCCTGGCCTGAACAACTCAAGGGTCAGACCTCATGGACCTTTGCTTGGAGGGACTCAGCTGGGATAAGTGGAAGGGCTGTCCAGTGAGCCAGACCCTGATGGAAACTCTGCCCCACTGTGGGTGGACAGCTCACCCTTACTTGGAGATTAAGGTCTGCCTTTCATGGCTGGGGGGTGGTCCATCAGCTGGACACCTCCACTTGGGATGTCCCTGCTGCAGTAACCTTGCCTCTGGCAGTAAGAAATTGGTATTCCCTGCTCTGTTCAACAATTGACTGCAGAACTGAGGAGGCCTTGGTTATGTCACAACACCTCTGGACAAACCTTACTATTCCCTTGCTGGACTGCAAATCAACAAGCTCTGAAGCAGCTACAATTACATTTAAAAACCATGCATGGAAAACCTCAGTTTGGGGTTACAGTTCTGGGAAAAGAGGGGAAGGAAACAAGACTGAGCTTCATACAGAGAAAAGAAAAAAACCACAAAACATCGAAATCTGAAACGCATTTTACCCCTGCCCTCCTCTGGGCTGAGAGAACAGCAAGAGGAGTAGACAACTGCCAGGAGTCCCTCCCTGTCCATACAGGATTGTCTCTTGCAATCTGGCTATACCACCAAGGTTCCACCATCAAGGGGAACTGGTGTCTGAGAATGGGAAAGAATGGACTGTGATAAATCCCAGCTTAACTTCAGTGTGGATTTAGCCGCCAGTTAGACAATACTCTTTGAAGCACAGCTGAACAAAAAAACACTTTTATATAAATAATAAGTCACAAGGAAATTAAATTTAAGGGTTAATGGAATCATTTTGGACATCAAATTGATCATCAGATGACAGCTTTGGGCCCTGAAACAGATGCTTTGTTGTGAACAACTGTAGCACCTGTGTTCAGCCCCTCCTGCTGGGGCTGAATAACCAAATGCTAGAACACGCAGTGGTGGTGGCATCAGCATCTTGAAAACAAATCCATGCAGACAGAGCAGTGCCTATGCAGGTGCCCACATCCAGGCAAGCAGCCATGACATGAGTAATACAAATGGGTCAAACCTGTGCCTCCTCATCAACCAGTGAGGCTCAACATTCACTCCTGAATGAATCTCTGTCTCTCACAATTTCCCCAGAGTTCTCTTGTAGCTGGCACTAAACTGTCTTGGTCTATCCAGCAGCTGGCGTTCAGGTTCTGGAAACCAAAAAATCCAGCCTAAAACTCTACTGGGGAATCACAGAAGGAGAGAGAGCAAGGGAGGGGGAAAGGAAGGGAGGGAGGGGAAAACCAAGAGCAACAAAATGGTTATAGGCAGGTTAGAGAGGTAGAACAGCCTGCATGGATGTGCCACAATCTGCCCTGACAAGTGCTCTGACCAGAAGCCTGCTGACTTAATGCAGGGCCCTTGTAATTGGAGGCAGGGTTGGGGTCAGGGTAGGCATCAGAAAACGCACACAGTGAAATTGCACACAAACAACACCTCACTCCACACCAGAAAATTAGGTAGGGACAAGCTCTGTCACCTTCAGAACTTCCCTCAGCCAACCTGTGGTGTTAATCAGTGATTAACACACTCACAGGCACTGTCACAGGCACTCTCACAGGCAAGCACTGGCATCTCTTCTGGAACAGTGCCCTTGTGTATGTGCTAGATAACTATGAGGCTGCTGTCAATCCAGTATTTCTGGGGATGCTGCTCACAACTCCACTCATTTGTTTTGAGGTCAGTACCTCTCGGTTCAAAGAAGCTTTCCCTCCTGCAATTTCCAAAGTACAAGCAGCTCAGAAGCACAAAACATACCCAGCAGCAAGGACATGAGGATCTTGCCAGTCCTGCTTCACACTGGCTAAGCTGAATAAATTAATCTAGTCACATGATCACTACACATCCTTGCATCAAAGGTCCTGCTCCCATATCTTTCTGTCACACAGGAATGGTTTGGTGTCCTCTGATGCAGCAGCCTCCCATGCAAATCATGGAGCAGAACTAAAAGCAAGCCTTCTATGACTGACTCTCATCTCATAAGCCACAGTCCCCACAGGCAAACCCCAACATTTCCTGTCCAGAGAAAAACTTATGGAGGCTGAGGTCGCCATCTGACAGAGTCTCAACATGTCTGCAACAAAGGTGTGGGAATGGTACTCATCTAGGGCATGCCAGAATTGAAGAGACTCCATCAGAACTGTTAAAGAAAGGAGACTGCTTCAGTTGACTGGGTGGCACATTTTTCTTCTGCACTTCAGCTTCCCAGACTTTGGCCCCTGCCAGCACCTCCTCTTCCTAACTCATCAGCCATTCCCATCAGAGGACTTGTCATTGTTCCTGTATTACTGCTGTCTACAATGGCTTGTCATATTTGCTCTCCTCCAGAAACATTTAACACCTCTTTCAGGCTTCTTGGGGCTACAAGTGAACATTTTGAGGATTTTTTTCAGTCTTTTAAAGTTTGTAACTGTGGTGTGTCAACAGTTCTGGTCATAAACTTTAACCTGAATCCTGCTAAAACGTGTCCAAGATCTCAGTTGTATCTGCCTGTTAGAGGGAGCTGCTAGAGTTTCTGTTAATGATAAATATCCTTCCAGGTGTCTGCCAAGTTTTATGAGTGTTGGCACAAAAATGAAGCAGTTTCAATAAAACAGGGACTTTAGTTCTGGCAATTTTTTTTTTTAAGACAAGCACGGACATTTGCTGCTGGGCACAGACGGCTTCATGGTTTTCCTGGCTAGTTAACTCACTGTTAAACTGGAGGTTGCTGCCCTCTTGCTTTCTTATTAAGGATAGCAAAACCCTCTCCTTACTTCAGAAAGGCTTTCAGGAACTGCCCAGACACTATTGCTGTGGTTTAAAAGTTATTTTAAGAGAAACAGTGTGCTGTAGTTACGCAAAGATGTTTGTGCTTTAACTACTTGGTTCATGGATTTTAAAAATATGTTCCGTCTTTCTTTAAGTAATCCTTCTCTGAAATTATAATCAGTTTGGGGAAGAAAACAAATGACACTATGGTGGAGTACTGAGGGCACAGATTTCTATGACTGCTCTCCCATTGTTGCTGAGGACTGTGTCGCCAGCAGGTCTTGCTGGATCTCGTTGGGCAGTGAGGTGGTTCAGTGCATGGAGCAGCAGGCAGCATTGCTGGGAGGAGCAGCAGAAAGGTGTGGGGTGCTGCTCTGCAGGTGCCATTCCCCTCTGGAAGGGGGCATGTGCTGGGGAAGCAATGGCAAGCTGTGCCCTGGGAGTCACCCACCACATGAAGGGCACAAGGGACCCAGGCCCCTGTGGGGAGAAAGTTGGCAGGAGAAGTTTGGTTCTCTGAAATTTGCCTGCAAAGGGACACAGGGCAGCCCAAAGCATGGCCCAACAGCCATCCTCAGTGGTGCTTGGCTTGAGGTGAGCTGGGATGTGGTGGTTTCTACTGGGGTAGAGTGAATTTTCTTCACAGTGGCTAGAATGGGGCTGTGTTTTGGGTTTGTGCTGCACATAGGGTTGATAATATAGAGATGTTGTGGTTATTCTTGGGCAGGGCTTACACAGAGCCAAGGCCTTCTCTGCTTTTGTACTGCCACACTGGGGAGGAAGTTGGAAGTACATGGGAGGTTGAACTGGCCAAAGGGATATTCCAGACCATTTGACAGACATCATGCTTAGTGTTTAAAGCTGGGTACAAGAAGGAGGAAGGAAGAGATGTTTGGAGTGATGGCATTTGTGTTCCCAAGTCACTGTGAGGTGGGAGGGGGCCTCTGGGGATGGCTGGAGATCTGCCTGCCCATGGGAAGGGGTGAATTAATTGTTTGGGGTTTTTTTGCTTATGTCCTTTTTATATTTGTTTTCCTTTCCATATTATTCAAACCTTATTATTCTGGTCCTCTCCCCACTGGTGGAGCAGTGAGCCAGCAGGTGTGTGTGATGCTTGGTGGCCAGATGGGGTTAAACCAAGACATGGAGGAACAACGTTTCACACAGCCAGGGGGGAGGCCATGACATTTGACATCATGGGGGCCAAGCCACAGCATTCAATATGCCCAATACTGCTCCAGGGCCAGCTCCAAGGGTGCTGAGAGTTGGGGAGCCTTGATGGCAAAGGTCTGCCTGCCCTCAGGAAACAGTGTGACAACTCTCCTATCAAGTAAGAGCCTGAAATTCATTGCCCAGCATGGCTAAAGGCCAGGCCTCACAGTACTCTGCATGGGGGCATGGTGGTGCACTGTGATGGCACAACCCCAGACAGTCACCAGGTGTCTTGTCTTGGATGAAGGTGGGGAGCAAAGCCCTCAAGAGCCCGAGGGCCAGGCATGGAGAATTTGGTGGGGCAAAGTCTGCATGGACTGAGGACTAGGTCCCAGAGTGCATGGCTTAATGGGGACCTAAGGTGGAAGGACCTGCAGGACAATCTGTGCGGCTAGATTGCTTAGTCCTTCTGTACTCTATGCAACAGTTTCCTTAACAAAACAGAGCACAGGGCTGGTTACTGGTTTCTCCACTGCAGCTCCACCCAGATTGCTCAGGACCACAACAGGGGTTAGCTCAGCCCACTCTCACAA
Organism: Phylloscopus whistleri; assembly: GCA_017589585.1. NCBI lineage: Eukaryota > Metazoa > Chordata > Aves > Passeriformes > Phylloscopidae > Phylloscopus > Phylloscopus whistleri. Next base: position 1,789,906 of record JADMLD010000620.1, read on the forward strand.
CATTCAGAGCTGTGATGCACACATAAAGGCCCATCTCGAGTCTCCCTGCTCCTGCTGGGGCAAGTGGCCTCACCCCCTCACCTGCTGCACTTAGCACATCTTTCTTCCCCAGCCCCTACCTCCAAGTTTCCACTCCTCACACAGCTGCTGCCAGTTCCTCTGACTTCCTCCCTATTCCTGACACCTATCTCATAGGTGGCTTCACAACCTCTGGATCTGCTGCCATCACCACCCACCTTCCAACCGCTCCAAATTTCTGCCTGGGCAAGTCCAAACAGCTGCTGCTACAGCCAAAGTCCACACACAAGGAGTGTCTCCTGCCCTTGGGAAGAACTCTGGCTCAGAGCAAAGCCCCAGCAGATCCACACTGCAGGCCCAAGTCTGCCACCTCCTCCTAGGTTACCTGCCCACTCTATCAGCACCATCTGGGGAACTGTCCAAAAGGCACACCCCAGAAAGCACAGCCATTTAGCAAAGGGCCCTTTGGGGAGAAGCAGCAAGAAGGTTATGTGGCAGTGCTATCAGCTGTCACTAAAACACTGTGCTCTCAGGCACAACATCTGGGGCAGCTGCTGCTCTCATGAGTGCTCTGAGCACATCTTCCTCTCCCCCTCTGGCACCCAGACTCCAAAGCACGTAAGATTCATGCACGTGAGTGAGGCAGGACATGCCTGCTTTCTCTGGATCTTCCAGAAAGAGCAGGCACCACAGCAGGATTAAGCTGTTGTGCTGCTCTGGGCCACTTCACAGCTACGCCACCGTGGAAGTGGCATGCCACTGCCATTTCCATTCAATGCCAGGCTGACTTCCAGACTTCCAAACCAGCCCGGGTTGGAGTCCTCCCCCTGCAGAGGATTACCACCACAATCACAGCTCCAGCAGATTTAGCACAGCCACAATGAGCAACAGCAAACACTTTCTCACCACCGTCAGCTGACGGCCCGGGGCAGCTGAAAACAACACAGAAAGAAATGATGGGGCAGCAGCTGACTAAGCCACCCGGATTAGAGAGGCTCAAACGGGGCTGAAAAGCAGCATGTACTGCTAACCCAGCAGAACTGCAGCTCCAGCCCTCATCTCAGTTCACCCAAACATGGTCAGGTGGCTCCTGGCTCCAAGCACGCTGAGAAGGGGCACAAACACTGACACTGCAACACAGAAGTCAGGCAAGAGGGAAAGAGCGGCCACCTGCAGACAACCATCACCTTCAACACACATATCACCTGTCAGGATAGCTATGGCAGCATCCAAAAAGGTGAAGGGTTGTCTGTCTCTGTCCTGGGGTACAGACCCACAGACCAGTTGTGGGTTTCTGTGCTACAGCACTGTGACTTGCACCCAAGGATTCACAAACCACAATCTCCACCACCACATTGCAGCACATAAAGAGACCCATCTCCCCGTACAGTCTCAGAACAGCCATGAACCTGAAATATGCCACAACAGATTACATCTCAGCTAACCCATGGGTGAAAGACACAGGCTTCACTCTGCAAAACTGCCCACTTCACACTCTGCAAACCTCAGCTCTGCCTTTAAAGTGGTGGTACAGCCTGAAAAATGGCCCTTCATGGGGCCAGCACTGCTGTGTTGCCAGCCATGATCCCCAGCAAACATCAGAGATGACCATTTTCCACTGGAGCAGGGCAAGAGAAACTCAGGGACTTCACCAGCACCTCTGAAACTTAGCAAACGGCAGCTCAAAAAAGCGTCTTCTCTCACAACCAAGATGACAATCAAAGCAGAAAAACAACAAAAGCAAGAGATTGTTAAGCAGCAACAGCTTGTTCCAGGGATCTTCTCAAGTCTCCCAGGATGACCCAAACAGCCCAGGAAAACATGGGCAATGGATAATGACACTAGAAACCAGGCAATTCCTCCAGCAGTGCTCTCCAGCTCATCCTTCCCCCTCCTCTTCCTCTCCTCTGCTGCATACTCTGCACCTTTGCTAAGCTGGCTCAACAAAGAGACACTCCTACCCCAGCAGTGCTGCTTAAAAATCAGACAGTGTCCCTGCTGCACTGATAAAAACAGCAATCCAGCAGTGTCAGAGCTTGAGCAGGCAGTTTTGTCTATGCTTGAACTCAAATAGGCACACAGCACATATGCAATATGACCTCACAGAGGCAAAGAATCCCTTCTTCTTCCTCCATATTTGAAAGGGGTATACAAAACATTCAGAAGCAGTCCCAGCTGTGACCAGCCCAGTGCCAACACACAACTACACTCACCAGCCCTGGTCATTATGTACCTAGGATAGAGTCCTTTAGTATGTATTTCCATGGATGGATTGGAATAGACCTTGAGAAAACTGAGACTAGCATTTGCCTGAAAATCACCTCAGAGGATGGAGAGGAAGAGGATGGGCATGTGAACATGAAGCTCAATCTCCAACAAAAGGATGTGGCTTGGTGTGACCTTGCCCTGTGTACACCACAACAGTCTGTCATGCAGCCCTTTTGCCTTACTCAGCAGCTCTGCGTCTATCCAACACAACAAAGCCACATGCACCACGAGATTCCCAGAAGAATGCAAAGAACCATCCTTATTATTCAAAACTAAAGGCCCCACCAGCCATTTATAACCATCATTCTGCTCCTCTGAGCCCCCAAATAATCATGGTCTGAGCTGAAAAGCTCTGCAACACCCCAATGCTCATAATGATCCACTTGCCTTTTCCTCAGAAGTTCTGGTCCTTATTGGCCTTGCAGTAACTGTTGTCCAACAGGATAGACTTCATTGCATGCTGAGTCTCCTGAGTTTTACCTACAAAGGTGACCTAAGTATGAAGAATGACTTGAAGACTTTTGAAGGAGCCTCTCCACTTCTATTCCTCATTATGCCCAGGCACGTGGTCCTGTGACAGGGATTTTGTTCTGGCCTTCTGTTTTTTCAACCTGTGTTGCTCATGTCTGGTAAGGCCATGGGATGCCCAGAGCCTGCCCCAGGGGTATGCACTACATGACCATCCCACTGGGCTCTGCCCAGGCACGGAGCTTTCTCAGCCAGGATCGAGGGACAGACCTCTTCCAGGGACATGACACGCTGCTTGCTGAGGCCTGCCTGGCGGCCACCTCACACAGCTCCACAGCCCTCGGGCACGTCCCAGTGCTCTCTGACACCTCTCGGCTGCTCCCTGAACAGCTCAGTGCTTCTTCTGCAGCCATGCAAAGCAGAAGGCCTGAACCTGCCTTTTATCTTTGTGCAATGCATTTCATTCACATCTACAGAGTCATTCCATCAGCTCTGAAGAAAGTCTGCTTTATCTACCTCAGCCTTATGATTTTACCATCACAAATGTCTCATTTATATACATCTAGAAATGCATATAATTAGCATATCGAAGTATAAGTCTACTGATTCACACCTTCATACTGCTGTCTCTAACTATCTACACACCCAGTGCAAGTGCTGCATATAAACATTTTGGTATATGAGTACTTCCTGATATGAGGAAGCAGGAGCTGCAATACTGAACAAAATGGCAGCTCCCTCCACAAAATGGTGGCAGAAACCTTCCAGCCAGGCCTCCGGCCCCAGAAGTCCGGGCAGCACGGGAGGCCGTTTCAAAGCAGGAGCCAGAGTTACCTAAAGTCCTCCCAGCCCCCCAACTCACAGGCCTGCACACGCTCAGGGCTTCTCCAGGAACACCCAGCTACACCCACGGAACATTGGGGAGCACAAGGCACAAGTGCTGCAGGGCAGGCTCTGTGCTCCCAGCTGCGTGTCCTCCTCCCAGGCGCTCACTCGATGCAGGGACACTCCTGCCACAGGAACCTCCCTGCCACGGCCGTGGACCAAAGCTGCACGCTGCTCTGGCACAACCCAGCAACAACCCTGCTCTCAAAGTGTCTCTGCATGCAGGCTCCAGTCCAACACTGAGCACAGCATACTGGTGCACCTCAAATGCCTTGTCTTTGTGCCCCAGTAACTAATGTGCAACGTGAGCAGAGCCGGTGCTTTGGGAGAAGGCCACCTCACTCCCTCAAGATACTCCAGCTCTAGGCACAAGACCGGTGTGCCCCTCCTCCAGCACACCAAGGCGAGCGACTGCTGCCCACGTACCTGCGTGAGGCTCTCTCAGATCTGCACTGCTGCCATGAGAAAGGCTGGTCTGCATTGCTCTCCGCAGAAAAGACCCCCTCCCATCACTGCTTCCCTTCTCGGGGAAGCCACCCCGGGCAACAACACACCAGGTCCAAAAGAAGAGAAACCCCAACCCTCAGCACATTTCAGATGCCACCGCACACACTTCGGTCTCTCCCTTCCTGCAGCCAACTTCACCACGGTCCAGCTCCAAGGCCAGGTAAGGAGGCCCAGCATCAAGTCCTTTTCTGCACCGTCCCTTGAACAGTTCCACTTTATGCACACACAGCACTTTACTAACCCAACTGTACCTCTTGCTCTGACACTTATGTTTTGCACACAGGTACACCCACAAACAGCACAGCCAATACGTGTCCTCACACACACGGTGCCTAAACCCTGCAATTTCTGCCCTTGCTGCTCCAGCGGGTCTCACTGACTGATCCTGCAACAGTCCCTCAGCAACAGCCGCCCTCACAGCTGCCCTCTGCTCAACACAGGCACTGCCCAGGAGCACATGCTGAACCTGCACATCTCCACACAGCACTGGGCAAATCTACACTGGGCACCTGCATCCTTCTCTCATCCTTTCAGAGACTTTGCAGCTGGTGCACTGAGCTTCAAAGAGTCAGAAGATGTGATTGCCACCTGCCAGAAGAAAAAGACACAGGAATTCTCTACCTATTGGACCCACTTATTGTGGAGATGTTCTCCACCAGAGAAATGCAGAATTGTCATCTTGTATTTAAAACTTTGATATTAAAAAATATTCTAGGTCCTCTTGTCCTATGTCTGTCTGCCCATCCCCCTATCCTGAAGTTGTCAGATGTTCTCATGGTTGCTGCAGCATCAAAGGAAATGTGGGGACCAGCCCTCCACTACCACTCGCGGCAGTTTTGGATACCTGCCCAGCAGGTGCAGGTTTTAGTCCTGTGCAGTCCAACAAACCACAGCCTTGGTGTACTTGGGGCACTGGGATAAGAAGTTGCTCTCACAGCTGTGTCATACGCCTTCCTCACAGCACAAAATTTCAATCAGACCTATTACTGGTGGTGTATGTGATTACCAAGCTACATGAGGTCTTCATTGTAAAACTCGTTTTGTCTGGCATTTTGTCTCAGTCCCAGAAATGCAAGCCTGCAGGGGACTATGCCCTGGGTGAACATGTTCATTCGCCTGCCCAGACTGGCAGAGGGCCAACAGCAGCCTTTGCAAACCAAACCCTGAATTAAACCTTTGTGGAATTGCTGGAAATTATAGAACTTTTAATTTTTTTTAATGAATCTTTTGTCAGGGATTTGTTTCCCTTTGCCCAAGGGGAAGGGAATTGAAGTTTCTCTTCAGAAGATCCTGTTCACCAGATGTGGTTCTATGATCATAACATCCACGGATTTTGAGTAGCCAGAAGAAACACATGAGATAAACCATTAACAAACCATTAACAACCATTAATGAACATTAATGAACATTACCACTTCTAGTAATTTTGGAGACACATGGGCTGGGAAAAGATTGTTAAGAGAACAGAAGAATAAAGATGTACTTAGCATCAGAGGTGATCAATAACCAAGAGGAAACAGAATACTAAGGATTATGTAATTTACTACCAATGAATGTGAATTTCTTTGGGGTTTAATGTATAAATATGTGAAAAGTCTGGTAAAAAATATGTGTGATGGAATAATCTTCACTGCACAATTTAGGCATGTGTGGATGAAATCATTTCTGTTGTACGTGCTGGTCAGAAAAACATCCTGGGCAGAATAAAGTAATGCCTTGATTCTCTAACACTGAAAACATGTTATTGGAGAGCTTCTGCTTTCCTGCAGTTTCTGTGACACCATCTCTTCATACTTTATGCCTGTACTTCTCTATGCTTCTTGCTTCACAAGGCCTTCACACCTGGCCCCTATTTCTCTCACTACATCCTTCTGTTAGTGTGCAAATATCTCTTTTCAAGGCCCAGGATAGTGTTCTGGACATTGGCATAGGTACTATTTACAAGGCCTTGGGCTGCTGGCTATGAAGCTTGCTCTGTACAAACTTCTCTTGGCCTACAACCTTGTTTTACTTATTTTAGCTACGACAGCTAGATTTAGCACAATTAAGTACAAAAATGTCAAAAAACTATGAACAAAGAACCTTTAAAGAGTGCTTCAGCCCCATGCTGGCTGCAATACACATATGCCCTCTTAGCAGTTAAAGACAGTGTTATAACTATGCATATTCTAGAGCCCATTTATGAGATTCACAACTGTATTTTGATTCTGAAATATATTGGAAATGCTAGAGTCTGCAAAATTTAATGTGCATTTTTCTTGTAACTGCCGTATCGCCCTACTAAATGGAAAGCCCTTGTAAATGAAAATAGCCTCAGACGAGTAAACTTTGTATTAAACATTGGATCCTCCATGTGTGGATTTTCTAAAAATGCCTTGTCAGAGGATACTGGACTCTGGCGGCATGCAGTCTCTGGAGGCAGTAGCAGTCATAGCAGAAGGTGGTACTCACCATTGGGAGCCCCTTGCAGGCACCCCTGTGACGTTCAGCAGCCCCACCTCTGCCCTGGCGTGGCCAGACTCTGGCTTGGTTTTGGGAAACCTCCACTGTTCACTGACCACACCACTTGGCCTGGTGCTGCTTCCAGTCTGGCTCTCAGAAACGACCATCTACAGAGAGAGGAATGCTGTTGCAGGCTACATGCAGGGTCTCTTGATACAAGATGCTGAGGGGCTCTCCATCCCTAGTAACCACTTGCACGGGGAACAAATCAACCATGTGCTCGGAACACTGGAGAACACAGTGAAAGCTGAACCTATGGGTATGCAGCTTTCAAGTACACAGCAGTGCCCGAAGTACCTATGCAGGTGCATACCACCTGGAGACTGGCAGCAACCTGGATATGGGCTGGGCAAGCACAGCCCTCCTAAGAAGGGCTGCAGGCCCAAGGCAGTGTAGGCAGGCACTCACCAACACCTCCTTGATGGAGCATGCACCTGCGGAGTGATTTTTGTACAAGGTGACGAGAGAGCTCCAGCTGCACAACTAAATTCAGTGGGTTTTGGTACTCTGAAATGGAGGCATTTAAGTGAATTAATTAAAGATCTGCAGGAGTACTGCATACAGATCTGGTGCCCCCAAACTAAGAAGGACATGGAATTATTGGAACAAGTCTAGAGGAGGGCCATAAAGTTGCTGAAAGGACTGGAGCACCTTCCCTATGAAGACAAGCTGAGAAAGTCACGGGCTTTTCAACCTGGAGAAGGCAAAGATGTGTGTCATTGCACTCAATATCCAGGGTTATATAGGGAAGCTAAAAAGGCACTGTCAGGAACTGTAGTGCCATGACAAGGATAATCAGGTACAAACTGAAAGAGGGGAAAATTAGGTTAGATAGTAACAGGAAATTTTTTGCTGTGAAGATGGTGAGAGACTACGACAGACTGCCCAGGGAGGCTGTGCATGCCCCAACCCTGGCAATGTTCAAACGCCAGGATGGATGAGGCCTTGAGCAACTTGTTCTGGTGGGAGGTGTCCCGGCCAATAGCATGGGGGCTTGGGACTAGATGATCATTAAGGCCCATTCTAACCCCTTAACATTCTTCATTCTCTGCTGAAGAGGAGCACGAAGCTGTTATTCCTTAGCCACTCCCCTGGAAGGCGACTTTGGCTGCTGCGTTGTGACAGGACTGAGACTTCACCGGCTCCGTGGGAAGACGACACTGCGACCTGAGGCGGCACGGCCGCGGCCTGAGGGCGGCCCCCGCCGAGCCCGGCGCGGTCCCGCCCGGCTCCCCCGGCCGAGGGCACACGTGGCCCTTCCCGGGAGCGGCAGGACATGGGTGGCGCGCAGGCGCCCGGGGCCGGAGCGGGCGGGGCGGAGGCGGTGGCCGGGCCGGGCCTCACAACGGCGGGCGGGGGCGCCCGGGCCGGTAGGGCGGTGGCGCCGGGAGCGGCCGCGCAGCCCCGCAGTCCCCGGCCCCGCGCAGGGAGGCGGCGGCTCCGCCAGGCTCTGGCCCGGCCCGCGGCGGCTGCGGCAGCAACACGGGAAGAGGTTTTGGCTGGTGCCTGAAAACCACGGGTGGAGGAAGTGGAAAGGAAGAAGCAGAGCCCCCCGGGCGTAAGTCCTTGCGGTCTGAGGAGAAGAGGCAGTCCTGCCAGCTCACGGGAGGCTGCTCTCCCTCAGTGTCTGCGCGGTGACAGAGAGTGTCCCGTCCTCAGCGGGTTAGTGCATGCTTTCTACCTTCGCAGTCACTCAGGGAAGTGTTTGTAGTCTGCGAAAACCGAGGCTACCAGGGAGTGCATTCTTCCCTGCGGGAGAGCTGTCTGCATTTCCTTTTTCCTTAGCCTGGCTAATGATCCGCAGCGCGGATCATGCCTTCTGAGCATTCTGAAGAAAGTTTCGGTTCAGATGCTGGCAGAGCTGGTTTGAGCGATGTGCGCTGACTTAGTAATGATGAGGCGCCTCGGGCTCTGTTTCCAGTGAAGTGTCCTGCTGTCTGGAGGCAGTGAACCGCCGGGGGAATGTCTTAACTGCTGAATGACCTAATGTTAAAGCAGCTTAACTCAAAAACGATTTTTAAAAAGCTTCGGAAGCTACTCTGAGCTGTGTAGCTTTCTGTTAATATTTCGGTGTTGTCACCATTACTGCCTTGCAGGTATTCTGCGTAATTGCTGACTGTAGGAATGGGAAGATTGTAAAGTGTGGGTTGATACGGGATTCACTTTAACCTTTGTACCCTAGTATCTGTCACCTCGTTTAACTTGTCTTTGTGACTACTCCTCACAATATAGTATAGGGGGATAGACTTTACAATATGCCATTTGCTGTTTCTGATACAGTACGACTGTTGTATTGATATACAACTAACATGTCTGATATTGACATGATGGCATTCCCCCGTGATCCTTTTTTTTTTTTTCAGTGAAGTTTTTTCTTTTGAATCAACTTTTGAAACAGCCATTCCAGGTTATTTTAAATTTTCATCATCACTTCTTGGATGTAGTACATGTACTGTTAACTTCACCTGAGCAGGAAGATAAATTTAGGAAGTTAAGGCAAGAGAACTTTCAAGAGCCACGTTAACCAAATAAGAAAATGTGTCTATTATTTAAGAGAGAGTGGAGAAAAAGGCTGCAAACAGTTTCACATCAGCTTTTCCATGTCTCCTGAATGAATGTGACTTGAATCACAGTTGTAGGCAGAACTGCATTTTTCCTGTAGTTCTCAATGCTTGAGTATTTGGTATTTTTTAATATGATTAGGACGTTACACCACTTACACATTTCTCTGGTGCATGATGTCATTTGAAACTAAGTGGGTCCAAAGGAGATATGAATCTCGTGTGTCTTTTTCTTCTGGCAGGTGGCAATCACATCTTCTGACTCTTTGAAGCTCAGTGCACCAGCTGCAAAGTCTCTGAAAGGATGAGAGGAGGATGCAGGTGCCCAGTGTAGATTTGCCCAGTGCTGTGTGGAGATGTGCAGGTTCAGCATGTGCTCCTGGGCAGTGCCTGTGTTGAGCAGAGGGCAGCTGTGAGGGCGGCTGTTGCTGAGGGACTGTTGCAGGATCAGTCAGTGAGACCCGCTGGAGCAGCAAGGGCAGAAATTGCAGGGTTTAGGCACCGTGTGTGTGAGGACACGTATTGGCTGTGCTGTTTGTGGGTGTACCTGTGTGCAAAACATAAGTGTCAGAGCAAGAGGTACAGTTGGGTTAGTAAAGTGCTGTGTGTGCATAAAGTGAAACTGTTCAAGGGACGGTGCAGAAAAGGACTTGATGCTGGGCCTCCTTACCTGGCCTTGGAGCTGGACCGTGGTGAAGTTGGCTGCAGGAAGGGAGAGACTGAAGTGTGTGCGGTGGCATCTGAAATGTGCTGAGGGTTGGGGTTTCTCTTCTTTTGGACCTGGTGTGTTGTTGCCCGGGGTGGCTTCCCCGAGAAGGGAAGCGGTGATGGGAGGGGGTCTTTTCTGCGGAGAGCAATGCAGACCAGCCTTTCTCATGGCAGCAGTGCAGATCTGAGAGAGCCTCACGCAGGTACGTGGGCAGCAGTCGCTCGCCTTGGTGTGCTGGAGGAGGGGCACACCGGTCTTGTGCCTAGAGCTGGAGTATCTTGAGGGAGTGAGGTGGCCTTCTCCCAAAGCACTGGCTCTGCTCACGTTGCACATTAGTTACTGGGGCACAAAGACAAGGCATTTGAGGTGCACCAGTGTGCTGTGCTCAGTGTTGGACTGGAGCCTGCATGCAGAGACACTTTGAGAGCAGGGTTGTTGCTGGGTTGTGCCAGAGCAGCGTGCAGCTTTGGTCCACGGCCGTGGCAGGGAGGTTCCTGTGGCAGGAGTGTCCCTGCATCGAGTGAGCGCCTGGGAGGAGGACACGCAGCTGGGAGCACAGAGCCTGCCCTGCAGCACTTGTGCCTTGTGCTCCCCAATGTTCCGTGGGTGTAGCTGGGTGTTCCTGGAGAAGCCCTGAGCGTGTGCAGGCCTGTGAGTTGGGGGGCTGGGAGGACTTTAGGTAACTCTGGCTCCTGCTTTGAAACGGCCTCCCGTGCTGCCCGGACTTCTGGGGCCGGAGGCCTGGCTGGAAGGTTTCTGCCACCATTTTGTGGAGGGAGCTGCCATTTTGTTCAGTATTGCAGCTCCTGCTTCCTCATATCAGGAAGTACTCATATACCAAAATGTTTATATGCAGCACTTGCACTGGGTGTGTAGATAGTTAGAGACAGCAGTATGAAGGTGTGAATCAGTAGACTTATACTTCGATATGCTAATTATATGCATTTCTAGATGTATATAAATGAGACATTTGTGATGGTAAAATCATAAGGCTGAGGTAGATAAAGCAGACTTTCTTCAGAGCTGATGGAATGACTCTGTAGATGTGAATGAAATGCATTGCACAAAGATAAAAGGCAGGTTCAGGCCTTCTGCTTTGCATGGCTGCAGAAGAAGCACTGAGCTGTTCAGGGAGCAGCCGAGAGGTGTCAGAGAGCACTGGGACGTGCCCGAGGGCTGTGGAGCTGTGTGAGGTGGCCGCCAGGCAGGCCTCAGCAAGCAGCGTGTCATGTCCCTGGAAGAGGTCTGTCCCTCGATCCTGGCTGAGAAAGCTCCGTGCCTGGGCAGAGCCCAGTGGGATGGTCATGTAGTGCATACCCCTGGGGCAGGCTCTGGGCATCCCATGGCCTTACCAGACATGAGCAACACAGGTTGAAAAAACAGAAGGCCAGAACAAAATCCCTGTGTCACAGGATCACGTGCCTTTGGGACTTAAGTTGTGTTTTCTCTCTGAAGAGTCTGTGGAGTCAAGGCGTTGTGCACTTGTCGGTAAGACGTTGCATGCCCCAGATGCATGCTGTTTCTGTGGTGAAGTTGAGATGTGGGCATTGATGCAGGTGCTCGCTTGAGGGCATGTGGAGCAGCTCTGGTCTCTCTAGAGGGGCACCCGCACCCCTGTGGCAGGGGGTGGTAGTTGTGCTCTGTCTCACTTTCAGTGGAAGTTCTAGCCCTGCAGATATTAAGGTGTCATCTAATCACAGAGTATCGTAATTGAAAGGGACCCACAGGATCATCTAAGTCCAACTCCTGGCCCTGTGCAGGAGATTCAACAAATACACACCATGTGCCTTGGACCATTTTCCATGTGCTTCTTGAACTCTGGTGCTCTGACCACTTCATGAAGAGCCTGTTCTAGTGCTCAGTCACCCTCTGGGTGAAGAACTTTCTCCTGATATCCAGGCTAACCTCTGACACAACTTTGGGCCATTCCCTCGAGTCCTGCCACTGGTCACAGAAATGTAGATATCAGTGTCTGCCACTCCTCTTCCCCTCACAAGGAAGCTGGAGGCTGCAATGTGGTCTCTCTAGGCTGAACAGACCAAGTGACCTCAGCCACTCCTCATACGGGTTCCCCTCACAGCCCTTCACCATCTTTGTTGCCTCCTTTGGACACTCTGTTCACAGCTCAGTGTCTTTCTTATGCTCTGGTACCCAGAAACGCCCCCAGCACTTGAGGTGAGGCCGCCCCAGTGCAGAGCAGAGTGGGACAATCCCCTCCCTTCTCTGGCAGAGGTGCTGTGCCTGATGCACCCCAGGACACAGGTGGCCCTCCTCTCTGCCAGGGCACTGCTGACTCATGTTCAGCTTCCCACTAGCAGGACCTCCAGGCCACTTTCCAGAGTGCCTCTCATTCCCCAGTTATGCACACATCCAGAATTGCCCTGTCCCAGGTACAGTACTTGTCTGTGGTAGGTCAGTTGCTTAGCAGCGCCCGTACCTTTTCTAGCCCTGTGGCCTCTTGTGATTATCTGGCAGAGCCAACCTGTGCATGATGGCTGCTGTGCTCCTTTGTCAGTACTTTTTGATGATTTCATGCTCTGTGTGTTCCATACTATATTATGCTTGGCTTGCATAACCATGGCTCTGCAACTCTGCCCAGAAGTATCACTGTCTCCAGAGATGAGCCACTGAGTTGCTGCATTCTAGCTTGTTGGGGGAGGGAGCTTGAATAGTAAAAGCCAGTAATTTTAACATGTGCATGTAAAAATGCTTTTTTCCCCCTTCTTTTTTTCTTTTGGAGACAGGGGTATAGGTGAAGATGCAGGAGCCAGAACTTGTTGCAAAAGCCCTACGTGCTGTTCTTCATGCCTTTAAAAATGGCATACGTTTGTCAGAACTTCAGAGTGAATACAGATCCCTGACCAGTGAGTTGATTCCCTTCAGGCACCTAGGATATGACACACTGGAAGGCTACTTGGAGAGTATCCCAGGAGTGGTCAGAATGGAGGAGAACAAAATGGGAGAGGTAAGAATCAATTACAGTTCAGAAATGGCTTTTTGTGTTTGCAGAATGTTCCTGGTTCATAGCTTTACCCCCTTTTGTGCTGTGGATTTCTGTAGCATGCATATATATGGTGCACTAATTCTGGGAGAGGTGGAAGCTATGACATAAAGATACTAAGTGCTCCTTATTTTCCTGCCTCTGTCCTCCAGACCCAAGATTGTGTATGCAAAAAGCGTAAAGTTGTAGAACTTTTTCCTGGAAATGTGATTTCTGTATGGAAAGATCATTTGTGTGACTGTGGAGATGTGGCTCCTTTCTCAGCATTTCTGACTTTGGAGGAGATTCTAGTGGCTTGCACTGGGACCTTAAAGAAGTTTAACTTGTATGTGTTAATCATCTCTTATCGGTGGGGTTTAGCATAATTTTCTGCCTACGGTGAAACTCTTAGGTGCTGTTGCTTTCAAGTCTGACAGTGCTTGCTTTGGCCTTATGGTTCTTGTTTGTTATGGGTTGCAGTGCAACAGGACTGCAAATATGTGCTGAGGTGGCGAAGAGCTCATGTAAGTGAGGTGCCTTACTGCAACAGTTGCAAATGCCTCAGCTTGGCAAGCCTGCAAGGGATAAAGGGTCATCACACAGATCAAGAAGGAGAAGTAGATCTTAGCCGAGGACTGGTGTGGTAGAAGAGTTGTCCCTTATTCCTTGCTCTTGCTGCAGTAGCCTGTGTCTCCTGGTGGCTGCCACCTTGGAAGTAGCTTACTAGGACTGCAAACCTCCTTGCCCAATAGTCTGGACTTCCTGGTTTGAAGTCAATGCATTCTCTTGATAGCTGGTGTAGCTGTGTGACTTGCAAATGATCTACATGGTAAGCTTGAAGCCTCTTCCTTGTTGGAGCTATGTCTGGGTTCCTGAAGTCTTTGTAGCCTCAGGCAGAGCAAAAAAGCTAGTGGATGTTTGGCACAACGTGTGGCTGTCATTGCAGGTCTGAAGAGACAGGACTTAAGGCTGAGCTTCCTTGTTTGCTAAGCTGGATCGAGATGGCATCTGGGAACCCAGAACTAGTTCTCCCTCATCAGCTGTGTGGTGAGAATACAGTGAGAGGTATCCTGGGTTTTGTCCTGATATCTGGAAATGTGTCTGGTTTTGAGCAACAGGTTCCCTTTCTGCATATTTGCATCAGAATTTGCCCTTTTACACCAGATAAGCAAGTTTGGGATTCCTTTTCTCCAAAGCCTGCGTCAGCTGCAGCTACATCAGTAACAGGATTGCAGGTGCCTCAGGTCTGGGAACATTTGTGATCGTGCAGTTAAATGCTTCCTTGTAGTGGTTCTGGCAGATAGCCATCTGTTTCTAACTAGGGCCTTGCAGGGTGTAATCTGGTATCCTCCCATTCCCTTGAGAGCCTTGTTTATCCACTAATACGATGTGTGCTGAGGGCCTTGTGAACTCTTGAACAGCACTAGGGGCAGTGACTTCTTTGTGGCAGCTGTTACAAGAGAGTGAAATGTGGCTTTAGGAGGTGAAAAAGGAGAAAGTGACTAAACAGGAGCCTTGAGGTACTTGAGGACTCACTCTGGTTCAGAAGTGCCATGCTATGCTCTGCATGACTGAAACAGCTAAGAGGTAGCACCTTGTTGAACACCTGGGAGGCAGGAGACGTGCAAAGACTGAGCCCATGTTGCTCTTTGATGACCCTTCTGTTACCCCTGTCCATAGTGTCCCCATGGCAGACATTTAGCAGAGGGTGGCAAGCATGATGGTACTGATGTGGGCTGCTAAGCTACCTGGGACTGCTCCCATGTGCTTTCTTGTTACAGGACCTGGGCTATACATTATTGTAAGTTCTGTTCACCTCTCTCCAGAATACTTGAGCTCCATTATAGGCTGATACTGTAGCTCATAGTCCACACAAGGCTGCTGCAAGAGCACACAGTCAGCCAGTCTCTCTTCATGGCTCTGGAGTACTCTGACCTCCAAAATGTCTGTCAAGACCCTTATCTCTTCCTTTAATCCCCTTGTGGACAGTGGGACAGGACAGCAAAGACATGCACATCCAGGGGTCTGGTAGCAGTTGATCCTGACTGCAATCTAGATAGACTTAAAAGGACTTTCCTTACTGCTAGGTCAGCTGTCCCAGACATACCACAAGAAATGCGTTCAACAAGGAATAGTATAAAGTAAGCAGTAAATAATACAAATTGATCTCCAAGTGCCATATGTTACGTGCTGCCTTAAGTATTTGTGGGAAATGAATATTAGCAGGGTAAGTGAGGCTGAACAGCGTGATTATCTTGGGAAGGCAGTGATATAAAATGTACTTTGTTCCTCTTGCTACTGAACACTAATTTAGCTGTCTTGAATGTAGGAAAAATTAAAGCTGATGACTTCATCTTTATGCAGTAGGTATGTCCTCCACTTTCCACAAAAGATGAGAATTAAGTTCAGTATGCAGGAAGAGCTGCAAGAGGACTCATTGAAATACTGTGCACCTGCAACAGGTGGTTGCATCATTTCAAGGAACCCTACTTTGCTTTGCTTCATTTATAAGAAGTACCTTATAAAGCACCTTCCTCTAAGAAAACTTAGACTTCTGCTTGAATAATTAAGCCCCTTCAAAAGGAGAAATTTGAAGACTGCTTTGCTCTGCTGATCTACCCCATCCTTTTTTACATCTGAGACAGTTTTAATTCAAACCATTTTGTTAAACTTTATCACTATGAAACAAGGAAAGGAAATGCTGAAAATTACTTAGAATATTAGTTAAGCACAGGAAAAACCTTTAGTGTACCAAAGATGTGAAAATGTGCATTTATAAAACTATGATGAACTGTACAGGGACAAAAAACCTTTTACATTGAGGCTTCGAGAACAAAGGTCGGTGATTCATCCCATGCATCCACTCCTCTTAGCTAGGAGGGAAGGCTCTCATATGGAAGTGGACACAACTGGGTATCTCTCTGAAGTGCTAGTACACGATTGTCCACAGTTTGGGCTGCAACCAGAAGAAACTGGAGATCTTTATGTTTCTGAGGGCTGTGATCTCATTTGAAGTCATGGAAAGTTGTTGCAACAGATCACACAACCAGCATGCTGCTGTGGGTTGACACTGGCTGCTGAGGAGTTACAGGCTGCAGCGATGAATAGGAGGAGTTCCTGTGAGACCTTCCAAGTTTGGGAGCAGTGGTGATGCTGGGAGCTCTGTCTTGGAACAGATGATGAGACAGCAAGAGCTTATGAGTGGGTAGTGGACAGACCAGTGTATGGGTAATGTGATGGCTGTCTGTTACAAATGTCTTAGGTGGGAAGAAGTGGTAGATGATGCCTTCTTCTGACAACCGCAAGAAGCCTTACTGTTGCAGGCTTTGATCCTCATGGGGGGCTTGGGCCACTGCCATACCTGCTGTAGGGACAAGACATCCAAGTATGAGCATTCCAGGATGTTTCTGGGGTCTGCTGCTCTCGACATCCTGACATATGCAGTGAATCAATGAGGAGAGGTGCTCTGCTGGATACAGTCCTTGAGAACAAGGAAGAATGATTGCAAATGTAAAGGCTGGGAATAGCCCTGTCTGTGACTAGATGGTGTCTGTGAGCCTGAAAAGAGGGAAACAAAGCAAAAAGCAGGATCAACAATGCAGGACTTTGGGAGTGCAGACTTTGGCCTGTTCAGAAATCTGCTTGGAAGACTCATGGAATACAGTCCTGAAGAGAATGATCCAGGAGAGGTAATGAGCTTTCACGGATTGCTTCCTCCAGTTTCAAGAATGGTATGTTCCAACAGTTGGGGAAAAAAGGAAAGGGGGCAGGAGCACTGACAAAACAGAGCTATAAATGGAAGCATGCATGATGTGGGAGCAGGGGGGAGCAGGGAGGCAGCCTGGGTGGATTATACAGATGCTGCCCAAACAAACATATATGGATCTAAGAAAGACTGTTTATTATTGATTATTTGAACAACCTGAAGACCAAGACAAAGTGCCATCCCCTTGAGAACAGCTCCCAGGCCACTGCCAGTTCTGAGAAAGTGCTTCCAAAGAAAGTCCTTAAAATAGTTGTTTAAGTGTACTGGCAATGGGAGGAAACAGGGACAGGGATACAGGGACAACAGAAAAACTGGCAGGAAGAAGGTGCAGCAAATGAGGACCTTCAGCCTTTTGCTGTGTTTCATTTCACTAAAGCCTTATCAAGTCCGTGCTCAAAGTGTTGAGCGCAGATTGTTGCACAAACATCCGTGAAAGGGTGAAGAGTGAAGGATTTCAGGTTCACCTTTCACAAAGATGAGTTATGACTCAGGTACAGGCTGCTGTATTACAAAGTCTCTCTTAAGCAAGTTTGGAGAATGTACACGTGGATGAAGAAGGAGCTCCTGACTTAAACCTACCATTACAGGCATGCATGCAGGCGGGCACACAGGAGGTAGAAGCAGGATAGGGTGAGCTGGAAGGGGTATAGAGATACTATGGAAATAGGCAAAGGAAAGTGCAGAGCAAGGAAGTCTCAACCTTGTTGAGGGAGGATTAAGATAGGGAACATTTGGAAAAACGGAACGTGCATGAGTCCATGAGTTTATTGCGGTGCCAGTTACCTTGGAAAGGTCATGGTAGTTTGTGGGAGGTTCTTGAGGACTGAAAGAAAGCACTGCCCTTCACTGGGAAGAGTTGGAAGATCAGTCTGACATTGAGCTGTGGGAAGGTTGTTGAGCATCTAATCCTGGAAAGCTGTTCCAGACACTCAAAAGACAAGAGGGGGCAAGTCAGTATGGATTTACGAAGTTAAAATCATGACCAAATAAATACCCTTTCAAATTGAGATGGTTGGTTGAATGAAGAGCATTGGATGTAGTTTAACTGAATTTTGGTAGAGCCTATAATATCCTCTTCCATGAAAGTGGCACAAAACCCATTGGGAGACCACTTAAGAGTGATGTGCCCTGGGAGAAGATGCTCAGGAACTGCTCCTGAGCAGTTGAATGACCTAGGTGATGGGACAAAGGTCATCCTCAGCAGGTCTGTAGATGACAGGAAAGGCTGATAGAGCAGACAAATGTGTTTGTTCAGAGGGATCTCAAGAGGCTGGAGAAATGGAGCATCAGGAACACTATGAAGTTCAATATAGGGAAATGCCAAGTCCTGCACCTGGAGAAGAAAAACCCTACGTTCCTGTATAGTTGACCAACTGACAAGTAGCTTGGCAGAGAAATTGCCCTGCAGTTCTGGTGGGCGCGAAGTTCACAGTGAGCAGGGTGCCATTGCAGCAAAGGAGACCAAGAGCATACTGTTGCCAGCACTCTGATGGGGGTGATTATTCCCCTCTGCTCAGCAGCAGTGAAACCACATCCTGTTCTAAGCTTCCCAGAACAAGACAGACATGACCACACTGAAGCAAGTTCATGGAATGATTGTGAAGATTATGAAGGGGCTGGAACATAGCATCTCTGATACAGGGCTCAGAGAGCAGGAATTGTTTTTGCTGGAAAAGGGAAAGGTCAAGGAAATCTTATCCATATATCTGTTAAAGGGAGTAAAGAAAAGAACCCATAGAGCCAGATTCCATCTCCTGTTCTCATTGGTATTCAGTGAACAGACAAGAGACAACGGAAGCTGAATGAAATAAAAGCAGTCCCATGTAAACATTAAACCACACGCTTTTTTACGGTGAGGTTGGTGAAACAATGGAAAAAGTAGCCCAAAGTGCTTGAGAGTTCTTTGTCCTTGGAGATATTCCACCACGGGACTGACTAGGTCTGGTTGATGCTGCTTGGAGCAAATGTTTTTCAGCTTCAATTTTTCTGTGATTCCTGGCATTTAATCACAACAGTGGTGAGACTGCTGGATTGCTGTTTCTATGAATGCTGACTGTGCAGCAGGGACACTGTCTGATTTTTTAAGCAGGAACTCCTGGGGTAGGAGAGCTCTCCCTCAGAAGGAGAGGGTCTCCCTGCAGTGTCTCTGTGTTGAGCCAGCCCAGCAAATGTGCTGGGTGTGCAGCAGAGGAGAGGAGAGGAGGGGGAAGGATGAGCTGGAGAGCACTGCTGGAGGAATAGTCTGGTTTCTAGTGTCATCATCCATTGCCCATGTTTTCCTGGGCTGTTTGGGTCATCCTGGGAGATTCGAGAAGATCCCTGGAACAAGCTGTTGCTGCTTAACAATCTCTTGCTTTTGTTGTTTTTCTGCTTTGATTGCCCTGTCTTGGTTGAGAAGATCCTTTTTGGGGTTGCTGTTTGCTAAATTTCAGAGGTGCTGGTGAAGTCCCTGAGTTTCTCTTGCCCTGCTCCTGTGCAAAATGGTCATCTCTGATGTTTGCTGGGGATCATGGCTGGCAACACAGCAGTGCTGGCCCTATGGCACTGCTGAGAAGGAGGCCCTTTCTCAACCTCTATCATCACTACAGAACATGGCTGAGACCACAGACTTCCATTTTTAAATTAGTGCTTTTTGGCTAACTGCCTGTGTCATTATGGAGTCCTGGAGGAGTACTCATCCAGCTGCCTTTGCAGCAGTTGAATGGCCCAAAGGTTTGGGCTTTCATCTTCTTTGTGAGGCAAAGTGCATGTTAGGCACATGGTTTGGTGTTTTGCCAAGGCCAGGTTCCTGGGTCCATCCACACGATGGCCTGTGGTGAGTGGATGTTGAGGCAAGAGGCCATGAAGCTGGGCAGGGATATAGCTGTGGGCTTGTCCAAGGCTGGGCTGTTGTTGGGGGCCAGTCCAGTGCCTGTGAGACGACTGGTGCAGTTTCTTTGGTAAGTGGGGCAAAGGCAGCCCTGCTCCACAGGGTCAGCGTGGTGCCAGAGCCACTAGTGAGCCTTGGTAGGAGGAACAAGGACAGGCTGCAACCCCATGGTTTCCCAGAGCTATAAAGCGAGATTGTGGGCCTGTGGGATGGGAGTTAGAAACCAGGCTGTTTCTCAGAGGGGCCCAGCCTAATGTGGAGAGGTGATGAAGAGGCTCTGGCTTTCTGGTTTGCCTGTTTCTGTGGTTCACTGAGGTTTCTTCTGGGGTTTCACAAAAGGAGAGTGATATCTCCAAGATCTGTGTCTGCTGCTGAAGCCTTTCCTGAACTGACTGCTGGCCTCTGTGATCTAGCAATTAGAGGCTTGGAAAGGGATACAAGTGATTCTGAGGGCTGTGGATGAGCCTGCGTATCACTGACTGCTATTTCCCCTGTCCCCTTCCTGCTCCTACAAGGTCATTTGCCATGCTGTTAGTTGCAGTGAAACTGTGCGAGTTGCTCAACTGGTGGCCCGACAGAGGAGTTCCAAGAAGAAAACAGTCCGGCAGGTAAACTGTCAAATGAGACTGAAGAACACATCTCCAGTCAGTTTATCAGGTAAGCCACAGGCAGCTCTAGAGAGCTTGCCTTTATGGAAGAGCTGTGCAGCTGCTGCAGCAGAAGTCTTGGCTGTGAGGGCGTGTCACCTACAGCTATGAGTTACACGGTCCAGGTGGAAAGTTCTTGGGAGGATGAGTGTTCTTGACAATGGTGCTTATATCTGAAAGCCACAGTCAAAGAGAAGGCCTTTTTCAGGTGTGTATGCAAATTATCTTGAAAAACAAAGTCCTTGTAGGACACTGGGCTTCACTTTCATGTGCTCCTGCTTCTGTGAGAGGTGCAGTTGAGATGCAGGCAAGAAATGTGGCAATGAGCCTGCTTGTTCTTGAAGGCTTGCCTTGGCCTGTTGTGGTGTGGGAGGGTTGAAACCTTCCTTCACAGTAAAAGGGAGTCCCTGCAGCATTATCTGTGGCTGTTTCAGTGGCTCCTGTTGCTGATGCCAGTGCCACCATGCCACAGAAATTCTGATGCCCGTTTTCGGGTGTTTTTACCTCACCTTTTGCATAAGCTGCTGTAGCAGTGTTTCGCTAAAGTGTGGGTCAGGTTTTCCTCACTGCTGTGCTGTTGTGTGACTGTCTGGGAATTTGGCCCAGGATTAAGCCCAAGCATGACCCATTTGCTTGCAGGTTGGCAGCTTGGAACAACAGTGGTTCTCAGTTTGTGTGTATTCCCCTGTTGACTGTAATTAAGTGTTTGCTGCTTCTTGCTTTTCTACAAGGGTGCCAGTTGGGAAGCAGAACTAGTGGCTCATATCCAAGTTAAATGACAGGGATTATAAAAGCAGGTTGATTCACATCAATCCCCTTGGAAGTGTTTGAAACCTCCAAAACTGATGCGGCACATTCAGCATATAAACAGCAAAGTGACCAAGAGCTTGTTTATCCCAGTGTGGCCTGAATGCTAAAGTGATGTGTTCCTCTGTCGGTGTAACTTGGCCACCTCTGCTGTGTGGTGGGACTTCAGGTGCCCACAAGCCGCAGTAGAGAAGAAATCCTTTGGATGTCAGTACAGGAGGTACCCCGGGAGGTAGACTGGGAGGAAGAGAATGCTACTCATGGCTGTGTCTGCAAACTCTTTAGGCAAGCCCAAAGGAACTTTGCGGCAGCCTCGATCTTTGAACGTGCCAGAAGAAGGCAGTAAAAGGCCTGTTCCTCGCCTGCCCCGAGGCAGAGAAGTGGCATGTGGAGGTGCGAAACCTGTTGTGGAGAGTGCCCGATCTGCCTTACCTTCATCTGCTGGGAGTGGATCACCTAAAGAAATCCCCATGCAGAGGCATGTCACTGTGGTAAACAGGTCAGTGTACGTGTGTGTGTGTGTGTGTGTGTGTGTGTGCACAAGTGAGAGGAAATTAAGTGTGATGGACCCTTGGATGTCATCATGCAGGCAATGCCTTTTGGGATATAGTGGGAATCCAGGCTCCTGCCTTTGCAGCAGGTGAAGTCTGAATGTGGGATGGTGCCTCAGGAAGGAAATGGGTGATGTTTTGCCTTTTTGGATGCTGCCATAACTAGCCTATGCTCTTGGCCTGTTTCCATGTTTTCTGCGGAGAAGTGTGGCCAAAGGTGTCATGGCAAGAGAGCATGGGGCTGTTGCCTGGGCCCAGGAGAGAGCAGCCAGTGTAACAGAAAGCAGGAGGAGCAGATTTGTTTGCAGGGACAAGTGATGTGTGTGTTGAAGTTGATGGTTGTCTGCAGGCTCTTTCCCTCTTGCCTGACTTCTGTGTTGCAGTGTCAGTGTTTGTGCCCCTTCTCAGCGTGCTTGGAGCCAGGAGCCACCTGACCATGTTTGGGTGAACTGAGATGAGGGCTGGAGCTGCAGTTCTGCTGGGTTAGCAGTACATGCTGCTTTTCAGCCCCGTTTGAGCCTCTCTAATCCGGGTGGCTTAGTCAGCTGCTGCCCCATCATTTCTTTCTGTGTTGTTTTCAGCTGCCCCAGGCTGTCAGCTGACGGTGGTGAGAAAGTGTTTGCTGTTGTTCATTGTGGCTGTGCTAAATCTGCTGGAGCTGTGATTGTGGTGGTAATCCTCTGCAGGGGGAGGACTCCAACCCGGGCTGGTTTGGAAGTCTGGAAGTCAGCCTGGCATTGAATGGAAATGGCAGTGGCATGCCACTTCCACGGTGGCGTAGCTGTGAAGTGGCCCAGAGCAGCACAACAGCTTAATCCTGCTGTGGTGCCTGCTCTTTCTGGAAGATCCAGAGAAAGCAGGCATGTCCTGCCCACTCACCTGCATAAGTTCCATGTGCAATCAGGGGTCTATTGTGCAGAGGAGAGAAGGACCAAACCATCCTGCTGTGGCTCAAAAATGTAGGAACAGCTGTGCTTGGGCCTTCCCTTTTCTGTGTGTGCAGATGAGTTACATTTATTTAAGTGGCACTTCCCTAAAAGGTAGAAGCACTTTGCCTCAGGCAAAGCAAAGAGAGCACATAGGGTTTGCTCCAAGTTAGTTACTATACAGAAAATACAGGAAGTATTTTATAACTTTTTAAGATCTGTAATAAAATTAGGTAGCTGTCACCCCTCTTTTGGCTATTCCTAATGTAGTCTGCTACATCTTGTGTTACCTTTCTTCATCTCTGGCAGTTCTCTCCTGAGCTCCTTTTAGGTAAGTGTTCTGCTGTTCTTTCTGCTGTCTGTTTCTGCCCTGCACTGTAGGAGAAGCTACAGGCAAAGTCTGCTTTGGCCCACGTATTTTCGGAGGAGACATCTTGTGCTTTTGCAAAGGGTCCAAATGGTATCCTGTTAGCTTGGGTACACAGTGAAGGGAGAGTTTGGGGAGGTGAGGTTCATATTCTGTTTGAAGACAGGGTTGTATAGTGGCCATGTGACTGAATTAATTTGTTTCAACTTGGCCAGTTTGAAGCAGGACTGGCAAGATCCAAGTGTTCTTGCTGCTGGGGACATTTTGTACCTCCTGAACTGTTGTAGTTGCTTGTACTTTGGGAATTGCAGGAGGAAAAGTTTCTTGGAGGCAGGAGGTCCTGACTTGAAAAAACTGTGTGAATGATTGGAGTTTATGAGCAGCATCCACAAAAATCCTGGGCTGACAGCAGCTTCATAGTTATCTAACACAAACTTGAGGGCACTGTTCCAGCAGGAGTGTCACTTGTCTGTGAGAGTGGCTGAGCCTTCACAGCACAGGTGGACTGAGACAAGTCCTGAAATTTCCAGACTGTCTCTGCCCCACTTCCCAGTTTGGAGTGAGCTGTTGCCTGTGTGCAGTTTTTTACTTTCTGTTACCCACCCTGCCACTCCATGTACAGGAGAGGATATCCATGCTCCTGTGGTTGCACACAGAGGTCTCTGGTTTCTCCTTTTCTGTTGAACATCTGTGCTGCTATGGCAAATGTGTGTTCCTTGCCTTGACACAATGTCCTGCCAGTGACAGATGGATGTCACTGTTTGTTTGGATGCTGACAAGTATTGGTGCTCCACACAGCATCATGTAGTGAAGCTCCTCAGTGAGGCTGCAAATGGTGGTTTCCTTGTGACTGCCGAAGTCTATTCCCACTTCTGTAGTGCTCTGTGATACTTTTTTCAGAGATATTCATGATCCCAGCTTCAGGGGCTTGCCCCTTTGTAGCATTAGGTGGAAGGGGAACAGGTGGTTTTTCTTCCTAGTTTTGTCACACATGACAGCAGAGAAATGCTGAAGGTAGTTGTCTGAGGCTTTCTTGCAGATGCTGTTGCAGGGTCTGAGGCTTGTTTTTATAGCAGCAATCTCTCAGGTTACCCTGACTATTTTGCTGTGGGTCATCAGAAGCAGGGAGACACCTTGCTGGTAAGGCTAACTGCAGAGATCCTTGAAGCTGGAAGGCAGCAGCGTGATGAGGACAGGTTCAGGTGCTTGGTGACCCCCTTGCTTGAAGCAGCAGGAGCCATTTGCTGCTGGCTAACATCTGTCTTTGTTGCTTAAATAGCACTGTCCAGGGGCCAAAGAGCAGATGGGGGTGGCATGGGCCTTACCAAGGTAAGGAAATTGGCAGGGAAGGGTACTGCTCCCCTTCATTGTGAGGCAGTGATGTGTAGCAGTGAGACGTGAGTAGCTGCTCAGCTGGAGCTATGCATGGGGACTTGGCAGGGCTGCATGGCTGGTCAGGCATTTGTGAAGGGCCAGGCTGCTGGTGTGGCTAGGAGGCCTCTTGCTCGGAGCAGGCTTCCAGCAACTGAGGAACATGAGGCCTTCCAAGTAGCTGAGTTGTCCATACCTGCAAACTGAAGGGAAGCATGTTGGCCCTGGCACTGTCTGGCCATATTCTGTCTCATTATTGGAGACATATGGCCATCACGATCTGTGTGAGCAAGCAGCACATCACACGGTAATTGTCTGATTGCAGAGCTTGAAACTGGTGATGTCTGGACTCAAAGCCAATGTCAGCACCACATTGTGGGAAACTGTTGATCCACAACAGAAAGCACAGGAAGACCCTACGTGAAGTCTCTTAATACTGAGAGGATCCCAAATCCAATTAGCTTTTACATGCAGCAGAAGGAAATCATCAGTCCTCTGTTCCAGGTTCCTTTCCAGGGTGTTCACATGACATGGCTTAAGCAGGGAGCATCTGCCCTCTTCCTCTCTGGAACTTTTCTGCAGTTCTGGCTGGGCTACCCTGCAGTCACATCATTTGTGTCACCTGATGTGGGGCTTAAGGTGATACAGGTGTACATGGCATGGAGGACTAGAACACAGCTATGGATTCCTTTTGGCAGGCAGGGGTAGCAGGACAGTCTCCATTACCTATGAGGCTATTTCACAGGATTTTTTTGCTTTCTGCCTAGCAAAGGTGGTAGACTCCTGACTCTGCATCTATTAAGAGGACTTTTTCAGCTTTTCAGCTTAGAGTTGTCCATACTGGTAGATACATGTACAAAGAGGTGGGATCCTGGATTTTTCATAGCATCTGCATGGGCAGCCACAGCCACCTTCTAAGATGAGACAGCTGCTGCTTTGTGTGGGCATCTGAGCTGTGCCCAGAAAGTAGAGGATTTTTCTGTAATGCAGATGAAGAGTTATAAGAGGCTTTTCAGATACCCAGCAAGTGCCAGGTGTGAGTGTAAGTTTTGATTTTGTGTGGGTGGCTTTGCTTTTGTACTTTCTAAGTTTCATAAATGTGCTTGTAGTTGATCTGCTGCTGCCTAGCACTTCTGGGCACTACTCCTGTTTTGTAAGTTGCTGAGCTGGGCAGTGCCTGTCCTCACAGCTAGTACTGTGGGACATGACTCGGAACAGAAGTATGGTCTTTGGTACAAGTTATATCCCATAGCTGATGGGGGAGCAGTGGTTTCATCTAACAGGGAAGCATAAAAGCAGGGAAGACAAATTAGCGTTAAATCTTCTAAGATGCTCCTTAGAAGAGATGTGAATGTGGGAGGTCTCTTTCTGATTCATGGATATGCTCTGATTAAAAGTCAATGTGATGACTCATAGGGCTACTTGATCTTGACTTCCTGTTGCAACTAGCCTCAGCACCATACTTGAACTGCTGTCCTACCTTCTCAGAGTCCAGGTGAAGCTGTGAAAATCAGCCTTGGTGTTTCTGCAGCTGGTGAGGTTTATGGCTTGCTCCGCTGTTGTTCCTGAATTCCTAAACTGGCCCCTGGGCAGAGATCTTCTGCAAAGCCTGCCCAGTACCTGTGCAGGATCTGCTTTGGTCAGGATGTGCCTGGTTCAGAGCAACCTGCTGTGCTATGGTGGAGATGTTTTCTAGTCTTTGAATTCCCTTCTCCAACTCTTGTTCCCTTTTGCTTGCAGTGTATGTAATTATTCCACAGCTATTTTTTTTCCCCAGGTCTTTGTGTCCTACACAGTGCTGTGCCCTCTTCAGTGTCAGGAGCTCATTTTGGTGTCTGTATTACCAAGTGAAAGCTGCTGCTTTCTGGAGGACCCCAGAAGAACACCTGCAAGCATGACATTTGTGTGCTTTCACTGGGAGAGATCTTAAGAATTTGTTAAATGCTGTAACCAACAGCATGCACAGAAAGATCTTGAATGCTTGTGTGTTCCTAGATGCTTCCCCTTTGCTAATGTCTTTTTACTGTGTTTTGTTTCTCACAATAATGAGAAAAACGAGTAAAAACTAGAAACCCCCTGTTGATCTGTCCTGTTACTGCTGGTCAGGTTGTCTTCCTGATAAGGACATTGTGACTACTCATCTTGTGCAGGAGGCCTTCTAGGAGTGTGTGGAATGTGTGGAATGCATTTCATTTTATGTCTGTCTTAGAAGGAAATGAAATGTTATTTAGAGACAGAAGAGTGATTCTGCACAATTTTCTTTCCAATTTTAGGTCTGAGAAGAGACTGACTGTCCCACCACGGTTTCAAAAGGAGTTGCAAGTTCACCTGTCCAGAAGCTCTTCCACAGAGTCAAGTGGTATGCTCATTAAGAAATTATTTGTTGACTACTCAGAGTGAGTGTCATCTTAAAAAAATCCATCTTAGTAGTTGTTTTGAATGAACATGGCTTTCGATGAGGAATCAAGTTCTGTGAGTGATTCTTTTCACTCTTATTTCATTGTGCTGAGGAAATGTTTGCTTGTCAGCCTCTCAGTCTTCTAGGAAAAACCTTGAGCAGTGTCAAAGCCAATCACAAAGCCAGTGTGAAGAGTTTGGAAACAGGAGGAGTAAGCTTAACTTCACTGTGGGGTAGGAGTCTGGTATAAGGATGAAATCCTGGCTTTCGGCAGTAAGCAGCATTACTAATGTATCTGTCCCGCAAATACTCTTCTGCCTGCATGGCTCTACAGTTGTGCAGCTGATGGACTTGCAAAATGATGGTTTCTTTCTTTGAGACTTGTCAGCCTGATTTGTGAAGCTTCAGGTCTGGCAGCAAATATACCCCACCAAAGGGAGGTGTAGAGATGAGGCAGCAGGTAAGCTAGTGATGTGAACCTCCCCCTGGGATAATGACTGCCTAATTCCTAAACACAATGTATGAAACTGCCCAGAGCAGCTGAACAGTTGTCACTTTCCTTGCTCCACTGAAGGCTTCCTCAGATGCAGTAGCACATAAAATTTGCGTGCTGGGTGGAGACTTTTCCTCAGGACATACCTTGGAATAAAAGGCAAATCATTGGTTTGATTTGTATTCCAGTCTTAACATAAAAAAAACATTCTTGGTTGTTGTGCAGTATCTTTGCTGTGTTTGTACCCATAAAGGAATTATTTTGTGTCCGTCTTGGAATACTGCCTTAGTACAGTGTCTCAGCTGTAGGGGGCTGAGGGTTCTGTATCCTCTTCCAGAATCCTTTCAGAAGTAACATGTAGTAGCATCTTCTGAAAATAAATACAGTGATTGAAAATTCATTTTTAGATAGTTACTAAATGTCTGAGATTTCCATAGTTCTTTGCCATAGGAATTGACTGAACCAGCCATGCTGGGCAGGAGAGCCACATTTCAGAGTTGGTGCTATGCTGGCAGCTCCTATGTTTCATTTTTAAGTACAGAGGTAATCGTCTTTCTGTTTGTAGGGCTGTGTTTACATCAAGGCTGTATTTTTCTTTTTAACAGATAGCTTGAATACATCTACTTCAGAGACACATACTGTTGCCCCTGCCTCTTCTGCTGCCGATGTCCATGAACTTCAAAGTCGCATCAAGGAACTTCTGAGCAAGTACAGCAGTGGTGTCAGGATGTCAAAGATGCCTCAGATGTATCGGGAAATGTACTGGGAGGACCTTAGCATGGAAGTGCTCTATCAGCTTGAGAACTGGCCTCATGTGTGCACAGTGAGTATTGTGCCATTTTGATGGAAGATGCCTGTACCCTATAGATTCCGAGTGTTCATTTGCCAAATGTTATTTTATGTGTACCTGCATTTCCCTTTACGTTCTGTAGCAGTGACAAAAAAACCCCACACCCCCACCACCACACTCCCAAATTGTAACAATGCCTTTTGAAACCCTAGAAAATCACTGTTGACTGGACTAGTGTTTTGAAGAAGGAAGGTCAGACTCTTTGGTGTTCTGGAGCAAGTCCTTGAGGTTGCTGACTTGCCACCTTTAACTGACCCCATTTCTGGCAACTCAAATAGCTGATGACATGTGATCCCCATGCCATGTTTGTTCTTGGTTTGGGTTTTTTCCCCAATTGTTTTTTATGCTTTTCCTTGTTGACGCGTTTACCTCCTCTTAAAGCTACAAGCTACCAACATCCCTTTTGAACAGTCTGAGGTTTAACTGTATTTATCTTTTTATAGACTTTTCCAGTCTTTCTTACGTCTTAAGCCAAGGAATTTTGCTGTGTAAGTTAGATTTATGATACAAGAATAGATGAAATTGAAGCATGGTAATGCTGCAGGGAGAGATTATAGCTAAGCCCCTTTCTGTCCTCCTTCTGATGCCTGTTACCCCTTGATTACCAAGGGTATCTTTGCTTTTCTTGTTAGGAACTGGTATCTGGCTGAGTGTCCACTTAGAGGTCTGACATGAGTTGCCATGACCACTGGGAGCATCTTCAACTGCTCTACTTCTCTCTTCTTTTGCATTCATGGGTCATTTCTGGTGTCATGCAACTTTGCATCAAGTCTTTGTTTAGTTTTACTTTAACAGGCCAGTGATATCAATGAAGACTTTCAACTTCTTTGGTATCTGTCAAACTGTGGCACAGTAGAGTATTGAAGTAATAAGAATATATGTCTTCTTGAAGTGCATTTTTTGTATGACCTACTAAGTCTTTTCTTATGTAAAAGCATTAAATGCCAAAAAAATTAACTTAGTTGAATAAATGCTCTTTAGGAATAACACCATTTGCATGCATGTATGGTATTCTCACAGATATATAAAATGTGTTTGTAACACCTTACTACAGACACTAGAAATGTATGCAGTCAGCAGCAATTCGTTTTGATAGTTGATGATTGGTTCCAGTGTTATCTATAGAGCAAGCTGTTATGTCTTGAATTGCTTAATTCATGCAGCAAAATTTAGTCTTTTTTATAGCTAATGTTCCAGTCAGTCCTGTTCATCCAGGATCTTTGTTCTGTATTCATTATCCATTTGCTTGTTATCTGTTGGGTCTATCTCTTTCTTTCTAGCATGCAAATAAAGTCATTTAAGCATAAATAAGCACTGATTAAATCCATGGAAACGTTGTAATACAATGGGCACAGTACAACGGCATTCAGAACTATCAAGTTATCTTGGCACAGTCAGTCTTACTGTAGAGAACTGTTAATGAGCCTCTAAAGCCCATCTCATTTTACTGACTTACAAAATTGTAATTACGGCTCAGGCATGGAGAAGTTTGAACTGGGACTTCTTATATGAAAGCTACTATACATCTCTTAAATATAATCAGTTGTTGGTTCAAACATACTGTCTGCAGGTGTACAGCTCTGTGGAACCTTTGAAATGCAGAAGGCAGACTGTACTCTCCAGTGAAAGTAAAAGATATCTGATAATCCAAATTATTTCTGTCTTACTGGTTTCTTACACTGGGAGTGTCTGCCAGGCTCAGAAACATGCCTGGTGTTTCTTTTATTATCTTCTTAAAGAAAAATACATTCTTTTTGTACATTCTTTTTTTAGTGCAGCATAGTTACAAACCAGCAGACAACAAACTTAATTTACTTTCAGTGTCTCCAAGCTTTTAATTTGAGGACTGTGCCTTGAAGAGTATCACTTGTGAGTAACTTAGCATCTCTAAAACTTCTGTTTGAAAAGAAGAAATTTTATCTAGGAAATTGTAATTTCTGTGTTTTTATAACCACAGGTAATAGACATTTTTCCTGTTTAGAGAGTTCCAAGTTTCCAAATGTCACTGTAAGTTGCAGGATGATGATCTTGTTTTCAGTCTTCACCTTTCAGGCAGGAGGTATTGAGGCTGACTTTGTCTCCATTTGTCTGTTACCTCCCTTCTTTAGCTCAGCTTGATTGAGCATCTTTCTTGTAGCAACATATTTTGCGCAGCTAAATGCGAAAGTTCAGTTACCAAGTAGTGGCTAGCAGTCACAGATTGCAGCTCAGCCTTCATGAGCAATGGGGCTGACAATAAATATGCTTACAAGTCTTTGTTGTCTAGACAGATCTCAGCCAGGAGAAAAATCTGCTTCAACTATGGATCTGGGCAGATCCATAGTGTTGCTGAATTGTTTGCCTTTACCTCCAGCAGTAGTGTGTTGAAAAATGTGGTGACTGGCAGTGACCCTTCCACCTTCACCTTTTTTATCAGAATTTTTTATCTTTCTGTTTGACTAATTACTTTGACCTATGTCTTTGAGCAGCTAGTGATCCCTATTTTAGACTTCCAACTCCTGTCTCATTTCTTATCTTTCTACATATTTTTGTCACAAATCTTTCTCACAACTTAGCTGTTTTCTTAGAATTGAGTCAAAGTTATATAGTTTTACTGTGTTTGGGCTCAGCCTTGAATCCTTGAGATGCAGGCAGCTGAACCCCCTGAGGGAGAGAGAACGTTGCAGCAGAGGTGTGAGAGGCATGTAGGCATGTAAATTACAAAGTTTTTTAGTTTTTTATGTAAGTCACAACCCAAAAAGTAACAATAAATTTATATTTGGTACTGGCAACATGAGAAAATGGTTGCCTTTTCAGTCTAAATATAAACCTCCTTACTGAATTGTGTGTATGCGTAGGGGACTTTTTCCTTGTACGTGCTCAGCTCTCCTCAGCTACTGGAACTCTGTGAGTGATTCAGGTGTGATGTGGTGGTGATTCAGATATGGCAGTGCAAGAGAAGCCTAAACTCTTAGATCTTCGCTCAGAAGTTTTGCTTGAATTTCCATGGTTCTTTTCCAAAAGCTTTTAGAGAATTAGGCAATCCTAGGACATTAGGGAACGTCCTTGCATGGATGTTCAGTTGGCTTAAAGACTGGAAATGGAGCAAGCCTGGAATGATTTAACTTCAAAAAGGCAGGAAGTCATGGTGGGATTCCCCAGGAGTAAAACTTGGACACATGCTAGTCAGAATTGTAACAAGTGAGTTGGTGAAAGATGCAAATACAAGTTCAGCTGGCTAATAATACGGTATTGTTCAGAGTTACAAAGACCAGGGCTCTCTGAAGAGGTATGTAACCTCCTCATACCATGCTTCTGGCCCATTGTAGTCTTAATTACAGCCATGAACAGAAAAGACTCTCACTACATTAAAAAAAAAAAGTGGTGGTTTTTTTTCTGTGTGGACTTTTAAGCTTGGGAAAATGGGATCTTGGCGTTGACAATAGCTTCATGCAAATGTCGACTCAGTATGGAAAAATGCAAGTGATAAGTATTCTTAAAATAAATAGGAAAGGAGTATTTCAGTTGGAAGGAACCTATCAGTGATCAATTGCCTGACCACTTCAGGAATGAACAAAAGTTAAAACATGTTATTAAGAGCATTATCCAAGTATCTTTTGAACGCTCTCAGGCTTGGGGCATCAACCAAGAAGTCTGTTCCAGTGTTTGACCGCCCTCTTGGTAAAGAAATGCTTCCTAATATCAAGTCAACCTCCCCGACACAGTCCTCTGCCTAGGCGGCCATATTTCCTGGTTGACTCACTGAGGACTTGTTACCAGAAGTTATTTCCTCAAATTTCTCACATTTCCCAGATTTGCTTGTCAGAGCAGTACAGTGCTCACAGTAGATGTCTGGGAAGTTGCAATCTCCAGTAAGAGCAAGATTCTAACTGAGATTTCTCCTGAGTGCCTGTTGGTAGCAGACACTACAGCACTCCTTTGAAACCAGGGTCTCCCATGCACGTTGTTGCTAACAATAAGGGCTGTGCAGTCAAACCTCCCCTTTTTATAAACAGTGCAACTCCTGCGCATTGCCTGCCTATCCCTCATGAAAAGCCTGCAGCCCCCCATCCCAGCATGCCAGGTGTGGCAGTTGTTCCACTAAGTCTTTGCCAACACCAAAGAAGTCATAGCTGGGAACTAGCCAGTGCTTGATGTTTATCCTGTTTGTTTCTCATACTGTGTATGTTGGTGTACGACAAGTGTTTCAAATACGCTGCAAGATTAAGTCCAACCTTCAGACAAATACCACACTGTCAACCATGCCGCTGGTTGTCAGTCCAGTCATTTACTGAATACCTCCAGGGATGTTGACTCAATGGTGACCTCCTTTGGCAGTCTGTGAAATTCCTGACCCCCTTTTCACTGAAGAAATTCCTCATCTCCAGCCTGAACCCCCTCTGGTGCAGCTTGTCCTGTCACTGGTTGCCTGGGAGAAGAGATGGACCTGCACGTGGCTACAACCTCCTCAGAGGGAGTTGAAGAGAGTGATTAAGTCACCCAAGACTCCTTTTCCTCAGGCTGAATAACTCTAGCTCTTTCAGCCACTCTTCATAGGAATTACCCTCTCCAGCTCCAACTTTTCACCAGTTCCTTTGCCCTTCTCTGGACTTGCTCCAGCACCTAAATGTGTTTCTTGTCATAAGGGGCCGAGAAGTGGACACACAACTTGTCGTCTCACCAGGGTTGAATATAGAAGGACAATCACTGCCCTGGTCCTGCTGGCCACACTATTGCTGATACAGGCAATAGTGGAATACAGGATGCCATTGGCCTTCTTGGCCACCTGGGCACAGTCTGGTGTGCCCCAGCCTGTAGCACTGCATGGGGTTGTTGTGACCCAAGGGGAGGATCTGACACTTGGCCTTATTGAACCTCACACCTTTGGCCCTGGCCTATAGATCCAGCCTGTCCAGATCCCTCTGCAGAGTCTTCCTGCCCTCCAGCAGGTCAACACTGCCACACAGCTTGCTGTCATCAGTGAATTCACTGAGAGTACAGTCAATCTCATACAGATCATCAGTGAAGATTTTAAACAGGATTGGGCCAAATATAATTCCTGAGGAACACCACTAGTGACCAGCCCTCATCTAGATGCAGCACCATTCACCTCCAATCTCTGGGTGTGGCCGTGCAGCCAGCTTGTAACCCAGCAGAGAGTGCTCCTGTCCAAGCCCTGGGCTGCCAGCTTTTCCAGGAGTGTGCTGTGGGAGATGGTGTCAAAGGCTTTGCTCAAGTCTAGGTGGACATCCACAGCCTTTCCATCATCCTCTGGGGAGGTCACCTGGTCATAAAAGGAAATCAGGTTGGTCCTGCAAGACCTGCCTTTCCCCAAACCCATGCTAGCTGAGCCCAGTCCCTTGGTTGTCTGGCATGTGCTGTGTGATCACACTCAGGGTGCTCTGTTCCATAGCCTTTGCCAGCACTAAGGTCAGGCTGACAGGCCCATAATTGACCAGATCTTCCTTCTAACTCTTCTTGTGGGTGGGAATCACAGTAGCCAACCTCCAGCTATCAGACCTCCTTGTTTATCCAGGACTGATGATAAATGATGGAGAGCAGCTTGGCAAGTGCTGCTTCCAGGTATCTTAGTACTCTCAGGTGAACCTCATCCTGTTCCATAGACTTATGGGTGTCTGAGTGGTACAGTGGGTCACTTACAGCAAAAAATGGATTTCATCTATCAGGACAGATGAAGCCTGTCAGACCCTATCGTACCTTGTGCCTCAGAAGCTCTTCCATGTTTATAAAACTCAATGTTTTGGTGAAAACACCAATCCCAGAGCTGGATGTGTTTTGTTTTTTGGTGTTTTTTGGTTGTTTCGTTGTGGGGTTTTTTTTGGTTGGTTGGTTGTTGTGTTTTGTTTTGTGTTTGTTTTGGTTTGTTTGTTGGTTTGGTTTGGTTGGTTTTTTTGTAGAATGACTAACAAGCAGACACTTTTTAATTGCCAGAATGAAGGGATGTATGCATATTGAATTGATTCTAGAGTTATCTTGTGGTAATGACTGCCTTAATCTTTCTGAAGGAAAATCCTTCTGTTTTCTGAAGGAGCTGGTAGAAAAATAACACTACCATTCTGAATTTTGAAATTCATTCCACTTGGGCTGGAAAAGGTGCATTTGCTTTTCAGCAGTTCTAGAACAAAGATGTTCCTTTCCATGAAATACTCTATTGGCTCTGGCTACATACCAGATTAACTATTAATCTGTTGTTGTCAGAGAGCAGTTTTATATCTGTAATCTATCACTCCTCAGTCAGGTTTCTTACTGCTTATTAATAAACATAAAACTAATTAATATGTAACATGTGAGCTTATTCTTTAGTGACCTTAAATACTATATTGTCTGATGCTGTATGAAAATGCTCCTCAGACTGGAGAACATTTGTCTGGGTATTTATTATGAGGAGGAGGCTTTATAGGGTAAGGGAAAGCTTAGTGTTCTTCACTTAATCTCTTGGATGTCTGGTAAGGTGTTGGACAGGTTCTGCAGTCTGTCAGTCTTGAAAATGCATAACTGGGAAAAAAATTGGAGAAAATAAGGGAGAAATTAGCTTATTTTTGTTCACTGGTTTGGGGGTATTCGGTTGGTTTGTTGTTTGGTTTTTGGTTTGGTCTTTTTTTTTTGGTGGTAGTCACTACAAGTTTAAGCTTATCCCTACAGAAAGGCAGAGGATTTTTTAGATAAGAATGAGACTTGCATAAGAGAACAATGAGATGTTGCCTGATTGACTGGTTAGTTATTTTGTTTATCTTCTTTTAGCTGTATTTAGTTCTCAGATTATTATTCATTTTTTTACATTTATACATGTTGGGACTTGTTGCAGAAAGGGAAACTAAAGGTTTGGGAGGCCAGGATTAGATGGTAAACAAATTGACAGAAATAGGACTGAGGCTGTTGTTTTCTCAATCTGGTCCTGGGCAGTACACCATGTCTTAACAAAATAGCTACTACATGCTAATGCATCAGGTAGCTGAGTTTTTACTGTAACATTCAGAGTGAATTAAACAGGTATGCTCAACCTGTTCAACAGAACAGAGAAGGATTCAAACAGAAAAGAGAAGGATTGCCACAGTAGAGAGTTGTATTCCTTGAGAAATTTTGTTTTTGTCAGTCTTTACTCTCAGAGAAGGAATTTCCATATCACAGTTAAGCTGTGTGAAGCCAAAGTCATCCTTCTAAACAGAGAAACAGACTTGAAAGAATAAAAAGTCCAACTCTAATGTACTTTGCACATGGACAATGGAGCATCACAGCTATCACAGCTGGTAGTATGTATGAGTGAAAGCTCACAGTTTTACACAAACCCTAAAAGCTGTTTCCAGTAGACGAGATCTTGGATTATGTTAACTTTCTTTTGCCATGGTCATTGAAGAAATTGGTGTTTAGACACAGCCATTGAGCAGCCACTAGCCATTTAGAACAGAGTTCAAAGAGCACAAGACATGTTCTACCTAAAATGTAATTAGATGTGCCGTACATACTTCAGCACGGGGCAGACTACGGTTGGTGTCAGCCTCACTTAGAAGATGGTGTTGTAGCACGTGTGGAAATGAGCCGGTTAGGGACAGAAGGTCCAGAATAACTTTGCTATCCAAACACAGTGCTAGAACAGGTTGTAAATCGATATACCTGAATCTCAGTCCTAGTGATGAGTGGTTAGACAACATAATGAGCCACCAAATAAAGTCAGACCCCATTTGACAGCATCTTTCCTTATTTCTGCAACCTGTGCATCTCCTGTGTGTTAAATCTTATGCTTTTCTGACCTTGTAGAACTTCAATGCGCTATGAGGTAAAGGTTATTACAGCCAAAAAGAACTGCTGACGAAGCTGTCTGCCTATCCTCAGTGCTGGCGTAAAGATGGGGTAACCATGAGGAATAGGGGTAACCCTCAGTCATATGGAGTTGTTAGATTGGCTCAGCTGTCTTACTGCATCACAGTTTCCTTTGTAATTGTGCATTTTCAGAAGCCAGAGTCTTGTAAGCACAAGAAACTGGAGAACAAGTGTCTTCACTGTGATGTGCAGGGTAATGAAGTTGGAGGGCAAAGAGGATGGGCAGAAGGGGGCAATCTAAAGATACTCTTGAACTTCATAGAGCTTACCATCCCAGCCCTGAGCATGAGCTGAACCTGAAGAGAGGATATCTTGACAGTAGTGATTCTTTAGTTTAACAATAAAAGAAAATACAAAAATATATCCAGTATGACTTGTATTCCAACATTTCAGTTAAGTACAGAAGAAATGACTACTAGGATCACTGGGATTGGAAAGGACCTCTTTTGATTACCTAATGCAACCCCCATGCTCATGCAGGGTCACCTCCAGTCTGTCTAGGTCTGTATCCAGTCATTTTTTTAACAATCGTCATGCTGCAGCTTTTCTGGCTGACATAATCCAGTCCTGTTTCAGCTTTCCAGTTGACATGAGGCTCAGCTAAAAACAAGTGTTTTGATGTGTTCTTTGGTTGTTTAGGGTAGGAAGATAGGTATCATAGCTTCCCATGCAAAATAATTAATTGCATATCAGACTAGAAGCTGTAAAAGCTGGAGTGGATTCCAAGGATTAGCTGTCACTGGATGATGTAAGAAGCTTCTACATCCTTGTAAGGAAAAGCTCCTTACTGAGTGATGCCACCATGTGCAGTGGGGATCTACAGCCTTTCAAAAATACTGGCCAAGTCTGTTTTTTTCCCCAGATTTGGTTGCTCTGGACACATACTCAGCAGTGTGGTAGCTAAAACTATTGCTTTCAGAAGCAGCTACTTGGAAAAAGAGGGAGGAGCTGAATGTTAATGTTGAAACATCATCTCACCATTGCCTGGGGAGACCTGTACTGTGGAGGGATGGGCAAAACCAGTGGGACCTGAAATTGTTGTGGCTGCCATTGACAGAGATGAGATGCTGTCAGCCAGTGTGTGGATGCAAGGTAGTGCTGATCAAGGCTAGAAATACCTTCCTCACTGCTTTGAGCTCCAGCTTGCTAGGAGTTGAAATTCATGTACTGTTGAGGAAAGTCAGGTAGGTGAGAGTTGCCTTCACACTGCTTGTCTAAGGTGCCTGTCACTAAAATGTTTCTGTGTAGCAGAAATGTGGTATGTTTCTCTTCATGTGGTATGTATGCCGTGGCAGTTGGCTTCCCTGTTGCATATTTAAATCAGATCTGAAAGAACTCCTGCACCACACTTCTGACAAATTCTTCTCACTGAATCAGAGTGATAGCTCTGATTTGTATTTTAGAGCCATCTTCGGGAACCTCTTGGATACCAAGAACTGTGGAGCCGGACTTCTTGTTTGCCACATGAGACTGTCACTGACATTAAATGCTAACTTCCTTTGCAGGTTTTCTTTTCCTACCTTGCAGAAGATTGGCAGAAAATAACTGCATATGCTAGTTTGAATGTAACCTTTACTCTAATTAGAAACTCTTATTTCAAGGATGTGTTTTTTCCATCTCCTTCTTGGAAACTGTTGATGCTACAGGAGGTTGCCAGTATATTATTAGCACTGTACACACAATTAAGCAAGGCTGGCATTGGAAAGCAGATGCTTTCTTTATATATGTTAATACAGTGTTTTTTTTAAATGTTGTTAAGCATATATGTGCAAAGCTTTTGTCCTACCAGCACATACAAGAGCAGATCTACCTTTCTCCTCGTTACATGTGACAAAACAAGGGGACTTACTCTTTTGCATTCCACTCAGTTGCAGTGTCAGTATTTATCTTGGGAATATTTTTTTATTTGAAGTTTTATTATTTAAGTCTCCAGATTTCCGTTTTTAAGAGCTGCCTCTGTTATTCAAGCCCAGGACAAAAATAATATTCTCCTGTGTAGAACAGCTTCACTCTCTGTTGCCCTGATAAATCATTTTGGTAGCTGTTGCCTCTGCTTTGTGCTCTGTAATGGAGAGGTGACAAGAGGCATGGTGCTCTGACCACTTTCCTGGGGAGCCTGTTCCAGTGCTCAAACCACCCTCTGGGTGAAAAAGGTTTTTCCTGATATCCAACCTTAACCTCTCCTGACACAGCTTCGGGCCATTCCCTCTGGTCTTGTCACTGTCACCAGAGAGAAGAGATCAGTGCCTGCCCCTCCTCTTCCTCTCACAAGGAAGTTGTAGACCGCAACTCAATCTCCTCTTCTCCAGGCTGAACAGACCAAATGACCTCAAGCCACTCCTCATATGGCCTTCACCTAAGGCCCTTTTCTGCCTTCATGTTAGTGGTTGTCCTATGGATGCTCTCTGACAGCTCAGTGTCTTTTTTTCATTGTGTCACCCAGAACTGCTCCCAGCATTCGAGGTGAGGCCACCCCGGTGCAGAGCAGGACAATCCCCTCCCTTGCCTGGCTGCACCCCAGGACACAGGTGGCCCTCCTGGCTTACGGGGCACTGCTGACTCATATTCAACTTGTCACTGACCAGGACACCCAGGTCCCATTCCATGGACCTGTCTCCAGTCTCTTGTTTCCCAGTCTATACACACGTCCAGGGTTGCCCTGTCCCAGGTGCAGAATCCAGCACTTCCCCTTGTTAAACTTGATACTGTTGGTGGTTGCCCAGCCCCCCAATTGATAAAGGTCAGTCTGCAAGACCTCCCTGCCTGTAAGGGAGTCAACAGCTCCTCCCAGTTGGGTATCTTCGTTGAATTTGCTTAGTACTCCTTCCAAGGGTTACTAAGCATCTGGGTAATTTATGAAGATGTTGAAGAGCACAGGGCTGAGGATGGAGCCCTGTGGAACCCCACCAGTGGCAGGTCTCCAGTCTGATGTCACCCCATTCACTGTAACCCTTTGCACCTGACTGGTGAGCTAGTTGCTCACCTACCATGATGTGTTTATCCAGGTGTGTGCTGGATGTTTTGTCCAGAAGGACACTGTGAGAGAGAGTATGGAAAGCTTTACTGAAGCCCAAAAGGATTATATCGACTGGATCAGCTAGGTGGGTTATCTTGTCATAAAATGAAATTAAGTTTGACAAGCAGAACTTCACCCTCAAGAACCTGCGAGGGTGTGACAAATGACTGTGTTGTCTTTCAGGTGTTTTTCAGTACCTCCCAGAATAATAATGTACTTGCAGAGCTGGGCTGTCAACCATACTAATGGGAAGTACCTTGAAGGCAGATCTGTAAGCTCAACAAAAACCTGGTCGAGACATTTCTGCTTAAGAAGGAGTGGCTATTTTGAAGTGCTGCTCAAAAGTGAAGCCATTTGCTTGTTATTAAACGTTTCTGTAGCCTTGAAGGTGGTGTGATTCCTGGAGATGGCCTGTGCAGGGCCAGGATTTGAACTCAATGATTCTTGTGGGTTGCTTCTAACTCATGATATTCTGTGATTCTAGTGATGTCAACCTGTGCTTATTTATATTGAAGTACTCTGAAACAATTTACTAAAATAGCATTTTGCTGTCTCTAAATGGTTTGCGCAGTCAGCATATAGTCTCTTTAAAACTGAATTTCAGTGCCTAGAGAACCTCAGAGCTATTATTGGAGTTAAGAGGCTTAAAGATCTCTCAGGATCTTCTCTCCTCAGTCTGCTGCTGGTCTTCAGTGTGTAAGGGTTTATAGTCCTGTCAGCAAAAATTTCTTCAGCTCTGTTGCAGCTCTATTTAAAGAGCACTAGCCAAGAAAAGGGATACATAAAGGTAGACCTCTGCATCCAGCTTCTTCC
Organism: Phylloscopus whistleri; assembly: GCA_017589585.1. Lineage (NCBI taxonomy): Eukaryota > Metazoa > Chordata > Aves > Passeriformes > Phylloscopidae > Phylloscopus > Phylloscopus whistleri. Next base: position 1,829,496 of record JADMLD010000620.1, read on the forward strand.
AGGGTGAACTGCCATACATTCCAACACAACCATCTCAAACAAATTGTTGTCTTGATAATATTAAGTATTTTCTGGAGCTAAAAGTTTCCTTGGCTGGTCTCATAAATGAATTCCTCAGTCTTGTGTATGGACACATGGGACATCCCTATCAATTCCTATCTAGGATGTCATTATTTGCCAAGATGGTATGCTCTGAGTTTTTTGTCTGTGTGACCTGATATACTTTGGTCTTCTGACCATGTATCAAAGCCTTTGCAAGGTTTTAATAAGTTTTTTGTTTGTTCTCTTTTTAACTGAACTCCTTGTTCCTCCTGAGGTACAAAGGGCACAGTAAGATTCCTCATATCAGAGGGAACAAATGCAGATGTTCTCTGTCAGGAATCAGTGAAAGCATCTTTGGTCCTTCTAGGTTTCACTGCCAGACATGGAAGTTGACCAAGACCTATTCCAAAAACCTTTTCACAGATTGTTTTGGCACCAGCCTAGACAAAGTAATGCAGAGCAAGTGTATGGAAATGTACTTACATAGTTCACTCTTAACTCAGATCATCATGTGGCAATTTTGTCTAAGTGTGATGAGGTATACATAGCACAAAATGCGTGGTTCTATACACAGCAAAGGCCATTTTTTTCAATGTATTGTAACTCAGTATTTGTTTCTTGCTAATGTTCTCTTGATACTGAGTGATATGTGTTGTTCTTTTTCTGTAGGATGATACCTGAAGTCTTGTTCGTTGTGCTTTGATTGTATGTTGCTAGGGCAGAGCTGCAAGGAATTATTTGGGCAAGGTTTATAAAGTTCTGATGGGTATTGACATTAGTAGGGTGGAGGTGAATGTTACCCCTGAGTAGTAGCAAGTAATTCAGCTGCTCCGTGTTTTTTCATTGATCTGCTTTTGAAAAGGACTTTCATTGGAGTTGTTTCCTCTGACAAAGGAACTTCAAAGTGGAGCAACATAAACCTTACTAAAATTCTTTATTTTTCTTACTTTGGGACCAATGTGAAAACACTAAGACCTTTTGTTACCTCAATTTTACAGATTTCTGCTAAGCTATGGTTAGACCAATCTAGGTTTAGGAAGCAGAATTTTATTGTGAGTTTATGGCTATAGTGATCAAACAGTACTTTCAGTGTTGTGACTTCAGACTATGTGGTATGCTTTATTCTTGAGCTTAGCAAAGGGTGGATAGGTAGGGTCTGGTGAAATATCTGGTTCTGAAGGAGCTGGGGGCATGATTTAAAAGGGTCTAATCAATTTTATTATTAAATTTATTATGAGCCAGAAATTTCTTCCTTAATTTCAGAGCTTTCATAAAGAAAAACAATTCCCTGAGCATGATAGCAGATAGCACTGCCTGGCAGATGTCCTCTTGTTTCTGAAGTATAGAATCAAATCTCCATTCCCTCAGTAAACTGAGAGAAACCTTTGTTTATGATCTGCTAGCCTGTGGGGAAGACTGGGGAGGTTAATGTGCAAAAGATATAAATTCATGAAGGGTGTCACCATCTTCTGGACCTCCTAGGAGGAAAGACAGGCTGTACTTCTTTGTCAGGAAGTCCCAGTTGTATTGCATAAATTAGGTATTTGCTTATTACTGATGCACTCCTATGTATTTGGAATCCTTTAAAACAGAGGAGAAGTATTACAGAAAATGCTAGTAGCTTAGCTCCTTGTGGATGTTCTCTTCAAAATCTGTATAAAATGCATGTTATAAAAGTGTAATTGGCAAAACGATTTAGCGTTAAAGATGCAACTGATTATTGACTCTCTTTTTTGTTTTCCAAGGTGGAGAAAATACACAGAGGTGATCCAATGGATGGACTTATTTATCCTGCTAAGAAGATACCACCAGTAGTGAAAAGCGATACAGAGCAAGAAAAGGCATCTCAGAATGTTATTTCATCAAAAGCAGACCCTTTGTTAAAACCAAATGTGGACACCACACCTGCATCACTCAGTAGTGACTTCAAGGCAAAAGTTGTTAGCGTCTTGCTGAAATATTCCAGTGGTCTTTGGGCTCATGCACTTCCCAAAGTGTATCAAGACGCTTACCAAGTAAAATTTCCAGAAGATGTTCTAAATAATCTGGAGTTGCTGTCAGATGTATGTATCGTGGACTATGTATCTGAAGTCCCCAGAAAGGCAATCCTCTATGCTAAACCCCAGAGATGCATTGATGAAAATCTGAATGTCACTGAGAAAGTCAAGAGGCATGATGGTGTGAAGGCCACAGGTGAACAGCAGTATGAAGAATCTAAGGACCAGTATCTAGAAAACGTAACTGTTCCTTCTCTAATCGTTCCATCAGAAGGATCTGTGTCCATCATGGTGTTAGAATTGAAAAACACTAATGAGGTCCTAATTAGGCAAGTTTGTATTTTGCAATCTACCTTTTTTGCTTTATTTATAAATCCACATGTTCATATTGTGCAGCTCTGCCAGAAAAGAATAGATGAACAGGACATTTCAGGACTTCTATTATTTACTTATTTTGCTAATGGAAATTAAGAATCCTTTTGTGTGTGTGTTTAAATGGAAATTTTCTGAAACTTCTCCTGTCCTGAAACAATCACTTATATCATTAGCTTTAGCTTGTCTGAGAATCAAGGCAGATTTGACTTGCCATTGGAAGACTTTAATCCCACTACAACACAAAATAGTTGTCAGATATTACAATTGTGCTTATTAAAATACTTTTTATTTCTATAACTTACACTAACAAGGCATGATTTGAGTGCACTTAGATTCTACTTGCAGAAAGGTGAGCTTTCATCCAGCAAAAAACTACTAGCGTTTCTTGATTTGGTTCCTAATCATCCTAGTCAAAGGGGACAATGTAAGATGTGGATTGTTACATTACATCTGTTACTTCCAGCCTGATATGCACATGTGACTTCACTCTACAAAATTTTCCTGTACACTTTTTAGTTCTGGCATAATTTGTAACTTACTGGTCATGTGGAGTAATGGTTCATAGCGTTCTAGTGTGTTATTTTAAGGATGTTTCCACTAAGTATTTGGGATGAATGCTTCGAGTGCCATGGATTAAAATACCATATGACACTATTGAGCTGAGGGTGGTTATATAAAATTTTCTCTACAAAACAGTAGTTCCCAAATTTTGAATCATGCTACTTGGACGGTACTGAAGTTTCTCAGTTTGTCAGCTCTGTGTAGATACATGATGATAATTAGTGGTTTCTTGGTCCTAGTTACAAGAATTACTACTCAGGGTTATCCGTGTACTTCATGGGCAAGGTAATTTATCCTGATATGATGAAACTAGCCCTGAAGGGATTAGGGCTTTTTGCCATGACAAGAAAATGTTCATGTTGACAATAGGGAGGAAACAGTGCATGGGCTCTTCTTTTCTTACATGTCCTACCAGTCTCTTTCTGCTGACCTACACAAGAACTATGTAGCAGCTGTTGGTTGATGTTGATTTTTGCAGGACCAATAAAATCAAGATTCCTATTTCAATCTCAGGGATGGAGCAATATCTCTTTACTTTCTTGGTACGTGGCTAAGTTTTTTGTCTGAAACCTTTCATCTGCAATACAAATGAAGGCAAAGCTGAAAGGTGCTGGTTTTGGTGCTGTTTCTGTTTTGAGACGTGGATCAGTTCTCAAAGAATTTTAATGTACTCAAAATAAAAGTGAGGTGATAGAAACACTCCTAGGTATTTGCTGGACATTCACAACAGAGTGTTTGAAGGCAGAGATGATACGCTAGGTACTGCAGTTGAATTTTCACAATAAATAATGAGTAAAATAGTGAGTGAGGCAGGAAATTCTGATTCTTCTGCTTTCTGTTGAGTTACTCCAGCTGTCTATTAGATGTGTTCAAGAAACTTTTGAGTAACATATGAGACTGTCACTCCACTTTATCTCCGTTACGAAGTAGATGACTGCTTGCACAGAAACAAAAAGGCTATTTATATGAAATTCACAGTTCCCTGTAATGTGGTCAGATTCAATATAATCTTTATAACAGAGTTATGGTATCATGTTATATTACAATATCTGCACTATCTCTGGGCATATAATCTAAACTATGTGATAAAATTGAGTAGTATCACGCTAAGAACAAGCTGAAACAGTAGCCACTAAACAAATTTTTGGATAAATTTTCCTTTTGTCTACTCTAATCTGACTTGTTTCTGAAATATTCAGAACTTCCTATTTGAATTTTCCAGAAAGTTTAAATACTTGATTTAAGAAGACCTGTGTAACACAAACAGCATTAATACGAACCATTAGTCACCAGTCAAATATAAAGATAAATCCAGAGTATGAGAGTAAAGAGCACTTGGTTTAACAGCTGATTTTTAAAGATATTTTTGATGCTTTCATTTGGATCAACCTTAGTGAAAACCAGATTAAAATGGTGTTTGTTAGTGACAGAGTAACTAACAAACTTTTTTTTTTCTAAGAAGAGAAGAGTTTGGACACAAATGTCTTAGAAAATGTATATCATGTATTCATATATGCATGTAAATGTTCTTATGTTTTTATTCAGCTTTTTTGAAGTTGCATCCCAACTCTGGTGTTTTTTTGTTTGTTTGTTTTTTTCTATAAAATATTGTAGGTATGTGGGCAAAGATTATTCTTCTGCCCAGGAACAAATGGAAGATGAAATGAAAGCGTACTACAGTCAGAACAGTACAGTGTCACCAGCTCAGTCTCTGAGTGTTGGGCAACTTGTTGCAGTACATGCTGAAGAAGATGCCTGGTTGCGTGCACGGATAATTTCTCTAGAAGACAACAGAATAAAGGCAAGCAATTACTCTTCTGGCACTTGGAGAAAGAATTGAAACAAGCTTGTGTTTTAGATACACAGTCAATTCTTAAATATGCTGCACTAGTATTCTTTCTTTTCTTGCCTTGAGCTGCTTCTGTTTTCAGGTATATGAGAAATTAAGAGCTTGTAGAAGTTATGTGATTGACAAAATTAAACAGTCTTTCAGGTTTTTCTCCATAAATAGTTTAAGTTTGGCAGTTTTGGTTTTGGTTTTAAAAGGGGCTATACCCTATAGTATTTAGGTGCTGAAAATGTACCTTTGATAGGAGGAATGGTTTGAGGGGGTCACAGGAAGAGAAAGGAAAGGACAACATTCATTTGCTTCTAGATCTTGTCTGAAGTCTTGTACCTGAAGTATCTCTAATATGCACTAAATAGCAAAAAAAAAAAAAAGAAAAGAAAGAGTATACTTTCCCCTTCTATGCAGATCTAGTGTTTTGGGAGTTATGTCATATACATTTTAGTTAAATCCCATTTACATTATTTAGCTCCTCTGTTAAACTTTTCCTGTGCTAAACAGACTTCTTGCCATGTGCAGTGAAATTAGAATATGTATCAGAAGTATAAAAGAAGTTTAAAACTTCTCAATTATCTCTTGTCTAGTCAATATTAATGATACCTCCTTAACATTTTGTTTCTTTCCCCAGTTAGGTAACCCAGCCCTGCTTAACACATACTTTAAAAGTTTAACCATTTTATAAATACTGAAATAGCACATGTATTAGAATTGAGTTTTTTCTGAAAGTTACTGTGATACCCTTCAGCTGTAAGTTGGAGTGGGGTGTCAGAACTTGGTTTTATAAAAGATTGTTGGGTTTAGAGAAGTGGAAAGAAAATTAGTGGCATGCTTGCCTCTAATTTCTCCCTAATCCGAGCTCTCAGCCAAAAGAAGGCTGCTGCTTTATTGCAGTGTTTGCTGATTATCCTCTGGCAGTGTTCAGACCTCCTTTTAGTATTTGCTATGCAGGTATTTTGCAGGATAGAGTTTAGAAAAAAAAGTTGCAGGAAGTCCCGTCAAAGCCTTCTTTCTCTAACTTTAACTCCAGTTACTTGCTGCCAGTAGCAGTTTCCTGCGTTGATTGTAGTATTTCTATCAAAGACAAGCTTAAATCAAAATTATTCTCTTAATGCTGTAAAAACAATAGGCAAAACTTAGGCATCTAAAAGAAGTATTTGACTTTTCAACACCTGCAAAACTTTGTAAATAAAAATGGTGACTTTATTAACTTTTTTCAAGTAGTTTGAGATAATATATACTGAATGCTTCCAGCATTCTTCCTGTTTAAAGCTGAGATTCTATGAACAGTTGAGGGGGATGGTTTTATAGAGATCTTGAAAAGGAGGCTTTCCCTGAAAACATGAAATCAGTGGTACTGAACTGGCAAAAAGTAATTAGTCTGTGGCTGTGTAGAGAATGTAGTAACAGAATACATTCTTCCTAGACTCAAGAAATGCTTACAATTGTAATACTTACAATTATATTCATGACCTTGTGCTTTTAATTTCCTTTTCCATTGTCAGGTATACTATGTTGATCATGGCTTCACTGAGTTTGTTGAAAGCAACAGTGTGTGCAGACTACAGAAGCAGTTCCGATCACTTCCTTTTCAAGCTGCAAAATGTAAACTGGCAGGTATGAGAAAGCCAGTGCTGACTGCACATGTGCTTACTGCTGTGCTTACTGGTGGCACAGCTTATGGATTGAAGCCTCTGGGAGTTCTGATCCTTGTTTGTAGTAGTTCTGTATGTGTTTGATAGATTTTGTTCAGCTCAGCTAGTCTAAGCAGACACAGATATGCATTGAAAGAAGAAAAAGGAAGGAAGAAAAGATGTGAAGAAGAGTTTTACAGAGAATCCTTGATTTTAGAAGATGATTTTTTCCTGTACCTCTGTAATGAAGCTTAATTGTTTCTGCACTTAACATGGATGTCTTTGTCCCTTTAATATACTTGAGCCTAAAGAATAAAAGGAAATGTTTGGAGTGAGGGAAACATGTTGTGTGAAGCAATGTACACTAGCACAACATCTTTATCCATAAATGGGGTACATCTGTTGTGGCCAGATTAGGCAATATTTCTAAACATGAGCCTGTTTAATTATTTTGAAGTGATCCTTCCTCTTTCGGTACTTGCAGACTTCATAGACTCTGCTGGAGTTTATTCACCTTTCTAAAACCAGCAGGTTTTTCTAACTTCTTAAAAATACTAAATTTTAAGTATGTGAAATTGCTGTGAATAAGCTTGGCTTTTTTTTGTTTGTTTTGGTTTCTTAAAACTTGGGTGCATTCCATTTTTCTTTTTACACATTTGTCTCAATTCTTTCTGAAGAGGGTCTTTTTCTTTTCTATTCTGTCCTGCCTCCAAAGATGGCTTTCTTTAATAAAATGGTGGAAATTAAGTAGATTTTAAGTAATAGGGGTGCAGTACAACTTCTGTACACAAAAAGGTGTGGTGTGTCTTACAGGACTGGAAGCCTTCTCTGATGATCCTATCCTAGTAAAGGCTGTGGAATCACAGACATGCTACAAGATATTTGCTGTGGAAATACTGGAAAAGAGTGATACTCCTCTTCTTGTTCTCTATGACACTTCTGGAGAAGATGATATCAACATCAATGCTACTTGTCTGAAGGCATTGTATGACAAGTCCCTTGAACTGCACCTACAGGTACCATTGTCCTGTTTCCTCCTTAATCCTGAAAAATCATTGACTGTTGAGGTCTTAGATGGACAAAAAACAGTACTCAGAAATTTGCTAAATTTTGTGGTTTTTTTTTTTTCCCCTTTCTTGTCAAACCCTTACTGTTGCAGGTAGATGCACTATATACCAACGTCAGAGTAACCAGTGTTTCCTCTGATGGGAGTCTGTATTGTCAAGTACCATCCAAAGGCTTGTCTAAACTTTCTGAAATATTGCAGAAACTAGAAGACTACTTTCTTTACAAGGTAAGTTCCTTGGTGAGGGAAGTGGTGAAGTCGTGTAGCTTGTCTCCAGAGAGTACCAATAATTTTCCTTGCACATAAGTTCAAGTTTCTGTGGTAGCCATGGACTATTCAAAAAGGCTAAACATTCTTTCTAGTTTGGGTTTTTTTGGGGTGCACCTTTCAGCATGAAAAGTGTCTTCTGATGCTTTCATTTTCACAGGCACTCTCTAAGGCTTCAGTAACTACTTGCAATTTTCCTTGAATAGTTAGAATAGTAATGGTATGGCTCTTAATGGGAAGCTTCCAGTGGAAAATGCATGAGATTGGTATAAAGCCTGTGGAAATACTGCCTCTTTTTTTTCTGGAAATTTTACATCATTAAGTTGAGGTGCATAAGCAGCTAGGTCTGTACAAAGTGGCAGTAAAAGGCAGCATAATCACGGTCTGTTCTTCTTAACATGGCTTCTTTAGCGATTCAGTGGCTTTGATCTGATATATCTGATTCTGCATATCTCTTCCTTGCATTCTTAGCTTTTGCATGTTGTGGCTAGTATCAACATCAAAGTGATGTATAGGAGACATTTTGAAAAGTCTTAAGTTGCTTTAAAATAGGCATGTGGCAGAGAAGTCTGACATTCCGCCAGCCGTTTGCAGACATGTGCAACAATCCTTATTAGACACAAGAGAATTTAGGCCAAAGAGAAGAAATCTTAAGAGAATCAATTTTATAATTCAGCTGAGCCTGACAAAATCAAATCATGCAATGCAGATCCTTGAGGTCCTGTTAAAACTGCTGCTTGTGAAACTACTCTGTCAAAGTGGTTTAGGTGTAGTAGGGGAGCTTTAGACCTGTTGTGCGACCATCTGGAAATATTTTATACTGAAAGCATTTAATTTATCAGGATTTAGTTTCAAGCAAACTAAACACTGAAAGAAAATGTATAAACCCTAAAATATTTAGCAACACAATGACACTAAGGAAGGCAGCCATATAGATGTTTCAAGAGTTGGTATTCTTTGGAGAAGGTACTTGTTATTTTCCTGCTGCTATCAAAGAAAGCATTTGTTCTTCAGATTATTTTAATATCAGGCTTTGCTGCTTATCTGGAGGGTTTTAACTTATTTTGCCCAAGAAATTAAACCTAGTAAGGTGTTGATTCTTCTTCAGATGGAGTTTCCCCATACATTTTATAGTGTAGCTGTTGTCTTGTTATATTATTTAGGATTACCATGGTGACTGTCACCCCTATGAGACTTTCATTTGACTCAGCAGTAAATTTGTTTTGTTACACAACTCAAGAAGTTGTATGTTCCAGAATATAAGCTAGGAGCTTCTTCACTTTTCTGTCATAGCTCTTAACTGCTCTTGGTTTTCAAGTCAGGTAATTGTTGGTGATTTCCTAGTCTGTTTCCAAATGTGGCTTTTTACCACTGGCACTTCATATTCTCCCAGTTTCACTGTAGATAAAGAGTTTGGGATTAAAAGATTTACCAGTTGGGGAAGCTTAAAGCAATGTGATAAAAGGTGCTTCTAAAGCTGGAAAGATACTTTTTATTTGAAACAGAGCTTTTGCTTCTCAGAGCTTTTGCTTCTCAGTACTGTTTATGCCGTGTGTTGCTTTTGAAATGGTTAGTTGAGTGCCAGATAGTAATAGCTCCATGCCTTTTGACTTCTGTTTTTGTATTTGCAGCAGACATCTGAGTTCAATGTATTGCTACCTTTCTGTGGCAAAATCTGCTTGTTTCCTTCCAAAGGAAAATGGGCACGTGTAGAGGTAAGTAGTAATCAAAAAGCAGCTAGTTTGCCCACACAGAAATGTCTCTTACTTTTGTTCAACTCAATCCGAATGTTTCGTGTTCATGAAATATTTTATAATTTGTGTATCACTGTTGGGTTTTTAACCTCAAAATTATGCTCTTGCTTTCTTCTTTCAGATAAAAATTATTCACACTAGACGGGCACTTGATGTGCAGTTTATGGATAGTGGAACAGTTGCAACTGTAAAAGTATCAGAGCTCAAAGAAATCCCACCACAATTCCTAAGAGAAGTAATTGCAATACCTCCTCAGGTATAAGGACATGTTAAAGTTAACCTGTATTCGATCTCTTGGCAGTGTTTGTAGTGCTTCTACTTCAATGTTTATGTACTGAAATCCTGTTTTGTTTCACAGCATTCAACATTGCAGTGTACTTTATTGTGCATTTTTGCCTGAAATAAATCAGGCAAATGATGGATGTTGTGTATATGTCATGGTATTGGATTTGCATTTTGCTCTGTCTCTTTCTGTTTGTCATACATGATTGACTCTGTCAGCATTATTCTGTGAATTGTAACTTACAGACCAGCTTTCATATTACTAAATTATACCTTGTATATTTAATTCTGTTCTTAGGCTTTAAAATGCTGTCTGGCAGATCTGCCTCCCAACACTGGCATGTGGACTCCAGATGCTGTACTGTGGCTGAGAGATGCTGTAATAAATTGTCCTGAGTTTAGCATGAAGGTAAGTAGTCAAAATGCCTATGAGACCTGAAATCACATAGACATGTGAAAAGAGCATTGGAAAAGCAACTTTAAAAGCTGAACAACTCATCAAATTGATTTTTGTTACAAAAGTGTTTAAGTTCATAACCAGCTAAAGGACACAAGTTCTATACAAAGTTATTTTCTTAGGAAATTTGTTATAAAACTTACTTGCTTAAGCCTGTTAGAATCTTCTCTTTTCCCCTCTGCTGCAAATTTAGCTACTTTCACAGCAGTTTTTCACATTTTGCTGTCCAAGTCCAAATATGCAGCTAGAGTTACTTTGCCACTGATAAAAAAGAAACACAGTTGTTATGTTTCAACACATAAAAATACACAACTTCTGAGTTAATCTTGAATTACTTTTATGCCTCTTGTGAGCAAAGCTTTTTCTCCTTCTAGTCTTTTGAAAGCAGGGGTTTTTTTGTTTGCTTTTTCTAATCGACTTTGTTTTAGTATAGACTTTATATACTTGGAATTTCTCTTACGTTTGTGATAAAATTATTTCCATTTGCAGTGTATCCTAGCCAGTTTAACTAACTGAAAATACCCTCCTAAAGGAAATCTATTACTAACTACAGACTAAACAAAGATAATTTCCTTTTAACCTTTTGATTCCAACTACTGTCAGACACTTTGAAAAAGTGCTTTGTAGCTTTCCATAACCTTTTTGTTTGCTTTAGTCTACATCTCTACTCTGAGACTTATACCTGTTGTACCTGGCTTAGAATTATAGATATCCTCTTCCAAGAGAGTTTGATTTTGGTGCTAATTTTTTTGCTGTATTAAATAATAGACACGAGATGCATGCTTTAATTGCAGGAAGTTTTAATTCCTGGTTAGAGACATCAACAGAAGAATCACTAAAGGAATGTTGCATACTTTGTCAAATTAAAACTTAAGTGCTTTACTATTAATAATGTTATCATATCTGATGGTAAATAGGAAATATTTTTATGTCAGTGCTTGAAAATTATGTGTGAGAGAAACCTGGAAGCTTTTTTAATCTAATTTAGCAGGCCTCATTTCCCATAATGACAAGAAGATTGTTTAGAGGATTAGGTGTTATTTAATAAGTTGTTGAGATCTCTGTGGGCACTAGCTACTGTTCTCTGAAAACTAGAATTGTACACACAATACTGAGATTGAGCCTTTTGGACAGAACAAAATTCAAGTTTTGTGTTTGCTTTAAATTAGTGGAATAGCTGCAGGTGTTTTTTATCTTTTTATCTGCTGTGAACGGCTTATTACTCACAACTTCCTTAATATCTTTGGGAGAACACTGAAAATGTTTCTGCACATAAATGCAATGAACTGTTGCTGCTTTAGTCTTCTGTACAAAATCAGATGTGCCTTTAGTAGTTACTAACTGGTTGTTAAATGGTATTTTGTGTTTCAAGGTGATTAAACAGGATGCATCAAAAGGAGTTGCGCACATTTACTTATTTGCTCCAGAGAATTTCCCAGACATGGATCATAGCATCAATAGACAGATCAAGAATGCAGACTTGTGGAAGCATCAGAAAGATGTTTTCTTGAGTGTGACACCCAGTGGGCCTAGCTCCACAAAAGCTATGGGTGATGCTGTTTCAGCTCTACCATTGTCTAGTGAGAAGCTGGAGAAGAGTTTCCCTGATTCAGGCAGAGAATCCAGCAGTGCAGTGTCCACCATTGATATGCCTCCTCCTCTACCCTTGCCAAAGCCTGGTGACCTCATGGATATCTACGTTTCGGTGGCCTGCCATCCTGGTCATTTCATTGTCCAGCCTTGGAATGAGCTAAACAATCTGTATGCCCTGATGGAAGAAATGATCTTGTACTACAGCAGGGCAGAAGAGAAACCTGTGAACATTGAAAAAAACAAGCTGTATGCAGCTAAAATTGGAGATGAGTAAGTAGATGCTTAAATTACTTAAAATCTTTGAAAGCAAGCTTAACTCTGCTAAGCTAGGCAAGCCTAGCTTTGCTTAGTCCACATTGTTAACAACGTAGCAGATGTCCAATGATATTTGAGAGATTAAGGGAGTAAATGAGGTTGCAGTCTCTTCATGCTTCCAGATTGTAGCTGGGATAGTTGACTTTTATTCAGCTAAATCCAGATTTGGGAAGCCTGAGACGTGTTGGTTAAGATCTTTTGATTGCGCATTATTTTTCTGGTGCTTTGGCAGTGTGCAAATATGAATTCAAATGGTCTTTTCTTGTTTTCCCCCCTTTTAGGTGGTACAGGGTCATAATAAAAGGAATTCTTAGAAACGGGTATTTGTCAGTGTATGAGCTGGACTATGGAAAACATGAGTTTGTCAGCATACGGAAAGTACAGCCGCTCCTGGATACGTTTAGAAAACTGCCTTTCCAGGCTATCACAGCTCAGCTTGCAGGTAGGTATCACGCGTTTGCAATTGTTTCTGTTAAAGTCTTACATCAGTGGGCATACGAGATGAACAGAAATGTAAACTGGACAAAGTCAAAGGTTATGTAATTGGGGTTTTTCTAAAAAACCCCACTGGGGTTTATGTCCTGCTTTTATTCTTGGCATAGGCAATGATGATTCTGTTTAATTATTTTTGTTGGTTTAATTTAATGCAGCACTTTAAGTTACTATCTTTGAGAATGAAGACTGCTTAAACTTGCCCAGCAGCTGTTTTCATTACCATAAAATTTATCATTTAATGTGTGTAATATCTACTATGCAAAAGACACAGGGAAATAAAAACCAGATGGTTTTGGATCCTTTAACATAACAAATTACCAAGTGTGAAAGTTACAATGTATCTGTTGATAAGAACCTAATGTTCTGATTATCATATTTTACTTAAAGTTAGGAACCTAGATACTGAATTTCTGGAGATTTTTTTAGTATATATCTTGACCCTGTTGTAAGTTAGAATTCTCCAGTGCCTATTTGGAATCCAGAGTTGCCTGAAATATATTGGTTTTCTCAAACAAAAACTCCATGAGGGGGTGGGGCTTTCAATAAGCTTAATAATTTCCTTGAAAATATGTTGCAGAGAGAGTGTGCATACATCTGAGAGAATTTCAAAAATAAAACTTGATCTCTCCTTGCTGTCTTTCCTTTCAAAATTTTTCCTTCATTTCTGTGTTGTGTTTTGATGTATACATCTCATCTCAGTCAGCTGCTGCTTTCTGATGCTCTTTGGTCAGCACTGCTCTAGATTTCAGTCACAGAATATGCTTGTTGGAAGTGACAGGTGACATAGTGCTCTGTGCCTGCTGTGGATTTGCTTTCCTGCATAGCCTCAGTGTTACCTTGGGGGTTTTTTTAAACTAGTGATGGGTGATGGATGTGCTACGGACAGGCTGGGGTCCTCAGTGTGCTGTGCTGTAGTGTGGCTGATTTCTAGCTGTGTCTGTCTTCTGGTGGATCCAGCTCAGCAAGCCTGCAAGTCATCCACTTTCTCTGCTTCAATGAGTCTCCCAAGTAGCTAGTTAAGTGGCCTCTGAGATGCTTCATATTGTCAAAGCAGGCCAGTGGAGCCTGGAAGATCAGTAACTATTGTCCTGCTATTCCACTTTTTTCTCTCTGATTTTGTGTCTCATGCCTCTTAGTCTCTGATCTGTTTCCTAGCAAAATCCCATTCGCTTCCACAGTAATCTTTCCTAGCCTTAATTGTTCTTAAGTATTGATTAACTATTGGCTTTTACTTCTTTTTGTAATCTGCAGGCAGCTGTGTTCCTGTGTTGTCCTGTCAGTGGCAAGCTGCTGCTAATAGTAAAAGCAAAGTATTGGCATTTTGCTGTTCTGCTTCTGTTATCCATAAAGTTGTTTTTGGGTATTCCTGCATGATATTTGAGCCCCTGTGTCTAGATGCTGTACACCAGCAGTGATCTGGGGAACTGAATCCCAAGTCTGCAAGAGCCATTCATTTCTAGGTGGATTGCAGCCATTTTCAAAAACCTGTTTCAGTTCCAGCAGACTTGACTTTGTGGGATGCTGCTCTAAAAAACTTAAGAGCAGTTGGGCAGCATTTAGGCATAATTTCTTTTTGTTTCTGCACTCTGTATGTCTAGTTTGGGACTTAAAGGTATGGCAGGTGTTTTAGTAAATGCTGCTTTGAGATGAAGAAAATCTAAAGCAAGGCCAACGGGAGAAGTAATGTTAGCACTCTCAGGCTGAAGATAAAAAAAGTTTGTTTTGAAAGGATCATTAGTTTTCCTTTTTGTCATGGTTCCTGATAAGTCCTGGTCATGCAAGGCAGTTAACATTCTCTGAATTGCTCAGTGAGTCAGTGCATTTGCCTTTCACTTCTGCAAACACGTCCATATCTTTAGATTTCAAGAAAAAATAAATGTCCTAGTCTGTGTAATAATTAATCTTGTTTGTGTGGGAGATGAGTGAGCTTGTGTTTCTTTTCTAGATTTAAGTTGCATTCATTAGCACTTTAAAATCTGTTTTCTCAAGTATTTAAACTCACACCACTTCTTTATAAACTTAGATTGGTCTAGTCTATAAATGACCTTCTGTTTTGCTTTGCATTTGTCCTAGGAGTGAAAAACCAGCAGTGGTCAGAAGAGGCATCAATAGTGTTTCGGAATCTTGTAGAGAAGAAACCTTTTGTGGCACAGATACAGGCAGTTCATGACAGCACTAACTCTTGGGATCGAAAAATAGTGACTTTTCTTGTGGACACATCTCTTCCACATATTGATACATGGATTCATGATTTTGTGTCTCAAAGTCTTGTGGAATTTTCAAAGGGTGATTAATTATCACTTCCGCAATGTAGCAGCTTAGCAATAAAATAAGTAACAGGCTTTGAAGAGAAATATAACTACTACATGGCCTTGAAAACATAATGGGGATAAAACTGAAAAATCTGTGTTTGTTTAACAAGTTTGGGTTCTGTTGACTTCAGTTGGCTTTCTGAAAATTTTCACGTTGTTTACCATTGTAATGCTAGAATATATTAATTAAATTATTTTAAAAGTAATTTATCAATAAAACAATGTTCAATTTTGTTCTTGTGATCATTCCCTAATTTTGGAGGGCTTTTTATCTCATAGCTATTACTCAGAGCCATTAAAGGGTAGTCCTTCCTTTAACAAGTGTTTTTTTATTTTTGAATTTATTGTCAGAGACATGCACTGTTGTTTAGTTTTTCCCTTTTCCTTAACTTGGTAAGCTTTGAATAGTTTGGATTACTGCATTTGTGGGGTGAAGCATTCACGGAAGGATATGCATTTTGTGTACTTACTGCTCTGTTTGCTATTCTTTAGCAGTGATACCACTTTGGTGAATTCTCTGCTCCCCTCCTCACCCCACCCCCCGACCGGCTGCTAAATTCAAAGCATTCCTTTCCATCTTTTTTCATAGCTTGTTTTCATGTATGCTTCAGAGGACTTCTGCACCCTGGAGACAAGAAAAAGCAGTGTCCTGTAAGCATGCAGATGGGTGCCTAAAGTCCTCTGAACACAGTATTTTCAGCCTACTTTAGAACCTACTTTATTTTTGCTCTTAGAAATATTTAGAGGAGGTGTAGACATGGTTATATTTCGTAGTTTGCTGTCTCAAATTTACTTGCCAAAGTCCCTCTAGGTTGCTAAATGCAATATAAAGCTTTACACGAATGCCAGCAACAGGATTTTTTTCTGCTGTGCATAGCTGTGTAGTATTTCTAGTAGTACAGAGGCCAAGCTAAGAAATACTACTATAATGCTGTTTGCAGGAGTACAGGAGACTGGACAGAAAGGGAAACAAGACAGAAAGGTGCCGTGCGTGTGTAACAGTAGGGTGGGAGAGAGAAAATGCATACAAATACTCTGAGCAAGCAAGCTGTTCCAGCATGTAGGACTTACATTTGCACTCTCTTAGTCTAATTCTGGTAGTGGTCTGGAGGAGGTCTGGGCAAAGCAGCAAGGAGTCCTCTTGGAAGTCTGGTGTGTGTCTCTGCCTGGATGTACACTGGGTATAGCACAGCCCTTATGATTAGAGTGGGCAGTGATAAACCAGCAAACTGCTATTCTAATGCAGATTGCAACTTAACATGGTCCTCTCCGTATTTTAAGTGTGCTGAGACTGAGACTCTTAAGTATACTTGAGAGAGAAGTAGAATTAACAATGAAGATAGTAATTAGTTTTCCGTACTAATCAACTTCTTCAGCTGCCATGGCAGAGAAGGTGAAGAACGCAAGTGAAGGAAGCCATGTGGTGATGAATTACTGTAAGATAAACTTCAGTGCAAAGTTTCCCTTTGTGTAGGATGGTTTCTGAGTCTGAAAATTTGAATGATGTAGGACAGTAGAATGAGACAAGCACTCCCCTGAGCTCTTGAAGAGAGATTTCTTATGTGTCTAAGACCATATCTCACCTTCACAATTGCACAGGCTGATGGCTACAAACCATTTTCATGGCAATAGAGCATTTTTAGAGTTTTGTTTTAAAGTTGCATGAAAGATATGTGGGCTGTGTTTGCATCCTGTAAGGTTTGAGGATCTGCTCTTTGCCAGAAGTTTATTTGCACCTCTGTGCTTATGGGGCAGAGTTTCTGACTCTTCACTTCTAGTATTAGAGAAAAGACCCTGGCAGATGTTCAAGAGAGACAAGACAGCTTCCAAGCTTGTCTGCCCCTTCTGAAATATGCCTCACCCTCTCCTTGGTGGCTAAAACACCCAGGTCAGAAGCAAGGACACATTCCTTCAGTCCCACACATTTGCACGGCTCAGTATTGGAGTTCCCAGAGGCTCTTTGTATGTTGGTAAAAGAGAGTGCAGTCTGATCAGCAAACCCACGGGCACCGCTGTTAATGTGGTGAATTGTTTTGTGCATACATGGAGCATACACCCAACCCAGAGTTACTTACACACTGCGTTCTGTTCATACACTGTATCCAGAGGGCCTGCACTGACATATCTCTTCATCTTCACTCCCTGGAGCCTTCAGCAGCTCCACTACTGCTCTGTTACAGTACAGGTACTGCTGTCTCCTTGCGCAGAACTATGATTTTACACCTTCTTGTGGTGTTGCTCTCTTACCCCACGTAAGATCCTGTTATACATTTGCTAATTGACCTGCTAGTGCTCTTTGACACATTTCATGCTCTGCTTTGAAAAATGTGCAGAGCCTGTTGGGCACACACAGTATTGAACACTTTGAGATTGCTGAAGTTTCCAAGCCATGAAATAGCATAATTATTAGTTAGTCTGCTGTCCCTAAGAGTTACTAGACACTCCTGCTCTGTGGACGTTGTTAATGCACACAGGATGCTGCATGGTTCTTCAGTTTTTCAGCAGTCCATGTTGCAGGGCGGTTGTGAATGTTTTTTTCTGCTTTCATGAGTACATGGCACTTCACTAGGACTGCAACAACAGCCCATGTCTGATGGTGGTCATGGAGTTACTTTCCATTCTGACAGCTATTAGAAAGGCCTCCACTGGAACCCTGCATGCAGTTCTGGGCACAGTCCTCCAGGAAAGACATGGATTAATCGCAGAGAATCCAGATGAAAGCAACAAAAAGATCTAGAATGTCTGGTTAAAATGGCAGGCTTTGCAGTTGGTCTGCATGAAAGAAGGCTAAGGAGTGGAACACTTGCAAAAGTTTTCACTGGTAACTATTTTTATATGTAGATAAAATAAGGCATGTAAAAGCTTTAGTTTCAGGAAGAAAGAGGCACAGCCAGGGAATTCACTGGAACTCCAGTTTCACTATAAATGCCAAAACCATGTAGGATGTTTCTGCAGAAGCCCAGCTGATTGTCCCTTGGAATGTGGATTTGGAATGTGTAATACTTGGGCCCCACCCAGGGTAACTTTGCAACCAGGAAAAGGGACTGCAGCTTTGTTAAACATGTTCTGTGGATCATTGTGAATTTTATGAAATGGAAAATGAACATTGATTACCTAGAGAAAACAGATGATGCTGTAATAACTAAAACAGACAAACAAAGCAGGTCTCTTTACCCAAGGCTGTGAACAATAAGCACTTGCAAACCTCCTCTTTTCTGTTTATTCCATCTCAGCTGTATTTTGTTAAGTTGACAAAGTTTAAGTTTACCTGTTTTCATCTCCTAGTGTGTTCACTCCAGGTAATTTTGAGGAACTCTTGTCAGAGAAACGTGAGAACCCTCTTTGCCATCTCAGAATGAATTCCTGTCTCCAGGGTTTTCAATCCTGGACTCCTCTTTCCCCATTTGGGAGACTTTTCTTGCGAAGATCTTTTATCTCTGTGTTTTCATCACACTAATCCTTTGTCCTCATAGCTGATAGCCTGGATTCTCATGTGCTGACTGTGTTAGACAAAAAAAAAGAAAAATCATGCAAGGAAAAAAACATCACTTTAAACCTTCGTAAAGCCTGAAAGCTCCTGTTTGTGTTCTTTTGTTCTTTGCTGATGTTTTCAGATTGGACTGGAATTCTTAATTAGGAGAATTGCATTGCTCTGTGAAGTTAGGGCTAGGGCCCTTGGTTAGGGCAAGAGGAGCTGAGTGGACATGCTTCAAGCATGCCAAGCCCCTTGGGAGCCGTGGTGTAGTCCGCCTTAGTGAAACTTGGTGTCTGGTGAAAAGTGCTACACTGTATATTACCGGCTGTGTTCCTTACCGCGGTGTGTCACAGCAAACTGCTGAGGAAGAACTACCCCGATGCACTGAAAACCAATGTGCTGAGAATCTGGGTCCATGTCTTGCCTGATGGAGACAGGCTGAGTGCATTCTAAGGGGACCAAGACACCTTGGATGAGATTCTGGTGCCCACAAAGCAACATGTGACAGCAGCCAGATGGGATAAAAAGGGGATCAAATGTGTCTCTGAGTGCAAAATCAATGGGCTTGTAGGGAAGCTCAGTGGTGCCAGTGGATCACTTCCTGGGCTTCTCCCAGCTTGAACGCTCTGGAGAAAGGCTTTTGGTAAACAGGTGGCATAGAAACTGGCATCCAGGTTTGTCTGATCTTGCACCTGTCAGGCTTCTTCAGCCTTAACAACGAGGCATTTGGGTGAATTGGGTGGTTCTAAGCGCCCTCTTCTCTCCTGCTAGCAGCTGGGATGTTGCCAGTGACTCCTGCTCATCTCAACGAGACATACACTGAGTTCAGTGTTTGGCACAGCCCCCATTTGTATCCTTCATTTGTCCTGTCTGGGAGCAGTGTTTTCAGAGCTAACTGCAGATCTTCCTCCAAATGCCACAGGACATGGAATTTCAGTGCCAGGCAGGTCACACAAAAAAAAGCCAAGTACTATCTAATGGCAACTGGGGGCATTTTCATATGAAGGTCATCACTAGGTCTGGGAAGTGTGAGGCTGGAGAAGCATTCACATGGACTGACCACCTCTGGTAAACCTGGGCCCTCTCCACTCTTGGCTTAAGGCTGCTGTTGGAGACCAGACAGCAGAGCTAAGGAGGAGCTTGGGGCTGACACTTCGTGGGAGATTTGGTAAAAAGTCATTAAAGGACAAATCCATGGGGCTTTAAAGTGACTCAAAGGTGAGATAGGGGAAAGGAGATTTGGCAGCAATGTTAAAACTTGACACCACAAGACTGGAAGGCGGCTTTCCTGGGCTGACTGCAGACTTGGAATACCTCTAGTGGCTGTCACTGGACGTATGGGGCAAACTGAGAGGGAGTGAAGTAAGGCATGGGATTAGTAGGTGCATTGATACAGATGGCATTTGTGGGGAAGTAGCTTTTATAAAGTGCCCATGACTGCAGCTACGGGTCCCCAGCAGTGCGGGTAGTGGGGCCATCCAGCCAGAGGCCATGAGTTGGTTTGGCTGAGCCTTGAGGCCTCCCTTTTCCCCCTGTCCCACTGCTGCACCACTCCTTCCAGGAAAGAGTTTCCAGCCGCAGTCTCAGGGTGCTTTTCAGTGTCCTAGGTCCCCAAGAAGATGCATACATCTTGTGGGGTTTCCCAAAAAGGCAGTTTTCCGAAGCCTCTGGCTCGGCACTCTGAAGGACGGTGCCACGGGACAAAAGGTAAGCTCCAGCGTGTCTGAATCGTTAAAAGTCAGGAAAGACCCTTTGGAAACAAATGGTGTCCTTGCTGCCGCCCTCCGCAGCGCCCCGCAGCTGCCCTGGGGATGGACGGAGCGCGCTTGTCATCGCTAGTGCGAGCGGAGGGTAAGGACCGACCAAACCGGGGCCCGGGGCGGGGGCCGAGCCGGGCGCAGCTGTTGTCGTCCGGGAGGGGCGGCGGGGCCGGCCTCCGCTGAGTGACGGCCGGGCCGGGGCCGCGGCCGGGCCGGACCCCCGCCCCCGACAGCGGCGGAGCCGGCGCGGCCAGGACGAGCCGCCCGGGCTCGGCTCGGCTCGGCTCGGCTCGGCTCGGCTCGGCTCGGCTCGGCTCGGCTCGGCTCGGCTCGGCTCGGCTCGGCTCGGCTCGGCTCGGCTCGGCGGACGGGTGCGGTAAGCGGGCGAAGGGGCGGCGGGCCCGGCCCGTATCGGGGCAGAATATTTGGCCGGCACCGGGCGCCCCCGGCTCGACAGAAATAGCGGCCGCCGCTGCGGTCCGGACAGCGCGCAGGAAAGGGCACTGCTTGGGTGCTGAGTCGCCTGCCTGCCTGCCTGCCTGCCTGCCTGCATCTCTGCCTGCCTGTCAGCACACTTGCCTGCCTGCCGGGAGCCGTGCCCGGAGGTGGGAGCGCTGCGCCGGGATGCGCGGAGCCGGCGGCGGGCGCTGCGGCAGCCGGGGATCCCCGGGCTCCGGGTGGCCGTGTCCCCGGGCTCCGGGTGGCCGTGTCCCCGGGCTCCGGGTGGCCGTGCCCCTCGGCGGGCAGACGGAGGCCCGCAGCGGAGGCGCTGGGATGGATGGCAGCCCCCGGCGCTCACGCGTGTCCGCGGCAAATCCCGGCGGGGATCGGGGGTGCTGGCGCGGTGAGAGGAGAGGGCTCTGCACGGCGCTGAGCGGGTTGCAGAGGGCACCGAGACTTCTTTTTTACTGCTTGATTGCGTTTGTGATCGAGGGAGCTCTTCTAGGAGATGGTTTCCAGATAATGGATCGCTAGAACGCCGTGCTGCTATTGCAAGGGAAAAGTGGAAATCAGCAGGGGGAAAGGTTCCTAGAGGCCGTGTGTTGTATTTGCCTTGGCCCTACTTTGTCCAGCTTGAAATAGTCACTGCCTTGAAAGGCACTGCCTATCCCAAAGATAACCTTCTTCACTCAGATGGACACAGCTTCTGCCCCCACTTGTGTGCTCATCTGCTGCCGTCTGCTTTTTAAATGGTCATGGATGGTTTGTTGGGCAGAATCCACTGCCCTCTGCCTCCCTTCAGAGCCAGCTGCTCTACCCTAATGTGGAGGTCCTTTCTACCTGCTTTACAACTTTCCTTGGGTGTTGGGCCTTGAGCCAGAAGAGTGCTCAGCTATGTGACTGAGGTTGTTTTAAAGTGTTTTTAATTTTTTTTAAAATCCCTTTCTCATGTGTTACCTGCCAGATCATGCAGGAGTGAAGAGTGACTTCCTCATTTCTCATCAGAAACAAGATTCGTGCTGAGAGGTGGCCCCTTTTCTCAGAATATCTGATAGAGCGAATACTGGACAAACTTTTCGTGCGCGCAACCCCTGCTTCAGGTTATAGCAGAGAGCTTTTTTGTCCTCTTGAAAGGAGGAGCTGGGCTACAACGTTAAAACCGAACACCATCTTGCTCGTGCTGCGGTGCCCAGAGCCAAATGCCTTTTGCAGTGTTGTAGAAGTGTCCTCACTGTTTTCTCTTGACAGCCCCTCTACCTGTTGTCCTAATATATGCACAGCTGGGTATTTCAACAAGCACGCTGCATCACAGGCTCACTGCTTCTCGTTTCAAAGTCCCTGTTTTCCCCCTGTCAGGGCTCTTCCCCCACCCCTCCTTCAGCATTGCACTGTTTTCCAGCCTGACTCATCTTGTTCTTCTCCACACACTTCTCAGCTGTGATGGTCTGCTGCCTTTTCTCCTGTGGTTTTGCATAATATTGGAAATGTGTTGCTTGCTCCCCACCCCCCTTGGTGTATTTGGGAAAGTCAAACAAATGGAAAAAATCTGGTCTATCTCATTACTGATTTTTTTTGCTCAAGTTTTACTTTCATTCACCCAAAGGACCATTTGATTTATCTTTACAAAAGATCCTAAATTAACCTTTTTTAAGAAGCATCAGTCCTCTGTTGCCAGATGTGTAGCTCCTATTCCCCAGAGCAATGTGCTACTAAATGTAGTGTTTGCAGATGAATTATTATACTTTTCTGTGTGCTGCTTCACTGTTCTTCAGGTGTGTGGAGTTTTTGTGAAAGCACAGCTAGGGGGAAGGAGACTGTGATCTGCCTTCTGATTTTTTTTTCTCTGTAGCTGACAGTCATTTGCACATCATGAGTAGGAAGACTGTATTCACTTCTCTGTTCAGGCAGACCTGTAGACAAAATATCTTCATTTGATAAAATTACCAGGCTCTTGGAAGAAACAGGACATAAAGTAGTGTTCCATGATGCCATGGCGCTAAATGCCCCCATGCTCTCGGGCACATGGCTGCAGCACAACGGGAGGCTCAGTGGTTATCTAGCCCATCCCCAGCTCACAGCCCACCTCTCCTCAGATAGGGAGGTTCTGGCTTCCTATGGCCTGTGTCTGCAAATCCCCAAAGACAGAGACCCCCTCCTGAAGTCTTGCCTTAGAGCTGCACCATCCTCCTGGGAGGGAATTCTTCCTACTTGTTCATGGCGAATGAGATGAACATGTAGCAGAGGCTACCCTGGGTCAGACCAAAATTTATGCATCCTGGCAAAAGCCTGGGGGGAAGCTTGGAAGCAAGCTTGCAGTGATACTTTCCCAGAGCTGTCCCCCATTCAGGCACTGTGCAGTTTGGTAGCTCTCCCAGCTGGAGCAGGTTTTTTTGTTTCTGCAGGCCTTGCGTGATTGTGTGAGGGCCTCACCTCTGTTAAGTCCCTCATTCAGATTTGGTGCACACTGTACACTGCATACTCATTGCTGCTGGAAGAGTGCTCATTTTGCTTTGGTGTTAATTAAGCATCAGCCTGTCTGGGGCTCATTAGCTGCACCTTGGTGGGGCATTTCACTGCCATTTCCTGTGCTTCAGCTACACTAGCAGTAGGGTGGCATTGGGATGTGCAGACATTGACGTGTTACTAACAGCTCGCTCTGCTTTTGCTTCTGGCAGTCTGGCTGGGCTCTTTTATGGGACATGGCCATTGCCTGTCTAAGGATCTGAGGCACTGCTCAGTGTAAAACAGGAGCCTTTCAGGTCCTATGTTCACAATGCACCCATCAGGTTCCCTGCAAAACCAGAGTGTGCCACAGAAACAGGGGTGTCCATCTGAGAACAAAGAGAAACTCAGGCAAAAAATCCAGGATCACTTTCCAAAGGAGACCATGCTAGTTGTGAAGCTTCCAAGTAGAAAGGTTCAAGTTACAGAGCAGGAACTGAGTGCACAGTGTCACTAATGACTCAAGTATGCCCACATGCTTTTCACAGGGATTAGTAATTAAGCAAGTACATGCCAGGTGCATGACAGAACCTCACCCCAAATAGGAGAATACATAACTGTGTTTACAAGTGTGTGTCTTAAAAGTATGTAAAGTGGGGGAGACACAGCTGAGATGCTTTTGTGTTTGGGCTTTGGCAGATCTTGGCCTGGTCACCTAACAGCAAGGCTATTTGCTGATGAGAAAGACCACTTGGTGAGAGCCAGTATGGAGTTGTGTGGCTTGCAGGCTGCAGGAGTATTGACAAGAGGAGAGCCAGGAGATACAGGCAGTTTATGGATATTGGGTTAGGAGCTGGGTGAGCTGAGAAGACTGAGGAGAGTGCAAGCAGTGTGAGACTTTCCTCAGCACTAGTGGATAAACAGAGAGGTCACTCAGCTTGAGCACAAGGAGCCTTTCCTAGTGTGTGCATGACCTCAGACAACAAGCTGTTTGCTGTGGAGCTATCAAGTGCCAGGATGGGAATGTCAGTTCTCAGATGAGGATATCCATGGGAATGAAGCTGCATCATCAGTAAGTCTTGGCCTATTGAACTTCACTGCTGCAGGGGTTTGTGTGGTGACGATAACTCCAGATAGTGTTACGTGTTCTGCATGGCTGGTATGTCACTTCAAGAGTCAGAAGTCATGTGCTTTGAGAGACCCAAAATGCCTTCTTCCAGATGTTTCCTTTCAAATATGAATTTCAGGATGTCTTAGATTAACAGCTGCTAGCTGGAAGGAAACCTAGATCTTCCTTGGAGAAGTCTGAGTTTCCTGAAGGGACAGCAGATTGGCTGTTGGATTTCCTTAAGCATGAGCCTCTTGCAGGGAGGCTGAGAGTGCCTCAGTCTTTCTTGTTGATGACTGACTTGCCTGGAGCAACGGGAGTGTGTGCTCTGTTTTCTGCATCTCACATGGCAGAGCTGCTCACCATCTGCAGCATCCCCTGTCTTTTCTCTGTCCACTCTCCTCATCAGGACATGAATTTGTGTTTTTTCTTCTTTAAAAGTCATTTCCCTTTAGGCAGCATGTGACTGACTGTAGCTGGGTCCCTCTGCAGCCTTCCCCTCTCCAGGCTGACTAAGTCCAATTCCCTTTGCTTGTTCAGCTTGGAAAGACCTATCGTCTACTAGGGGACATCCAATTGCATGCAGCATCCAGCTGCATGCTCAGTGGTGCAAAGCAGAGACGCCCCTTTGGGTCTCCCACTTGGGTCTCCTGGCTAGACACTTTCTAATGCATCTTGGACTCCAAGCCCAGAGCAGAGTCTATTGAAAGCCTTTTGTAGCTTTGACAAGTGTTTTCATCATCTTGTACATTCAAGGTGGTGATGCAGAGCCCGGTCAGGCCAACATTACTTGATGCTGCATCCTGGGTGTGTGTTTATGGCATGTTAAAATTATGCTTTCATCTCTGACTAGAAAATGAGATCTGCTTGAAAAGGGATCTACAGAAATGTGCAGGAGGCCATTACCTTAAATGCCTTAGCATTTATCTTCCTTTCATTTTAAGAAGAACAATGTTCATTTGAAGTGGAGTAAACTTTTGAATATCTGTACCTCAGGTGCAGGGCATGTCGTCACTTGCAAAGCCACTACTGGACTCTGGTTGTGTTTCCGAGAGAAGGGGCTGTGGGGCTGAGGTCTGATGTTTGTACCTGCATGCTGGGAGGAGACACAGATGTACCAGCACACCTGCACTGACTGCCCTGGTGAACAGGGTAAATTGTGATAGCAAGCACCCAGCGGTGAAGACTTCTGTTGTGTCTGATGACACTGGGGATGGATCCAACTCCTCCTCTGCTCTGCTCTGTTTTCCTACTGGGTTTTGCACAATTCACATTTTTAGATGTGGTCTCAGTAGGAGCTGATGGGCACCTTTCCCTTTGTTGCTACTGGATCTGGCCATAATTTTTCGGTCAGTTCTTGAAAGTGCAGGGAACTGGTTATGTTTGGTTGCCCAGTAACTCAAAAAGCAGGGTTGACCATGGAGTCACCGGCACCCAATTATGTTGGGATGCAAGCTCAGGGTTTGAACGTTGTCCCAGGAGGGGAGAATCAGCAGAGACTCACTTTTTGGTGGATTGATCTCCTTCACCTCTACATCCCCACCATGCCTGCTCCAGCACCATGTGTGTAACAGCTCCCCCTTCTACGAGTGCTTCTGGTACCCCCGCCTTGCTTTAGTGCACTGAGCACCATCTTGCCTTCATTTCCCGAGTGTCAGCCAAAGGAGATCTCTAGGATGACAGACCCTTTGCACACATGTGCAGCTTCCCAAGAAATTAGGGTCTGAGTCCTGCATGAGGTTTCGTTGAGGTTAGCTACTGGCTTTAAGGTTTGTCAGAGGACTGACCCCATAAGAGGACAGTTTTCATTTACAAACAAGCTGGAGGTGATTTGTTCCTCTCATCTGCACAGCATGCAACTTGGATCTGCACCTGGGAGACCCATTGAGATTTAAGTGTATGCACAGAAGGTACCTAGCTTCTCTTGAATTTATAGGAAATGGTCACTTGAGGTATGTATAGCTCCTCCATCAAAAAAAAACCTGGACCCTGGCATTTATCTTTTAAGTTATGCTGCAAGTCAAATAAAAGGAAAAAAAAAACAGGCGATTGTAGCAACTATAGAGGGGATGGTTGACACTGGTTTGTTATTTTTATACTGCAAAAATAATAGCTCTGAACTTTGACTCAGATTTATACTTAAGCTGTAAAAAAAAAAAAAATCTCATAAATCAAAACCCTGTGTGAGTCAAACAGGAACAGTTTACAAGCCATCCCTCATGATATGAATTCCTGCCTTCACTGCTCCTTAGATACAGCTTTCATCCTGAAAAGACTTCTGCCTTCAAACTTGGTAGTCTTTTCAAGAACCATCAATAGCTATTCTGGTCACGCTTGGCTACCTCCTTATCCCAAAAACCCAAGCCCCATGGTCTGCTTTCACTTTTCAGAGCACAGAAAAGGTTTTGTGGTAGATTCTAGGGCTGTGGTTGTCTGGGGCAAGGATGTTAATTTTTTCAGGCATGGCTCTCATTATGTGGCAGAGTACACAGAATTCCTGTCCTCTGCCTTTGGTGGTTGCTCGTAGTGGTGGTGGCCAGGGATGCCCCAAAGCCTCCCACCTGCCGAGCCTTGGGCATGGTGGCTGCGTGCTGCAGCCTGCACAGAGCCCCGGAGTCAGGGTTGGCTTGGACTGATAACAGAATTTATCCCTGGAAAGCCCTGCACCTTTACTGAGGTTAGTTGCTCCTTCTCCCTGCATTTTGCATGAAAGGAAGTGCTTTCTGTGCTGTCCTGGTGTTGGCATGCTGGTGCGCGTGGGAGGTTGTGTGGGGAGGCACTGGGCTGACCGGCACAGCATGTGCCAGATGTGTCACACAGCATGTGCCAGATGTGTCACACAGCATGCCTGACACAGCACCCGTGGCTTTCACTGTGACATTTTTGTATTTTCTTTTAATTTGCCTTGCTGCTGTTCCGGTCACTTTACCCAGTTCTTCCTCATTTGTACTTTTTCCTGGGGCTGTCGGATCACGGGGGGATAATCCAGCAGACCCTTTGACTTGGCAGTATGGGTGCTGCTCCACCACAGCCTCCCTGAGCAGCCTGCTGTGGCCTAAGCCCATTGCTGCCCTCCCTGCTTGCCCACCTGAAGAGCACAACCAAGTACTTGATGCTTGCCCTCAGCTGAGGTGAAGCTCAGTGGGCCCACGTGGGCCACTTTCCCGGATGGGTTTCCACCGCTTCCCTGTGCAGACGTCAGTGCTGCTCTCAGGTTTCAGCACCCCAAAAAGGTCATGGTGCTGCAGGGGGCTGTACCCATCCAATTAAATTTTTCTCCTTTAACAGTTTTAATGATTGTTGTGCATTCCAACCTGTGTGCTCTTCAGACTTTCCAAGTGCAAGTGCTTGGGCTGTCTTCCCGTGTGTCTGACAAGTACTTTGAACAAAGAAACCTAATATCTTGCTATCTTTGTAATCTATATGAATTCCAGTGTTTTGAGGACTTGAAGTTGCAGCAGCGTCAGTTCTGTTTAGTATCTGTATATTGCACTTATATTATTTTGTGATGCTTCCTTAGTTGATCAAATGAAGAGTGATAGGGTTAGTGAAAAAGTTGTGCTGAAGGATCTTGTTTAGTTTGAGATGGGGTGAAGGTGGGACTTACGTTAAATCGTGTTTGTACTCTGGCACAAGTCGGGGAGATCTATATATGGTGGTGGATGTTTCAGTACTCTGTATAAACGAAAACAATTACACTTAGGCAGAATTTACCTGCTTTCTTATCATTGGCAGTTCAAAGCCCTCTTTACAAAGCCATTTACAGCAGATGGGCTGGTTTGCTTTTTCTCCCAGCACTCATTAGCAAGATAGGGTAGAAGGGGCCTGGGATGTGAAGATAAGAGAGTGCCAGTGAACATACTGGTCCTGGAGGCTGTGCCGGAGGACACGATACTGAGCGGCTGGTTCTGCGGGCAGGGGAGCAGTACAGAATGTCCTGCTGCCACGGGCAAGGCTGGTGCTCCTGACAAGCAGTCCTCTCAGCGTGCTCTCTGAGAGATGTGCGAGGTGCCAGCGCTGTCCAGCTCCACCAGCAAGTCTAGGAGGGCACTGTGCCCCCCGAGACCTCTCTTTGGGGTACGTAGCAAATTGAATTCTCCCTGCAGGGACTTCAGCTACGTTTCAGCAGGCTCTGCACCTGTCTTCAACCCTCAGGGCCTTTGCTATATGCAGCCCCAGCTTCATATCTCTGCAAGATGCTTTGAAACCTGAAGCGTTTTCCAGAAGCGTTGCCTGTGTGCACTGACATCCTATGTCTGTCCTGCCTTTTCGCCTCTCGGCGCTGACGTCTCCGTCCTTCTGGAGGGAGGCAACAAGGTCACCCAGCAGGGCTGCACTCTGGTCCCAGACAGGCCCCTGCTTGCAGTCTTGCCTGCGTTCCTGGGAAGGGTCTGTGGCTGCCTTTGGGAATAGTTGTCCTCATGTAGCCAAGACAGATATTGCCATGTGTGTGGCAGGTGTGGGTATTTTAAGCCGTTACAGAGAATTTAGCAGCCTGGAGTGGGTTATTCTCTGCCTTCCTGCTTGGCCCTAGCTCCAGCTTCTTCCACAGCAGAATGGTCAAAACTACATAAGGCATATGAAATCCAGGCTAGTCGTGGCTCATGCACTGCAATCTAAGGCTGCAGTAACACAGCACATATCCAGATCCTAGTCCAGACTGCTTTTCTAGGATGTCCCACATCAGTGTTCATGGGTAACTGCAGTAAATGCTCTGCCCTTCTCTATGCCTGCAATGAGGGCAGGCTTGCAGGGGCTGAGCTGCTGGACATGGCTCGTAGGCTGGCTGGTGTGTGGCTGCTGCCCGCCAGCCTGGCAGCACAGGGAGCCCTGCACTGAAGGCTGCAGGGCACTGGTGAGGCACAGGAGTCTGGAGTTCCTTCCACCTCACTCAGCCACACCCCTGAGCCCCACTGCTCCTGCTTCTCCACCCTCTCGGGGGCCCTTGGCTCCAGTGCCCACAGCTTGGAGCAAACCAGCCCAATGAAAACCTGATTTTCGCCCTCTCAGTTCCCAGCTGAGGGAGCTTCAGGGGCTGTTTCTCCCATCAAGAAGGCACCATCTCCTCACACTTCACCTCCTAAGTGGCGAGTGGCAGGAATGTGAGTGATGCAGGAATCGCCATCACACTAGTAGGGAACCAAACGTCTGACAAGATGACAGCTTCTAAATTTAAGAGCTTGCTGTTGAGCAAGCATGTGTGCATTACTGTGCCCTTTTGTGACCAAGCTAAAGATAAGTTTCCGATCTGGAACAGCAGCTGTGTTGTAACTCGTATAAAGAAACTTCTCCACTAATGAAGAGTGATCATAAGAGCATAATCTGTCCTGAGGGGACAAGCAAAGCTGGAGAGATGTGATTCAGGGTAGGGCTCTGATACTCCACAGGAGCTAAAAAGAGACCATTTATAGAAACTCAAAAGATGTTTGGCTCCCTAAATACACACATAAATGTTATTTTTAATGTAAATGTCACTCAAAAAAAATAGCAAAACTTTAGGAAAAGTCAGTTTAAATTATCTAGGGCTCAGTATTCTCTGCAAAAACAGCCCAAAAAAAAAAGTACAGACAGTTCTGTGGAGCAGAAGGACACTGTCAGCAAAAGAGCAGAGTTAGATACACCTTTGTGTGTTATGCTGAGTGTACTTCTAACCCAACTGCATATTTTAAACACATTGACCTTTGTCTCTGCAGTCTTTTTGTTTGCAGAGATCTAGTACATGCATGTGATTGTGTATGTCCCATTACATTAGGAGACATGGGCCAAGCCTCAGGGTCAGCAGGGAATATCCAGATAGACCATTCACTTCTTGAAGGATTGGTTTATTACATGCAGTAGCACACAGGTCAGCTGCTTAGCTGGCAGCAGTGCAAACATGTGTTGTCTCAGGAAAGGTGGGTCACTAAATAGCACATTTAACTGGCGGCCTCCTGAACCTGAGTGGATAATACTTCCTGATCTCCTTGTGGCTTTAAAACACGGGAAGAAGTGCCATGCACTGTGGCCTCGTGGAGGTTTTCAGGGTTCAGAGGTACTCAGTGGTGCTACAAATCTGTTTTCCTATCTGGTAGCAATGTTACCTGGAGTTCCATGTGCAGGGCTGTGTTACTGGGGCCTTGTAAGGACATGAGAGCTGCATACTTTGTGACTTCTGGTTTTATTGTCCTTCAAAGAAATAAATGCCTAGAATGCTTCATTAATATCTAGCACTGCTTGCAGAAAGACATCCCTTGCCAGGGTCCTGTACAAAGAACTTCCTGCCCCATAAATCTGTGATGAGGCAATCTGCTACCGGAGTTGTGCCGCTCTCACATCCATGGGTGATTATGTGCATTTAGGATATGAATGGGGGCCCTGAGCAGTCTTTTGAAATCAGCCATGCTTTAAGCATAAATCTGCAACTCTGGGGTGTTCAGTGTTCCCCAGCCAGGCAGGCTGCAGCATCATGCTTCATGTGTCCAGTGTTAACACTTCTTGTTTTCACATCAGGTTCTGTTACAGCATAGAAGTGAGACCCACGAGACTCCTCTAAGATGTCTTACAGAAAGGAGCTAGAAAAGTACCGAGACCTAGATGAAGATCAGATCCTTGGAGCTCTGACAGAGGAGGAGCTCAGGAAGTTAGAGAATGAACTGGAAGAACTGGATCCTGATGTAAGTAATTTTTAATTGAGATGCTAGGTACTGATTCTTAGTAATTGTGGGGGGTGGGCTGCATTAGTAATCAGTATTTCAGATTAGTGGCAGATTACTCTGGCATGCTTTGCAGAGCCTGTACTTGGTACAAGAATGGAAGAGACAGGCTGAAGATACACAGAAGTGTTTTTTGCCATTGGAAGCACAGTCTACATGTGTGTCTTTGTTTCTGTTTCCTTGCCATTTTCCTGATGTGATGAGCAACTGTGACTTGCAGCAGCAATATGAGCTGGTGCAGGGCAGTAATCCTGTGGAAAATGGATCTCTGTTTCTGACCAGGCCCCCTTGGAGGGAATGTTTTGAGGGTTGCTTGGTTTTAGGGTTTTCTGGTGTTTCGGGTTTGAGGTATTTTGTAACAAACTTCAAATGGCCTGTATTTTCCTCCATTTAGGCAGAAATCCAAATCCCAGAGTTTTGAAAAGTGGGACAGTTTATTTTTAGCAACCTCCTAGCATCAGCAGGAGCAGCACATACGCAAACATGGGGTCTGCTGGTGCCAAGCTGGTGAAAGGGTTTTGGAGCCAGCACTGTCCCGTTGCAGGGGATGTGCAGAGCCAACTGGCAGGCCTTTGGCTTACGGCAATGTTACTCAAGGAGCTTGGGCACTGCAAGTGAGAAATTGTTCCTATAACATGCAGTTAGTGTTTCTGGAGTAAATGATGAGTGGTGTAGATTGCATCATCGGTATTTTTAATTGCAATGCAGGAAAATATTTGAGAGCTGGCAAGCTAGCTCCCAGGATTAAGTGTATGGGCTGATGGGCTGGTTAGAGCTACCCCAGAAGACACAGAGTCAGGCAGCATTCTGTGAAGGATGAAGAAAGGTAAAATAATTATGGACATCTGTCAGTGCAGATGTAGTCTGCTTGAAGATTGCATAGTTGCCTCTCACAGCATGAAGCCTGTGGAAACAAGCTGTCTCCTATGCCTCCCTGCTTGTGCAATTCACACGCTTCTCTGTTGTCCTCCAAGGTTGCCCGGGTCTAACTGCTGCCTATTAGTAATTTTCCTTCCCAGGCTTTTCGCTGATACAGATATAAATTATAATGAACTACTTTTATCAGGCAGGCATGGAAAAATCAGTGTTGTTCAGCATCACCTTGGATGTCTTAAAAAGTAAATGTTGACTTCTACCCAGTAAAGCTGTAAAGAACATGCTTAGTGTCAGATCTGGGAATAGTCTTACTTACTGCATTAAGGCTGTTCTATATTTAAATATAAGCAGGTGTTTACGTGCCGTATGTGTCAAGCACCAACCAACTTCCCGTGGCAGCTTACGTGACTGAATAACAAGGAGGCAGTTTGAAAAAAGGCTGAGGTTCATAGGGGTTTTGCTCTGCAACCAAGTGATCTCCTCTGTGAAACCCTCCCTGTAGTTTTGTGATGGATCATGAAAGGCAGAAGAGACCACCACAACTCTCTGATCTGCCCTATGAAAGATCATCAGATTTAACTGAACTGATTCTTGTTGGGACACATGGGGCATTGTGGGCACTTGGACCGACAAGTGGGGAGAAGATGGCTGAGAGCCTCCAAGAGAAAAGGACTGGAGCTGGTGTTACAGAGAAATATTCACTGGACAGCATTTGAAACTGAAGGGGGGAAGGAGCATCACATGTCTTGGGTAATCAGTGGGGCTGGATGACGATAACCTTTGACACAAGGAGAAGCAAATTGTCCAGCAACATGGAAGAAGTGAGGGAAGTGTAGAGGGGAGAGTGTTTGATGGAGGGGGGTTGTGGCCACAGAGATAACCTGTGTTTCTCACCTCCATGTCTAGAACGCACTGCTGCCAGCAGGGCTCAGGCAGCGGGATCAGACGCAAAAGCCACCAACTGGCCCATTCAAAAGGGAGGAACTCATGGCCCACCTAGAAAAGCAGGCAAAGGACATTAAAGACAGAGAAGACTTGGTTCCTTTCACAGGCGAAAAGAGAGGTATGGTCATCCTTTGCACCATGCTGGGGGCGTCACAATGAAGGCACAGTGGGTGCACAGTAGAAGGGTTGTGTCTGACCTGTGTCGATAAAACTTCTTTTTGACACTACTGGGGTGATGAATCTCCTCTCTCTGCTGCCTAGCCCCAGCCCAGGCTGGTTGATAAACTGGGGTGCGTCCCAGAGGTCCCTGTGCTTGTTGATTTGGGCACCACCTGGTATATTGTTAAATGCTGGACAGAAGTTGTACCACTGTGCAGCCTTCTCCCATCCCCATGCCACTGCATCTGTATCAGATTCTGGGAAAGAAATTATCTGCTGTTCATCTCTTGTTCCTCCTTGCCCTGTTCTCCTGTGAGCTCCTCATATTGAGCTCCATGTTTCACCATTGCCTTTCACACTCCATCCCAACACTGTGAGCTTCTCACCACAGAGAAACTCCACAGCTCTCCACAGCTGTGATGAGGCCCGGCAGTTCCCATGTAGTTTTCGTCATCTCCTGACAACTCCAGCCTTATTTCCCAATCTCCTGCAGGTTGCTTGTTTGTGTCTTCCTGCACTATGCCCTGCAGCAGCAGCAGCTCTACTCCTGCTCTGCATAGCCCCAAGGCCTCAGGGCTTTTCCTCTGAGAAAGGGGGTGTGAGCAGAGGTTTTCCTCTGCCTGTTTTGTTTTCCTCTCCTGGCATCTTTTGCTGTTCTCCTTGTATATGACCCATTATCCAAGTGACTTTCCTGTTCCTGCTAGAACTCTGATTATCATCTGACATGGGACATGGTCTGGTCAGTCCTTGCCTCTGCATTCCAGGAGCTTCTCATCAGCTTTTTTCAGCTATTGTGTCTCCCTCTGTACTGTGATCCCCCTGCAGCAGATCTGGTTGTGCGCTGTTCATGCTGATGGTTGCCCAGTATGAAAAAAGAAGTGCATGAAAATGTGGGCATATGAGTACTGTTTCCTAACTGAGGTCTTTCTGAAAGGTCTCCCCTTACTGACCCACATGGCTCTCTTAAAGAGAGCTTGTGTAAAATCTGTAATTTTATAAAACCTGAGGTGGTATTTTTAGTTTTAAAAACAAAAGAAAATAGCCCTCGAGAGAAATAAATGAGTAAATTGAGTACTGTCAGGAAGACTGGTTTGATACCTTTCAGATGTGCTCCAGTCCAGTGTTGCTTACCCACCTGGCTAGCCCAGAAGGTAGAAGCAGTGTTCTGCAGGAGACAGAGGTATTTCAAGCATTCTGAGTCTGCAGCATCATACTTCCATCTGTTGTGATCTCAAATGTATTAAACATATTTTCATTTGTAACACACTGCTGAGAGAAGACACTACTTACCTTGACTGTGAGCCAAAGATGGTAAATGACATATTCACAGCTGTGATGAAGCTGTAAATAAATCACCACGTTTGCAGTTTGGAGGGTGATTTACTAGTTTGCCATGGGAGGTGCTCTCCCTGGCCGTGCTGCTGGGCAGGGTGGGAGTTGGGGTGTGCAGGCATACTGTGTTATGACATAAAATGTCATGCATTGTCATCATCATGCATGCACCATTTAATTTAAAGTTCCATCTTGAAATCTTGATGTCTCTGAGGTGTCAGAAGGAGTTACTGCACAACAGCAGAATTAAGTTTGCCCTGTTTCTCTTGCTCCCTGCTGGTGTTGCACACACCACCAGATGGTACATACAGTTTGCCCAGCCACGCGTCTGGTGGGGCGGGGGTTCCAGATCTCCACACCAAGCCAGGAGAGACATTTTGCTGCTGAGTATCCAGAAGATGCCTGGCTGTGCAGGCACATGACATTCTGCCTATTTTTGTGAGAGCAGCTGTGTCCCAGGAGGCAGATTCCTGCCCTCTCTGTCAGAGTGGCAGCACACAGGCAGAGGATGGGAGCAAAGGGCTGTTTATGGCAGCCTCCATTTTGTCCCAGGGGACTCTGAGGTGCAGTTGCTTCTTCCTTGAGGCTAAATTTAGCCCCTTTCTGCATATCCCTGAGCAGCAGGATTGTTTCTCCCTTTTGGTGCCACTGACTCTGGTTTCAGAGAGGTGACAAAAATAGTCCTGGCTGGCATGCTAGGCCAAGCCTTTTGTAGTCGCTATCTCTGCAGTGATCCGGGACTATTTTAGGGGAGGGGACTGCTCCAAAATGTTCCCAGAGCCCTCCTACCCCTGTCCCAGCAATGCTGGATTTACCCAGCAGACTGCTCACTGCTGTGGAATGTCAAAACACCACAAGCCTCTCTCTCTTCTTTAGGGCATTCACAGGCGGATGCCATGTTGTGAAATCCCAGACCCGACCCCTTCTTCCTCTAAGAAGAATCTGCTGCCCATTTCAACATGAGTGGTGAGAAGCTGGGAGCAGCTGTGCAGGGCCATCAACCCTGTCCACTGCCCCATGCCTCCTGGGATTCAGCCTGCTTCAGCAGAGAAAGGGTTGTGGCTTGCCCAGTGATGGCCACGGGCAAGGGGATGGGAGACTGGCAGGGAGCCCACTGCCTTCAATGCTTCAGCCTCTTGTCCATGTGACCTTAGGAAAAGGTCATGAACAAGCAGCCAAGATGACAAGTTTGCATTACCAGCTGGACCTGTGGATTTGCATCTTTGAATTGTAGGAAGTAGGTTCTTGGCCTTTTGCTGTCCAGAGAGAGAAAGCACAGGGGTCTCCATCTGGCATGCTCTTTGCAACAGGGTTGAGCTAAACCAGCTGCCCTAAGCCTGCTTGTCCTTGCATCCCATGCATTCACTGAAGTGCTGTCTCTGTCCACTGCCAGAGCCGTCCACCACCTCCTTTCCGCCCTCTTTTGACTCATGTGCCATCTGCCTTGCCAACATGCACTCGGAGTTAGCAGCAAGAGGTGTCTCGGTGGCGGGATGGATCCTGCACAGTGCTGGCTACAGGCTGCTGGGTACAGGCCTCTCTTGAGTGCTGGCAGACCTTCACCCCTTTTGCGCATCCTTCAAAGCAGTGAGGACCTGCAGG
This sequence comes from Phylloscopus whistleri, assembly GCA_017589585.1. Lineage (NCBI taxonomy): Eukaryota > Metazoa > Chordata > Aves > Passeriformes > Phylloscopidae > Phylloscopus > Phylloscopus whistleri. The sequence goes on from JADMLD010000620.1 coordinate 1,865,321, forward strand.
GTCAGGCAGTGCATGGTTCTCTGGGTGCTGTGCTGTGGACAGCCATCACCTGTAGCAGCGTGCTGTTGGGTTTCCGTGGGTGCCGCGCTGCTGGAAGGGCTGAGCCCCGCAGCTGCCGGTGTCGGGCGCGTGCCTCTCCGTTCGCATCGCAGCAGGACTCAGACCAAGCTGCTGGAAAGGGATTCAGCTTCTCTTCTGATTTTTCTCTTATGCCCTCTCTGCCCTTTCTACTTTTCAAATCTCACAGCATGGAAATGTGTCTGCAAGGGTAGCTGTGAACTGGGTGCTGTTGCTATACCGAGAGTGACCTCACTTTGCATTTGCAGGAAAAGCTTGGATTCCCAAGCAGAAGCCGATGGATCCCGTTTTGGAAAGTGTGACTCTGGAGCCAGAACTGGAGGAAGCCCTTGCTAATGCCTCTGATGCAGAGCTCTGTGACATTGCTGGTAAAATAATTTCACAGTAATTGGGTGTGCAAGTTGTTCAGCTTCCAGGGGTTATTTTGTTCTTTTGTGGGAAATGAGCTTTGCACTTTTTGCTGTTTGTCTAAATGCTGTCAGTTCTGATAGAATTTATTTACATGTTAAAAAAGTTGCTCCCCACCTATGTGAATTAATCAGGAATTAATTAGACCAAAGCTGAGGAGGGAGAAGAAGGGTTTATCTATGGAGCAGTGTGTGGTTTGATCTCTTCCTTTGTCTCTACCATTGACTGTTGCTAATTCCAGCCTGTACATTCAAGGGCACAGCTTTCTTCAAACAAAATCCTAGGAAATGCTCAAGAAGACCCAGTGAGAATGTGGATTTCTTGTGCAACTGGTTAAAGGATCTGTCATGTTATAGAAGTCTTTCAGTGGACATTCAGGCCTGGTGGTTGTTAAGGAGGTTTTTCAACACATTTTTAAGTGGTAGATTTCTTGTGATTCGTGTGATCAGACAGTCAGATGACAATATTGGTATGTTGCAGAAGCCCATAGTGTGGACTTAGCTCTGTGCTTGGAATAGGACATGCCTTGGGAAAAGGAGCACATGGACACCCCATAATGCTTTACAAAGCTCACATATGCTCTGATGGCCCAGCAGTCAGTGAATATTTCAGTGATACTGGCTTCTTCCAGTTCTGTTTCATTCAGGTTTCTGTACTCCCTACCAGTATCCTTCTTGCTGGATGTCTGTAAGAAAGTCTGTAGAATAACTACACCAACTAGACATCTTCTACATAATCATACTATCTTTTGGCTTACAGATGTGTTTTTGCATTAAGGCTCCCAAATATATGTACCCTGTCCAAGCATTGCATCTCTGGATTTTGCTTTTTTACTGTTGATCCTTGAGTACTGTAAAGCCCTATCCTATAAAATCTGCCTCTCTGTGCTCCAGATCTGTGCAGCAATTATTGTCCCACAGAAATGCTGTTCAGGGCAGCTTATTCTACAGGGAGCAGGAGTACTGATGTGATACAAACTGCGCTGAAATCTCAGTATTGGCAGTGACAGTCTTGCTCCTGCCTGCTTAGCAGGATTCATTTAGCAGGAGCTTGTTTTGCTCCTGCCTGTTTGGCAGGGATCATTGTGAGCTGTGGTGTGTTGGATCCCTTCCTTGGCAAGGCTGGGAGGGTGGCTCCCAGTAGCCCTGGAAGGGCTCCCATGCCTTTGGTCAGGTGAGGGAGACAGAAGTGGGGTGCCTTCATTCTGCTTGAGTTCTTTTGGAGAATACACCATAAGCACAGACTTAGAAAGAGTGGCTCACTCTTGTCTACCAACACAAACTTGAGCCCCCAAAATGCATGGTCATGACAGCAGATTCTTGCCTCTCTCTACTTGCCTCTCTCTGCAGTCCAGATACTCACACACCAGGCTGCTGGAGAGATTTCATTGTCCAAATAAGCTGTGATTTTGGGACTATCTGAGCATGCAAATTACTTTTCCAAGCTGTGTTGCATCCCTGAAAATCCCATCTGCGAGAAAATGACAGAGAAAAGGGCCAGCTAAAATACAAATGAGCAAATCTGAAGTGCCCAGCCTCACTCAGACTGTCAGATGGAGACTGCTTGGCTCTGTGAGATCCGTCTGGGAATGTGTTGGTAGATCCATGGGGAAGGTCACTGACAAACTTTACAGCTGGCTGTCCAGCCTGTGCCACCCAGACATGGAGTCACAACGAGCTGACATCACAACAGATCCTATTCTTCAAGGATACCCTTTGTAAATTCCAGCCCTTCTTGGCCAAAGCAACAGAACACGGTGAACAGACTGGTGCCAACCAAGTCTTAGGAGTGCCTTTGTGGTGGTATGCTTGGATTTTAGGGAGAAATATATTATTTTCACAACTGTGTCTATCCAGAGATCAAGACTTGTTCAGATGTGTCTGTTTCATCACGTATTCACGTGTCTGCGTTTTTCTTTAGAAAGTCATATAGCTATTAAAAAAAAAGTTGTTAATTCAAAAATCCATTTATCTTCAAATTTGATCTTTCTGCACGTAGTAGGGTTACTTTTAGAAACAAACACTTTACCCCAAAATTCCTAAGCCATTGATTTCTTACTGGTCATTTGCAGCTGCCAGGAATTTCACCAGAGCCCCCAGACATGGTTCAATTTGCAGCTTCCTATTGGCTTTGCAGTCTTCAGTCTGAGAGACACAAATTGGCTGAGTTTGGCTTTTGGGCTTTTACAGCATTTGAATAGTGTTCATACCACCACTCTACATTTTGACCAAGCCAGCAGAGCTTTAGCTTCTCACAGTGCCACCTTCCAAACATACCAAGTTTGCCACCCCAGCTTGCTGCTGAGTGAAAACACAATGTGCATTACTATGCTTCAGGTGACAGTCGCTTCCTTGCTGCCTTGGGGTTGGTTTGGCTCTGTGTGGGGCACAGGTCTTCTCCAAAACTGGAGTGTGGAATTGTGTGACACATGCCCAGTGAGCAAGGGTGATGAGGATGTTCAGGCTCCTGCTGGACTAGGCCACTTATACTAAAGACTACTAATGGCATTTTTTTGAGTTTTTTACTGTCTTCTCCTCATTATTTTCATGTGATGCTGAGTCAGGTAGGCTACTGGGAAGCTTTGAATGTTTGTTTCTTGTCCACAAGATGATGTTCCTCTTCTCCTGTGGATCAGGCTACTCTGGAATAAACAAGGGAGCACATTGGAGCACTGTTGTATATTTATGTCAGCTGGGGGGCTTTGTCCTCCTTTTGTATGTTGTTCTATGCTTGCACAGGGAAAGGTAGTGTATTGTGTCTTCTCCTGGCTCTGGAGCCTACAATAAGTTGTGTTCTCCTGTTTCTGTAGCCATCCTTGGCATGCACACCTTGATGAGTAACCAGCAGTACTATGAGGCACTGGGGAGCAGCACCATTGTGAACAAAGAAGGCCTCAACAGTAAGTGATTTATGTTAGTAGGCTGCAGTATGTGGCTTTGAAGCTGCTAGCAGAGGCAAAGTGATAATTATTTTTAGGCTGAAGGTTAGAGCCATGCATGTCAGAGCAGCCTGTGACTGCTGGGGCCATCTCTGGTGCATCCTTGCCCTGCGCCAGCCAGTGCAGTCTCAGCCACTTCCCTGGCTCCATCCGGGAGCCAGCACAGCCCAAGGGACAGCCCTGTGCAGACAGTGTGCCTTCTGTCACCCAGATATGGACCTTAACAGCACACAGCAGCAGGCACTGGCTGTCCTGTACTGGGTAGCCCCAGTGGAGTGGCTTCTCATCTCATGGCTGTTTCTCAGGTGGTGTTTCCATCTCTCCGCTTGTGGAAGAGGAGGAAGACACTCAAAGAAAGGATAGTGCTACTCAGTGTGCTCATTTTCACATCTTGTTTTTCACTTGCAGGTGTGATTAAGCCCACACAGTACAAACCAGTTCCTGATGAGGAGCCAAACTCAACAGATGTGGAGGAAACTCTGAAACTAATACAGAGCAATGATCCTGACCTTGAGGAAGTCAACCTTAACAATATTATGGTATTTGCTCCTTTCTACTCTCCTCTCTTAGTAATAAGACCAAAGTATCTGATGCACAGAAGGCAAACACTGAGTCTGTTTTGCTGGACAGAGCAGTATCATAACACTTAACGTAGCCAGACAAGAAACACCAGTATTCCCCATCTCCATTCTGGGCAGCAGAATGGATTGTTACCTGCTGTGGGACAAAGGTCTGGGGTTGGTAGCAGTAGGATTCCTCTGAGTGCCTGGAAAAATGGAGTGTGTCGAGGGTAGTTTGGGGAGACCCAAAACTGACTGTCTGGTTAAAGCCATTTTAGGTTGCTTTAATGATTTAGACAGGCATATTTGGTGGAGGGAATGTTGATGTATATTATAAGATGGTGGGAGTGAAAAGGTTTCATAATCCAGATATTTGCCATGAAAATATGAAGAAGCCATCCCTCCTGTGGGTGTCTCTGTCTGTCTCCCACCCATCCCTTCTGTGGACTCTTTTACTTCTTGTAGAAAGCAAATCAGGGCATAGCACACTTCTTATGTTGCCTTTGGGACACTTACACTAAAAAATACAGTTTCTATTTCATGTGGTCTGTTAAATGATGATATAGCTAAACAGCAAGAACAGCAAGGTTAACTGCAGATGCACATCAAAGACTTTTTTGCCATGCTACCCACACCTTTCTAAAACAAAAATATTTTTACTTTAATGAATTTGATTCAGGTTAGTGACCCTGTCCCTTAAGGACACAAGGCTGAGAATCTGGCAGGCAGGCACTATTTTTGTGTGTTGAACTCATGACTTTGGGATGGCTTTGGAGAACTGGGGAGTGACAGTAGGGATTCTAAGCGGCTGGGTGCCGTGTTATGGCTCTGCTCATGGCTCTGAGTAGAGGTTATTCCACATGGTGGGATCCAAATGGTGTGGCAAAAAGTCCAAGGTGAGGATGCCACTTACAATTTTAGGTGAAGCTTTGCACATCTGAAAAGGGTACCTAAAGTTCTTCATAAGTGAAAAATACTGATTTTGAAGGAACTCAGGAAAGGCAGCATGGAATTTTTTTTCTGGGCTGAGACATAGCATGGCAAATGTTAGCCTGTAAGATGATATATAAAGCAGTCAGGGCTGTCTGTGATTTGTGTTACAAGGAGATAATTTCAGGCTTTCTGGATCAGTGTGAGTAGGTGGGAATTTTCTGAACTTGATATGAATGTTTCTTAGTGCTGCCATTCGTATCAGAGAGCACAGGAGCAGTGCTTTGTAGGCTCATGGATCCTGTTTACAAACATCCCCACAATGCCCATGCTCCTAGGTAGCTGAGTTTCTGAGCAACTAAAGAGCAGAGATGTGGCTTCAAATCAAGGCAGTGAGCTTTCAGCAGAGTACAAAATAGGATGAAGACATTGCCATGCTCCTTAGAACATGCTGGTTATAGCAAAAGAACTTGTAAAAACATTTTTCAATCCCTTCCCGAATTACTTTGGTGCATTTGGTGATCCAACCTTGGTGAGAAGTCAAAAGTATCTTTTACATGTATTGCATATTCATTGCATAAAGATGATGGCCTAACACATGCTTTCTGCATTTCTTGTCACAGAATATTCCCATACCAACTCTAAAAGCTTTTGCGGAAGCGCTGAAAAACAACACGTACGTGAAGAAGTTCAGCATAGTTGGAACCCGGAGCAACGATCCTGTTGCTTTTGTAAGTACTGTGAGTTCATCATCCCAGTGCTGTGACAGGAGCTGTTCTTGGGCAAGGTATTTTCAGCATTATTAACTGACTGCTTCTGCTCCTTCTTGTTATGTTTGGCACATTCCACACCTCTGGCTGTTTGCTGCAGGTGCTTCAGTTTGAGAAGCACTAGTGGAAGCCAGCGACAGGCTTTGGTTCCTTCACTTCATTTTTCATCTGGGGAGGTTTCAGGGTGCTGTCCTTTAATCCATGCAGTCTTGTATTTGTCCTCTAGGATCTCCTGGAAAAGGAGCAATATCCTGATGTCCTAGTGGCATCTTCTAAAAACAATTTGTCTCTCTCTCTGATTTGTTTCTGTTGGTACAAAGGTGTGCACACCTGCTGCTCCCCTCACACACGTCTGCTCCAGCTGTCTCTCATACATTCTTTGTGCAGACATGTGCAGAAGCAGGAGTCTGTATCTCCTAATGTGTGGCCTTTGTAAATGATAATGGGTAATTCTGGCTGCTGTGAGTGGTCTTAAATATCAGTGGGAATGCAAAGAGGAGCCAGTTGTTCTGCCTGGCCTTCATGCTGCCTTCCAGACTGTATCTTTGCGTCCTTCTCCAGCACCATTGCAGTCATTTTTGCTCTTAGTCACCCCACCCTGCCTACCTCCACACACACACATGCATGTGCACACCAGTTTCCTGCTAGAAAAAGAAACTTTCTGGAGGGCAAGTACTGCTCTTAAATGACTTCAGACTGGAGAGAAAGTCTGTGCAGGCAATACAGGTGTTGTGTCAGAGCTTGCGGAGTGCTGTGCTGGGCTAGAGGAGCTGTGGGTGTAGGTCAACCCTGCCATGTGGCATCACCTTCTGGTCCTTTTGTTTCATGATTTAGTGGGATTCTCCCTTAAAGTTTATTTGAAGTGACATAATCTAATCAAGTCTGGGGTATTATGAGTGTTCCAGTCACTTCTGGTCTTACCCACTAAGGGAAGCAAAAATGATTAATATGGTTGTGGTGCTGCTTGGGAGGACATCTTGGATGTGGAGCATCCGTTGTTGTTCAGGACAAATGCTCCTCTCTCTGTGCGTTTTAATGGGGACCATCTCAACCCTGTGCAGTGTGGGCAGGGACTCATCAGAATGGAGGCAGGGCCAATGCTGGCCAGCATCCTTGTCATACCATGCTGGCTTTAGAAGAGGGACAGATGAAGCTGCCACAGAGCAGCTGCAGGTGCACCTTTCGGGGTAGCCCCAATTTTTTGTCCATGTGAGGTTTTGCTGTGGCCTCCAGCATGCTCACGTTCAAGAATGCCCCTGCAGCAGCAGGGAACCCCCTTCACTCCACGAAGAGCACTTCCATCGGGTGGCAGTGAAACTGCATAGCATGTGGGATCCTCCAGGAGTACTCTGGAGGTGAGGGGAGCTGAAGCCCTGCTGCCCTGTGGTTCTCTGCCCCTGCCTGTCTGACTGCCAGCTCTTCCTGCCCACCCCTGTCCACAGGCCCTGGCAGAAATGTTGAAGGTCAATAGCACACTGAAGAGTCTGAATGTGGAGTCAAACTTCATTTCTGGGTCTGGGATCCTGGCTATTGTTGAAGCACTCGAAGGCAACACGTCGCTGGTAGAGCTGCGCATTGACAACCAGGTAAAGCGTGTGTGGGTGACAGCTGTGGTCAGGTGAACGTGGCCTGCGTGGGGGGAACAAGTGTGCCGTGACACAGAGGCTGGGGCAAGCCTGGCTCCCTGAGAAACACAGAGCTTGAAGCAGCTGAGCTATGGGGAACTCAGAGACAGCTGATTGAGAGACCAAAATCCTGGTTTCTCTAAATGTCCATTAGCTGCTAATCTGTCCAAGAAATAAAGTCTTTGGACAAAAGGACTTGTGGGAATATCTACTGGAGGAGTTGGAGCCTCTCAGTTGTAGCATGTGTACCAGGAACAGGCCAACAGTTTGTTTTATGAGCTCCAAGTCAGGAATGGACACAGGTCCAGAGAAAGACCTGCAGTCTCCACCCCTCCCTCTAAGTTGTCTGCTCTGAATCACCCTCTAACCTGAACAGCTTGCTTTTCTGTTTTCTGTTTTCAAAAGAGTCAGCCCTTGGGCAACAAAGTAGAAATGGAAATTGCAAATATATTGGAAAAGAACACCTCCCTGCTGAAGTTTGGGTACCATTTCACTCAGCAAGGTCCCCGGCTTCGCGCCTCTAATGCCATGATGAATAACAACGACCTGGGTGAGTCAGGCTGGCTGCAAGCTGGGAAGCATGGGAAGGTCCTGTGGACAATTCCTGGTGGGAATTAGAGTGCATGAATTAGAATGTGCCTCTTGAAGGCCCTGATGATGCTTAGCCCTTCAGGGAGAAAGGCAGCCTTCACCAGCTGTTCCTTACTGCAGCTGCTGTCAGCCAGGCAGTGGTTTTTGCAAGTAACAGTGGGTATTGTTGGGAAAGAGCAAGAGCTGCTGACGTGCTTCAGTAGAGCTTGTGATACAGCATGTGGCACATGGGCTATGAGCTGCTAGCATTTGTGATTCCTGCCAACTACTTGTCTTCCTCCAGCTTCATTCCCACTTTAACAAGGAGATGAAAAGTAGTAGAGTTGAACTTTGACAGCAGTTAAGATCTGGCCCGTCCCCTTCAGCAAAACAAACGGGAACTGTTTCTAGGGATATGTGGGAAGCCACATGGCTTTGAGTTATCTGTATACCCTCAATGAAGTGATCAGAAGTGCTTGTGAAGCAAAATGTGGGCAAGTCTGCAAACGGCCATTTCAGCCAAAGCACGTAGCAGAGCCTTTCCATTACTTGGCTACAAGCTGCTACAGAGCACTGGAAACCAGGCCAGCAGAGCAGTGCTGAGTGCAGCTAACACACCCACCACACTGTACTCAGCAGCTGTCATATCTAGGCAGATGATAAATGTGTTGTGTTTAAAAAGCAAATGAAAAAAGTCCATCTTGCTTCAGCCAGTACTGTGCTCCTGGAAAGCAGGGGTTATGTGCCAGTTCTTCAAGGATCACACAAAAACACTCAGTACCTGGTCACTTGAGCACTGCACTTGGAAAGGGTTGCTATTTGCTGTCCTTTGGAAGAGAGCATGATTTTTAATGACTCTGCAGCACCTGGCATTCCAAGTAATCACCTCAAAGATTTAAAATCTAGTATTTTGATTGTTCCTGCTGCTAAGAGGATGAATTCAAAACTTGCCTTCCACCTAAGAGTTGTGTATTTTGCCTCAACCACTAAGATCTGCATTTTTTTGTCTGATTTGGTTCTTGTTTGCAGCTTGTATTCATCGGTCTGATGGTCTCTGGCAATAGCATCTCAGCTCTACACCTGGACAATGTATAAGTAAAGAAAAACTTTATTTTCCTCCCTGTCAGCAATAGCTCTCTGCTTGTGCTCCACTCCAATGTTCTTGCCTATCACTTAATGCTACCAGAACATGGTAGCATTCCCTAAGATGCTCTCTGTGAACCAGCTGTGAAGGCTTTTATGTTCATCCTCATGACCTAACTTCTGCATCCTCTTTATACATTTTTGCTTTGGGGTTTGGTTTTGTTTTGTTCCCCCACACCTTTTTGGAAAATCACGAGTGCAAGTGTCTAGAGATGTAAATCAACTTGTAAGACTAGGTATGTTTTGGCTATGTTAAACATGATCAGAGGACTGGAGCCCATTGGCTTAGGATGAGAGGGTTTTTTTTTTTCTGAAAAGGCAGATTTTTAATTTGAAAAACTAACAAAGGAAAAACTGTGACATCTGTTTCCTGCTGTCTCTCCATCAGTCAGATGATAGAGTGGCCAAAGTCCAATTACAAAGACAAACTGTGAAATATAATTAACTACAGAATAAGGGAGGTAAGGCTGAAAGTAGCTTCTGGCCTTAAAATGCACAGGGAGAAAAACCTCATCTTCCTTGATTTTACTGTGTAAGGCTGTGCCTGCTGCTTAAGGCAGGAATTCAGAAGCTGATGCTATCCTGTTTCTTTCCTGGCAGAACATACATCTCTCAGCTCCTTTCTGCAGCTGTTAAGGCAAGCCTGCAATCCACATTATCCCGTTGCCATGACTGACTCCTCTTTCTCTTCTTTTTCAGTGAGGAAGAGAAGACTTGCAGAGGTGAATGGGCCTATTTTTCCCAAGTGCAGAACTGGAGTGTAATTCCCAGCTATGGAGGTCATTCCCAGTGATCTGTGCTACACTGTGGAAATCCAAAGGCAATAAGTGCCTTGACAGAGTATTTGTGGTGCCTCTGTTCTGCTTTATGCACTAACAGTTGAAATTAAATAGTGGCTGTAGTTTTTATGAAGATTTTATCCAGTAGGACTGTTGATGTTTTCTGTAGAGCTGGAAACTATTCAAGCCAATGTGTCAATTTTATGCAAACCTCAATTTAGAGTAAAATCCAGTGCTAAAGGGGATTAATTTTTCTATAAACTTCCTGCACAGTGTTTCTTAAAGCTAGGATGTGGTATGCATGAGTGAAAGATACAATTGTTTCACACAAATTAAAGAAGTATTAAAAAAATACTTTATTTTTTTTTCAAAGTTGATCTCAAGTAACTACAGAGAAGTAACTAGTTTAGCAAGTACTTCTAACATATGGAAACATGGCTAATTCCAAGAATTGTGAGTTACAATTTTTTACCAACATTTGCTGAATCATTTAACTGGAGATGCTGTTTCAAATGCATCCCAGTGTTTCTTACAAAAAAAACCTGATCTCCACCCCCTGATTAAATGGAACTTAAGGCCACCAAATATAAAACAGAGCCTCAAAAATCAAGTGGTTTAGACGGGTGAATATCCTTCAGTCCCATGCACGTGTGAAGAAAACAGTCATTCTCAGATGTGTGATAGAAACCCTAATCCCCAGAGATGGCCAAACTAATTGGCAAGTAATAACCTTATTTTCTACTCCCGACTCCTTTCAGTTTCCTAATGTTAGAAGTGTTTGTCCAGATATTCACTGGAGACTGTCAAATTCTCTCCCTTTGCTGTTTTGTCTAAACGACCATGTCCATTAATTAAATTCTGTTCTGCTAGGAATTATTTATTTTACTGCTGTTCCTTATGTCCACATAAATGCAAGAATAAATGGTGTGCCCTAAAAAAGATGTGAACTGAAATACCCCAAATCCAAACTTAGGCTCGAACGTACGATCTCGCAGCTTTTTGTCAGTGTACACTTATCATCCAGCCTGGGAACAATTCCCCACAGGCTGATGGATCTCCCAGACCTGCAGTGGACTGGACCCAGCACAGCCAAAATTCCCACTGTTAATGTGGGTGGGATCCTGCTCAGTAATAAGTCTCCATGGAAGAAGCATTGCTATACTGAAACCTTAATCTTGGGCAGATGACACTTCCTAGAAAATGTTCTCCCTTGCTAGAAATCTGCCTTTAAATGTCTGTTCAAGAGTGAAGTTTTTCAGCCTTTTACATACATTCTGGCAAAAGCCCCAGAGATTTCTTCAGAGCTTATGCACAAACACCACTGATGATTTAGCTGATCAGTGAAGAAGAGAAACACTATTCAGCAATGTGGGAAACACACTTGTTGCTCTTCAAATCTTAATCAATGTGCCCGTGGTGTCACATAAAATGCTTTATTACAGTTTGCTTCCTTCACTGTGCAAGTTCTGTATCAGAAAATGAATGTGAAAGAAAAATACTTGAAAACATATTAAAATGAAAAAAAATGGCTGACTTAAAAAGTACTTCCTTCTATGTGCACTGTGAAGACTTTGAAATTCCCAACTAAATCATCAGATCAGAACCACACACTTTCAGCTGAGCCATCCACTTGGATATGCATGACAGAGGCTCAGCTCTTCCCTTGGTTTCAGACCGTAAATGAATCCTACCCTGGAAAATCCTGGTGGTACTAGGAAGCACAGACATGCAAGGAGATGCATCTGCAGACCAGGGAGCACTACCATAGATCCTAATACAGCCCTTAACAAAAAAATAAGATAAGAACTTTATCCTGTGTTTCACTGTAGCAGAATCCACATTAACCTTGCAGCCCAAAGGTATATTAAGCTGTCGGGATCATTCCAGGTTCCTTGGCTGATTCTCACAGAGCTGTTTTGCTGCAGGATGCATCTGACAGCTGAGGGTAGTGCAGCAGTGACAGGCAGTGCTGAGGCATCAGGCTGTGTGGTGAAATGCTGTGCAGCAATGGAGCTACAAAATGCTGGTATTTAGGAGCAAATGTATCCCTGTTTGGCCCAGCAGCTCCCTGGGAAAAGGGAGGAAAAGCCATCTGGTGACTGCAGCATCTGGCAGTCACAGCCTATCTTGCTGAAAACTCTTCCCTCTCCTGGAGCTCATGTGCTTTCTCTCAGGCATTACCACTGAGATGTCTAGATGCCATCACATCGCTTTTCACATGGCAAGTCCTTATTTGCATTAATCTGACAAAACTAACCCAGAAAACAGGACAGAGAGCCCCTTATGGGCTAACTTGCAGGAAGCAAACTAAGACAGTCTCTTATCCCCCTTCCCTGCTCTCTGCAGCAGAAAGAACATGGCTTTATGGGACTCCATCTGTCCATCTCAAATCCTTCTCTTCCCTTGCCTTAGCGCAGCAAGGACCAGAAGAGGCCTCATGGCTCCACTCTGCCTTTGAGGTAGAATCTCAAGCTGCAAGGAGCTCTCAGGAGAACTGTATCCTGTAGCCAGCCTACCATGTGGCAGACTAGCTAGGTTTCAGTGTTTACCCTGCAGAATTAAGCACCTCCAACATAACATGTGAAGTGTATTTGTGCAGTACTTAAAAAATTATAATGGAAGCACTAAAGGTTATCACAGATGTTTCAGAAATTTACATATAAAATATAGTTGTTGCTATCCTGTGATACAGAAACAGCGTAACAAATTGCTTACGGTGTTCCAGACCTGCTGATAGACTGAATTACAAAATTGTGTTCTTTTTAGCCTAACACAGGAAGATCATGGGGCAATCCCCATCAGTGCTTTAGATCAGACCTCCAAGTAGAGCTTGCATGTTTCTTCACAAATACTCCAGTCCTCAAAACGACAGAGATTAACTGGACAGCAGGGACCGCGAAGCAGTGAGACATTGGCACTGCTCAGACTTCTGCTGAAGGTGTCTACTGATGGGAATTTTCTAATTTCTTCTCAAGGATGAGTTGTTCACCAATTTACTATTAAATACTATCCTAGAAAAATTAGCAGAAAAGCTGAAGGAGACCACAGCAGTGGTGGTGTGCCAGAGTTCCCAAAGCAAATGCTGTAAATGCCAGGGGTCAGTGAAAAGCAGCAGCCTCTCAGTGACCATCAGATGGCACCATGTGCAGCCACAGTAAATATTCCTGAACTTCAGGGTTTTGCCTCATTAATGGAATTGTCATAAGGATAGTTGATGGACTGTTGATTTCATGGTAGCAATACTGGAAGCAAAAAGAAATGTTTGTCATGGCTTTAATGGAACCAATGCCCATGTATTTAAGTTGCTAGTCAAGCCAACAATGAGGCCTTGCTGAATTAATAGCACCATGGGAGAAAGGTACAATCTATATGATATTAACACAGCCCTGTCATTAAGCAACTGCAGAAACCTAAGAAACTATTTTCTTGCTTTTAAAAGCATTTGCCAGTAAAAAAACCCCAAACCTAGTGACTTAGATGTCCTAATGACTTACTGTTTAGTTCCCAGAATGACAGTAAATTTCAAAGACATTTTTCAGTCAAGACACGTCTTCCACACTATTAATAAATCCTTTCTGTACATTCTACAGCATCAGGCACACAATACAGCACGTTGGGAAGTATTTTAGGCTCATCTGCTATAGGTCCCTTCAAAGACAATTTCTCTACTAACAAATGCTGGAAATTGCATAAACATCTTGCAGTTTTTAAAAAACTCAACTTATATTTAAAGAGCATAAATGCTCCCCAGAACTTGAATTATTTAACTTGGATAAAGGATCTTGCAGTCTCCTCACAGCTGTTGCTGACATTTATGGACACATGCATCACTTCCAGTGCCATGATGCTGGTATTTTGACAGTCTCTGTGCTCCTCTCTGTGTGCTTGTTTAAACATGCTTCAAGCTGTCAGGTTTTTCTAGTGCAAGCACAGCAGAGCCCTGCATATTTCATACACTGACAAGTTGAGGGGAAAAAACACTTCACGGGGAGACTGAGCACTGGAAAGAAGATTTGGTTTGCAGTTCATCCTACAAGTCACACAAGTTTGGCTGGGCAAACAGTATCTCTGGGCCTTTGCTCCAGCTCCTTATGCTGCCTTCAGCCAGTTTTAAAGGCGAGTTAAGTCAGTAATTTCAGGTAACTGCCTTGCTTCTCAGTGGTATAAAGCAAGAGATGCAGGTTGATGGCGTGCATGTGAAATATATCTTCAGGATCTAATCTGGTCACATACCCACACCAAATGGATAAATCTGCTGTTTGCACACCTTACTACAAGCTATTGAAGCAGATGCATGATCCTTGGAGAGGTCAGGCAGGTTGATCTCCATGCAGGAAGAAAAAAATGGAATTGTTCTTGAATTCCTTCAGTTTCTTTTGAATTGTGAGCAGTTCTGTCACATTGCAGATACTCTGCTCCAAAATCCCCATGGTAAAGGCCACACTACAAGACTGTACGCAGAGAGAGGAAACCTGTAGTGCTGGTGATGGATTGGGCACTCTGGTAATTTACAGGCAAGTAATGGATGGTTTTCAGGGCATATTCTATGTTTAAAGGCAGCATATGAACAAGACTTTCCAAGCCTAATTTCCAAACCTAACTGATTAACAGATAGAGATCTGGTTACAGAAGCCCTTCACATGAGCACATGCCAGATTAACCAATGAAACAGCTTAATCTTTTCCTGTGTTCAGCATCCTTGGTGAGCCATGTTCAATTGGTACCCTTGGCCGTCTCCTTGTGCATTCACATTCCTCCTTAAGTGTCTGTCCTGAAGCCCTTGAAGTCACCTTGAGCTCCTTTTCTTGACAAACAGGACAGCAAGCTGTAAGACCTTTGCTGCAACAGCTTGGACATGTCAGGACAAGCTGCCGGCAGTGCTGACTGGAACAAAGTTTATATTGGTCCCACAGCACTCCACAGTATCTGCATGCTGGAGGGAGGAGGAAAATAAATAGTTAACACCCATACTGCTGTGGCTGTTCCCTTGCAGAGGGCTTGCCAAGGCACCAGGGAGCTGCCAACTCTCATTTTAAGTGGCTACTGTCTTGCAGGTTTTTAATTCCTGTTTAGCTTGATCTTCTAGAATCTAGTTCATTTTAAAACATCTTTTTTGACTTAAGACAGTTTTCCCTCTGGAAAAGAGGTGCTTTCTCTGGCTCTGAATAGACAGATTTAGAGATTCTTACTGCCAAGAGAAGAAGACATGCAGGTGGCAACTAAGCCAGTATGCAGGAATGTCACCTGCTGGGGAAGGGGATGCCATGGAACCTCCTTCCATCTACAAACAATGGCTTGTGCAAACGGTGTCATTTGCAGTCCTGGTGGAGTCCTTCCAGAACATCACAGGTTTTAACTTTAACTGAAAGCTACAGCCCAGTTTTAGCTGTACCAAGAAGGTGCATACCACAGCACCTCCCCTTGAAGCTTCTGTAGGGATGGCTGCGATGTATTCAGTGTGCGTTCTGTTTCCACACCAAGTCAGGCCCCCTCAAGATGTATAGAGTAATTGCAGAGGAGAAATGGGAGGTTATGCTTGAAAGGTTACCAACTCAGAGAAAAAACAGCACTGCTTCCTTGTAAGAAGGGCTAGAGCCAATTCCAGATACCTGTATCTGGCAACTGATAGCAAAATAAGAGATTACTTAATTTAATCAGTAATTGAAGAGCAATCCCAGCCAGAAGATCAGGCAATGTTCTTAACAACTTCAACTAGAGGCCACTGAAATTCCATTGGATATAGAATTTCTTAAGCATGAAAATAACAAATTGCTGTAGAGCATAGTGCCACTACTCTCCTAATACCTGGAAGTCTTTGTTGATATTCTGTGAGACTGCTGGAGCAGAGGACTACTGGCAGCAGGACAACTAGTTAAGACTTTGGTCACTTGGCCAACCACAGTCTGATCAGCACTGTGGCAACAAGCAGGTAACAACAGCTGTAGTGCTAGACTTAAGTCCCTGCAGGTGAAGATGGCTCATAACAGAGCTGTTCTGCAGGGAATATTTCTTTCTACTTCTCCAGTTTTAGTGAACTCTTGTTAGTGATGCCCTTTCCTCTCATTTCGGTTTTACATGTTAAAGCCACAGTGTTGACAGTCATCACAAGAAGTGACAGCACTACAAGATCAAACCAAGTATGAGGAAGAACTACACAGGCCAGTTTGGCTGTCCCTACCCTGCACCTCTGGAAATGATTGCAACAGCTTCCCAGCCTTCTGCACTTACATTATCTAGTCCTACCTGAGATGATATCTTCATTGGAACAAATGGCGTAACGATCATCAAATACAAACAGCTTCCCCCTGTAGAATCCATCTGGAAACTCTTCTAGGTACTTGTGAATTCCACCTTTTAGCTGGTAAACCTCTCTGCACACTGCCTGTTTAAAGCATATTAGCAGAAAAGCTGAAGGAGACCACAGCAGTGGTGGTGTGCCAGAGTTCCCAAAGCAAATGCTGTAAATGCCAGGGGTCAGTGAAAAGCAGCAGCCCCTCAGTGACCATCAGATGGCACCATGTGCAGCCACAGCTCTAGGCAGTGCCACCAGCGAGTACTGGGCAGCTCCTTGCTTGTTGCAAGCATGCTGGCTTGTTGGCACAAACCCAACTCTTCATTAAATGTCACAATCAAAAAAGCTGGTAACCACCTCACCTGAGGAAGGTTTGCTGCATCACAGATCAACTGCTTTTAAACCTCCATGAACTTGTTACTCAGTTTTTATTTAGTTAACAGTAGAAGCAGAATTTCACAAGGTTCACATTGATGCAGCGGAAAAAAGAACCCCAAGGTTTAAATCTCTGGAGAACCTTTGTGTTCTGTTCCCTTGATCCTTGGGAGAAGGATCCAGGAGAAGAGTGGGATGGAAATTTTAGAGCACAGTTAGAATAATGCACTGTGCTGGATTTAGTCCTGCAGCACTGGGAAAAGCTGACTAATTTTCACCACTCTGAGATGCTCAAGCTGTGCAGTAATGACCACAGAGCATAACCTAGACAGTCTGTGGAAACACTGCAGAGTATTTTCAGGCCCTCCTAAAACAGTCCTACAAGTACCACTCCTCAGGAAATGGGTTATGTAATTATTTTCTCTGCTGTGACACTAGTCCACGCAGGTCACACTGAGCCACACTGAACTAGCCAGGTCCTTGACAGACAGCATGAGACAAGCACATGTCAGAGGCATTTATCTCCCCACCTGCGCATGCCACAGTTAGTGCACAGTAAGAATTCACCAGCAAGAGAAAAGACAGGTGCCCTTAAAGCAGCCTCAACTCCCCAACACCTGTGCCCTCGGAATGACATCTCACCTTGCTCCTGAGGTAAGCAGAGCCTCTTTCACAACGAATGCCTCCAGTGCAGTACATCAGGACACGCTTGTCTTTAAAAAGCTCCAGGTTTTCATCTACGTAGCTTGGAAAATAGCTGAACTTACGGATATCTGGAGCCAGACAGCCCTGGAAATGTCCCTGCAATTACAACAGATGGCCATGCAATTGGTTACAAGCCCTGTCACTGGTAAGGTCTGTGCCTCAAACTAGAGGAAGTAACAAACCTTTGGGCTGGAATATTCAGCTCACTGCAGCTGTTTTAGGCAGCTCCTCAGCTGCATTTATACATCAAAACATACGTCAAAAATCTGTAGGAGGATTCTGGACACAGCAAGTCTCCTCATTGAAACAAAGAGGAGAGAGCTAAGCAAACTGTCAGAGAGAGGACAAACCACAACAGTGTGTGAGGGGTGCTGGTTGTGACAGCAGGATGCCCCCTTCTTTTTGACAGAAGGTTCAAGACAAAGAATGCTGAAAAACATCCCTACAAATTATGCTACTTCAAACACTCATGCTCACGTTGTATGGATCATTTTGTTTTCTTCCTGCCCCACACTGTCTAAGCACTTGGCCAGGCAGGCTCCATCCTGAGTTGCTGAGGTTCACTACTGTTTGTGTCTAATATTCATTACTAAACTGCACTCTGTACACATTACAGTCAATCTGGAGTATGTAATGTCTTCTAACAGCAAGGTTACACCCTCACAATCGTAAATACTTCACCCTAGCACCTGTAAAGAAGCAGGCAAGCAGCACTTACTATTTTACTTTCATAGAAGTTCCTACAGTCCAGCAAGATGGTATCACTTTGTCCTTGAGTGGCTTGAGACAAATACTGTTCTACTTCTCTATGAAATTCCTGAGGGGATAAATGGATTCCTTTAACAAAACAAAACAAAACAAAAAAAAGGGAGGGGGGAAGAGAAGTGAGAAGTAGAACTATGAAACAATGTCAGATATGAGATCACTGATCCAGATTCTCCTCAGATTTCCAAACAAAACTCTTCTGTGATTGTTCACAGACTTTTCATCCCAACTCAATCAGCCAAATTTATCCATGTTTGGCTTCCTATTGGCAAATGAAAGAAAACATAACACTCTTCCATACAACAGAGGATGCAGCAGACCGGTACCTATCTCCATAATCTTTTGTTGCATCCCCCTGGCTACTCTTACTGCTGAAGGAGAGGGAGTGATGTTCCACTTCTCTTTGGTCATTTGTCATTGTATTTGGAGGTGCAGAAACACAACTTTTTAAATTAAACTCTTCTTGATAACAATAGAAAATTTCCATAAACATTACTTTCAGTAACCCATAAAGTATTACTTTCAGTACAACTTCAATTTACATAACGTTTTTCAACTTTCAGGGCTTAGGACTCTTAATCTATGGAAAAACTAAAAAGCTCCACCAGCAAAATCCTTTACCTTATTAAAAAATACTCTTATACAAGCAACCTGCCAGAGTAATAGGAACCATCTCCATAAAATGCTGCAAAATAGGAGGAAAAAGGGGGAAAAAAGGAAAGAAATAGCCAAACATACATCCCACAAACTACAAAAAAATGAGAATAAAAAATAATCCTCTTCCAAATCCACAAGAAGATGCTGTAGAAGTTTGACAACAACAAAACCTCTTGTTGGAAAAAAAAAAAAAAAGAAGCCCCAAACTGCTCTGTTAATTGCTATTTCCTGTGCTCCTGCTTACCACCTATGTAAGCATCCTTACAGCAAATCCACAGGCAGGAACACCTTATCAGTTGTAATCCATACTAAGCAGCTACAGTTAGCACAAAACAAATGCAGTCAGATGGAGTTCATGCAGAACTTGGATCTGCTTAGTGCAAAAGACAGGAGCATGGCTGCTGGCTCCAAAACAAGGGAAGCCAGGTCAGCAGTCCCTACCCCACAACAAGGTAACTGCTTCATGTCATCTCAACTCTCCCATAAAACCTGAAGTTAATTCTGAAGTTTTCTGAGGCAGTTATACACTTGGCCAGCCAAAATCTGGGCCAGCAAATTATCTGCACCAGTAGCTTTTGACTACCAGCAAGATATCATTTTCTCCTGTGTCCTGGCCACTGTGCAAAGGGAAGTGTTTTTGATGAAGGTATTTTACTCTTCACTCACCTCTCACTTGGGTGAGAGGCTTTATTTTTCATTACATGAACTTACCAGTTTCCTTATAAGATACTATCTTTGGATCAATGCCCATAGGTACAATTTCTTTGAATACTCCAACTCGAAGGTCTGGGAAACAGTGAGCTCCTCCTGCACTGCTCTAGGAAATCAAACACAAAAATAATTTACCAAAATTTGCCTGATGTCAAAATTAAAATTACCCACTTGCTTTAATTCTACAGCTTATTAGAATATGAAAATATCTTTGTGGCTGAGGGAAAAAAAGTCTTCCCTGCTGAAATCCATGCTCTAAATCTTGAAATTTAGGTAGTGGACCCCTAACACGACCTGGAAGACAAGTGTCTTAGGCCCAATGACTACTCTGCAAGTGAGACAGACTGCATTTGGTCGGAGGTGCAGGGTTGTAGACAAAATCCTAGTCAGAAACATGTTACTAGCACTTATCATAATAAAGCTGAGGCCCCCTGACAGGAGTATTAAATAGCATCCTCCAATAAAGGATCATGCTGCCACATCCAGGCCCTGCAGTTCTCTTCATCCCTCTGGCACCAGACACAAGCACAGCTGTGCCTCCAGTCATGAAGTGTGTGATGGGAACTGCAGTGTTCATGTGTGCAAAGGAGACATATGGGAGGCCAGCCAGACACAATATTTGTTAACAGTGGAGGCTGGCACCTCCCCTAAACTCAAGCATGGGATTTCCCCTTCAGAAGTCCTAGTAAGCCCTTTTTTGGTAGGCACCCCCACTGCAGGCTACAGAGAGTGAGAATTTCTGCAGGGCTGAACCTCAAACACAACTTAGGCACCATCAAGTATATAAACACTCCAAGAAAAGTGCAGTGCTCTGCAGCTCTGCTCCAAATATTTTGGAAGTCAGTCTGCAGGAACTGTAGTGGCCACTGGGTATGTTCACAGCCCCAAGCACAGTTCTCACTCCTCTATCCCATGTCTTCATAGCACAGCAACCTGAAAGCCTCACTCGCTTGGGTATACAACACTCAGGGAGAACTGTCAGGCTGCAAACACCATAGTCCACTAATGGATGAACACTGATGCCTAGAGAGATCATGCAAGGTTGAAGGTTTTGACAAGGTCAGGGTAAAATTCCATCCCTGTTCTGTTTCTGCATCTACATATGACTGTAACTAACACAACTCCTCCTGACATTCAGCCAAGCATAACAGACACTTATAAAGCTAAGACTGAATCATCACTGCAGCTCAGCGTGGAATTTGAGTTTCGCAAGTTTCACGAACTCCTTTGATCTAGTTGCTTATGAAAAAATAATAGCACTCCCTGCAAATAAAACTGTAGAGAAGAGCAGCTTTGCATCCTTGCAGAGAAACCAGAACCTACAGTGGTTGGCAGCCAAAGCCCACCAGAATGCCATACAGTGCACCAGCCACTGCTGCCCTCACCATGTGAGGAGAGCAATCAATAAGTATGCTCCAGCTGTGCACTAAGTGGAGTAGGAAGAAACCTCTTGACAGTCCCTGTGTGTTTTCTCTAGAAGATACCCAACCCATGGAACTGACAGTGCACCTATATGGACACCAGAGCCTGCACGAACCTAAAGCAGTAGTACTGCTCTCAGTCAAGGATCTCAAATCAGGGTGAAGAGGACAGAGTGCAAACATTTTGCTGGGCTAAGTGTATATTGTGATGCCTGCTCAGTCTGGAGTAAATGCTTTGTGCAGAATGGTGGGGTTAAGTAAACTGCCTCACTCACCTCTACTGGGGGGCTTTGTGGCTGCACCCATAGCTGCCACAGCTTGTAGCAGCTGCTATCACTGCCCATGGAAACTCCTAATTCTGGTAAAAACCAGCCAAGATTTTTGGTATGGTTGAGATCCACTGACTTATCTAAGTGGTGGGGGAGGAGAACTGCTACAGCAGAAGTAATACTGTCAAGAAGGAAAGTACTTATTTCTTGAAAATGAAATTACCCACATAAACAAAGTCTATGTAAAAACTGTGTTTTCATACCTTGAAATCCTCTTGACACAAAATGTTTTTGAACAGAGGCTGGGAAAGCATAACTTTAATGTAGAGACCGGTAGCTACTTTGCTTCCACCAACTGTTCCATTAATCCCTTCAGAAGCAACTCGTACCTAGGAGGCAAGAGGAGAATCTGGGGCTGAGCCTGAGTCTTAGCAAAACAGACCACAGTGAAATCAGCAAAATATGACTGGGTGACAAAGGGCAGGCACAGGAGTAAATTCAGAAAAGAGACTACTGAATAATGAAGGAAAATATGGTTAGACTGAAGTTGAATATAAAGACAATAAACAGAAAAAAAAAATCCCTCAACAATCCAGTAATCACTTCTGAGCCATTTTAAAAGAATCATATCAGGACAGTCAGAAGAGTCCATTCAATAAACAGAGAAATGCTGTATAAACAGCAAAATTGCTGTCTGCAAATCCTGCAGTTAGCATTAGAATTCTCACTGGAAGTTGCCTCAGAAAGAACAATAGGCTTGTTCCCCATGACTCACACAGCCAAAAAAGAAAATGTGAATATGCATAACATCGTTTCTAATATTAAATTTTGGGATGAGTCATTTTATCTCCAGCACTGACAAGTGAACAAAAGCACCTGAAGTGGAGGTGGGGGGAAGGGGGAAAGATTGAATATAAGAAGCAAGGAAAAAAACAACTGATTGGAAAGGTAAATGCTGTACCTGTCTTGGAGATGAGATTAAAAAAACAGAAAGACACTGAAGCAAAATACAAACTACCAGGCAAGACAGCTGAGCAGAAAAAGGAGTGAATCCATGATGACATTTCACCCCCAGCCCTGTGTTGATGTACCACTGGCAGAGAGCAAGAAGCTACTTAGGAAGACAAGTCACATATAAAAGGAGCCTCCTGCTCCACACTGCCCTCCTTCTCCCCACAGATAGCCTAGGAACATCAGCTTTGTGAGGCGAAAATTCACTTTCTCCCACAGCCTCCAGAGGCCAGCTACACAAACAATGCACATCCAGGAACGAAGAGAACAGACTGTGCAGGAATCAGAACTGCTACATTATGGTGCAGTCAAGGTGTTGGCTGCTCTCACCTAATTCCCTGACAGTATGGTTTACAGCTTGGTGTAGCCACTCTGACTGGAAACCCACTGTGCACTGAGGAGGGAGGATACAGGTGACCAGTGAGTGGAGCAGACCCAGTCCCATGCTATCCCTCCAGCTTGGCCCTCAGGCTGCACTGTGCTGCATGTGCCCTTTAGCCACAGGATACACCCAGCCTGCTAATGCTAACTGAGACACCTGCATGCAGCTCCCTGCTGACACCAGTGATTAAGCCACCTTCATCTCCTGGTCTTTATCTCAAAGTGCATCATGAATTTCTCATGTGAATATCCTTTCCGACTGATGGCAGGAGCGATAAAAAGACCAATTTTCCCGTTTCCATGTGTAACAGTGATGGAAACGGCATAACCCCTGCAAGGACAGGGTCTGCATAGTGTGTTGTCTGTGAGGCTCACTCAATGCCACACAACCCAGGGTTCCCTGCACAAGATTATCTGTGGGTGTTTTTCTTTGTTGTGGTAACTCTTAAAACAGAATTCTAAAAGATACCTTGCCGAGTCTGAGTGCCTCTCTTAATGGGATTATAAAAGACTAGCACTTCTGGTGCAAAACACACCTGGCTCTCCACTTACCCCATCGGCCTGCACTAAATAAAGATGTGGCATTTTTTCCTTAAGAACAGAACCATTGCTTGAAACCTTACCTTGCCAGTGAGATGTAGATGCTGACACAAAGCCTTTTGCCAAGCACAGAGTTTCTCTGGATCCCCCACCTCACAGTAACAGTAATAGAGTAGTACTTCTCCCACCTGGCTGCCCACAACATGGCAAAGGTAAGCAAACAGAAACAGAATGTCAAGAAAGAACAAAATTGTACTATTAGCAGTAACCATTGAAAAAGCAGACAATTTTTTTCTGGCAGATATGTAGAGAAAAAAAAAACCCTCAAACAAACTTTGGAGGTATTAGCACTGCTGGGTTTATTTCAAACAGAAGGAATGTTAACTAAAAAAAGCTCCCACATTTGTAATTCTCGGGACTGGTTACAAGATGAACTCTGTACTCTGACTGCCAGTGGCTTACCATATGCTCTCCCCACACACAGAACACAATTGCTGACTTCTGTGCACAAAAGCATGCCATTAAATGACACCACTTTGCCAAAATGGCACCTGAAAACTCAAGTATTTGAGCTATCTAAACTTAAAAAGCCAAAATTTTTTGTGAGATTGCATGCTTCCACATTCTTTGCGGCACAAGCTGAACTCTGTCAGTCAGAAACATTTTTGTCAACCTTCTCTGTAACTAAATGGGCCCCCTAGAAACCTGAACGGGCAGCAGAAAGGGAGCCGTGCAGAGTATATCCTCCTGTTCTGCTCTTTTCTGTTGTGGTGCTTCCTTACAGATCCAAGCTGTCAAGCAAAACCCATACAGGCCTGCTTCAATAGCGCAGAACGACAGAGCTCGGATAGCTCAAACCACCATTAAAAACTGTAGTGGATCTAACTCTTTATATAAAGGACACCCTAAGAATCAAAAGATCTAGAGGAACGTCGGAGAAGACTCTTCCTGTACCTTAGAAGTGTCGCTTGACTGAATCTCGTAAGAAGTACTACTGGCAGATGATCACGTAAAGCCGAATACCCCACTCCCGGACCTTCAGGGCGGCGAGGCCCTTCCTTACCTTGTCAGATCCTCATGGCTGACGTGGCTTGTGTCCGGGAGCGCCCAGGAGATCTCCGGGTTGCTGCAGGAGTGCCCGCTCGGCCGGGCCGCGCTGCCCGCCGGGGCCGGGCCGCCCGCGGGGCTGCCTCCGGCCTCTGCCGGCGCGGCACCCAGCCCCGCCTGCCGCCCGACGTCTCCGGAGTGGTGCAGGGCCACGTGCCTGTGGATGCCGGGCAGCTCCTCGAACGCCTGCCGGCAGCACCGCCACCGCACGCCCTCTCCGCCGCCGGGACACCGCGACGCGGCCGGCACCTCCTTGGCTTTGACGAAGAGGGAAAAGGCCTGGAACGCACCGCAAGCGTCCGCGTTACCGAGGTTACAGCGCTGCCCGGCCCCGGCCCGGCGCGGCCCCGCGCCCGGCCCCCACCCACCTTCCTGCGGGCGGCCGCGCGCTGCTTCCTGCCCGCCGCGGCCCCCTCGGCGCTGCCCCGCGGCGAGCCCGGCCCGGGCGGCACCGCCTCGCCCGGCACCATCTCCGCCGGGAAGCGCCCGCTCTGCTCCGCTCCGCCTCCTCCTCCCTGCCCCGGAAGGGCTCGGGCTCCGCAGGGAAGCGGGCGGGACGCGCCGTGCCCGCCCCGGAAACAGCGCGGCCGCGGGCGGGGAAGCAGCGCGCTTGCTCGGCCCGCGCGAGGTGTCTCGGCCCGGCGTCTCCCGGAGGTCCGCAGCGCTCCTCAGTGCTCCTCACCGCTCCCCCCGGCTGCTCCTCCTCACCGCTCCCCGCCATGTCGCGGCGGCGGCACAGCGACGACAGCGATGGTGAGCCCCGCGTCGCCCCCGAGGTGGCCCGGCGGGGAGGGTGGATGGGGCGGGATGGAGGAGCGGCAGGGTTTCCGCGGCGTCGGTAACGCTGTGCTCGGTGTGTTGTTGGAGCAGGGCAGCCCCACAAGAGGCGGAGGACGTCCGAGCCGTCGGAGATCGAGGAGAGGCTCGAGTCGCTCATCTGCAGGGTGGGAGAGAAGGTAGGCGGGCTGGCGGCTCGGGAGAGTTAAAGCCTTGTTTCCCTTCGGGGCTCCCCTTCCCGTGCGTGGTGTGGGAGCACTTCCTCTGTGGTAGCGACCCTCAAAAGAAAGTATTTATTTTATGAGATGGATGGAAAGTTGCCGGTTTTTGCGAAGCCACGTGCTGTGGCGGGCGAGTGCCTAAATGGTAGCGTGGTGTTTCCCTGTCAGCGATAAAGGGCCGGAGAGTCGTTGCCGTTGTACCTAAAGATGGTGTGTCTGCTTCTGCGAAGGGTGTGAAAGAATTAACTGGCCTGCTGCGGCACAGGTTTCCAGCCCCCGACGATGGGGCTGATGGAGGAGGGGGTGGCAGAACAAAAGATGACTGTGCTCTGAAAAACAAGGTGTTTTGCTTTGTGCGGTGTTGTTAATCAATGCTCGGCCGCGCTAGCGGGATGCTCCTGAGACGATTTCGGATATTGCATCCCTGGGGAGCGCTGAAGTTCCTAGCAGGGGGAGCTTGGCGGTCGGATGCAGCTCTCCTGAGCAGTAGCTGCTCCTCTCAGGCAAGCGAGGACAGATCTTTGCTGCTAATGGAACGGGATTGTTGCCCTGAAAAATGAGGAGACATGAAAGGATGCTCTTGTCCAACTTCATTGTCTTGTGACTGAGTGTCAGACTAGTTCGTTCTGCCTGGTTGATGATGAAACGGTTTTTTTATTTTCATTTTAGAGTAATTCATCTTTGGAGAGCAACCTGGAGGGCCTAGCTGGTGTTTTGGAAGCTGATCTGCCAAATTACAAAAGCAAGATACTAAGAATACTGTGTACTGTGTACGTATTGAGGAGGTCTGGGAATACGGGATGTGCTTTCTTTGTGCATAAGTTCAGTGTTTGAGGTAGCTTAAAGGCCATGAGTAGCTTTAGTTCCTGATTCCAAAGTTACTGGCTGCTAACAGTTAGTTATCTGTGATGTTTTCTCACTACTTTCTTTTCCCTGGCAGTGATGTGCTCATGTCTTTGTAAGCCCATTTGCTAGAGGAGAGGAGCTGGGAACGTGAGGAGGAGAAACCAGGCTCTGGTGGCTGCCAGCTCTCCTTCCTCTCCCTCACAAAGTGCAAATGGCCGGAACAGGTGCTATTGTCAGGGTCATCGAGTGGTATTGAGGGAGGGGTTTTGCAGGGTCGTTTGCAGGTGGTAAGCCCGAAGGAAGGGTGTGGTGCAGACTTTATAGTCTATGCTAAGGTTTTGCAGATGCTTTAAGTCTATTTTGTAGCAATGTTTTTAATGAAAGGTAAGTAGTGTGCTTCCTTCCCCTGTAGCAGAAAGACACTTCTGAAAATACAGTTGGGTTCACACAAAAACGGTAGAGTTAAAAATTACTTTTTTACAGTAGGACCTGGCCTTCCCTGTGATGTGTAATAACATTACTTCTAAACTGTAAACTTAAAACAACTTCTTGCATTCTTGCAATAAATTCTGCCACTGATATTATTTGTCCAACCCTCTGGTATACTCCGCAGTTAGATATAAATAAAAAGCAAATATTTTAGGTGTGCTAGAAACTGTTAGCTGCCTTTCTGAATATCTGTGATTAAAACAAAAAAAAAAAAAATCTGTAGATATTAACTGTGGGATAAAACTGTGAGATCACATTTAGCTGTCTTTTCTCATTTCCTCATGAGGCAAGTTTAACTTACAACAAGCAGATTCTAAGATGCTATGCAGTAGCCAGTTGGCACACGATGAATAAACAACTAACACAGTATTTCTTTTTCTGTGTCAGTGCACGTCTGCTACCAGAAAAGCTTACTGTTTACACAACATTGGTGGGGTTGCTGAATGCCAGGAACTACAATTTTGGAGGGGAATTTGTAGAAGCCATGATTCGTCAGCTTAAAGAATGTCTGAAAGTAAACATGTATAATGAAGCTGTGCATTTAGTAAGTGGAGTTTTGTTTGTCTATTTGTTTCACATCCTTCTGATTTCCTCCTTTCACCTTTTTGTTACAGAAGAGCTGGATCTTGTGATGTGTGTTACACTGTTTTTTGCCATCAATGTGCAGTGCACTGTAAATATTCCAGGAGGAAATGTGTGTTATGTGAGAAGTATTTTCTTCAGGGGCGAGGAGTCATATTACATTTACAAGAATTTTCTTCCAACTGTATCTTTTTTGCAGTGAAAAACTAAATTTGCATTAGACAGATATGCATCTTGCTGCTTGCTCTTCAGTCAAATGTAAAAAATAAAAGAAAGTCAATGCACTTTCCTTATATTCAGAGGTACATGATGATCTTGTGGCTCCCGTTGAAAAAAAAATTGAAAGAAAATGAACACTGTAGTTCTTAAAAACTGTTTTTGATGGCTGGTTTCGTTCTCCTGATGAAGGGTGAAGATCAAGCAGTCAGTTTTAAGTGCTGCCTGTCTTTGAAACCATTTGTTCCATTCTTGCTGCTTATAGATTTTGTCTGCTGAAAGGTATTAGAACTTCAACAGTGTCTGATTTAGGAGTCCACTGCCAAGTTCCCCACCTTCTTCTGAAACCCACTGGTGAAAATTAAGATTCTAGTCAAGAGACTGATGTTCAGTCAACATTAGTATTTTGCTAATAAGATCTAATTGCTAGAATTTCTGTTATTTTAGTAATCTGATACTGTATAGAACAGATGAAAGTACAAGGGTTTTCTTCTGTAGTATCAGTTTGCATGTTTCCCACCATTGCTTAATTAGGAATATTGTCCTGATGATGTTATTGCAGTGGGAGGGATCAAGGACATTATAATGAATAGTATATTAGGCAACATGTATGATGCTTGTCATCAAAGGTGAGTCTGTATAGTGTACAGTATTTCAGACTTTGTGGTGCTGAGTGAGTATTGTACTTTTATTGGTGGTTGTCTTAATCATTTCAGTAATGTTTATTTGTTCTTATGCAGCCAGTATAAAGGGATTCATACGGAACATTTTTTTTTTTCTCTTTTAGGTACGTTTTCTGTCTGATCTTGTGAATTGTCATGTAATAGCTGCGCCTTCAATGGTAGCTATGTTTGAGAACTTTGTGAGTGTGACACAGGAGGAGGATGTACCCCAAGTAAGAAAAGATCTGTAGGCTCCCTGGGCCTGTTTCACAATTTGTCTCTACTGTTTGTTGTGTCCTTATGCTTAGAAGAGGGAGGTTTAAGGAGAGGAACCTAAATGGGTTGACACACAGTTTCCTGAGCATAAGTAAAAGGGAGTCTTGGCAGTTGGGAAATAAGGCATACAGTAAGAAGGTATAGTCCTTTACACTGAAGTGGCCAAATTGAATTTATTTTACCTTACTCTGACAATTGCAGAGTGCCTAGCTTTTCTGCTATGCTGACAGTATCCAGGAGAACGTTGAAAGTGATGACATTTATCCCATTTTTTAACTCTGCCTAACACAGTTCAAGTGAAAAATTCCACTTTTCAAGCATTAATTTTTTTTTCTCATGCCTTGCCTATCCAATCTGCAATTGCTGATGTTTACATTCCCCCAAAACAACTTGCCTATGTTTTAAATTAAAATATGTGTGTGTGTACAAATCTGCTGGAGCTAAATTGAATGCTCAGGTTTTGGTATATTACCTTCCTATAGGTGCGATGTGACTGGTATATGTTTGCATTTCTCTCATCTTTGCCTTGGGTTGGAAAGGAGTTATATGAGAAAAAGGATGCTGAGATGGACCGCCTCTTGTCTCAGACAGAAAGTTACCTGAAGTAAGTTGTAACTGGTTAGAAACACTCTTTGGTATCTATTTAAGTGTGAAGTAATAGTGTTGATTATTGCTCACTTTAAAGTATTCTAAAGCTTTAGGTGGGAACCATTTTGTGAGAGGAACAAAGTCCTAAAATTGCAGTAGGTGGAGGCATTTTTGAATTTGAGAAGTTTTATGGTCCTGTGTAGTTCCAGGGTATATTTAAGGTCTTGTTCTGCTCATGCTGGAATTCTAAGTGTGCTGTTAATATTATAGATTGTTGCATTAGTGCTGTGCAGTGTTGCTGCTTTCTGTCTAGGTGCTTCAAGCTAATGTTGTCAAGATACTATAACAGAGATATTTTAAGTAATCACAAACCTGGTTTTATCTGCTGTAGACTTCATCAGCTGAAGAGAACAAATAGTAGTACACTCAAAATAAATTCAAATCTGCTGCCCTAAATGAGTCTATTAAAGATCAGGTTTTCTCTCCTGTTTAAACAGACGCCGCCAGAAGATTCATGTACCCATGCTGCAAGTGTGGACTGCTGACAAACCACATCCACAGGAGGAGGTAATTGAACTTCACACTGTGTTCCTTCAGAAAGCTGGAAAAATATTTTTTTACTAAGGTGTTCTTTTATTGTGAAATTAGAAGGCATCTCTAAGACTATGAATGCTTTGATTTGGCTGCTGTTTGCCATTGATTCTTACAAGTTCTGTGTGGGGAATTCTTTTCCAAGTATTGGGCCAAAATAAGTAAGAGCTTGAGTTGAGTAAGAAGGAGGGGATTCTGTTGTTTGCTGCAAGCCCCTGAGGAAATGTTATGAAGTAAATTTTATGTTTGGTTTTGAACTTCAGGTTACAGTGCTTCGTGTAAAAAGTACTTTTTGTGTGAAACAGATGTATGTAATTCCTTACTTACTTTAAATGTTTTCCCTCTGCAAGAAAGAAGCCTTTGTAGTGGCTTTGTTTTTTCTCAACTTTAGGAAAATGCTAAACAAATACAAAGGAACTGTATGCAGAAATTGCTGTGCTGTTTTTCTTTGCAATTAAGCCAAAAATACTGGAGATGAGAGATGGCATCTGGCTAGCTTAGGGTGGGATTTGGCTTTTTGGATATTCTAGAGGTTTTCTCTTTCCCTTAACTTTCAGGACAAATGTTGAAAAGTGTGATCTAAATTGATTTTCTGGGATATTTTGTAACTTGGTCCTATTAGATTGTGTTCACTGTCCCAATTAAGTCACAGTCTTAGAAATTATCTTGTTAAACATAGTTTGGCCTTTCTGATTGTGATCGGTTTGTCTACATGAGCTTTTTGGCTGCCCTGTATCTAAATTGTTTTATTTAGTTCAGTAGAGGAGAGATTAGCTGACTGTTTGAGACCAACAGTTCTTGCAGAAATGACTGTTCACATCAGGTGGTAGTTGTTACTAGTTTTGTAGTGTCTTAATTTTAGTAAATCCAAAGACTTTCCATGTAAGAATGTTTCTTGCAAATGTTAAAACTTGCATTCAGTAAGGCCACAGGCCTCCAGACTTCTTGGAATAATTAAATACAGCAAGACTACTGCCAGTTGGACAGCTATCAATACCATCTCTGTGAGCATGCTGGGATACTACGACTCTTTTAATGCTACCGAAGAGTAGTGACTGTTTGCTGCTGTAGTTTCACTGGGACTCCTAAGGTGCCTGTTGGTGTTCAAAAAACTGCCAGCAGTTAAATTTTACTGACACAAAACTGTGTGGACTTAGGAGTAGTTCTGGAATTTAGAGTTCTTAAATTACTTGTTGGTTTACTGAAACAGCAGTATAAGAAACTTTGTTTTTTTCTGAATGTAGTATGGAATGTATACATTTCAGACAGTTCAGGAAACTGCCCTTTTTGTTCAGAGATTCAGCAGGTCTAATGTTTCTCACCTTTTCTTTCAGTATTTAGACTGCCTTTGGTCTCAGATTCAGAAATTGAAAAAAGACCGTTGGCAAGAGCGGCACATCCTGAGGCCCTACTTGGCTTTTGACAGTGTTCTCTGCGAGGCACTGCAACACAATCTGCCTCCCTTCACACCACCACCTCACACTGAGGATTCTGTATACCCGATGCCAAGGGTTATTTTTAGGATGTTTGACTACACAGATGACCCTGAGGTACGTGATTGCTGTTGGGAACGGTGAGTGGACTTCACAGTTAGGTACCTGGGGTGAAAATGTGATGTCCTCTCTCCCAGGACAGTGAGTGGTTGGAAGGCTAGCAGCAGTTTTGCTTTGGTACTTCTGCAGAAATGGACTAAGTGACCAAGTTACTGTAAAAAGCAAGTTAGAGAGGAACAGAATTTAGGGAGTAAAATGTGATGCTGTCATTTAGAGGACAGTGTAGACTGAATTTTCTAATGTCTCTAGTAAAACTACATTCAGAGAGTTAGACTTTGCTTCCAAGAGGTTGGTGACTCGAGTCTTTTTCTAAACTAGGTATTCATTGCAATGTTTGTCATCTGTTAAAATGTGTTGATGCCTATTGTGAAACAGAGGAATGCAGGAAAAGTATATATACGGCTTTCTCCAAATGCTTTTATACTTCCATTTGCATGAGTCTGCTGCCTTTTACCTTCACTTACTGGCCTCTGGTTTTTGCAGTGAAGACCACAAGTGTGTATTCTTTCCACTCTTGCTTTATTATAGTCTAGCTCAGCTGGGATTTTTTTTTCCGGGCTGCATGGTGGTAGCCTGCCCAGTGACTCCACAAAGCAAAGGAAGAAGCAGATGCTGTACAAACTTAGAATCTTATTCTCTAATTTTGTCCTTATCTCTTGTAATGGGTCCTAGTATTAATTTTGTTTTAAACATGAGCGACTCTGAGGTTTGTCTGGAAGTGTGTCATACCAGCTTTTCAGTCCTGAAAGATACAGAGCAGTTGAGACCTCATGGTGTTGATGTGGAAGTTGAACTACTTTTTTCTACCTGTAAATGTATCTAAGATAGCTTCCTGCCTGTGGTACCATTGCATTAGCAGTGATCTTCATGAGTCTTCACTCTTTCTTACCAGGGTCCTGTCATGCCTGGCAGCCACTCCGTTGAGAGATTTGTAATAGAGGAGAACCTCCACTGCATCATCAAATCCCACTGGAAAGAGAGAAAGACTTGGTAGGAGGAGCTTAGTACTGGGGGGTTGTGGCACTTCTTAAATGCTGCCGTGGCTTTGGTGCCAGCCAGGGATATGTCCTGCACTGGTTAGGCAAGAGCTCGAGATGAAAACGTGTCCTGAAGCTGGTGGTGAAAGTTTATTTACTACATTTATCTGTGCTGAAACTGTTGCCTGGAATACTGTGTATCCATAACATCCAGATAACAGAGTCTGTGTAATGCAGAGGGCAGTGGTTTCTTTGGAAGGGAATCCCTTGATAATGTGGAATATGCTGCAAAAAATATGCAGACACGCCTTATTCCTCATGGGACCTCTGTGGAAAATGTGGCTGTGTTGTGCTTCCTGGAATGCTGATTAGCTGGGGCAGTGAGCATAAGAGCTGGTTCGTCTGCAGCTGACTGAGCATTGGTGTTTATGGACACCTCCTTGTTGTGCTTCCTGTGGGAATTACATGCCAGAGATAATTGAGTTCACTCTGGGGAGTCACTACAGGGATGGATTTTGTAAGTTTCAATTCAGCTGTGCCAGGAGGCAGTCAGGGCACTTCTCTTCATTTCTGCCGGAACACTTTTTGATGTGGGTAATTGATAACCAAGATGGTTTGCCACAGCTGTCACAGTTCTGTATGAAAACTAGCAAATCCTTTATAGTATGTATGGACTGGGCAGAAATAATGGGTTTTGTGACGGCGTGTGATAAAGTTTTGTGGTTGCAGCTGTTTGATCCAGCAGAAACTAGAAATTGTGTTGTTGCCGTTACTGGGGTAGTCTTCATTAATTCTCAGAGGAAAGTAAAAGACAAGGAGAGATACAAGGTGTGCCAGAGAGGTAGTGGTTTGCTTTGCACAGATGATAGGTGATAATGACCTTATTAAAAGATTAGGCATTTGAAACATGAGAGTTTCTTACATAAGCCATTAGCTTAATTGTGCTTTCAAGTAATTCCAAACATTTAATTGTTTGGGGTATTTTTTTCCCCTTTTTCATGTGCACGTGCCACAATTACAGATGACCGTGACTTCCCATGCTAAACCACTGGGTGTAGTAAGGATAGTGTTCAAGAGATGTTGCTGCTGCACAGAGAGTACATTGTTACAGGTTAGAATTTAGGCAGTGCTAGGGAGTCCTTGTGCTCTGTGGGTTGAATAACAGATTCTGGAAGTAGTATTGATTTGTTTGGTGTTATTTTTATGGGAACTCTTGCCCAGAATTAAGCATTTTCTGTAATCCTCTTACTTGATTTTTATATCACATTTGCTGTGTTATGTTTGAATTAAATGTGTCTGTGGTTTTGCAGTGCTGCACAGCTGTTGAGCTATCCAGGAAATAACAAGATCCCTTTGAACTACCATATTGTAGAGGTATGGATCTTATAGGTCACCTCTTTGGAGCTCCGTTATTTCATGAGTAACACATCCCTGTTAGTTCCATTAAATTACAGTTTGGTTTGGGAATCAACCAGAATTTTGTTAAATTCAGCCAGTAGCTTTTAAATGAGCAGGTTATGTACAGTCTAATGATAGTCTTGTGTTTTTGTTGTCATTTTAACTTGGTGCATTCAATTTTAAACTAAAATACAAGAGGAAATGTACACAAAATGAAATTCAAGAAACTCCATTTAAACATAAGAAAAAATCTGTTTTTAATGCAAAGGTGATTAAGCACTGGAAGAGCTGCAAAAGTTCAAAACTTAGCTGGACACAGCCCTAAGCAAGCTGTTCTAGGTGACCCTGCATTATGCAGGGGGCTTTTGGCTTGATGATGTCCAGTTAGACTCAGCCATTCTGCATGATTTTATGTTTGGATATTCTAAATTATTTTTTCTTACTAGCCCTGAAAATAACTTGTAGTGAAGTAACAGCATGTTTCCTCTGGGACATTCTCCTTATTAGAGAATTCTAGGTAACTGTTACCTGTACCAGCAGAGTAGCATAGGTCTTCTTTTACTACCTTCATTGAAAAGTCTGTTTTCCAGTTGCAGAGCTGTGTAAAATTTCACTGGTTTTCATCAAAAATTGAGAGGAATTAACAGATTACTATAATAACTTGTTGTATAAAGGCTTTATGAGGAAGTAACTATAAGAATGAATTTCAGAGCTAATTATGACAAGAAATAATCCTATGTAGAACATTGATCTTAAAGTGGGATTGAGAATTCCTTTTGGCACCAAAATGCCAAATATTCTGATTGCTGTAAAGTTGCATGAGTTTTGGTCACCTTGTTCTTTTTTTTTTACTCTGAATTCAGAACAGTATTAAATTTATTTATTACATTGAACAATATTAAAATTAGGAATAATTTTAGGCCTTAACATTGAAGTTATTCAGTGATTTTGCCACCAGTATCTTGATGTGCTGTAAAAAGTGATGAAAAAACAAAAAGTGTAAAAATTCTGTGACTAACACTGTCAAAATTCCCTTTTATTTTCTTTTGAAATTTCACTAAGTTTCAGAATGCAACTGCTTGTCCAGTTGTTATTTCCTATCTTGAAAAATTGAGCCATTTTCTGCCTAACAGAGTTCTCCCTACCTTTTGGCCATATGTGTCTGAACAAAATGTCCAAGTTAATGCTGACACAAAAAGGTTCCCCAGCATCTGATAGTCTCTTCATGCTTTCAAGTCCTTCCTTAGAAAAACAAGTTCTAGCCAAAGTGTTTTCATGTGATGTTTTTGGAATCTATAAATAGATGTTGATTCCTTATACAAGTAAGACTTTTCTAAAAAAAAAAAATGTCTCCTTTAAGCTTTATGCAGAAATTTAAAGAGGAAACTGATCAGCCATAATGAATCAAAGTTTCCCGACACCTTTGATGTAATTTAAATTTAGTTGAGAGTGGTTTGCAAAATAAGCAAAAACACAGAGGTAGATGTTGTTGTACAGTGATGACTTTTTTTTTCTAGCATTCAGAGGTTGACATGCTGTTGGCAAACTTTAAAATAAAAACACAAATGCTGACTGCAGGGTTATTTTCATATTTCTTAGAAGGATTTTTCCAAGTGGTAGTGAGCATATGTATTTGCTGTATGAAATGCTGGTTGTAATTCTCAGTTTTAAGTTGTGACTATTTATATACAGATTGGTGTAGGAGAAAAGAGGACACAATGGAAAAGAGATAAATGTGATCTTAATGCAAATATTGTTTTCATACTAAGTGCTTAGGCTGCATTATTTACTACTCAACAAGGTCATATTACTTCTACATTTTTCAGATCATATGGTATAAATGCAGTAGGTCATATTATAACTATGCCCATTTCTACAGTTACATGCTATGTTTGTTAGACATAACAGATGTGTAATGCTGGTGTTGTGTTAGTATGAAATAATAACAGCAGTTAGAACAGACTGTATTAGTACAGTGTTGTGTTACAACTACCTCTTACTGGTTCTCTCTCTTCTTCCTGGAACATGCATTTGATAGAAAAATACAGGTCTTTTGGGATAGGTAATTGTTTAAGATTGATGGCCACTGTTGTGAAGCTGAGAATTGTGCAGGCCACATTGGGCTGTGCTCTTATTCTGTGGTTTCATCTCCTATAGGTAATATTTGCGGAGTTGTTTCAACTGCCATCTCCACCACATATTGAAGTCATGTACACAACACTCCTGATTGAGCTGTGCAAACTTCAGCCTGGCTCTTTACCACAAGTTGTATCCTTCCTGTGCTCCTGAGGAGCATTTATGAAATGCAGTCTTCATTTTATTTGTTCTGTAGCTGATGGGACAGTCATAAACACTATTAATATGTTACAGTATCTGCAGTTTGCCCATAACACTTGCATTGTTTGTTGCATGATGTGAATTCTCTCCTGTAGAAGATGCCAGCAGTCTTGTTGCAATAATGGAAGAACAGGTTGTGATTAGAGGGTGGAACTCACAATATTCTTCACTTTTTCCACTGTGGATTTACTTGATTTACATGATTTTGGAGGCTCAGGGAGCTTCCAGTGCAAAATGTTGATGACATTCTATTAAAAACCTGAAAGGAAAAACATCTGACTTACCTACTTCTTTTTTATCAACCTTAATAAGAAACTTTTAAGCTTGCACAAGCCACAGAAATGCTCTACATGCGTTTGGACACAATGAATACAACATGTGTGGACAGGTAAATATGTTTTGGAGATGATGGAAGACATTCCTTGGTACCCAGTGTAGAAGAAAACAAAGAGGCTGTGGAAAGAGTAGTCAGAAAGCCTTTTTAGAGCTACCTGATGTTATTCAAAATGTTTTGTGAGCTCTGGCTTTGGGTGACCTACAGAGCAGGCGAAGGATTTACTGCTCGCCTCTCCTCCCAGGAGCTCCCCTGGAGGTCACAAGTCTACCTGTCTGTGCAGGACAGTAAGATGGGTGACAACTTTTCCCTGCTCAGAGTTGTTCATGGTTGTGTAGCACTGTTATACACTGTGCCTGCTCCCTAGTGGTTGGGGGCGTGACTTGGAAGGGAAGTTGATGTCATATGTGTCACCCAGAGGAGGAGAATGGTGGTGATTTTATCCTGTCACTGAAGTCTGCATTGAGTAGGAGAGTGGTTAATGACTCATTAAAAATGTGGAAGTTGCGTATTCACAGTAAGTTTACATTTTAATTGGTAGTTGAATACTTCATCTCTTCGTGTGAAATGTGTGACAGGCTATTTGTCCATAAAACCTTCTTTCTGACTCTCCAAATTGAGCCTTTTGTATCTGTCAACATAAATGCCTGTGATACCTTAAAGAGTTTGGGCTCGTCTTGGAAAAGTAGAACGCATTTATAAGAAAAGATCAACTGAAAGTTTTCCTGCACTTCTGACATTTAACAGAGTTTTCTTTTTCTTTTAATGAAGATTTATTAACTGGTTTTCTCACCACTTGAGCAACTTTCAGTTCCGTTGGAGCTGGGAAGACTGGTAAGTTTCTACCCTTTGGATTCAAACCTGATATTGCTAAAACCTTAACATTTCAAACACATCTGGAAAGTGTCACAGTATAGTGGCCCTGTTAGTGGCTTTCCTCTGTCTTATCAGAGACCTTTGGTAATCTGTCCATTAGCACTCAGTGGTAGATTATCTTGATAATCTCTTTAGTGTATTGTCCCTGGTGAACTTTGTGGTAAATCTCAAGTCAGTGGAAGCATTCCTTAAAGAAGGGAAGCAGAAATGATTTCTTTAATCTTTTAAATCATGAAGTGATTTCTTTAATTTGTCCTGCACGTTCTGTCAGTTACTAGCAAACTTTCCAAAATGCCTCCCTATACCTTTTCTTTACTTTTAATGGTTTGTGCTGACTCTTTGTATCCTGTATTCATTCTGTTGTTTCGCTCTCTGCCCTACCCTAAACATTTCATTATAACTTTTATGCTTGAAACCTTGTGGTCTTTTTCCCACCTGCCAAATCCTAGTACCTGAAGTTCCATCAGACTTTGCCCTGCCACCTGTTCTTACTGTGCCACATTTTGAACCTGCATCTCTAGCAGGAGCTCCCTGGAGTCCCTTAATGTCTGAGCGCGGGTTCCCTGACATTTCCATTCCAGGCACTCATGTAGCAAGGGAGATGCCCTTGAGGCCAAGTCCTCCATGGAGTAGTGTCCACAGCCTGTGACTGTACCTGCTTTCTGTAGGTAATCTGCCTGAAAATCTTTATGGGGAGGGGTTCAGCCCTTCTTCTGATAGGGTTCTGTGGCTTTACTTAAGTTTCTTGCACTGTCCCCTTGTGGAGTTAAGTGCTTGGTGGCTATCCTTGCATATGTCCATGTTGACTGACCAGGCAGCAGTCTTCGAAGAGATGATTTTAGTTTGCCTGGATGTTCCTTAGTGGCAGTGCTTCAGTGGATCTCTCACAAGGTGCCATTTTTCACAAATCTTGCAAGTAACAGTATTTCAGGCTTTTCTTTACCTGCAATGTGTTTGAAATCCACCAGAAGAGCTGAGGGAAAAACATACTATGAAATCACTCAAGGTTCCTTTTGTAAGGAAAGGGAAAGCCAGCTAACCATAGCCACAAATTATTTTTAATGTGGTAGAGGAAGGGAAGTTACTTGAAAATTTGTCACACAGAGATGAGATTCCAGAAATGCTAATTGCCAATAAGGATGTAGTGATTAACTAACCTCAATGGCTTAAAAGTGCCTACAACTCTAAGGGTCCGGCACCCCCATTGTCTTCAGACTGTGATTGTTTGGTACTATCACACTAAGCCAAAAGGAGACTAAATGCTTTTGCTAAAAGCCATTGCATTCTATTCTTTGATAGGTCAGATTGTCTTACTCAGGACCTTGAAAAACCCAAACCCAAATTTGTGAGAGAGGTTTTGGAAAAGTGCATGAGGTAAGTAAGATCTGTCCGTAGCTGAGTTCAAGGCAAAGTTTCATCTGAATACTGTCAGAGTCCTTTTAACTTGACTCTTGTCTTGGGCACATCTGTTCTGACAATTCATTTTCAGTTAAAAGATGAGTCTGCTGTTTGTATGATTTTTTATCTGGTTTACCTGCTGTAGGGCACTGCTTTAAAGAGAGGAAGTAACAGGTGATGCAGATGGTGGTGAGCTATCCATGCACACCATAGTTCCATAAAGACATACTTCACCATAGGCATAGAAAGAAATAAAATTTAGGCTATATTCTTGAAAAGTATTCAACATCCACAGAAATAGAGGGAATTGACCATTAATTGTTCTAAAAACTGAGAATCTAGTCCTGAGTCTTGTAGGTGCATCTGATGTTCATTTGCTTTAAACTAACGAACAACTGTCTAGACAAACAAAATCTCCAAACCTAACAAGACTACATAATCAGTAGTTCTGATAAGTAGTCTGGGCTTTAAATTGTTGAGATTAGGGTGGTATAGGAGAGAGAAAGAGCAAAACGTTGGAAAAGCCTATGTTATTCAGCATACTACATGAAAACACTGAGGGTTTGGGTGAATTCTATATTAGAAGTGTGGAAGTGTTGTGCTGCACGACAAATCCATTTTTTTCTGTGGCACTCTTCCATTTCACTGAAAACTCTGGTAGCAAATAAAGCCTTTGTGGGAGTGAAATGAAGCTGGAAAGTAAAATGAAGATGTCTGGTTTAATATTTTTCCTGCTTTGAGCGCTGACATCTTACTAGCTTTCTGCAGCACATCTCAGTTTTTGCATAAAACTTCTTACCAGGCAACTTTTTCACAAGTCAAATTAATTGTATGAGGATAAAACTCTAGCATGACAGAGTTAAAATAGAAAGCATCTGCTAGTAAGTTTGCTTTACTTAGCTCTTACTACCCAGCAGAAACTACCATTCTGTTGTATAGGCATCCGGAATCTTGTTTTATGGACATTAAATATAGAAAAAACATTATAAAGCAGACATTAGCTGTGGTGTTATTCTCTTTTTAATTCTACTGCTGTGGAACTTGTTATTTCCAGACTCTCCTACCATCAGCGAATAATAGACATTGTTCCTGCAAGTTTTTCTGTCCTCAGTCCTGCTAATCCAGTGTGCATTTACAAATATGGAGATGAGAGCAATAGTAAGTATTAAAATCACCAGTGGTCAAGTTGAAGAGGTATTTCAAAGCAAAGGAGCACACTAGATGGGCTGTAATATGAGTTGTCTTCATAAAAAAGAATACAGGTCAAGTAAATATGCATGATTTTCATATGGGTACATATGCTCCACATGAGCAATTAATATGTATTAAGCCTGGATCTCTCTAATAGAATTCTGTCTGCTACTTATGAAGCAAAGAAAATCCAGATACATCAAGCTACTATTGCTGATGTGGCTGTGGTGCTGTGCAGTATTATTTGCCAGAAGTCTAGAATTGGACAATTCATCTATTTCCCCTGTTTGGGCACAAGTGCTATGGAAGAGTGAGCATCTGAAGTGATAATGAGAAATTATTTTTTGAACTTTGTGAAGCACTAGAATATTTTACCAGTAAACTTGATTTAATGAGCAAACAGAAGGAACAGATACCATAAAGACTGAGGTAGGGAGGGACCTTATTATTCCTTTTATTGCTCACTGTAAATACAGTCCAAAGCATAAAAGTGTCATCATCAAAGATAGAGTGAGGAAAAACAAGGAAGTACTGTATTTTTAGAAACCTGGTGGAAACTGAAGTAGAGCTTTAGTGAGGAATGTGATTGCCTGAGCTCAGGTCTAAAGGTTCTACTCCAAGTTTTGAATTTAACAGGAAGACCAGAAAATGTGTTGATCAGTTTTATGGCATATTGAGATGGACAAGGATGTTGGAAACACCAAGTTTTATGTGTAGCTGGGAAGGGTACTTGTTTCTCTGCAAGCCAGACTGATATTAAAAGTATTCACTTACTTGCCTTTCCATATTTATGACCTCTTTGTTTTTGTTCAGGGTCTCTTCCTGGATATACTGTGGCACTCTGTTTAACAATTGCAATTAAAAACAAGGCCAGCAATGATGAAATCTTCAGCATTTTAAAAGATGTGCCTAATCCAAACCAGGATGATGATGATGGTAAGATACAAGCTGTTAGGCTTTGACAGGCTATCATTGATTCTGTGTGTGGACTGATCTGCCATGCTTTGAAGCTATGAGTGTGTTGATTCACAGACTTGTATGCTTTTCCTTCTAGTAGTTTGTTTCAATTTAGCAGTAAATACACCACTGTTAATTTTTTGTAAACATCTTACGTGCAGAGACCTGCCTGTTTTCCTAATAGAGATAACCTGGTGTGTGTGTTTCCTTGCAATTATTGACGGAATAAAAGAATTTACTATCCCCTTTGCTTTCAGTGGCAGAGGGCAGTTCTGAAATTCCATGCTTCTGCCCTAAGAGCTTCCCTGCCCTCAGTGCAGCCCCACAACAGATAAGACAGCCTGCCTGCCGGCTGGCATGTTCCACAGATGAAGACTCACAGTGGGGCTGCTCACATTCTCCTTAGCTTTGCAGCCCCAGACAGCACTGATTCCTAAAGCCTTAGTGTTTTGTGGAGTGAGGGGTGTGAGAGGGAGTTAGAAGTGATCTTAACAATGGCAAATGCTTCATTGTTTTTGTAGTGTTTGCAAGTGTTCAGCCACACAGGCAGAGAGCAACAATGATCTGGTGGATTTTTTTTTCCCTAGGATCTGCTGTCATGTTTCCTGATTCTCTTTAGGTATTACCCACTAATTAGTGCTCTCCCTTCTGCCTCTCTTCAGCTGCAGAAGAGCACTGCCACCACTCACCATAGTAGCTATATTTGCTGTACATGTATAGGACCTTTCTCCTATGTCCTAAATGGTCAGTCTCTGTATGTTAAATAATCCTTACTTCCCCCCTCCTCACCCACGCCCCCATCTTCGTGGCCTTCCAAGGCCCTCGTCTTGGTGCAGAGCAGCAGTTTCCCTTGCTGACTTTCTGTGGTGCCATCAGTGCTGTCACATGTTGGTGGGGTGGCTGTGTCTCTGGTAGAATTCCGTGTTGGTGAAGAAGCTTTCTGCACATTTTCTCCATGGCAAAATTGGAGCCTGAAACTGCACATTTTGTGGGAGTCTTTACTAGCTCCTTGTTCAGTCCTGCAGAACTCTGTTGATGGAACTCTTGTGCAATGAGCTAAAACCATAAGTTATCTCTACACTTGTACAAGTAGCTTACATGCTTTACTTGAAGTATTTATTAGTTTCAACTTCAAATAACTTGCAGGTGAAGGATTTACTTTCAACCCTCTGAAAATAGAAGTCTTTGTTCAGACTCTGCTCCATCTAGCTGCAAAGTCCTTTAGCCACTCCTTCAGCGCCCTGGCAAAGTAAGTATAATACGTGCATTATTTGGGGACTCAGAGAGCAGTTTAATTCTGACAGTTAAATGCATGATAAAAGAAGTGGAGTGAAAGCTTCAGCAGTGTTGGTACTCCACAAAGCAATATGACTAGGAGAGCTAATGATATTCCTTACTGAAGAAATGGTAGTGTAAATCCTAGATTATACATACGTGGATGGAAGTAACAGAAATATATACATTGCTGCCATGTGATGTAAATGAAGTAAATGAGGCAGGTTTGGAAAATTACTTCATTTTTGTGTTGTTTATTTGCTGATTATGGCAAAGAAAAAGGGATTCTCCATACATTTCAATGACTGGGTAGCTGCCATCGCAATATCTAGTGCTATGAATATGAATCTAGGACAATTACCTCTGTAGAAAAAAGAAGGAAAGAAAAAGAAAGCATGAAACTTCAAAA
Source organism: Phylloscopus whistleri (assembly GCA_017589585.1). NCBI lineage: Eukaryota > Metazoa > Chordata > Aves > Passeriformes > Phylloscopidae > Phylloscopus > Phylloscopus whistleri. Next base: position 1,907,309 of record JADMLD010000620.1, read on the forward strand.
CAGTCTGCTGCTAATTTCTTCTGTCTACCAAGTGGAGTAAAATCCATCCTAAAATACTTTGGAGTTCATCCCTTAAAGATATGCTGGAATGCAAAGATTTTACTGCGCCATTTTTAGCAAAATTAGAATAACATTTTTAATCCTGTGTATTTTGGAGCTGATTTTAAGTGGTTTTGGTACATGAGAGGTAGTCACATGCATCTTAATGAGTTATTTTTCTATCTGTCCCTAAAGATAGATAAAACTACTACAAAAACATGCACCTGGAAGCTCTACAGAGGCAATGTTGATAAGAAGCTGCAGGTAGTAACCTGCAGTCAGGAGTAAAAGAGGCAGGGTGAATCAAATACTTAGACCATGGTATTTTCTCTGCTGCACAGCAGCAGTGGCAGCCAAGAGATCAAGAAGAGCCTCTTATGCTTTATAGTTATATTACAATAAGCTGGGCTATGAATGCTGTGCAGCAGTCAGAGTAACTGCTAAAATAGATGCTTTTAGCAGCCTCTCCTTGGAAAAGAGGCCCTTAGGATAAGTGGCTGAAGTTGCAGAAACACGTTAAGAGGAAGGTCTAAGGCTAAAAAGGCAGCAAATTTTGGTTCAGCTGTGTATAGATAGGCACATGAAGCATTAAAGTGCCTCCTGCTTTTGAGAGCCTCAGAAATGTAGCCTAGCTTCAGGAAGTAGGTTCACCACTAAGGTGTAAGTGGAGTCCTTGCTTTTAGGAGATGTTTAGCTCAGGATGGTATTGTTTTCCAGGGAACAGCTGTCTAAGAAATGCTGCAGATAGTCACATAATTTTCTTTTGACCAATCTAAACCACTTGCCTTATATCTGCTGCTCTTTTGACCTGGTCCCAGACTATCCATTGACTACTTACTTCTGTTAAAAGGTTTCATGAAGTCTTCAAAACACTTGCTGAAAGTGATGAGGGGAAACTTCATGTTCTGAGGGTTGTGTATGAGGTTTGGAAGAATCATCCACAGGTAAGAGGCTGGAATGTCAAGGATCTTTATGAGTTTCAACTCACAGAGGTCATATGTGAATAAAAAAATGTACAGTTTTATATACTTTAAAAATAACTTGTCTATTGTTATCTAAGGAAAGTTTAGATTGTATTTAGCGTTGCTACTACTAAAATGAAGGCTAGGCATAAAATATATACCATCAGTGGTGCTGTTTCTTTCTCTGGGGTTTGCTGTGAAAGTGCAAGGATTGTCATTAAGATTCAGATTCGTACTATGCTGGTTGTTGAAGAGAGTAACTTTTGCAGAAACCATGGTTTTGTTCAGAGTCAGAAAGCAACATAAATATGTAAATTTAAATTTACAGATGTAGATCTCATATCTGAAACAGGCCAAAATCCTAGAAATGTGGAATCCTAGGGATTTTTAGGGCTTTTTTTTTTTCCCCTTCCAACTTGCTAGTGAAAGCTGTCCAGTTATTACACAGAGCTCACGCTGGAGTCACTATTGTGTGTGGGCAGGGTGAGTAGAGCTGCAGCAGTGGCTGTTCAGAACAGATCAGTCTGACAGTGCTGTGATAATGTTCATTCTTGAGCCAGAGGAAATAGCACCCTAAAAGACCTACAAAAGATGCCTCGGTTGTTTAAGCTGTTCAGTTTCTTCACAGTAATTGTGTTTTACCTCAGCTGTCATTTTTCTATGAATAGAAATCAATGAGGAGCTCATGCTGACTTTGCCTGCGTTAGTTACTTCACATATTCCTTGCTGGTTTGTTTGTGTTGCTGGAAGGTGGACTTTGTGCTGAAAAGTGGACTGTACCTCTCAGTTGCATGGGCCAGACTGTAAGAAGTGATGCCACTGATAACCAGGAGTAATCTTTGCATCTGCTACTAGATCTGTAGTCCATTCTCTAGTGGAAAAAATGAACACCTAGAAGATACTTACGCAAGCTGTTAACCTCTCTTAAAAACATAAATAAGAAGGATTTTTTAAAAATATATTTCACTTATTACCCCGTTTAGTGACCTTGAAAATATGACATTTACAGTCTGACCTACTTTCTGCTGTCATTTAACTGGATCAGAAGAAATTTTATTACTGCAATGTAATATCTGTATCAGCTTCTTCATTCCTTTGTATCGCAGCATCACCAAACTGAGATGGAGGTTTCAAAACCAGACTAAATAGTCATGTTAAATTTTTTTGAATAAATCAAGATCCCTTTAAAAAACCTCAAGTGCAAAACTTGGGAAAGACTCCTGTTGGCTGTTCTACTTAGTCATGGAACTTTTCTTCTCTTGCAATTCAGTGTTTTACTTCTGATCAAGCACTTTTTGCTTATTCCCAAGTCCTCAACTTCCTTGTCACACAGAAAGAATGGTGCCTTCACAGCAGGACACTTGTCCAGAGTCTATTTTCAGGCTGTTCACCCTACTCCTGTGTCTATGGGAACACCCTTTGATTTGGTTCAGACCAACAAAGCTTACTTACATGGCTTAAAGCACTAATGAGTGCTCTGTGCTGCAGGTAGTGATTTAACAGCAGGAGTTGGTAGTCCATGGACTTAAAAGCAAGGTGGTGCTGGTGACTTCATAAAGAGAAACTTTAACATTGAGATTAAATATTTTCTCCAAATCCTAGATGTGTGTTTTTTGGAGGATGAGGCTAAGTAGTCAGAAATCCTTCCTGGCAATTCAGAAAGACAAACAGAACACAGGATACTATCCTGGGACTTGAAAGTTGAGTGCTGAGTCCTCTGTATGATTCATTCAGTTATTTTAATTTTCCTTCCTTAAAAGGAGCTTTGTTACACATCCTCATTTGACAACGGGTGGTTGTAAGGATAAATACAGTGCAGGCTGTGGTTCTTAGATACTGTGGCGTTCAATCACATGAGTAACTAAGATAAGCCCTTTTTTCTGAACAGCTTGCATCTTCCTTAGTCAGTAACTCTTCTCTGCAGTTGCCTGCTAGATGGGTTGCAAGTCCCTCAGAGTCATGGCAGTGCCTATAGCAAGTTAGCCTTTCCACTTACTCCACGATGCTCATTTGTTCTGTCCTGAAGTTAATGGGCCCTGCAGAGAAAAGCTTACTGTCACGTTTAAAGGCTGTTGCAGTTCAAGGGTTGTAGGCTAACAGCAGCTCCTTCATTATGGTGATCTGACAGGTATATGTGCTCTGGTTGGAGTACTTTGGTGTCAAATACTAGCACTCGTGTCTCTCAAGGCCTCTGTTCCAACTCTGATTTTTATATTTTTTGCTTTTGTGTGGGAGTATGTATGCTAACAAAGAGTGATACTTTCAGAAGTAGGTATGGTTGTTAACAAAATTAGAATGCTTTATGTAATTGATACAGATCCCCTCATTTGAAATGTTTTAAGCTAGACTACCCAGTTTGCTAAAGTATTTCAAGTTACTTAGTAATACCACTGACGTAGAGTTGCATTGAATCATCTCTGGTTTTATCTGAGGCTGGAATATTTTACGCAGATTGTGTGTGTGTTGTCTTTCACAAAATACAGATGATTGCTGTGCTTGTGGACAAGATGATTCGGACACAAATTGTTGACTGTGCTGCAGTAGCAAACTGGATCTTTTCTTCAGAGCTGGCACATGATTTTACTAGGTAACAAGAACTTGGTTTGGGTTGTTATCTGTCTTTGATTTGCTATTTTAAGTTGCCGGTAAATAGTTCAATCTTTGAAAACTCAGTAGTGGAATAAGGTGCAATTAGGCTTTTGCCCTTTCTACAAAATATGTACTTAAACATTTTTCTTTCTGAGTTGGGGTATGACTGTTGGTGTGACAGTGCAGGATTGCTGCTAGCATGTCATTTTGCTAGTAGTGTCTAAGCCTGCTGACGTGGAGCTGTTCCTAGACAGAGTCTGTTGCTGTGTGTTGTATGGCTGCTGGCTGGGCACGGCCCTGGCCTTTGGGGGTGGTATGTGACTTAGGCCACCACTGATGCATTGCATACTGACATTGGGAGAACTGTTCAATCTGAGGAGTCAAGCTCAGTGTTAGTAGTCTTGCAGTGTGTACATGAAATAAAATTCTGACTCTGAAGTGTACTGCAACAAATAGGCAAGAACTGATAGTTAAGATTTCTTGCATTACAAGTATGCTTTCCTGTATGCTGAGTGTTCATTCTCTCTGGTAGATGTCTTCATAAATGATACTTAGATTTTTTTAATTCTCCCACTTACATTTTTCTGTTAAGAAACTGCATTTAGTTTCTTATTTCCGTGTAGTCTGTAATGTGGTGTTTTGAGCTTTGTGGCTTTCCTAGGTTCTATATCTGGGAGATCTTACATTCCACAATTCGTAAGATGAATAAGCACGTCCTGAAGATTCACAAAGAACTGGAGGAGACTAAAGCAAGATTGGCCAGGCAGCACAAAAGAGTGAGTACTTTGTAAATTTTAAACCAAGTAATATAAGCATGCATGCTGATATACAGACACACAATTGGTTTTGAGACAGGCTGAATACATTTGATTCTTCAGGAAGCATGTTTGCAGAGATGTGGTCAGCTGTAGCATTGAGACATCAAAAATCATATGCATGTTCTTGGTCTGCCTTTCTATGGTAGCTGTAATTTAAGAATTTAGTAGATCTTTTAAGGGAGTTCATACATATTTGGTCTGTTCAAGTTCTCTCTCACAAGTTTCTCTTGCAATACGATCATGTCTTCCACTTGCCTTCTAATCTGGATTCCAATTACCTTATTAGAGGACAGTAAGAACAGTTACAAATTATTTATAGTAAGTTCTGTTAAAGAGTGCTCTTGTGGCTTCCATGCAGAAGTGCACAGAAACAGCTATTTGCAATTGAGAAGTTGGCTGTTACTGTTCTTCTGATGGATGCTGCTGGATTCTGACACTGGCATGGCACTTCCTTCTTCCAGCTTATTTTTCTGAATATGATTGCATGATCTTGCATTATTAAATACAGCAAATTGATTAGGAAGGAGCTGCTGTTGTGTTCTGTTGTCTCAAGTGGGCCAGTAAAATGGGGTGAATGTCTGTGGCAGCTGGAAAAGATGGGGCTTGGCTGAATGCAGTACTTAGTTATGACAGAATTAAGTCAGTTTATAAATATGCTGAATTGCAGAAAGCAAGAGAGAATTTCTGTGTTTCTGTGAGATCTGTAAGTGTGTTTACCTGCATAAAACCCTTAAGTAGCTCCAAAATTTTGAATGAGGTTAGTGTCAAAATGTGGCACAGAGCCCACTGATGTTTTTTGAAGAACGTTCCTCAAGCCAGTCATTTGTCCAGAAGCTTCTGTTGTGAGATCACTAGTAACTCACTGCTTGCCAGTGTTGGTTCATCCCAGCCCCTTCACCTTGTTTCCTTCACTCACAGCAACAGCCACCCTGCTTGCCTCCTCAGTCTACATTGATGAGCAGTTAATAAATGCCTGTGATTATGGAAGACTTAGATGCAGTCATTGATCTTACTGTGAGGCAAAGAGCTTTTTTGGCATCTCTAAATATACTGGTGTTTTCTGTCCTTGCCTCTTGCTGCAGCTCTTTATTACTTAGTACTTTAAATGAGTATTGTGCCAGGAAGAAACATTTGTATGCAACAATGAGTAGTTCTGCAGGCTGTTGCTTTGCTTCATGACCATTCCTTTTAGAGGAAGTAAGCCATCAAGTTTTGATGTCCCCAGCATGAAAGGGATTCCCTTACCATGGAAGGAGTCCAAAGCTTGCATGCTTTATCTTGGTCCTTCAGTATTTTGAGTTCAGAAAACCTCTATAGATGGGAAAAAGGCAAGTTCCTATAGAGAGAATAAAATTAAATTCTCACTTGCTCTGGTAAGTAATTTTCATTTTTTACACTGATTCAGAGCTATACCTGTCTTGTGGTTGTGAACTTCGTTTCCTATGCTGTAGGTGAGTTAACACATGGCCCTGTATTTGTCCCAAATTACACATGCTTCTTTTATAGATATGTGAAGTTTTGAGCTGGTAATTTATGGATGTTTTTGCACAGAAATAACTATATGATATTAAAGCAGTGTCTTGTGTTTGAATTTACCGTAATCCATCAGATCCTGCCTTTCCTTCTATATGCCTTATAGTCTTGTTTAAGACTTAATCTCCTGAGCTTCCAAGGCTGGTACTTAGGTGTATTTTGTGGGTGGTGGTGGTGTTGTGTTGTTTTTGATGCAGTGAAGCATTCCATGTTCCCAGTTAGCAGATCAGTTCCCATGCTGACCTTTCTGGTCTTGAGAGTAGCCTTTTTGATCATGAATATAGGGAGTCCGCACTTCAAAACACTGGCTCAAGTCTTTAGCCTTCCTGTTGTGCTAACCAGCTGGATTCATTTGAGTTCTTGCACCAAGTGCAGGACAGAATTTGCACCAAGGGCATTGTTTATGGAAGCCCTGAGATTTCAGAACTCTTTATTTAATAAATTACCTGTCTTGCTGCAGTAGATGCAATTTGAAAAACTCTATGTCAGATTGTTTTAAAAAAGTTGTTCTTTACTGTGTAATGATAAAGTTAGCAGGCATATTACCTTTGTGTTTTCCTTAAATGAATCATGAAATCATAGAATGGCTTGGGTTAGAAGGGACCTCAAAGATCACCTAGTTTTAAGCCCTTGCCATGAGCAGGGACACCTTCCACTTGACCAGCTTGCGCAGAGCTCCATCCAGTCTGGCCTTGAGTAGTCCCAGAGGTGGGGCATCCTCAGCTTCTCTGGGCAACCTGTTCCAGTGTCTCACCACTCTCACAGTAAAGAATTTCTTCCCTATTTCTTATCTAAACCTACTCTCTTTCAGTTTAAGGCCATTCATCCTTGTTCTACCACTGCATGCTCTTGTAATTAGTCCCTCTTTCTTGGAGGCTCCTGTCAGGTACTGGAAGGCAGCAATTAGATCACCCCAGAGCCTGCTCTGCTCCAGGGCTGAACAAACCCCATTCTCTCAGTCTTTCCCTTGTAAGAGAGATGCTTCATCCCTCTGATCATCTTGGTGTTCCTCCTCTGGACTCACTCCAACAGGTCCATGTCCTTCCTGTGCTGGGACCCCAGGGCTGGATGCAGGTTCCAGGTGGGGTCTCAGCAGAGCAGAGCAGAGGAGCAGAATCCCCTCCCTCCCCTGCTGCCCTCGCTGCTTTGGATGCAGCCAGGACACGTTTGGCTCTCTGGGCTGGGAGTGCCCATGGCTGGGTCATGTCCAGCCTCTCACCCAGCAGCAGCCCCAAGGCCTTCCCACAGGGCTGCTCTCCATCTGGGCAGCCCCAGCCTGTGCTGATGCTGGGGGTTGTCCTGATCCAGGTGCAGCACCTTGCACTTGGCCTTGTTGATCCTCATGAGATTCCTATGGGCCCCTTCTTCAGCTTGTCCAGGTCCCTCTGGATGGCATCCTGTCCTTTAGGAATGTCAGCTGCACCACTCAGTTTGGTGTCATCTGCAAATTTGATGAGGGTGCACTTGACCCCTTTGTCATTAATCAAGATAACACTGGTCCCAATACAGATCCCTGAGTGACACCACTGTTCACTGATGTCCCACTGTATGGGACTCAGATTTGTTGACCACTACCCTCTGGATGCCACTGATTTCTTACCCATGTAACAGTTCACCTATCAAATCCATCTGTCTCCAATTTAGAGAAGGATGTTGTGGAAGTCCTGACAAATGACATCTGCTGCCTTTCCCTTGTCCACTAGTGGAGTCACTCCATCACAGAAGGCCTGCAGGTTGGTCAGGCAGGACTTGCCCTTGGTAAAGCCATGCTGGCTGTCCCAAATCACATCCCTGTCCTCCATGTGCCTTAGCACAGCTTCAGGCAGGATCTGTTCCATGATCTTCCCTGGCACAGAGGTGATGCCCACAGGTCAGTTGTTCCAGTGGTCCTCCTTTCCACCCTTTTTAAAGATGGGTACAGTGTTTTCCCTTTTCCAGTCACCTGGAACTTCACCTGACAGGCACAACTTTTCAAATGTCATGGAGAGCGGTTTGGCAATTACATCAGCTGGTTCCCTCAGGACTCTAGGATGCATCTCACTGGCTCCTGTAGAGTTTAAGTATGTCCAGGTTCTTCAGGTGGCCATGAACCTCATCTTTACTTGGAGTGGGAGACTTTGCTCCCCAGTCCCCATCCTGCTGTTCATCCACTCAAGAGATGTAGGAAGAGGGGTCACCGTTCAAGACTGCGGCAAAAGATGTTTTTGAGTACCTCAGCTTTCTCCTCAATTGTTGTTACCAGTGTACCAGCATTGTCTATCGGGGGCACACATTCTTTGACTTCCCTTTTCTGGCTGACATACCTTCCTGTTATTCTTTGTGTCCCTTGCCAGGTCCAGCTTTGCCTTGGCCTTCCTCACCCCATTCCTACTCAACCCAACTTTGTCTATGTTCTTCCCAGGTTACGTGTCCTTGCTTCCACTGCTTCAGCATTTGCTTCTTTCCTTTTAGTTTGACCAGCCATTTTTCCCTACTCAGCCATGTCAGTCTCCTGCCTTCCTTGTCTGATTTCTTGCTCCTGGAGACTGCAAGCTCTTGCTCTCATGGAGACTGGCCAGCTCTGTTCCTCTCACCTGTCCCTGAGGGCAATCTCCCAGGCAATCTCATTGACCTGAAATCTCAGTCTCACCTCCCTGAAAAGCTTAAAATCTGCTTTCCTAAAGTTCACAGGCCTCTCTTGACTCCTTTCTTGACCCATATCCCTCAGGACTGTGAACTCCACCAAGGCATGATCACTGCCCCCCATCTTGACATCCCCTATTAGCCCCCTTGTGCTGGTGACCAACAGATTCAGTGACTCCTCCCCTATTGTAGAACTACTTCCTGGGTCAGGCATTTATCCTCCATGCCTTCCAGGAATCTCAAGGATTGCCTGCAGCTACCTCTCCAGCATGTGCAGGGTGGTTGAAGTCCCCCAGCAGCACAAGAGCCCGTGACTGCAATGTCTCCTGTAGCTGGAGCAGGAAGGCTTTGTCGGTGGTCTCTCCTTGGCTGGGAGCCTGTCCCAGACACGGACCAAAAGGTGCCTTTGTGGCCTCGTTCTGGGACCATATCCCACCAGCTTCTGACTTGCTCATGGCTGTTCTTCAGAGACTCTTCATGCTCAATGCAACTGCTGATGTAGAGGGCAATCCCTCTGTGTCTCTTTCATCCCATGTCCCTTCTGAACAGCCTGCGGCCACTGTTAGTCACACTCCAGTCATGGGATCCCTCCCACCGAGTTTCAGGAATGACAACAGTCCAGCAGCACAGTGGCTTCCAACTCCTTCAGTTTGCTGCCCATGCTGCATGTGCTGGTGTAGGGGCACCTGTGTCAGCCACGGCACCTTCCTGGAGGAAAACCCCTCAATCCTGATAAATCTCTGTGCTTGCTCTAGTTTTTTCAAAATTTTGGTATTAATTTTTTTTCTGTTCACAGCTTTCCCATATTAGCATTTTTCCTTGCAAATTTTATGTGAAATGGTGTGCTGCTTTTCAGTTCTCCAGACCTTTTCACACGTGTAACTAACGGGAGGGTGTTAATGGCATCTACATCTGCCAAATTACTGGTTAAGTCCCGTGTTGTTGTCATTTACAGCGAGACAGTGATGATGACGATGACGATGACGACCGCAGCACTGACCGGGAAGATGGACCACTGGAGGAGCAGATAGAGCGCTTGCAGGAAAAAGTAGAGTCAGCCCAGAGTGAGCAGAAGAATCTCTTCCTTGTTATATTCCAGGTAATGATGATCAAAGTCTCTTGTTTAGGTTTCAAAGTTACTTGATTTATAAGCTTTCAGCATCACTACTATCTTGGGCATTTTCTTGGAATAAGAGTATGGAAAGCGGTTGATGAGTTTACTGTGAGTTGGAGTGAATCCAGATCATCCCTCTACAAGGACTGGTTCTGAGCAGGATCTGATGAGTTTCAAGTGCTTAAGAGCAGAAGAGTTCTGCTAGCACACAATTTCCTGGACAACCAGAAGGTAGCTGGTTTATTTTCATACTAAATTCAGTGTTTGCCAAGCAAAATAGGTATTCTCACAGTGCTGTTCAAAGCTTGTGACACCCAGATCCTCTTACCTGAGGTTAGTATTCTGCTTTAATTTGATGAGACTTGAATAAGTTTGGTTTTTTTCCCCTCTACTGCAGCGTTTCATTATGTTGTTAACGGAGCACTTAGTGCGCTGCGAGACTGGTGGAATTGATGTATTTACACCTTGGTACAAGAGCTGTATAGAGAGGTTGCAGCAGATCTTCCTGCAGGTAAGTTTCATTTCTCAGTTTGGAAGGGTGTTGGCCAGGGCCATGCTTAATTGGGAAAGCTCAGTTGATGGAGGGCTGAGCGCTCCAGCAGAATAGCAGTAGGTGGCAGCAGCACATTTTCCCCAGAGACTGGTGTGGGGCCAGGTCACAACTCTCTGGCTCTCGCCAAATCTCTGCCACAGTCTGGTGGAGTGACAGACCCTGAGTGGAGAATTCCCTCACTGTAAGCATACTGCAAAAGTATTTCAAGATGTGATTATGAATTTCACTGACTTCCGCTTAACTGTGTGTTTTTAATAAGGGCAAAGTTGTGAACAAACAAGAATGCTGAAATAGACATGTTTTAAATAAGTGAATTAAAATATCGCAGGATTCCTTTTAGTGAGGTGCATAAATATCTATTAAATATGATTTTTGAATATTTGGCTCTGTATTAAATCAGTTAATAAGCACAGGTGGCTGGATGAAAGTGATCAGTTACAGGAAGTTATACCTGTATGAGTACAGTGTGTGTTAAAGAATGGGAGGGGTGCTTTAATTCTCCCTTGGGATGAACCCTTCCCTGGTAGTAGATGTGTCTTCAGAGGAAACGAAATACCATGATTCTCCTAAGAGACCTGCAGTGGCATTGTGTCCTGCAGACAATTCAGGATCTTTGCAGAGTGAGCAGAAGAAGTGACGGGATACAAGGGAGCACAAGGCAGGATTTCAGCACAGGCTTCGTTCTTGCGGTCAGCAGTGTCTCTACATTATGCTTTTCTTATCCATAGCTGCTACATTGTGGAAATTAGATGTGCTAAACAATTCAGATAAGAGCATTTGTGATTCTTACATATCTTGACTTCTCTGCCTATTCTGATATAAATATAAAAACAGTAAACATACGTGGTTTGTTTTTGTTTTTCTATCTACCAGCACCACCAGATAATCCAGCAGTACATGGTGACGCTAGAGAACCTCCTGTTTACAGCTGAACTGGACCACCACATTCTGGCTGTATTTCAGCAGTTCTGTGCTCTGCAGGCCTGAGGGATCATTCGTGGACAGTCTTGTCTGCAGGACTTTAGTGAATTTAATTTTTTTTTTTTAATGGCAAAACTTAACATGGGGATGGAAGAATTTTTTAACTAAAACTGGCTTTCATGTGCTCCTATATAAAACAATAGAGTGTTCTAAAATAAAAACAAACTGTGTAAGCATCGTAAGCCTTAAAAGATACGACTAATAGGGGATATTTGTGAAGTAAAGTATTAATTCTTTTTGTTGTCTTTAATTTAGTTTGACTCTTGGCTTCATGGTAGTAATTTTATTTCTCCCCTCTTGCCTATCTAAAAATAGAAATCAGGCACACTCCCCCCGCCAAAAAATTCCTAACTTCACAACAAAAAAAGCCAACCCCAAGCAATTGTTATCTCTCTTTGTCCCTTAAATCAAATTAATTGCAGAAATGAGGAACAATTCATAGTGTTTTGTGAGTATGAAAGGGGATGCACCTTCTCAGTGAGCAGTGTGGTAAGTTCTCTAGTATATGACATAGGAAAACTGTCTTAACTTTGGGCATGTGAAACACGTTTTCAAAGTAGCGTAGAGCATACAAATTTGTTTTATTACCAAGCCAGATAGATTTTCACAGTTTAAAAGAACATGTAATACAATTGAAGTATGTTTTTAAAATGTGTTGTCTAGTGTCTTATTACAGTATCTGTAACCAGTCAGTAGAGAAGTTTCGTGGACCACTTCTGAAAAAATACAATTCTTTTTGCTTTGTGGTCAAGAAATTATGAACTGCTCTTGGTAGCAGTCTTCACTAATAAATAGAGACAGTAAGCAAGAGTTGAAGTGGCACAAAATTCTGACTTCCATGCTGCAAGCCTTACCTGGGTGTTGGGAGCTCCAGCCCTAGATGCCAGGAAGGGGACAGGACAGTGCTGAGCTGCTTTTTTTATTTCAGCCTGTAACTCATTGGACTGTCACATTTACGCTGGGTGGACCTGCAGGCTTGCAGGATTTCAGAAATCTTTGTTTAGTGACAGTGAATGAACCAAGTGCTCTCACCTCATCTGGCTTGGCAACAACTGCTGCATTTACTATGCTTCCCTTGCTTTAAAATGTGACAGCAGCATGTTGCTCCCATGTCTTCAGGAGGTGTTTTAATGCTGAATTACGTGATACATTACAGGAGACTTAGACTGGGAGAACACAACTGACAATAGAGCAGGCTTAGTTTTGAGTTAGGCCAGTAATAGGAGGTACGTAAGAGTGTATCAAACACAAACCAGAGTGTTCTGTACCATGGTGAGCAGCGGTGAATGGCAAAGATGCTGTCTTAGGTCCATCAGAGTGCAGGGGGCTTCCAAGCTGTTTGTGGTCTCTCCATTTTGCAGGTGAATGTTTTAAAGAATTTCATACCCAGTGCTGTTTAGTTTTAGCGTAGGAAATTACGTGCTTTGAGTGAGTAATTTTGTTCCTGTACAAGTTATTTTTTCAGGTATTATACCTAGAAATGCATTTCATCTGTACATTGACTGATGACCTCCTGACTAAGCAAGGAGGGTAAAAAATTGAGAAATTTTGCTTTGACTGTTCATCTAATTTTGTGTGTGACCTGTAGCAATCTGATATATCCTCATAGACTTAGATCTGTTACTTTTTCTGCTTGCCCTTTCTGACCTGACTGATTCCCTCCCACCATTCTTTCAGGGTGTATTGTTATTTGTTGTAAATTTGCTTTATGCAAGGATTTTGTCAGTCATGCATGGACTTATGCTTCAGATCTTTCTCTGTTAATGTTCTTGAGTAATCAAATAGGGTTTCTTGTTGCTTTTTTATTTTTAGGAAACATTTAATACTTTAAAGGTTTTAATTGGAGTTTAATAGTTTTTTCACTGGCTTGGGTCAGTATCAGTTCTGATATTAACTAATAGTGAGGGTTCTGACTATAAATGTGACTTCTGTAAAACTGGTAATGCAGTTAGAACTTGCAAACCTGTAACTTTCTTTGAGCCTTGACAAATACTGATGCTGGGGATACAGTTGCAAATGCTTGAGTGTAATCCTGTGTTTTAAAACCAAATAGCAATGTCTTTCAAAATTGATTTAACTTCCAATCATGCCAAGCTTCGAGCATGAGCTTTAATTGCATTTCTTGAGTCTGTTGGACACCTTCACCTTGTTTTAGGTCCAATGGTGTACACCTGACTTGACTGAGAAATTGGCTGGATCTATAGGAAAGAGAGTGAAACGCTTACATAGTGATACGAGCAGCTAACTGGAGAAACTTGGAACTGCTGAAATGTGGTGGATAGTGTAAAGATGCTGTAGAAATGTGGTGTGGTTGGAAAAAAATGCACACGTAAAGACAAAAATAAATGAAGGTGAAGCAGGTTGCTGCTGAGTGTTTGTCCAATCTCTTTGGGGGACACTGAAGCAAGTAGTTACGCTGGTGTTAAATGCAGAGGGATGTGAGGCAGTTTTGTTTCCCAGCCTTCGTGCTGGTACCCTGACTCAACACACAAGCCTTCACCTCCTTGCACTACAGCTGGTCTAACACGCTCCCCGACGTGCAGCCAGGAGAGGCAAGCATATGTGCTGCTAGGTGAAAGGAGGTGCTGATATAGAAATTTCTTCCTCTCCCTTGCCACCTCTTGTCCTCTGGGAAGGGGAAGTACTGCTGTGGGAGGTCAGGAGGGTGTGGGCTGGTGGTGTGATGGGGCGGGTGCTGCAGTGTGCCCACAGAAGGGCAGTAGTCAGTAATCACCCCCGTCTGCCCTGGAGAGGAGTTTAGGAATCCAAGATAACACACAGTTGTGAAACCATGACGCGGAGGACTACCTCCTAAACCCCTGCTGGGACCTGCCTCCTTCCTCTAGCCAAGCTCCCATGCCACTTTCTTAGGTCTTGCAAGGCCTTAAATCCTTCTCTGCTTGGTGGGCTGGCAGGTTACTGCATAGCTGCAGAGGAGAACATTGTAAAAGTGAAGACCTATTATTGGAAGCATCCTCTGCCCTTCCCAGGCACCTTTTGTCCTCTAACAGAACCACAGAGTAAATTATGTTGGAAAAGACCTCAGATGACTGAACATCACTACGTCTACTAGACCGTGGCACTGCCATGTCTGGTCTTTCCTTGAACACCTCCAGGCATGGTGACTCCACCACCTCCCTGGGCAGCTCATTCCAATGTTCAGTCATGCTTTCTGTAAAGAAATCTTCCTGATGTCTGACCTAACCCTCCCCTGGTGCAGCTTGAGGTCACATGTCCTCTTGTCCTGTCACTGGTTGTCTGGGAGAAGAGACTGACCCCCACCTGGCCTCCTTTCAGAGAGTTGCAGTGAGCCTAAGGTCGCCCCCGAGCCTCCTGTTTTCCTGGCTCAGCAAGCCCTCTTCCCTCAGCTGCTCCCGTGCACTTCACCAGCTCCATCCATCATCTCTGGGCACACTCCAGCACCTCAATGTTCTTCCTGAATTGAGGGACACTGAACAGGACACAGATCTCGAAGTGTGGCCTCAGCAGTGCCAAGCCGGGCACACTATTGCTGATAGAGGCCAGGATGCCGTTGGCCTTCTTGGCCACCTGGGCACACTCCCAGCCGGATGCTAGCCAGCACCCCTAGGCTCTTTTCCACTGGGCCTCTTCCAGCTACCCTGCCCCAGCCTACACGGGGTTGTTGTGACCCAAGGGGAGGATCTGACACTTGGCCTTATTGAACCTCACACCTTTGGCCCTGGCCTATAGGTCCAGCCTGTCCAGATCCCTCTGCAGAGTCTTCCTGCCCTCCAGCAGGTAAACACTGCCACACAGCTTGCTGTCATCAGTGAATTCACTGAGAGTACAGTCAATCTCATACAGATCATCAGTGAAGATTTTAAACAGGATTGGGCCAAATATAATTCCTGAGGAACACCACTAGTGACCAGCCCTCATCTAGATGCAGCCCTATTCACCTCCAATCTCTGGATGTGGCCGTGCAGCCAGTTTGTAACCCAGCAGAGAGTGCTCCTCTCCAAGCCCTGGGCTGCCAGCTTTTCCAGGAGTGTGCTGTGGGAGATGGTGTCAAAGGCTTTGCTCAAGTCTAGGTAGACATCCACAGCCTTTCCATCATCCTCTGGGGAGGTCACCTGGTCATAAAAGGAAATCAGGTTGGTCAGGCAACAAAAACCATGTTGGCTGGGCCCAATCCCCTGGTTTTCTGCATGTGCTGTGTGATCGCACTCAAGATAATCTGTTGCATCCCACTACAGAGGTTGACAGGCCTGTAGTTCCCCAAATCCTCCTTCCAACCCGTCTTGTAGATGGGCATCACACTGGCCAACCCCATCAGCCCAGACCTCCCTGGTTATGCAGGACTGATGATAAATGGTGCAGAGCAGCTTAATGAGTTCTTCCACCAGCTCCCTCAGTGCCCTTGGGTAATTAATCCCATCTGGTCCCATGGTCTTGGGTCTAATGGCTCAGCAGGTCACTAACTACTTCCTCCTGGATTACAGGAGGTCAGTGCTGCTCCCTGTCCCTGTGTACCAGCTCAGCACCTGGTTGTCCCAAGGATAACTAGTCTTTCTGTTAAAGACTGAGGCAAGGAACCCAAATATCTCAACCTTTTCCTCATCCTTAATGACGATGTCCCCCCACGCATCCAGTAACTGATGGAGATTCTCCTTGGCCCTCCTTTTGTTAAAGTATTTATAAAAACACTTTATATTTCACAGTGGTGGCCAGATTGTTTTCCAGTTGAGCTTTCATCTTTCTGATTTTCTCTCTACATGACCATCATCCTTGTACTCTTCCTGAGTTGTCTGCCCCTTGTTTCAAAGGTCATAACCTCTTTTGCCCGAGTTACAGCAGAAGCATCCTTTTCAGCCAGGATGAACAGGAAGATCAGGCTGGTGGTCCTCCACGATGGCTCATCATCCGGCACATAGGGACAGTCAGCCCCTCCACCTTTCAAGATTTCCTCTTTAAAGCATGGCTAGTCTTCATGGGGCCCCTTTGTTATTAAGGACTCTTTCCCAAGGGACACTCTGAAATGCTGTCCTGAATAGGCCAAGGTCCACCCTCCAGGAACCCAAGGCAGAGGTTTTCTTGATCCCTGTTCCTTACTTACCAAAGGTTGAAAACTGTATCGTTTCATGGTTACTGTGCCCAAGACAGCCTCCAACAACCACACATCCCACCAGCCCTTCTCTGTTCATAAACACATCTACTAGGCCACTGCCCCTGGTATGCCCATGTTGTAGTTTAGGAATGGCATCCCCCAATTTAGCATTTCTACTGAAACACTCTAAACCATGCACAACTTGCCCACTCCCCCCTATAGGAAGTGGATGAGAATTAGAGGCACAGAAGGTAAAGATCAAGGGCTGAGATAAGAACAATTTACTGGAAACAGCAGTGAGGTAAGAAACAACCAGTATCAATATTGATACTAATATGATGTGCAAGAAAGATGATCAATTCACACACGGATGCCCACCTTGTGAAACCCGGTGTTACCCTGACTGGAAAGGATCCCCTTCTGCCCACCCACCCCTGTGTGTGGTGTGAGGTGGTACAGGAAAGCAGGATCTGGGTTATGCCCCTCCTGGCTACTGCAAACCATAACTGTCCTGGCCAGAACCAGGACAGCTCACTTGCCAGCTGTCCTTTGTCTTCCACACACTCCAGGAACCTCCTGGACTGCCACCTCTCCCCGCTGATGTTTTCAGCAGGCATCCCACAAATTAAAGTCTCCCACAAGAACAACGGCTAGTGATGGTGAAACACCAGCCAGCTTCTTACAGGACATTTCATCTGCCCCTTTACCCTGTCTGGGTGGCCTGTATCAGACTCCCCCTGGGATGTCTGTCTTGTTGCCCTTTCCCCAGTCCTCACCCACAGGCACCCAACCTTTCCATCACTGCCCTTGAGCTCTGCAGTCAAACCCTCCCTAAAGTACAGAGCCACCCCACTGCCGCTGCTTGCCTGCCTGTCCCTTCTGAAGAGCTTATGACCACCTTTGCAGCACTCCAGTCATTAGAGTCATCCTACCACCTTTCTGTAATGGCAAATCAAATATGCAACAATTCTCCTACTGATAACTTCAGTTCTGTACAGCCAGTGCCCAAGGTTCACAAAGGAAGTCTCCAGAGACTTCCATGAAATCTGCCGTATTTACAATGGTGAATAGAATCACAACCCTAGAACGTGTTACTTCACTTCAGCAATTTCCACGTGCATTCCCCCACAGCTCTAACTAAGAATGAGAAATTGAAATTTAAACTTAGAAGTAAATTTGCTCTGCTGAAAGCAAGCATCATTCATAAAAGAGCTCTACCACAGTATGCTACCTCCCTCTTGCCCCAGGGACAGCTCTTGACCCTTGCGTTGGTCTCTGCTTCAAAAGTTGGGGGAAAAAACCACGCAGGGAATACACCTACGGACTCTCTCCTGAGAAATACAGTAGAGACATATCAGAACCTCCCAAGGAAGCAGGCAGCTTTCCTTCTGAGAGAGAATTCTCCTTGACAGACTTGTGTATCCAAGCCAAAGGAGAACCTGCCTCATTATATGGTCTTCCACCACCAGAAGTGCTGGTCTCTCAGCCTGTTGCTCTCTGCCTGCCCATGACCAGTAACTGAAAACCAGACAACAGTCAGGAGAAAATAGGGAGCCTTCCTCCTGATGGAAGCAGAAAAGCAGTGGGAAGGTCACCTTCATTTCATCAGTGCATCAAGTACAATGATACAAACTTATCTTTCAGCCAAGAAGATACCAATTGTTGAATTGTTGCTAATGTGCTATATTCCACCCTAAGATTTACCTTAATAGTCAAACCCTACTGTTCTTGAAAGAGCTTCTTGCAACTGAAAAATATAACTCTTCATAGAATTTGGCAACAACTTGTTCATAATAAGCATTTATTTGACTTTAATACAAAATACCATTAAAAATAAAGTAAAATTTTAAAAATAGGTTACATCTTCTCGTAAGTTAACTCATGGCCACATACAGTGCATGTCTTTCTGTATGTATCTTCATCAATGTTTTCTTCTGGTCCATATTCATGTTCGTGGATACTAGCTTCTTTCTTCCACAAACTACTCCTCACGGCACGGCGGAGTTCTGGTAAGAAATACAAGAAAATTTTAAGATTTTAATAAATGTTAAATAATGTTTAATAAAACTCAAGCTAACCAGCTTTCTGAGGCCTACAGATGACAATATGCTTGCTTCCCACCTTCCACAAAGTCTGGGAAAGAATCTGCTCTTTCAAGAACAAGTTCTGACCTGCCTTGCAATCCTCACCTTGTTTGCATATTTTAAAGGCCAAGAACTACACTGTCATGGGATCTCACAGGCAAAGATTTTCCATCTGCACTAAGGACATGTTACTTGCTGCCTTTTTACACAAAGCCATTCAAAAGTATCCAAAAGGGGTCGGTGAAATGCAAAGGAAAAGTTTTTATAGAACACCTCATTTATTTTACATGACCAAGAAAGAGTCATTTTCATTCAGGTCACAGTAAGCCTCCCAAATGACTTGGCATTCTCTAAGCTTTATGCCCAATAATATGAGTTGCCTCTGCAGCATCCGCAGTGAAATCCGCGGGTTCTCCAGAGCGCACAAGCTGGCAGCAGGGCCCAAGATATTATCCGGATGTTGCAAGCGGGTGGCAAGAATACTGAACAGCAAAACGTGGTCACATTTTGAGCCAAGCCATTCAGGCTGCAAACTTTGTCACGTTAAGGCCTGTACTTGCACTGAACTCTGGCATCTTGGCTACAGTCTGCTGCCAGTCCTTCTGTACGCACAGCATCAATGGCCCAGACGGGTTATTTGTGCAGTCTCAAGTTCTGCCTCCTTCAGACAACACCAGTGAAGCCAGCTTGAGATGTCTGCCCTTAAAAATGCCACCCCAAAGCAAAGCAGGGATGCTATAGGTGGTATAGAAGGTTCCACCTATCAAATACTCTTTTAAATACTAATTTATCAGGGAAAAAACCTGGAGGGTAATGTGCGGTAAAGACAGCAGCTAGGAATGCTGTGAACAACAGGAAAACCCATTTTCATTACAGTCACTCCACCTGAAGGGCTATCAGAACTATAACCCACTGCCAGGAAAGTCAGAAGTACAAGTCAGAAGTACCAGGAACAATCCATGGCACATTCTGGGTCATACCCAAAAATCTGAAGAACATTGCAACTGCTTTCTCTCACGTCAGGTCCACAGGACAAGAAGGGAATTAAAGCTGGAAGGGACCTCAAATCCCACGGACCAACACTGCCCAAAATAGTCAGCTACGAGGTCACCAGACTGTTCCAGGCTCACCCCCAGTCTTGAAAACATCCATTTCACCACACAGAACATCTTCTCAGTAATTTAATCAGAAGCAGACACAAGTTTAAACAGAACTGTACTTCCCTTCAGGTACTGAAGTATGTAATTTTAACGCTTTACCTTTAACTTTCTTGTCAAACTTCTTCTGTTTCATCTTCTCTCTGCTATCACGGCGTAGCTCCTTTGCTTCTTGCAACGCTTCCTCGCTACCCCAGACTTCAAGCGAACGCTTGATTACCTACAGGACGGACATAAATGCCTTTTTTTTTTCCCTGAAACGATAAAAGTAAACTATTCTGGCTTACAGATTTAATTTTTCCCTACAAATACATAAACCAACCAATCTTCCTCTGCCTCCCACCTTCTCTGCTCCTGACTCGCAAGACTGCACTCCTTCCACAGGAAGAGGCAATACTGGTTTTTAGTACCAATTGGATGTAACTAAGGAAAACCTAAACCCAGCTATAATTTTGCCCATGTTTTACTAAAGCAGTATGACTCCTATGAAGTACCAAACAAGAAATGACAAGAGCCCTGGGAAATCACTTGCCTTTCCTGCTGTCTCTGCAGGTAAAGCTGTGAACACAGCTACAAAGGGCCACACACAGCTGCAGCTGCCCCATGCACTTCAGAGTAAAGCTGACGGGCCATGTGCTCTGTGACTTGTAACTGCGCAGCCCACTGAAGTTCTGCTCAATGAACATCTTTAAAATGTTCTCAAAACCAGACATTTTCACAACTTGGACTGCAACCATTCAACTATAACAAGCTATAGACAACACACTTAGCTTGAACAAAAACCATTCAGGTACCAAGTGACAGCCAAAGCTGTAAGAAGTAAAAAAGGTCTGAAACACAGTACGTTTCTATACCTGTAGTTTTAAATAAAGTTTCATTTCACCCCATCGTGAATTATGAGGGTTTTTCTTCACAATGAATCTGAGCACTGGTTCCCTCTTGTCTAAGTCACAGTCTTTAAGCAGATACTCTTCTTTTGCTTCTGTCCTTGTTATAAGCTTATGTTTATCTTCAACATCTCTGCAAGATGTAAAGTAATTATGAGAAAGCTACACCCTAAAACCACCGGTTATTAACATCTAAGCACCCCATCCCTCTAACATTCCTGAAATACAGGTAGCCCTAATCCCCTCAGTTGTTTATGCATGCAAATAACTTTGGACTCCCAACAGCCTAGCTAAACTTCAGACTAGATTTACTGAAATTAAGTGTTTAACATTTCCTCTCATTTCAGCAAACACAGGCTGAGAAGCCTACTCTTCTAGAAAGGTTTTTCTTCTATTTTCTTACAAGAGGGAATAACTGAAACTTAAAATGAGTAATTTCAGGTATTCACCTAACCCAGATGCAATCCAAGAGGACAGTAGTATAAGCCTCACATGGTCAAGACCGAAAGAATGTGTAATGTGAGACAGGTCAGATCACCTGAGAATATACACACTCCATATGCTTCTAGATCTCAGAAACTGATTAGCAACACAGACAGAGCACCTCTTTCTACAATTCAAGACAGTAGGCAGAGGAACCATAAAATACTTTTTAAAGACTGGAGCCTTTAGCAGGTAGATAATGAAAAGCTCTGGAACCACAGCAGCATTCATGAGTTAATGGAAAAAATTACATTTACGCAATCCTGACTGAAGTACAACTCGAATCGCTTCAGCCAAACCATCTGCCAAACACTACGTGCTAACAACGGTCATCAAGGAAGTACTGCTGTAATGTAGCTTTACTACAATTCAAAGTTCAGTTACACCTAATGCACCAAGGACACACCAGCGATCAGCTACAAGAGCTTAGACCCAAGGAAAAGTACTCCACAGGCTCAAAGTCCTGTCCTTAACGTCCCCTTCCTACCCCCTGTAACTTCCGAGAAACAGAACTTTGCCTCCAGTCTTGACTCCCAGCTGCCGACACCACGTGCACACCCCAACCACACCCTGCAGTAAATGGGTACGACGGGGACGCTCCCAGAACGAACTCCCAACTGCCTTTTCTTTTCATTCACCCAATTCATTCTTACACACATGGGCGGCCAACTGCTGCAGTTAAGTTTCATTGCCCTGGTTATCTTGATGGCTTTTGGAGCATTTTCTGTGTTAAAAGATAAGAGCTTGCTCTCCCCTCAAGGTCAAACTCCTGCTTACTCACAGGCCAACCAGTAACCTCCCATGAGGGCTCTGCCCTCTGGCTGCCGTGCTTCCAGCACGCCCATGCTGACCAAAGTACCAACTTCACTTGATTTAGAACACTGGGACTGCAAACACTCTCCTAATCCCTGCTCCACTTCAGAGAGCAGATATTTGTGTTCCATCAGGTTTTCAAATGGCTCTAGTCTGCAGCCAGACATAAATTTTCACACTGACAAACACACCAACTGCTCTCCTAACATCTTATTTCCATAACGTCGTATGAAAACCCACTGATGTCCCCTATCCTAAAGCAGGCTTACGAGACAATTTGTGACTCAATTCCATAATGGAAAATGCAGAGGGTATCAGTCAACTTTCATTTACATATTTTTTAAAGTTACTGAAATATGTCTCTCTGCTGACAGTCTCTTTAAATGACTGTAACTCACTGAAATATAGCCAGTAATCTTTATGTAAAATAGTGTTTCTCTCTTCTAGTTATTTGTAATACCTGCAATTATCACATGTTGCCCAATCAAAGTGCTGCATAAGGTAGGAGTCCATGAATTCTTTGCCACAGTCTCCACAGATGAGATAGTCAAATTCTAATACGGGTGCTAATGGAAAGAAATATTTTTAAAGGGACTACAATGATAAAAACAAGCATCTAGAATTGGTATTACAGGCAATTTTACTAGAATTCACATAAACATGTTACAAACTACTTTCACTCTATCAAAGTTTTTCAGAACAATACAGTACAAATTCAAACACATTACCACACAATTCCATATGCTGGAATGTTTTGTTGTAAATTCAGTTTTAAGTACTTAACTTTTAACATTTAAATGCACATTGAACTTAGCCATTGTTAAAAAATTCCCCACATTTCCCCCACAAAGTCATTCAAATCCTCTCCCTCCACTTCCTCTGTTCTGACCCTCCCAAAACATGCCCTGACTCATAGAGGACATGCGGCCAGAGACAGGAGGAAGCAGAGAAGGGATTCAGTTTGAAGAGGGTGGCCAGAGCAGGAAACTACAGGAGCTGCGCTGGCATCATAGTTCTCTCAGCTCTGCTCCAGTTTTTTTCCTAGCTCAGCCACACCTGCCTCTCCCTAAACGAGCTCAGTGGAAGCCTGGGGCAGTTGGCAAGGTTCTTGTCCGTTCCAGCTGGCAGAAACGGAGGTGGATGGCCAGAGAGCTGCTAGGAGTGGAATGGGGATGGAGCTCCACTACAATCCTCTCCCCAAGCCCTCTCAGCACTGCTCCAAGCCCAGACTCATCTCAGCGCCAGCTACTGCTTCTGGCTGCATCCTCAACGGGCGGATCACCTCCAGCGTCATCACCATCTGCTTTTATGTTCCACAGGACACCAAGAAACACCGATTCAGGGAAAAACGGCTATAAGTAACATTCCTTGAACAGTAACATTGGAATTCTATCAGAAAATTAACATTTCTATGCAGTTCTGAAATCTGAAAGCGAGGCAGTGCTGTGGAATTTTAGGAACACCTGAAGCAGAAGATTAATGGTTGACATGCAGCACCATACATTTTAATTGCGTTTGCATTTATAGCAGATCCGATCCGGCAAAGACGACATTTTATGTAAATTCAGTCCTACTAGCGACAGCCGGATGCTCAGTACTTCACAGTCATTTCATACTCTTACATCACATTCCATCATTTAAGGCAGTGCTCCCGAACACGAAGACATTTTATTAAGACAATGACGTTATGAATTACACAGCAAAAAATACGCCCAGTGTAAAGGCATCCCAGATCTACTTTAATTTATTGTTAAACATTACCCCATCAAAAGAAGCAGGGCTGCTAATTGTTTACACTGTTAATGAAATCTGGTGCTGATTTCTAACAAAGAGATACACTGCACCAAGAGCCCCGCAGCTGATTCAAGCAGAACAAAGCAAGACAAAGACAATCCCAGAGAAGAAAGTCGATCTATTTTGGGACCCTTACTTCTCCATTTGCTTTTTTTGGGGGAGAGAATATCGCAAGGCAATGTGCTGAAATCCTCCACCGAACGATCTGTAACTTGGCGCCAGCACGTTTTATAACGATAAAAGCTGGCACTGCAGCAGCGCTCCGGTCTTGGCACAAACCACATAAATCCCAAAATTCCCACAACCGACGAAGCCGCGCAAATTTACGCTTATGTCGATCTTAAAATTCAAATTCCCCGAACGGAATAATGGAAATAACGTTTATAGGGGAGAAAAAAAAAAAAAAATGTGCTATACCCAAGGGCACTGGCTGTGTCCCACTTCTGCGGCTTAAAATTCTTCATTTTTAATTACCGCGCATTTGCTATAGCCGATTTAATGCTGAAAAGAATCGGACGCGCCACTAATCGAGCACATCCAGAAAAACGTGTGAAAGAGGGAAAGGGGTGGCAACCAAAAAAAGAAAAAAAAAAAAAAAGGAAAAAAGAAAGAAAAAGAGGGTAAGAAAGGAGGGTAAAAAAAGCCCGGGAAAAAAAAAAAAGGCGCCCATCCATCCCGCCCCGCTGGCGCGGCCGGAGCCGGCTCACTGTCGCCCCCGCGCCTTCCTGCCCTCCCCCGCCGGCCCCGCGCACGCGGCGCCGCCTCCTCCCGCCGCCTCCCCGCCAAACCCCCGCCGCTCCCTACAGGCTTTTTTCATAATTACCGGGTGGCTGCACGATCTTCTCGCCGGCGCCGCGCTCTTCCTTCTCCTCATTCTCCTCCTCCTCCAGGAAGAAACCCCCTCCCGTGTCCACGACCTTGGGGAGGGCCCGCGCCCGCCCGCCGCCGCCTGCGGGAGCACAAACGAGGCGGGCGCTGCGTTAAAGCGCCGCCGCCGGCAGGGGGCGCGCGCGGCCGCCCCCACCGCGCCGCGCGCGCGAGGCGGGGGGCCGCGCGGAGAGCGCGCGCGTGCAAGAGCCCCCCCTCCCCCACACATGTGGGGGGAGGGGGGGGGCCCTCGCGCGCCGCGGCGGATTCTTCCCCCCCAACCCCCACCCCGTTCCAGCCACCCTACCGCACCCCCCCCCGCCGCCCCCACCGCCTCACGCCCGGCGGCGTCCCCCTTTTCCCACACCTTTCCCCTCTCGAAACCTCCCCCCTAAAAAAGAGAAAAAAGGGCGCGGGGACTCGCCCGTTCCGCCGCCGCCGCCATCCGACCTGCGGCAGGGTAGGGCCGGGCCGCCAGCCGCGCCTGCCGCAGTGCCAGCGCCCGCTGCCGGTTCCGCTCGATCTTCGCCAGCGCCGCCGCCGAGAGGTGCGGCCGCTCGCCCGCCGCGGCCGAAGCCTCTTGCTCGTGGTCTTGCTCGTGGGCCGGGGCCGCGCCCGCCATGGCGGCGGCGGAGCGACGGAGCCCCGTGGTCCCCCCCGCTCCGGCTGCCGCTCTCGCCCTTCCCCTCGCCGAGCCGCCGCCGCACTGCGCCTGCGCAGGGCGGGGGGCGGGGGTGGCCACAGAAGGGGCGAGGCCGCCCGCGCAGGCGCGCAGACGCTGCCCCGCCCCTCCTCGCGAGCCGCCAGGGCGGGGGCCCCGCCCCGCCGCCGCCGCGCGGGGCGCGCCGGGAGGGCGCGCGAGGGGGGAGGGGAAGGGGGGGCGCGCGCGGCCAGGCGGCGGGGCGGGGCCCGCGGCCCGCGTGGCGCGCGGGGGTGGGGGGCGGGGGGCGCGCGCGGGCCATGGTGGGGGCCGGTGTCGGCTGGGGGGGGGCGGCCGTGCCGCCATCGGGACCGGGACCGGGACCGCGGGACCGGGGAGGGGACGGGCGGGGGGAGGGGAGCCGATGATGACCCTGCGCTTTCCGCACCGTCCCCCGCCTCGGGCCCGAGCGGCCCCGTGGAAAAAAAAAGCCATAAATCCCGCCCCGCCCGGCAGGAATTCCTCAGCAGCGTCACCCAGCAATGCCCCTTTTGTCCGCCCGGCCCGGCCCCGCCACAGCCCTGCGCGAGGCTGGTTCTCGGCCGGAAACGGCCCCGGCCACGTTTTCTGCCCCGAACACTGCTGGAGCAGTCTCCCCACTCCCTGCTCCCGCTGTGCGCAGCCCGCCGCGGTGCCAGCCGCGCTCGGCACCGGCAATGAGCGCTTTCCTGACAAAATCCCCGTCCTGCCCTTAGTGGTTTCGCGTGTTTCACGCAAGGGAGGATAAATGGAGGCTGCAGCCTCCCTTATTGACGAGGGACGCGCAAATGGCTTTGTCATGCAAATGTGGCTCTAAGCCACTTTCATATAAAGCCACTTAATGCCGAGCAGCCAGTGATCCTCGCCCGCCCGTCAGGCAGTGCCTGCCCTGTCCTTGAAGGAACGGAAATGGAGGCACTGGCACAGATGCGTGCTCCCTGCCTCCATGCTGAAACGGGATGACCTCAGCACAGGGAGCAGCCTTACTTCCCTCCCCCCCTGTACACCCCCCCCACCCTCCCCCCAAAAAATGAAAGCTCGCTCTCTTCCGTGAAACTAAACTAGTTTCCTGCCAACCCTTCCTTGCTGCTCCTAGAATACGTCCCTTGTGCCTCTCCGTTCAAATGCCCGCGGTAATTACCTGCATGGATTGTGTTTCTCCTGTGTCCTAAAACATTTTATTTCTTTTTAGCTTGTCGTCCTCGCTTGGCATTAACTTTCGACAACAGCCAGCAGAGTGTGCTGTGAACGCTGAGAAAAGAACATCCTGCTTCTGGGAAATTTTTATATATATCTCCATATATATATATACATACATATGTACAGAAATGCAGATGAAGACATTTTAAGTGGTTCTGATACTTGCATGAGTGGTAGGTAGCTCCTCCCATCAATTAAAATACTTCTCTTGTCGCAGATCACAGAACCTCTTCCTTAAAAATTAATAACCAAGTCATACTAAACCGTCTGCTTTCAGCGAGATTGCTTTCCAGTGTTTGTATAAAGTTGGAAAAGTGCCACAGTGGAGATGTCCAAATACGTTTCACAGTCAGAGAGAAGGATCTAGAACACAAGGTATTTAATAGATGAAAATGCAAATCGTAACCCCAGCGTACAGGAAGCAGCTTATACAATTATACAGTATGAGCATACATTTCTCCAACCTTATTACTCCCTTGTTTGGACTGACTTAATGACAGTGGAGTTGCAAACAGGTTAATAAACACAGTAGAAATAAGTGAAATAAAAAAAATTGAAGAAAAGTGTTTACTAGATGTCTTGGAAATGGAAATGTTTGCTTGAAAAACACACACGTATGTTTGGATTTCTTTTGCTATTCTGGTATCTCTTCCTTTTTTTTTTTTTTTTTTTTTTTTGTAGGAGCAGACATTTAGGGAGGAGTGAACTGAGTTGTGCTTGTGGGGTAACAAATAGTTCTGTATCATTTATAAACCGAAACTGCCTTAAAGCAAAGCCAAGTTTGAGACCCTGTGTAAGGGTTTTAAGGGCAAAAGGACATTATTGTTATGCAACCAAACTGGAATTAGGATTAAAAGGAAATCAGAATACATAAACAAAAGCAAATCCAGAGGCAAGGCATTAAAATTGGCTGTAGGCCGCAAAGACCTATGCAAGTGTTAAATATTAAGTAAAACTGTTTTAGAAACAGAGAATTTCAGGTTTTTTCTTTTTCTCAGGGGCAGTCTCACAGGGCAATCAGAGCAGAATATTCTCCCCAGCTCTGCTTCTGACCAGAATGAATCAAATACAATGCTCCTAATTTTCATGGCCAAGAGAAGGTAATAAAATTAATAGTTGTGTATTAGCAAGGTGTTACAAACTGTCTCATATGCATTACTCTGGTCATGCAACAATATTTGTGCTTAATATTAAACACATGTGGCTTAATGTGTGCACATGAGATAATAATTATAATGGTATCTGTGTTTTAAACAGCTTTTCAGGTTCTGTATGCCAAATAATATCAAGTATTACTTGGCTGCTGGTAGCAATATATTAGAAGATAGGCTGTCATTAATTGTCAAGCACAGATGTGCATTATTTCATAGCCACAGAGACCATCATCAGTGAAGAGTTGAGTGCAAGGAGGCAGCTGAGCAGTTCTTCATAATACATCACTCCCATGGACAAGCATGTTTGCTGACTATGCAAAACCTTTTTATGTTAGCAGGGGGTTAGGGTCATCTGTAAAAACTGTGGGTGATTAGGCAGTAAAAAAGTAGATTAAATACAGAGTAGATAAATGCAAAGTGATGTCATAACTAGTCATAACTTTACATAAAAAGTAGGAATACCTGCATTAGTTGCTGCCACTCAGGAGTGAGACTTTAAGTATGTATGCCCTATATGAACACTGTGTTTGGAAAAAGTAAGGCACATTTCAAGAAAAGGGACAGAGAACAAAACCGTGAACACATTTATGGCACTCCAGAAATCTGCAGCGAGTTTGCACCATGAGCACTGTTCCCTGTTGCATTTCCTGCTTCTTAGAAAGAAAATGCTGGAACTAGAAAAGAATAACAAGGATGCTTGGCTCTCTGGTTTTGTGTCCCTTGGAAGGGACAAGTGAGGCTTGGAGTTCTCACCAAAGAGGGAGGATGCATGAGGTCCTTCATATCCTAAGTAACTTTTAGAGGGTGGATGCCAGCTGACTTTCTGAGTACAAACCATCAGATTTGCAGTACTGGGAGCCCAAGTCTAAATGAACAAGAGGAGATGGTTCTTCGTTCGGTGCCTTTCTGAATGGCATGCTGAGTACAGGGTGTTTCTCTAGGGTGCAGGGAAGATGGGCCAAGTATTTGGAAGAGGACTGTGTTGAGAGTTACTGAATGAACACCCCCTCACACTCAGGAAATTCCCAGAGCTGAAAGCAGTTGGTAGCTGTGGGAGTGTTGCAGAGAAGATATCATATATTTGCCTTGCTTTTCCTCTTCCTTTGACGTTTGCCTGTGGCCTGTGGTGGAAACAGGATGTTAGACTGAATGGGTTCTTCATCTGAGGCCGTACACCTCTTCCTCTGTATTCATGGAGGATCACTCTGAAACACGTGGAGCCACATAATAGCAATAGGCCTGTGCAATGGGGTCTTTCTAATCAAATCCACTGTTCATCTAGACCAGGAGTTACTTATGGAGCAGCTGCTGGGCATATATTTCTATTTTGCTTCATGATATATTTCTTTGTGTCCTCAAAATCTTAGTAGCAATATGTATACAGCTGCATTGCAGTTGCATTCCTACAACCAAACCATCGTTTTGTCCTTCCTCCGTAGAAAATACTTGTTCCATGAGAAACAGACTTAGCAGTCTTACTTTTTCTATGAGTTTGTCTTTTGAAGGAGCAGCTGTGGACAAAAGCTCTTTACTCCTCTCCCCCCGCCCCCCTCCCTCTCCCACCTATCCCTCTCCCTCCTTTTGATGGTTCATGTGGTAGCATCGATTTTAGCCACATTCGAATTCAGTAGCCAGGAGCTGACTGGCCAATACACACAGGGTGTTGGGCTGCTGCCTCTGAGCATGACTAAGGCATTGGATTTTGTCCAGTAATTTCAAATGCTTTTTGAATGGGAGAGAACAGTTCAATTGCATCCTTAGGAATATAGGGCAAAAAATACCATGCCCTTTGTGATTTTGTTTCCATCGTGTTTTAGTTTGATACACCTATTTCTTATGTTACTTTTACTAAATAAATGGAGAAATAATGTTGGCTTCTTGGCGAAAAAGAAGCATGTGACTTGTGAAAAACAAAGTGAACTTGTTAAAACCAGATAGTGCACCTGCTTGGATTTGTATGTTTTCTTTCTGAATTCACCTATGCCATAGCTCATGGATCAGGGATATACAGTGAATCATCCTGTTGGACAGAGTGGGACATGCAGAGTAAATTAAGTTTGTCAGCTCTCTGAGATTTTCTCCTTTGCTCACTACCTGTAGGAGAGGATTTTCATAGTAATGTGGCCTGTCTTCACGCTCCATTTATTGTTCTCCAATTGATGTATGTAATCTTGGTTGAACAGATAGGTAATGGAGTAAACACATAAAGAGTTGAATGCCTAAGCAACACATCTGAAACAAACAGGTAGGAAAGAATCAAAGTGCAAATGTTTAGAGACAAAAATTGGCATCCTTCTCTGACATGAGCTCTTAATGCAAGTTTGTTAGCATTTTCTTGGTACAGGAGATGACAGAATTTGGAATTACAATGTAAATATCTTGTATTTGCTAGCATTTTACAAGACTTTTCTGTTTTATTCCTGAATAGGATTTTAATATGTTGGCTTTTAGTATCAATAGAAAACATTCATTTCATGTCTGTGAACAGGAAAGTGGTGATGACCACACGATGAAAAAATGCTGTTTACTGTTTCAGAGATTGCTAAAGCTGACTGCACACTTTTGCTATTGATTGACAATCCAGAAAGAGAAGTCCTCTTCCAGTATTTTACCAGAAAAAGTTATCTTTCTCTGCCATGCACATAAAGAGTGGGAAAGTGTGGCGAAACAGCAAACAGGTTCTATAACTGTCGTATGGCAGCCTTTGGTGATTTGATATCTTCAATACAAAGGACAAAAAACACTGTAGGAAAACTTGTAATTTTTTTTCTGAAATTAAGATACTAGGATATTTTTCTTGCCTCACCAGTGGCTGGCAGAGGAGATTTTATAGAAATAGATTTGAAGACCTGTCTGAGCTGTAATAAAGTTGAGCTATTCAAGTTTTGGGGCCTTTTCCCCAAGTATGCAAGGAATAGTCGCTTATGATGTAAAAGAGATCTATATATTGATAGATTTATTCTCCCTCCTAGTATTTCTATATGGACAGTTATTTACTCCATGCAAGAATCTTTCCTGTAGCAAGTTAGAAACATCAAGAAACTTTGCTGAATGTTTTAGTTACTTATTGTTCTATTAAGAGCATCTCAGGCATTTCTGAGACAGAAAATAGGTACATCATCTACTATAATTGTCTCCAAGACATGAGCTTTAATTGTATTGATGGTGAAAGGCTGAGCATTCTGGAGAAAAGTTCAAAATTCAGGCCTTGCTGAAGTATTTAAGAAGATGGGGAATGTAAGTGTTTAAAAAGAAGTTCTTCAGATTTCCACTTTATATCATGCAGTGTTTTATACCTTTTTTTTTTTCCAAGCCATAATATAAAGAGATTTTCTTACTATTGCTCCAAGTCAACCTGACTTTTTCCTGTGTACAGAGTACCTGGAATAGAGGACCATAAACAGCTGACAAAGTCTGCTGTAGCAAGAAAATCATGTCACAGTTACCAGGGTTTAAGCAAGATGTGTCTCATCTGGTCCTTGCAAATCTCTGCAAAACATTTTGGTGCCATTGTCCACCAGTTTGATCCGATCTTTCTCTCCAGTTTGTTTTCCCAATATTAGCTTCAAACATATGGTAAGTTCATCTCACAGTGCTGTCCATATGCACCTCCAGGCCCCAGTCCTGCTCTTCAGGACAGATGCCACCAGGAGCCTTGACCATTTCAGCTCATTGAAGCATGAGAGGAGAAGGATAATGTGGAACTGGTCTTAGGGACTGTGCATCCTAGGTTCACACCAACCTACCTGTGAGAGAAATATGGAGCCAACATATGGCTTAAGACCCCTAAGAATGCAGGGCCAGTGGGAGGTGCTTCTGAGGGACTGTGCCATCCACAGAATTTGATATCTTGAGCATAATCAGAAAGTATCCTCTGAACATGATCAGAAAAGTTTCTGATCAGGGTCTTGCTACCTGGATTACTTCAGTTAGTTGATTTTGTTGTCTTAGTTTTGATTTTTTTTTGCCCCCTCATTGTGAGAACTTGGCTTTACCTTGCCAGAAAGAGTAGCTGTGACCACAGCAATTTAACATGTGATTTTAACTGATTTCTCTCTTGGAACAGGGAAGAACATATTCCAAAGGTTTTAGTACCTATAATTATGTTGAAACTATTTAAGAGTGAAAGAAAATAAAAAGAATTAATGATGCCACTCACTCTTTTCTTACAGGTTCGACATATAGTACATTCCAGTGTTACTTGCACTTCATCCAAATGTTTCTGGCTAAGCTGTCCAAACTTTCAGAATTTGTTCTCTTTGTATTTGTAGCATAGGTACACTGAGTTTTGCCATTTACTGGAACTGAACCTTTTTTTTTTTTTTTCTTGAAAGACCATGATATGCCTAGGGCATGGGAAGTAGTTTGTGAAGAAAAATGAGAGAGAGAAAAAAAAAAAAGAGAGGTTTTTATTTTCCTGACTAGATTTGGAATCTAGTTAGTGATCTAGTGACACGACACTTCTGTTGCAAGAGACTGCGCTTGATATTTTCTCAGTGACAGTTTTCTTTACAGCAGCAGTCAACAGTTTCCAGTTTTCAGCATCCTCTTTGAATTTGGAGGCAATGAAGGTGTTCACCACTGATTGGAAGCATCCTCACCTGTCTAGGAAAGCATACTGTCTAGCACCTGACTATTCCCCAACTGAAAACCTGACACACTCAGCTGTACCACCCGAACAGTCCCATGCCAGGAGGGATATGTTACTTTGAGTCTGCAGGTGCTCTAGGTCTCTCTAGGGTATGTCAGCATGGTTAAACTCAACTAGCTTGGATTTTCATCTGTCAAGGTTTGGATCTTCCTCAAGTCCCGTTTCTTAACTTCTTGTTTTTCTGGTTTTGAGGGTGTATTTGTTGTTCTGAGTGTTGCACATTTTCCTAGATTATGTTTGAGATTTTTTTAATTATTATTACTTTAAGTTTCAACTTTTTTTTTGTTCCATCACTTTTCTGAGAAAGCAAGAAAAGCACAGTTGATGAAGTCTCAGAAACTTTAACGGATTCATTAACTTTTACCTTGGTGTCTACCAAAATCTGAAAGTGCCTGCACAAATCACCCCAAACATCCATGTCTTGGACTGTTTGTCTGCACTAGCCACCCCGTCTCTTCTCTGAGCAATGTAATTTCTCATGATACATTCAAAAGTACTGGGATGTGCTATCCCAATGCCTTTATTTTCTGAGTGCGTGCCTCCTAGTGTCCATAGAAATGGTCTTCTTGGAAGAAAATTGAACATTTTAGTGCTGCATAGCAAAACCTCAGTTTCTTCTCTAATACGCTGATAATTTGAATATTCTCCTTGTTTGTTTCATCATTCCATTAATAGACCTCATACTGTGAAACTTGCTTCCTTGCTCTTTCTTATTTTTCCCAAAATGATTGCTCAGAACTGCACGCTGCAGTAATCTCCTATTACAACATAAAATTATCTTAACTGAGGCAGAATCCTGGTTGCAAATTTCCTCATACGGTACATCGGTTCTCTTGACTCACACATTTATGTGGCAAATCCCAGAGGACACACTCAGTAAGTAGTATGCTGTCATGGTAGCAGGTAGCAAGAACTTTACTTACTAACTTAATCAGGTAACATAACGATGAAAGGAAGACCAGTGTGATACTAATAGGATGTGGCAAATTCTTGAGGTGTAGTGCATGTCTAGGGGGTGTGCTTGGAAATGAAATGCAGACAAAGCATGCTTGCTGGCTCTTCGGCATTCAAGATTCTCTTCCTAATCTGCTTCCCTAAAGACTATTTCCATCTCTCCCCTATCTTTGACAGTTTCTTAAGCTATAACTCTCATATAGTGTAACCAAAGCTAACTTGACTGGAGCTGCCATAATTTGCTCAAACATTCCCACCTAGTACTTTTCGTTCTGACTGTGTTTTATGTTTAATGACTATCAGACATTAATTTCTGTATTAGAGTAAATTCCATACTTAGGCATCTTAAGAAAAGTTATGATTAAATGGAAAGTCTATATGTTCTATGACTGCTTCAGAGAACTGCAACAGTTCTGCAAAGATCAGCTAATCATGACTCACTTTTACAGTAGCCACATTGCTTCCTTCTCAACAGATTGTCTTCATGCAGCTGTACGTTAATTCCATCCTCTGATATAGTTTTGCTAAGTTCTCTGGTATGGAGACCAAATTTATTGCTCTATCATTTTTTCTATCTTTTCTGAGGGTTTCCTTGCCAATTTTGAAAGTGGCAAATAAAGGAATTACTTTGCTCTAAGCTGCATGAAATGTTAAAATATTTTTTATTTAAAAGCATACAACTTTTGGTGAATATGCAACATAAAACCTTGCAGTTGCGTCTCTTTGGCTGATACAGAACAAATCATGTACAGCACATTCATGTGCATATTTTAATAAACTTTTTGGGTACCGTATTGGCATGAGAGAGCAGATACATTACCATCTTACCATAAAAGGTTTAATTAATATCCATAATAATGACCACAAGAGGGTGCTCTTAATTACTGTTACGTGAATGCTGTTGGACTTCAATCCTCAGAGCCAATGGGACAACTAATTTTAACACTTACAAAAAATCAGATGAATTAGTCATAAGTGAAATCTACCTAACTTATTTGAAACCAGCCATAATGCTTGGTCATATATTCCCCACCCAAATACACTTTCCTCTAACTTGAAGCTAAACCAGACAGGATCTTAAGCTTCCCTTTTATGTGTGTTTTTTGCATTAACACAGTTGTAAGAATTGTGAGAATTTTCATTTACTTTATTTACAACTCTCACACCTACAAAGTACATAATAAAACGTTTTGTGTTTGACACAAAAGCCAGTTTCCAAATTAAAAGACATTTTCGTGATGTCCAGTTGTTTTCCAAAAAAGAAAAACAATTTTTGTGTTTGGTACTGCAAGTACTTCAGCCGGGTTTGTGCACTGAACGACCTACTGAAAAAGGGCTTGATTTGGCTTTACATCTTGTTAGTAATTTAGGCATTAAAGGTTGGCTTGCTGCTCCGTCTTGGAAGACACCTCTTTTTCCACTCCCAGAATATATAATTTTTAAAATTTTTTTGTGAGTTTTATGCGTCTGTTTCTGTGTGGGAAATGAGAGCGTATTCATCTCAGTTTTAAAATGCCACTTAAATTCCCGACAGAGAGTGGATGCGATGTTAGAGTGCCACTTCCCGTGAAGTGGCGCTTCCCACTTGACAGCCAGTTAGTGGAGTATTTGTGTTAGACATCATTCAATACACAGGTAAACCACTTCGTTTCAAATGCGGCCATCAGACCGCATTTGCGCATTCTATTCAGACACATCACTATCAGTTTGTGCTGAAACCATAACAACTTCCAAGCAGACCACCCACCCTGCAGTGCAGGAATGCATTTTGCACAACTGACAGACCTTTGGGTTGTTTCCTTTCTCTCTCTCTTTTTTCTTTTCTTTTTCTTTTCTTTTTAAAATCTGTTCCTCTGAATCTGCCGTTCAAAGAACAATAGATTCAACTAATGGCAGCAACGTTGAGTTTTCTGTGTGTTCATGCTGCTGACAAAAGATCAAGACTAGAAGAAGAGATTTTTTCCTCTATAGAAGTTGAAACTGATGAGACTTACTCCCGCTGTAAGTCACACTGTGCAGTTTTGAATGAAACAGCCAGCTTCTGGCTGGTTCTTTCCTCTATTTCTGTAAAACTGAAAGGAGGCAGCCCTGAGAGAACAGCAACTGAGGTGAAAGCTGCTGCACTGCTGAATTAACCCAATAGCTCTGTCACTCTGGAGTCAGAAGTCCATGGCTTCTCTGCACTTTAGAACTGCTACCCAGCATGGCAATACAATGCAGGCTCTGTCCCATCCTGACCAGGGGGCTTCCAGCAGCATCGGGGTACCTGGGCTGGGACCTGTGCTGTGCCTGTGGCTGTGGCTGTGCTAGGGGTAGTGAGCACAGAGTCACTACTGCATTAGAGATGGCTCTGCAGACCTGATGCTACTCCAAAATGTCCATTCAGTCATCCAGATAGGTACTTTATGTCTATTTTGGCTCTTGTTTATTGAAGCATGTTTCCCAGAGCTTCCTACTAACGTTTAAAAAGGCAGGCAAACAGATGAGCAAAATGCATCCCTTCTGTGCATGCCACAGAGCAAACAGTTGTCTATCCTTCTGTAACTTTGTCAGCATAGAAGACTTGAAGAAGTCATGGGCACATAATTCAGTGTTCTCCAGCTGCCAGTGGTGTGTCTTCATTGGCCTCTGTGTTGGGAGTGTCTGACACCACTAGTGAAGACAGCTGCTGCCAAGATGGTACAAGACCACATAAAAGATGAAGGGCACAGTTCTAGTAAAAATCTCTACATACCTGTCAGAAGCAAGGAACCAGCCAATTAAACAGAGATTGCAGTGGTTGTCCTCCTGCTAAAGTAGGACCCTAAAGCACTTGAAATCCTTACATTAAAATCACAGAACCACAAAATGGGTCAGGTTGCAAGGGAGCAACCTTGTCTGGTCCAACATTCCTGCTCAGGCAGGGCCACCCCAGAATACATGGCACAGGATTGCATCCAGACAGGTCTTGAGTATCTCCAGTGAGGGAGACACCATAACCTTCTATCATCTTCTATAAAGTGTCTTCATGGTGGATTGTCATGCATCATTTATCTTTCTTCATTCAGCAGCTCAGTGTGTAGTCCAGCTTATGAGGAGACATAGACAACCACCCAGGATGAGTTTAATGTGAGTTTAAAGTGTAGCCTTTCTTAAATTTTGGAGGCCTTAATAAATGGAGAATGTCTGTTGAACCAGGATCCTTGATCCTTTCCCATGCTGAAATTTTGTCCAGGTAAACCATTGGAAGAGTAATGCTGTGTAATGCAGCAATAATCTCTGAAGGCATGGTCAATATGCACGCATCCTGAAAGGCAACCATGACGTGTGCAGAACTTTTCTTTTTATTTTATTTTTTCTTGTACAACCAGTGAATCCAAAGTGACCTAGAAGCCGCAAAACCTTGGTTCGTGATTTCTGTGGGTCACCTACTTTTGCTGAGACAGTCCTGTGCATTCTTGGCATACATGTAAAATCTTCCTGTACGTGCTCAGTAAATCTAGGGTGTCCATGTAATGCTCACGGTGGAACTGCTGCGCAACACAAATGCATTGAGATATCATCTGGTAGAAATATGGGAGACTGATAAAAAAGTGTGAGTGATTATTATGTTATATAACTGAGAGTCTGATTGGGGGTGAAAAAATCCTGTGTCAGGTTTCTGATTGAGGCATTTTGTCTCCAGCCACAACCATGTAAAGAATCACAAGATAACAACGTTTGACCACCATTGTGGGGCTGCAGTCTATGCATTGCTAGATCGGTTTGGATTACTTCTGGGCCCTCCAGCTGCATAGGAAGAGCAAGTGATTGGAGTTTCTTTATTGCAAAAGGACACAGCAAATGTACCTTGGTGTGCCTGCTTGAGTAGTTAGATCTGGCCCATCTCAGTACATTCATTGCTAAACAATTGCAAATTTGTTTAGTAAATATCTGAGATGTGCCAGAAACTGGAGAAATAAGAAAGACAGAGAAAGAGGGGCATGCTTTGAATTGCTTTCATGCTTACAGTTTTCAGTTGGTAAAGAAGCACATGGACAGCATCTCCACATTCCTCAAAGCCCTGTCAGAGGTCTGTTCTGCTTCCTAAGGTTTACTGGTAGTGACAGAAGAGGTTGTTCAGGACTTGTCAGTGTTGCAATAATTTACACTTCCTTTCCCTTCCACCAGGAAGAGCAAATTACAGACAGAAGGGGGAGAAAGAGAGATAGAAAAGTAATTTTGTTGTTATTACTGAGAAGGTAGAGAAGATTTTATGAAGGGATTCAGCTAAGGCTGCACATCTGAGCCTCATGTGCATACCATACCTCTTTTGTTAGCTCCAACAAGTGTCTCTCTAAAGTGATGAATTTGCTCACTTCTTGCGGCCATGCAAAAATCCAGGCTTCTCATCAAAGCTGGTCTTTTAAACTGTCCATGGGATTGTTACCTAGAGTCCATGGGAGACTGCTACAAATTATTTGGATTTGTGTCTTAGGAAGGGCTGAATCACAGGAGCTGCCTATTTCTTTCCCTTAGGGGTAAAGTGAACCACTTTCTACTGTCCACCTGATTCCATGTAGGACAACAGGCAAATTACTGATTCTCACCTTTTCTGTCTGGGCCACAGTTCCTCAGAGCAGTGGAAATGCTGCTGTATAGTCTGGTGTACCTGTACCTGGCATAATGTGTCACTGAGCTTGGGGAGAACTGGTAGTGGTGCTTTTGTTTAATTAGACACAAGAGAGATGGATTCTGTTTTCTTTAAAACCTTCAGGTATTCCCCAGAGGGCACCACATGATGGCTGCTGCATGCAGTATCCCAAGGATGATGGCTTCCTGCCCTTACCATGGACAAGGCAACACCTGTGACATTTGTGGGAATGTAGTCACTACTACAGACAATTCTTCAATAAGACAGTGTGACAGAAAAGTGTCTGAAGGTGCTTCAGCATATGTGTCAGGCACAGCTCCTCCCTTGTGCAGATTCTTTCCCATACTGTAGGGCAGGCAGCAGTGCAGAGGTGCTGTGTGAGTCACGGAGGTGATGGCCGAGCACTGAACCACCTATGAAGTCTATGAGTTGCTGTCACAATTACACAGGGAGGATGTTGTTCCCCTGTCAATAGCACTTATGTTTTTGATTAAACAGGGATGATCAGTTTTGTCTTGCAAGGCTGGTCATGCTGGATGGAATATGGTTCCCGAAACCTGACATTTTGAGATTTGTGTCAGGAGACATCTCTGGAAGTGTTCAATACCAGCCTAAGTGCCCAGCAGGGCTCACTACAGCGCTCACACTAGGTGAAGGAGCTCAGGCCCTCATCTGCTTGTGTGCTTGGAAACTTCAGGGACAGAGATTCCCACCACCTTTCTGCAGTTTGTCCCAGGACTTCATTGCTCTCAAGAAAAGTTTTCTCCTCACAAGTTTTGCAACTTTTGCAACAGTCTCTTCTGCAGGACCTTCTACCCTGTCACTGGTCACCTCTGAAAAGCATCTGGATTTACCTTCCCTGTAACGCCCTATAGGCAGTGGGAGGCTGTAACTAGGCCCCTCCACAGATGTCTGCTTTCCATGCTAAGCAAAGTATGTTTTGCAGAATGGACTGAGCCAAGAACATCTCTAACACAATCAAGAATAAGTTAACCTCCAGTCAGGAGCTGGCAGCTGGTAATGTGAAGGCAGGGCACATTTTCCTTAGAAGGCATGAGGCAACGTGCTGATTGGAAGTTGCCATCGCCAGTTTTCAGTGACGGCAGTAATTAATAATGCACAGGGATAAAGTGGGGCAACAAGAATAAAGAGGCAACAAATGAAAGTAGCAGACTAGCTAGATACACAATCCAGCTGTGTGTAATTCTCAGTGAATGGTTCACCGTGGCTGGCTGCCCCAGAGAGGGTCTCATGCTCATCTTTTCTGTTTTCTGGGTCCTCATCATCACAGCAATATTTGCTTTGGTGGATTTTGTCTTTTCCTGTTACTTTGTCCATCTCTTTCTGTGAATTTATCTTGTGAGTTTTAAATCCAGGTAAGACTACTGGATCTACAATAACTAGCAATAGTCAGTCACACAACTGGATTGTGTGTAGTAAAAAGAAATTAATCCTCCAGCTGAATTTGAAGCTGCTGTCTGCTGGTTTCATTTGTTGCCTCTTTATTATTGTACTGAGAGACACATGAGTACTTACTGCCTGTTGACCTTCTTCTTGCCTCTCAATGCTGACGTCTCTTTCATGCTAGTTATCTCTTTTCTAGACCAACATGTCTTGATATAGTTGGCTATTTCTTACTTCTCATTATCCTCCCAATATATTTCTGTCCTTTTCCAGTTCTTCTATCTCCTTTCTGAGCCAGGGAGATAAAGGTTAAATATTACTCCATTGGCATTGTGAGAGGCATGTGAAAGAGGAGATTTAAGTGTGTTTGGATATGTTTAGCAAGGAGGAGAGAACTGGATGTTTGCTGATTGTTTATGTAATGTTTTCTCTGGTTGTCTGAAGGCTTCTCAGTGATGCAGACAAAAATTATGACCTGGAAAAGACTTTACGAGCACCACTGTCACCTTAACCTTTGTCCAGGCCCTGATCCTTTAGGCATCTTCAGTGAAGGTCCTAGTGGTGTTGTCCATTTACATGTTGCCTGATTTTCTGCCGAGATGCACTTGGAAATAGAGACAGTCCCTCCCCCTGCCCCAAGGAGGAGAACTGTATTATGAGAGCACTTCTGAAGAAAAACTGCACCTTTTATTTAATTTCCCTCTTTTCTTTCCTGCTTACAATGGTCAAAAGGCACTGCTGAAGGTGGCTTCTGAAAACTCACTCATTTGCCACTGGGAGGGTAACACAGATAGCCCTGCAGATGTATTTGGAGTTGTTTTACGTATTTGTTTCCTTACCAGGGCCAGTTTCACAGTCCAGATTGACCTTGTGTGTAGGAATGGTTTTGTCAGGTCCAGGTGTTGAGAGGATGCCAGGCATTTCAGTGGTGGCGTCTAAGGCAGGGGCACCCATGAGAGTTACTCTACGGTGGGACTAGGAAGACTGGAAAGTAGAAGAGTCTCTTTAGAGGTGATGTGACCCATGAAGTGAAGACTGCTACAGAAACATCTGGCAGGAGAAGAGAGTTCTTGCAGCAGCTTGCAATGGACCCTGGAGGCGCCACAGCAGGTAACAAACACTGGAGTCATTCCCCCTGCAAGCAGGTTCATGTGTGAGGGTCACAGCAGAATCCTCAAGCCCTGAAAGCAATTCAGGTCAAGGTAATACCACAGTTATTAAAGCAGCTGAATTTGTCAGTTTTACTGTTAGAAAATGGCTTCTCAGACATCCCTGAAAGAAATGGAGCTATTTTATTTTCTGAGTTGCCTTCTGCAAAGGAAATCACTGAGAGGGGACGAAGTGTTTGGGGAAGAACGTTAAAATTCAGCTCAGGCTGAAAAGCACTCAGCTTTTAGACTGGTGAAGGCTGGCAAGATTTTCTATCTGCTTTCAGCATTTCTTAAATGTTTGTAAATACATGGTTTTGGACTTGGCCTAGGAGTCAGCCCCCATTTTCCTGGCACAGCCAGAACTCAGAAGCTTATTGTGTGAGGCTTGTAGCACTCAGAGCAAGAGCTGCTCTTTGTGCAGAGGTGTCTGTCCTAAAGTAAGCCATGGTCACTCAGGGGGGCAGCAGCAGAACAGATGAAGCAGTAGTCTTTAAGTCGTACAAATACTTGTAAAATTACAAGTAGTCTTGTAATTTTCTACTAGGAATGTTATGTTAGTAAGATGTCCTGTGCCTTTTACAGAATTATTCTCTCTTGCTGTTAGAATAATTTCTCCTTCAAAGTCATAAAATACTGATGGCAAGGAAAAACTCTGTGTTAAGAATAACCCAGAAAGCAGCAAAGAGGAAATTTTTAAGTAAACCATTTTCTCAAACCATTGTCTCTGGTGTCTTTTCCCAGGAGCTACCCCCACAGTTCAAGGTACAGCCATTATGGTGACACTTTAGGTACACATACAACAATAGGGCAGCTCTGTAGTGAAATGAGATATGCATCACCTGTGATAAGAGAACACAGGTATGCTGCTTTGGCAGCATTTTTACCTTAAATCCCAGGTACCTGTCTTTTCCCATCCCCCAATTTTGCTTCATGACCCAAAACTTCACCTAAATACAAGCTCTGTGCTTTGCTTTTAACTTTCACAGTATCCTGCAGGGGATCCTCTACATATGAGAGCTTCTTCCAGTGGCCGCATATCAAAGGAAGTGTGTTAACAAACACAAAGGATGGACAGAGGTTTTGTGCTCTCTTGTTATTCCTTGCAGCAAATGCATGTCCACTGGGAGAATGAAGTTGTTTTTTTGATCAAGGAGTCATTGGAGATTAACAAAGCTGCCTCTCTTGGCAACAACTGAAACACATGCCATGAGATGAAACACCGGGGTAGATGGCACCCAGAGTCTCAGGGTTGGAGGAAAGCTGACTGTGCAGGGAGATACCATTCATGCAGCCTCTGCAACTGTGTGGGTATCTATCTGACCATGTGTGGTATTAGTTTTGCCACCTCTTTTCAGAGATATTGTTGGGGTGGAGGAAGGGACAATCAGCCCCACTTTGCAGGGTATGGGTGTTTGACTGTGTGGCAGGACCTGGGTTCTGGC
The DNA here is from genome assembly GCA_017589585.1 of Phylloscopus whistleri. NCBI lineage: Eukaryota > Metazoa > Chordata > Aves > Passeriformes > Phylloscopidae > Phylloscopus > Phylloscopus whistleri. The sequence goes on from JADMLD010000620.1 coordinate 1,948,920, forward strand.
CTGACTATACCACCACCATTGCTTCTGTGTGGTGTCTCTCACTGTGTTTGCCACTGCTTTGGCTCAGACACTCCCAAATAATACCTAGGCCTGGGAGCATCTTTGGGAAACTCCTGGAACAATCCTCACCTATATCCCTTCGAAGTCAGACCCATTTCAATCACACACAAGGCCCCAATCACACAGGTGTCCCACCAGACTACCTGAATTCCTAGCCCTTGTGCACTGCCCTTCCTTCCAGTGACTGAAGCCTGTCCCTAAGCAGCAACACTGTCAAAACATATGGTGTGAGTGTTTATACCTACTTAGGTGGGAGGTTGTTAGGAGGGGTACCCTGAAGCCAGCATCATGCAGGAGCTAGGATATGTTCCTGCCAGGCTGTGGGGACTACACTTACACCAGCGTGTTTGTAACACTGGAACAGCATGGCCTGCTGGGGTGCAACCTCCAGGGCTATACCCTGGAGCTGGCTGAGAGTCTCTATCCCTGCTACCTCCCAATCTGCTTTGCAGCACAGGGGCTTTAGCCACCAAAGGGAAAGAGCTCTGGAGGCTTCTGCCCTTGCCCAGGTAAGGACAGCTGTGGTGCCTTCTGTAGATCTAAGACTTGCCATGTAAACGATCCAGCTCCCAGTCAGCTTCAGCTCTTCTGTCGTGTAGCCCAGCTCTTGGGAATATGCAGGAAATCTAAGAATAAGCTATTGATAGTGAAAACAGTCTGTTGGTGGCCCCAACAAGCCTTTAGATTTTAGGATGGCACTGTGCAGGACTGCTCCATGGTGGGCGCTGGCTGGCTGCTTGGGAAGGCACAGATCCTCTTTAGCTGTGTCCAGCACAGAGAGTGAAGCTGGAAAATAAAGAGAGAGGGAATTTGGGTCAGAAAGGAAGAAAAAGGGCAAAGGAGGGTGTTTATTTCTTTGATATTTTGCTCTTTGCTCCTGGCGAGAAAAACATTCATGAGAGTCCTTCTGCCACACTGGTGCAGCCAGGTCTTCATCACAGCATCCATGAAGGAGGAGCAGACAGTTCTCAACCTGTCTGATTGCTGCAGTGGGCATGGTTTGTACTTGCTTCATTTTTGCCTGTCTCATTGCTTCATGGTTCATTTGGCTGAACTCTTCATAAAAAGTAACATGTTAGACAGGCTCTGTACTGGGAGTATTGTGGGAAGGCAGTAGCTGTCTGTGGAAGGGATGGGCAAAGGGACTCTGCTTTCAGCATCCATACTGACTGCCTGTGAAGCAACCGTGCGTGTTTGCCTTGTCAACCCATTTACAGTATAATAATAATGTTTCAAGTCAAAGAAACACACCTATGAAACCAAATTTTTCTGGCCAGTGGCTCTGCCCACAAGCTTCATGCACTGTGTCCTACCAGCTTATTCCAACTCTTTGCTTCACGTTAAACAAGGAAGAGTGAGACTAACGTGTGTCTGATGTTTTAGTTGAAATTTACAAATGAGTGGAAGAGGTATTTCCCTTCTGAGCTTTCATTTTTGGTCCCCTTTCAGCAGTGCTGTTAGGTGGGTTAACATATGTAACAAACCAAAAGATGAATGGCTTCTTTTTGAAAAGAGCACAGGCAGGTGCCTCAGCTGCAACAGAAATGTGTGAGTGGGGTTGAGAGAAGGGAAAGGGTAAGGCCTGGGTGGAGGCATGGACCACAAAGACTAAGAGAGATAAGGTATCTCCAGCAGTAACTTTCCTCTCTTGGGCACTGTTACTTCCTGGGCAGCCCAAAGTGGCTCCAAAGGCCAGGTTCATTAGAGGCCCCCTCGCAGTGAGGAGACTGTAGAGGGGCCAGGGGAGAATGGCACTGTCCCACACCACTATGCTGCACCTCCGTCCTGCCCCACTACTGAACATCTGGGACAGGGGGCACTGGGGTGAGAGGCAGCACCAGGGTCTGTATCCCTCTCTTGGCTGAGCCTGCTGCCAGAGAGGCTCAGGACAGGCTCTTTTGGGTTTGGTGGCAGACCAAGATGCAAAGGGGAACCACAGAAAGTAGGGACTGGAGCTAGCAAAAGAACAGCAGAGGACAAACAACTTTTTTTTTTAGTGCTGTCAGTCGAAAAAGTGAGGTCTGGGGTCTTTTTAACTTGTATCTAATGTCCAAAATTTCATTGAGTTCTGGCTCTGAAAGCCTCACAGCAGACAGTGGTAGTGGCTGAGTGAGAGGATGCTCAGACCCCTGCTGAGTTCACAGACATGCAAAATAGGCCCTCTTTCAATTACTCCAAAGGCCATGAAGCTCAAAATGCTTTGTCCCCAAATCAAACAACTGTAAAATCCACACCTGAGCATCATAAAAACTGTGAAAAAACCGAGATTAGAAGAGGAACATAATGAGGTCCCCAGTCCCACCCCCTGATCAAAGCATGACTCACTAAAGCTAGGTCAGGTTGCTTTGTCCTGTCAACTCTGGAATATCTCCCAGGGCAGAGATCCCATCACCTCTTATCTGGGCCTTGTCTGCATCAATGATAGAAAGAATTTTTTTTCTTAAATCCAGCTAGGATTTCCTTGTTGCAACCCTTGCCTTTTGTCTCACCATCTCCTCATGCCTTGGAGAAGAGGTGCCTCTTGCTCAAGTAGGCAATAGCTGACTGCAAATTGTTCCTAGTGTAGCTTTTTCCTCAGGCTGAAGATCAGTTTCTTCCACTTCTTCCAATAATGTCCTGCACTCCCATCCCTGCGACATCTCTGTGGGCCTGTGTTTGAACTCCTCAGTTTATCAGTATCTCCCATTTCTTGGGGAACCCAAAACTTTTCTTTAAATTCCAGATGTGTTGAGCAGAGGGGCACAGCCCCTCTCTGCAGGGTTTGGGTATGCTTTGTGCTAGACTGTCATCTTTTGCTGCTGGGTCTGGGAGCTGTGCGGATAGGAAAGTGATGGCTCATTTTCACAGTGCATGCCTTCTGCTGCTGAAAGCTGTCTAGGGCACACAGGAGCAGTGGAGTATGCTCCCGTACAGAGACAGGACACTGGCTTAGAGCTCTTGTTGTTTTCTGTATGAATTTTGTGAGTTCTCTATGAACCTCTAGTTGCACAGGGCTATATTTCTTGCCCAATTAATATATTCTGTCTTACACTCATACATGAACTAATACTGTTTTTTAGAAATCCTCTGTACAAGTTCAATATGCCTGACATACTGCCATTCTCCCTGTGTTTAGAAACATTTCCTAAAGACTTTGTGTTATTTGATATTTACATTGTTTCACTCCATGTTTCTGCATTTGCTAACTGGCATTTATTTACAGAACAGGACGCAACTACTTTTGACAAGCACATGTAGTGACTGGTTTCAGAAAGATGGGGCAGGGCTTGCCTTACAGACATTTTTAGACCTGTTTAGGAAAGGTTGTGGGGAACAAATAGCTGCACCTACATTTTTCTGTTTCCCACTGGTTTTAGTTGCAGTAAAGTTTGACTGACTCTAAATTGGCACAGTAGCACACTGGAGTCTGCTCCCAGCTTTCAGTTGGTCTTCCTTGGAGAAATACAGCTTGAGGCTGCTTGAGGAGCAGCAGGAGCAGTGGTGTAGTCAGCCCTCTGTTAAAACAAGAAATCTATACCAGAGTCAGGGATTTTGTTTATGGCACAGGTTTTACATGGGCATAGGTGCCGCTTCAACCTATGTGTAGGAAAGATGGTCTTTCTGCTTCATTCCATTGTGACAGCCAGGTTGTTGGAGGAGGTTAGAACAGCCTTCAAATGGAGACTTTCCTTCTCATATGGTTTTCAGTTCACTGTTGCCTGCTTATGCACCAATATGAGGCAAGGAAGAGACAAGGTTCCAGAAGATTTATGTGTCTCTGAGTGGTGAGATCTTCTTACCATGAGTAAAATAAAAAATGGATCAAGTCCCTTGCTCATCTCTATCTACCATAAGAATTGTTTTTTAAATGCAGAAAATAATTTCTTTTCTAACAGAAATAACTAAGAGATTTGACTCATCACTCCAAAACCAGAACGTGCTCTTGTAAGCTGCTAGCTGACTAAATTCTGTACACTGCAAAGCAAGTTTGCATTTCCCCAAAGCTGATTTGAAGTGATCTTGCTGATTTCTCTAGTATTGAAGTTGATGCATATTTTCTTGCATCCAAGTTGTTTTTTTTTTTTCAGGATTGCACAAAGGAGGTAAATTTTAGGAGCAGCTTTATTTTACCTTTTGGAAATCAATTACTTCATGGTTATTTTCAAGCTTTTGAGTAGTCAGAATGGCAGATCACTCATCCATTCTCATGAAATGGATTTTCAGGAATGGCTGAAATCCCAGGACCTTATCTGTTGAGGATATGTAACAAGTCGATTCTTTTGCTTTCTTTTTCTTTGGCAGTGCCTTGTATCTCTGAATGCCAGGAACATATCAGATGCCCCAAAGATGCTCATGTCAAGCTGTGTTTGTGTGTTTGGGTAGTTTGTTCTTGTATAAGCAGACTTCACAAATAAGCAGCAAAGGCATCTAGGGTAAACTCCACATAAATGCAGCTTCCCAGAAGGATGAGCACTTAGATGTAATTGCTTGTAGTTAAATTGGATGTGTGTCTTCACTTTGTAATGTAATATATGCACAGCCATGTCTGATTGTGACATTATGCCCCGTATTTCCTTCTGTGAAGCAGTAGCAAATTGAAAGGCAAGGTATTGTCTTGTAATTGTGAATTTTTAATAAATAATCACAGAATCATAGAATGGTTTGGGTTGGAAGGGACCTTAAAGATCATCTAGTTCTAACCCTCCTGTCATGGTCAAGAACACCTTCTACTAAACCAGGTTGCTCAGAGCTCCATCAAACCCGGCCTTGAACACTTCTAGGGATGGGGCATCCATAACTTCTCTGGGTAACCTGTTGCCTCACCACTATCATAGTAAGGAATTCCTTCCTAACAGCTAATCTAAATCTACTCCCTTTCAGTTTGAAGCCATTATCTTTTGTCCTGTCACCAGATGTCCTTTTAAAAGATCTCTCTCCAGCTCTCTTGTAGGGTCCTTAGGTACTGGAAAGCTGCAATTAGGTCACTGCAAAGTCTTTTCTTTTCTAGGCTGAATAAACTTTATTCTCTCAGTCATTCCAGGAGAGGTGCTTCAGCTGGGTGCTTCTGATTGAATTGGTGTCCCTCCTCTGTACTCACTCCAGCAGTTCCACGCCCTTCCTGTGCTGGGACCTCAGGGCTGGATGCAGGTTCCAGGTGGGGTCTCAGCAGAGCAGAACAGAGGGGCAGAATCCCCTCCCTCCCCTGCTGCCCTCGCTGCTTTGGGTGCAACCAGGACACGTTTGGCTCTCTGGGCTGGGAGTGCCCATGGCTGGGTCATGTCCAGCCTCTCACCCAGCAGCAGCCCCAAGGCCTTCCCACAGGGCTGCTCTCCATCTGGGCAGCCCCAGCCTGTGCTGATGCTGGGGGTTGTCCTGATCCAGGTGCAGCACCTTGCACTTGGCCTTGTTAAACCTCATGAGATTCCTATGGGCCCCTTCTTCAGCTTGTCCAGGTCCCTCTGGATGGCATCCTGTCCTTTAGGAATGTCAGCTGCACCACTCAGTTTGGTGTCATCTGCAAACTTGATGAGGGTGCACTCAACCCCTTTGTTTATGTCATTAGTGAAGGTATTAAATAATGCTGGTCCCAATACAGACCCTTGAGGGACATCACCTGTCACTGATGTCCATTGGGATTCTGAAGTCTTGGCCACTACTCTCTGGATGTGGTCTACTTTCTTAAGTGTCTAGCAGTCCACCCATCAAATCCATCTCTCTCCAGTTTAGAGAAGGATGTTGTAGGGAGCCATGTAAAAGGTTTTATAGAAGTTCTGATATATGTTATCCATAGCCCTTCTCTTGTCCACTAATGGAGTCAGTGGAGTCATCCCATCAGGGAATGCTACTAGGTATTCAAGACAGTACCTGAAGTTTAAATTAATTTTCCTCCAAATCTTTGGGTTCAAATGTCATGTTTTCCCTACCACTAGATGAAGACTGAAATCCTTATGTACTCCTATGTCCATGGAAGCACAACTTTTAGAAAAGTATAGAGCACTATAAGACTCCAAGAAACCTGTCAGAGCTTGTGGCAGCACACCCTGCATGTGCTGGCTTCCACAATGCTGGAGCATCTTGGTTGCTTATGTTGGACTGAGCCCCACTGGGAGTTACTCAGCTCATGAGATATGTCCCAGCAGCATGCAGGGTGATATATGGGAAGGCATGATTTGCAAGTGATCCTGCCTGCAGTCAGGCTCCAGGTGTAAACATTGAGGTCATCCCTGTCCTTCCTGAGGTGCAGAAATCCCACTGGGGAGGGAGTGGAAATGCACTGATGACGACCCAGTGCACAAGGTTCACAGGTATTCAGCAGGAAGGGGCTGACCTGCAACCCTGATCTCTTACTGTGAAAGGTGAAAGGGAACCATGAACTGTCCTTTGATACTTCTTGCTCTCACTTTTGCACATTGGATTCTGCACATCAAGGAAAACCTTGCTGCTGTTTGGATTGGGCTTTCCAGATCTACATCAAAAATCTGTAAGGCTTTTCCCTGAAGATTATGTCAGCTACACAGTCAATATATATATTTTGTGATGCTTTTTTGCCATAGTTGTCTGATGATAATAACCTGATGATAATTAGATGGACCTTGTGGGCTCTTCGGGACCTGAAGATGACTTCCCAATCCAGGAACATGCCTCTGTTTCTGGGTTATGGCTTGTATCTAGCAATATTGTAGACATGTCCAAGAAAATCTTCCCTATGGATTTTGAATTAAATTTTGCCTGTGTTTAGAGAGGAATGCTTTTCTCCTGACTTTAACTATTCCATAATCACATGGTCTTTATGACTTTTTGTGTCTCAGCCTAATTTCATTGTTGTGAAAGTGCTCACATTTACATGCCTGAGGAGATAACTGAGGCTAAAAACAAATTCCATGTGTTTGGTGTCGACGATTTAGGTCCTGGAGTTAAAGCTCAACTGGCTGCTTTGCATTGTGGTTACAAAATTGAGAAAGGACTGGATTCCCTGGTGCTTGAGATCCTCAGTGTGTATCTACCCAAAAGAGGCTTTCCAAAAGTGCTGAGCTTCAAAGCTATGAAGCTGTTTTAAGTAATGGCCCACAATACACTGAAACAAAACATTACTCTGGCAGAAAAAAACCCAGAGAATAGTAAAACTGGGCTCACAAAACAAAGTAGCATACTGTCCTGAAGATTGCTCAAGGGAAAATACCATTTCAGCTTGAACTTTGAAGTATACAGAAAGAATGGGTGGTTTAGGTACTCTAAGGTAATGTTGTGACTCTTTTTAATACATATCCAACTTAAGTATCTGTTATTATATGCATTTCTAACTTCATAGGAGGATTGGGTTCTATGAACACCAGAAAGGTACTAACACTTTTTCCATCAGTGTTAATACTATTACACAGTAAGATTGGCTACCTGCTATATTGGACTTGGCAGGAGGGCAGAGAAAATTCTAAGTTTCTTTCTAAGTAATCCTCTCTGTGCTGATAATGTGATTGATATGTTCTGGGCTGTTTTGTTTATGAGACACATATAATATCAGAAATACAAAGGACTGTCAGAGGGAGTGGTAAAATTATCCTGGAATTACAGTCCTTCAAAATTCTAATAGTAAATGTGACTGCTCATTGCTTCAGAAATGGTTTGGGCGTGATAAAGCTTTATGTGAATATTTTAAGTGCACATAAAATAATCTAAATGAGGGGAAAAGGGTGCAGCTCCCTCATTTTTTGGCTTGGAGCATTCAGGACATGATAGGGCATGTCCTGCTATTTTTTGTACTGATAGATGTGAACTTGAAACTTAAGTCTTCAAAACGAAGGGAAGGGTGGGGTGAGGGGAGGAGGAATGCTTCCAGAGATAAGCAGGAGACATATTTCCAGTGCAACAATTAAACCTGTTGCATGTGATAAGTTTAATGTAACCCCAAAAGTTATCACAGTCCACGTGCAGACACTGATCTGCAAGAGGCCAATAATCAAGCGAGTTGTCACATCTCTCCTTGGCCAGGAGAGCTGATGGTGTCCCTGTCAGAGGGAGCTTGCAGGGAGTCATGGTGAAGCAGACCCAGGCAGCCACTGCCTCTTCCGCCTTACCCTCCCACTTCTCACTTTGCACGGCTCCTCACTGTCTCCAGGTACTGCCAGAGGTGCCAAGCTGTGCTGCAGTTGCCAAACACAAGCACAGGGATGAACTTGGGGGCCAGAAGAGAGAAACAAGTAAAAGCTTAATCCAGCTGTGATACCTGGGATGTTGGCTGGTTCCTGGAAGGCAGGGATAAAGCCTATCTGCTTTGTAGTTGAGGAGGGGTGTCTGCATTTGCAGCTGCAGCTCTCTCCAGGCAAAGGAGCTGTGTTTCTTGTTCCTGGAGAACTGAGTAGCATGGATTCTTTTTTTCTTCCAGCTGCCCAACAGACTGCCGCCACAGCTTTTAGGTGCTGACACTTCGTTTCATCAGCTCGGCAGTTATCACCTGGAGATGTAACATCACAGCCACTCCACATGAGCTCCACCTTAAATCACTCTGAAAGCCGAAGCTGGGGCAGGATATGGCAGCTGCGTGCTAAGCTGGGTATTTTCTGCATGCACATCACAGCACAGCATGCTTCTGGTTTCAGGGTGGAGTTCCAAAGGTGGCTTCTGATCAGTAGAGCCTCTGTACCCTGTTGTCACTGATCTACTGAATAAGTATTCAGCTGAGAGGTTTTTTGGTTTACTAGGGGTAAGCCACTCAGTCTGTGTCTGCTGATGACCCTCAGCTTCACACCTCTCACACCTCTTGCAGCTGAACCAGCGGAGCTCAAATCTGTGACCCCAAAAGCAGAATTCAAAATTTTTGTACTCCTGAGATGTGGGATCGCTAGGGAGGAAAGCAAGTCAGGGAGGCTTATCCTGGTGGCAAGTGCAATGTTCCTGCTTCATCCTTTTCACTGAAATGTTTTGCACTGTGATAACATATACACTCGATTGATTTGGTAGCAGAAAGGACTCAGTTTAAAATATGGGCCTGGACACTCTGGAAAGGCATTTCTTTCCATCTCTCCTACTCAAGACAGTAAGTAAATGATCCAAACAAATCCAGGTCCTGCCATTCCAAGCCCTGGAAGAAGCAGAGATCAAAAGCTGACTCTGCACTAAAATTACTTTTTTTTTCCTGAGAACAATTGCAGAAAAAGCTTCCCCGTTGCTATCTAATGGGTTCGAAATCTACTGTACCCATGTAGTGGCTGAGCCAATTGTTTCATTTTATTCATCTGTGAACACTTTTCCAAAAATGTGCTTCTCTTCTCAGCTGCAAAACTGATAGGACAATGTCTCTAAAATGACGTAACTAAGAAAGTTCTCACAGACAAGTGCTTATTTTGTTTCGTTTGCAATGCAGTCATTCTGGATACAATTAGATGTGTTTCTCTTTTTAAAATAGGTGAAATCCACAGCCTTTATCTAGTAGCAGAGATTCCAAGTCATTCAGGTAGATCACACAGTGCTCACAGCGAGTTAAGGAAATAAAGGTGATTGAAGTGAGAAGCTGATAGAAAAAGCCCAGCTCAACGACCCCTTCAGGAGGAAGATGGTGCTGGTGTTTTAAGGAACTTCTGTAAAGGATTCTTTGAAGTGCTGATTGAGAGGGCAAGTATTACTTCCTGCTCAGTAAGTACCAGTATGACTTACAGAAAAGACCAAATACAGAGGCAGCATCTTCTCTTAACTTTTATTGTGGTGTAAAAACAATCCCAGATGTATTTCCTGAAAAGTAAAACTAAAAATTTTCATAGATATAATTTGGAAAAGGTGTTTGTTGCTTCAGATCTAGTAACAGCGTTCACTAGTTATATGAGCTATTCATGGATATGTCAGTTAATTTTTTTTTCTATAAAAACAGGTAAGGTTTTAGGGAAGCATGCAGGGAAACAATGTCCAAGCTTCTCACCTAATACTTCATCATAGTAAAGCAAACTTTGAAATGTATGGAGGTATGGGGTCATCTTGAGAAAGGTAAGTTTTAGTGCTGAAGCAGTGAATTGCAAGTGTCTTGTAAGTTAAAGCATGTTACTTTTCATTACCAGAAAGCTTCAGCAGTGGTGCTTTTTTCTCTGTGTGTGGGAGCTCCACACCTGTAGTAATCTGAAAGGAAGCATCATCTCCTCCCTACTGTAGCAGACAGATGCATCAGGCAATGTGGTGCCCGAGGGATTAGCGTCCTGCTATTCATTTGGGCCTTTTTGGAGTGACAGGTAGACTCTGTGCTTTGGCTCTAGAGCTTTGGCTGACATACTCTAGGTATTACTCACCATACAGCACTGTCAGGATGTCAGATTAAAGCACACCCAACCTGCAGATAAAAGCCGTGTTTCATTGTTGCCTATAACTCCTACCGGTAGTTCACTTTTTGTCCCAAGACAATAAAAACATCAGTGCTGCTTTTTTTTTTAATTAGTAAAACTATGTTTACAGGGCACTGTCAGTCCCTTTCCTTCATGATACCTATTTTATTGTCTGATCAACAATACATGAAATTTGTAACTCCAGGAGTTTACAAAAGATGGATTTCCCTGCTAGTTTTCATATATGACAAACCCCTTTTACTATTAATTAGTATTAAATTATGAGTGAGTGTAGTTTATTACAATAATAGGGTATTCAGGTGGCAGACACAAACCCAACGTGCTGATCCCTAAGCTAGGCAGCACCAAAGAATCAAACTGGCAAAAACAAAGTTTCTGTCTGCACATGATGATGTTTTAGGAAGGGAAATCTTCTGGAAAAAGTTATTTTGGAGTTTTTGATCATTACTTTTGAAGCTAAACAGATGAAATTATGGATTTCACAGGTGAACTGTTAAATGAGTGGAAAACAGGATGGGCTGTCAGGTTCAAGGACAGAGGTCCATCAGTAAGAATAGCTGGCAGACAGCTACATGTGCCATTTCTCAGGGGTTAATACCAGGCCAATATTTTTAATATCTTTAGCAACAACATAGAAGAGGGGATGTAGGGCACTGGGGATTGTTCCACACTGGGGGAGCAGCTGGAGGAGAACACAGCCCTCCAGAGGCTGCAGAAATGGGGTGCCATGAACCTCCTGGAGCACAGCCTGAGCAAAGGATGTGTCCTGTCCATGGCTGTGAGAAGCCCAGCAGTGAATGAGGCCCTCGGTCTGGACAGAAGGGATGCAATCCTGGTGGACAGCAAGGCAGTTCTGAACGTGGTGGCTGAGCAGGGCCTTGGGTGGTGCTTGAAAGCCAGTGGAGGGAAGTGCCTCTCCACTACTTGATGGCACTGATCAGGCAGCATCCTGAATTAGATTCAATCCAAGAGAATTTTTGAGGAAACAGAGACGAAATTATCACACAAGCATGATGCAGTTCTTGGATGTGGTCCAGAGAGATGGTGAGATCTCCATCATTGGAGATAACCTGATCTAGCTTTGTGGTCAGCCATGCTTGGAGCAGATTGTTAGAGCAGGGTCCTCCAAAGATGCCTTCCAGTTGGAATTCTTCTGAGCTCCTTTAATTGCATTTCACAGGACTCTCGTAGCAGTCCTAAAGTTGAAATAGAGAATTTGTTTTGACTGAATGCAATTTCTTGTGCCATGCCCAGAAGGCCTGGGCAGAGATTAGGTGGTAACTTACAAACAAGAGACCATATGATCTGACAACAGGATGGCAACCAGGGCCCAGAACACACTTCTGTCTTGCCTCTTTCTGATACTTCATGAAACCTAAACCAAGGAGAAATAATGCTCAAAGAAAACAGAGTGCTGAGGCAAGACTGTCCCCCTGTAGCAACACCTGTATCCTAGACAGTACACAAGACCTGCCCCAAAATGAACTTACTGAGAGGTACCCCCAACAGGGGCTGCAAGAGACTCAATGAAAAACTTGATACCTGGTGTCCCTCGTCCACTGTGCCATTCCAAGTGATCCTGACCAGATTGCTTGGGCATAGACCTCTCCATGCCTGTGAACACATGTGTGAGAGTGGGTAAGGGCAAATCTCTGAATGCAAAAGAGCGAGAAAAAACACCTTGCTTAAAATAAAAGTGGCTTTCCTGGTCCAAAAAAGCTGAGGCAGATAAACTTGGTTACAGAGGTGCCGAGAAGAAGTGATTTCCCAAGAAATCACAAAGCACCAGTAAAGGTGAACTAGGGATCACAGAATCACAGAATTTCTAGGTTGGAAGAGACCTCCAAGATCATCAAGTCCAACCCAGCCCTAACACCTCAACTAGACCATGGCACCGACTGCCACATCCAGCCTTTTTTTAAACACATCCAGGGATGGTGACTCTACCACCTCCCCAGGCAGGCCATTCCAGTACTTTATCACTCTTTCTGTGAAAAACTTTTTCCTAATATCCAACCTGTATTTCCCTTGATGCAGCTTGAGACTGTGTCCTCTCGTTCCGTCAGTCGTTGCCTGGAGAAAGAGACCAACCCCCACCTGACTACAGCCACCTTTCAGGAAGTTGTAGAGAGTGATAAGATCACCTCTGAGTCTCCTTTTCTCCAGGCTAAACAACCCCAGCTCCCTCAGTCGTTCCTCACAGGGCTGTGTGTGGATTCCTGTGTGTGCATACAAACATTTTGATAATAGACACCAACAGGGGGTCAACGATGCAAAACTTGATTTATAGCACTTCTCTAACCTGACATGAAACAAACCTGAAACACACATTGAAAGTAGACCTGACCTTCCTTCCTACCAGAACATTGCCTATTTCAATCATTCTTCCACGTAGCTACACAATGTTGCAGAAAATGCTATATCAGAGCAACATTTGAAAGGAATGAATGGGAAGCACACATGCCAACGTGACAGACACTGCTGCAGACTGAGTAATCCCATTGGGCTGTTGATGTATATTTAGCTCTTCAATTAAGAGCAAGTCCTAGACTTGGTACTCACATGAGTGAGCCCCAGGGTCACGTAAATAATCATCAGGATTACTCAGAAATTATTTTTTAAGGCATGATTAACACACGACTGGGAGCTGCAGGCTGTGCACATAAAATCATGGAAACATTCAGGTGGGGAGGCACATCTGAAGGTCTTTGTTCCCATCCCGCTTTCCAAGCTCAACTGCTGTCAAAACAAAGTCGGCTTGGTCAGCACCTTGACCAGCTAAATTTTAATCATGTCCAGCAGTGGACAACCCACCACTCTTTTGGCCCTGTCCCAGGGCTGCACCACTGTTGTTTTACTCCCTATGTGCAAACAGAATTTCCCAAGCTGCAATGTGTCGCTTTTGTCCCTTATGACAAGGCTCAAAACAAACTTTTTAAAACAACACATCCCTGTGAACTTCTGAGAGAAGGCTGGTGACTGTCTGTAAGTCAGTGGACATTTGCAATTGGGGTTTCCCTGAGACATTCTTCCTCCATGCTAACAAAGCCTGATTCCTTCCATCTCTCCTTTCACCATCAGCTGCACCAGACCCACACACCACCTCTGGTGGCCTTGCACTGATCTCTCTTCAGTCTGCCAACAAATTATTTTTGCTTCCACTCCTGATGTGTACACAGGAATTGTGGCCACCCTGAGAACACAAAGGTTTTTCTGATGGTACTCTAATGCTTCTATGGCTGTATGTGCCAGTCTGTTCATACAGACTAGAACTGGTCCCTGCAATGATGGCTCATGTCCTCTTCCATGTGAAAGAAGGAAAAGCAGGAGCCCACATGGGAAAGAGGTGCTGTTTGCCATGCAAGGCATTAAGCAGCAGGACTGTGGGCAGCACAGGACCTTGTGGTTCAACTGGTGATGGACATCTGGACTCTGGATAGGTTAGAGAATGATACTTAGAGGCAGGATTTCATCCTGGCACTTCAGCAGCACCTTCATCTGACCCACTCCCATGTCAGAATTGAACAAATGTGTAAATAAAACATACTACTTTTCTGTTATATGTCCCACTCCTTTATTAGTTTGGCTTTTTCTCTCTTTCCCCTCCTCTCCCCCTTTTATTTTCTTTTTATTTATAAAATGCTCTTGCATACATTTCTTCAATAGGCATTGACCATGGAATTCATGATGCTGTGGCTTCAAGTACAGATTAGCTGCAGAGAAACCAGTCTAGCTTAGGCAAATGGCTATTTGGTCACAGTATTGCCATTTGCTTTCCAGTATAGGTAAAAGCTCCAGACATTAACTGTTGAGCAATGCTGCAAAATCTGTTGAGCAACACTGCAAAATTTGTAGGCCAGATCTTTCCCAAGGACTACTCCAGCCAGCCAACAGCATAGTAATCGTATCAGGTATGAATTCACATTATCATTTGAGCAGATGTACACACAGGCTCTCTCTGTGATGCTCTGAAATATGTCAGTACAGCATAATATCTGAGGAATGAAATGCACTGAATTGCTGAGAGAGAAAAACATTTGGTATCAGCTTTTGAAATTTCTCTGAAACTGTTAACATGCAGCACACTCACTGCTCACAAGTTCACTAGCTGGGGTGTGGGTGGTTTTAGCCTATTGCACTGATTTCGGTTCTCGCATTCAGTATTTTAAATATTCTCATCACACTGCAGTCATGTCCTCCACCCAGCACATTGCCAAGTTATTTATTCCTGCTGAATGCAGCGTCTTTCAGCCTGTTATGCTCAGGGGATGGTGAACAGACCTCTGTGGAACACTGTGGGGTTGTGCTCCTTCCTGTGAAGCTCTGACAGGACCAGTCTAGGCTGCAGCGGAAATGGTTTGCCCTTCATGGCCACCTTTGCAACTTCCAGCTTAGCCCCATGGCCTCTCAGAGACAGGCAGCTCAAGTTCAAGGCCTAAAATGCCTACTTCCTCAGGCAGGGCAGCCCACAGTCTGACCTTGGGTTAAAAAGTAGTTTTTTGCAGATGTCAGCTGTACTTCATGTGAGAGAACAAGCCTGAAGCAAGGTGTAGGAGTAAGGTCAAGTACACATAAAAAATACACATATACAAGCATTTCTGATATCTCTGTGTGGTGCTGAGGAGCATGCAGGTGTTGTTGGTTAACCAGGAGTTTACAGGAATCATACAGATATGAGTGTCAGAAACCTGGGGCTAGCCTGGCTGAACCCCCAGGAATGCTCCAGCATTTGTTCCTTGGCTGTACTTGTTTAGGCAAACCAGACAAAAAGTACCTGATTTAGTCTGAAGAGGGAAGTTGGAGTACAAGGCAAACATGTATGGGCAGCACTCCTGAGCAGCTTGACTTTCAAGTTTTCTGAGAGCAGTCATGCCCACAGAGTCAGTAATGAGAAGGAATTTGTTTGCTGAAGGATCTCTGAGGCTCTGTAACTCTTTTCCAGGTGGGGGCATTCAGACAATTGATGAATTAAGCATTTTCTGTCTGGGATAGTAAATATTTAACTGGAAAATTTAGAAAGATCCATGTTTCTGAGTTTTCAAGACCTCCTCAAAGAAAGTTTCTTTCCTGCAGTCACAAAACAAAATAAACACAGAAAAGAGGACAGAGCCTAGGAAACAGAGAAGCCAGAAGAGATGTGTCCCTCTGTAATACATTGTATTCCTGCATCACCTTCTCTGCAGCACCTGCAAGAAGCCTGCAGCCTCTGACATCCACAACATGCTGCAAAGCATGTCTGCCTCCCTTTTCAATTTTATTCAAGCACCTCCCAAATCGCATTTTTCACATGAGATCCACTCACTGAATGTTCAGTGCTTTTCTTTACCGGACAATCAAGCAACACAAAATGTGGCCTCCATAAAAAAAAGTGACGAGAAAGGTAAAATTTTTACATGAAAATGTCTTTCTCAGGTTTTCCCATTAATTTGTCTGGCAGCTTTTGGACATGAGACTGGCATCAGCAACTACCTGGAATTTTTTGGCATTCAGTCTTTAGTATGCAGTCCGGTACCTAGGCTGCTAGGATGCATCAGGATAGTTTGTTATAGTATCTTAGTGTGGAGAACCATGGCCTTTGGAGGTCTGATTCATGTGGCAGCAGGGGTTTCCAGTGATTTCAGCAGAAAGTGGTTGTTTTCAAGCACCAAAACCAGCTAAATCTTCATATACACTAACTAGGGTATAGTTTGTGGTTCGTCCTGGAGAAGTAGCTGCAGATAAACAGTCTTAACAGTCGTTCTGTAGCTCAGGAAAGGCTGTGTCTCACATTGTATCCTACGGGGTCACAGACAAAAGCTGTGTGTGTTTAAGGCCACAGCACATTTTGTAGTCAAGCACAGTGAAGAAGTCCCCAAGGTCTGCATGCTCCCCCACTCCAGTCGACTCAAGGGCTTTCACCTCTCCAGCAGGATGCACCCGGTGTCGCCAGTGAAATGCCTGCCTAGCCAGCTATGACAAGGAGTCTTGAATCCACACTTAACCACTCAACAGCTCATGCAAGTGGAGACTGGAAAGAGGATCTGCTGGAAACAGAGTGTTCTTAGGATGGTAATGCAGCCTGCTGCCCTGAGAGCACTGTGTCTCTTCAGAGCTAAGCACCAGCAAGAGGAGTTTGAGAAGGACAAAAATAAAAGACCAAAGAGATCTACAGGGAGTTTATGTGGGCTTTTTGGGGGATTACCACTTCTCTGCAGCACATTTCCATTGATCTTGATGGTGGGATGTCAGCTGGATATCTGGGCTCCTTCTTCAGGGTGGTTCACTTTCTTGTTGAAAGTGGTCAGAAGCAATCCTTTTGCACTTGGGTGATCCACAATGGGAGAGCCATTTAGGAGATAACTGCACAAGGAAGAAGTGGCAAAAAAGGAAAGACAATACTTTGATATCTGAGAGGGGATGCACAGCTTAATAAACAGTAAGGGGCAGAAGAGAAGGGTGCTGGGCTAGTTCAACCTGGAGAGGAGAAGATCAAGAGGGTACCAAGCTGCTGTCATCCAGTGTCATCCACTGTCCCAAAGGGTTACATGGGAAAGAGAGACACAGACTATTGTAAAGGTCCACGGGGAAAAGACAAGAGATGATAGGCACAGGTTGCAACAGGGAAAATTCTCATTGGACATATGGAAAAAACCTTCTTTTTATGAGAGTAGTGGCGGTCTGGGATAGGCACCAGATGGGGGTGAGATCTCTGTCCTTGGAGATTCTCCAGACAGACAGGGTAAGGCCCTGGGCAACATGACCTAGCTTTTGTGAGCACTGCTTTGATCAGGCAGTTGGGCTTAAGACCACCAGATGTAAACCTTTCTGCAATTCTTCAAGGAACTCCACAGCAATCCTTCTGAGGCATCTCTCCATCCCCCAAGCATCAACAATATGTGGCACAGGATCCTGTAAGAGGATAGAGGCTGGACCTCAGGAAAATATAGGGATGTAAGTATGCACATGCCTCCTGCTGAGAAAGGAAGTGCCACACACTCCTTTGCTGTCCTTCCCGTTATCCCCTGATGACTGCTATGAAGGCCTCAGAAAGCAAAGCTAAACCTTTCATCACAGGTGCCTCATGGCCATATGTTAAAAAATTATGTCATGCATGCTAGTGGTGTTTGATTTCTACACAGCAAAGCCTGTCACATCACTGATCTTTGGAGGAACAGCCATGATGCCAAAACAGCCTTAGATTTGCAGCTGCTGGTGATTTCTCCATGCTCGACACAGGTGAGAAGAGGCATGAAGAACACAGAGAAACAAGGGTTCTGCAGAGCAGGAAAGGCAGCAGTGAAGTTGCTGAGCACGGCTCAGCTGGAAGTTTCCATTGACTTGGAAATGATCCGCTGAGCTTGCAGCAGGATGCTGCACTACAGGCTGCATATGGAATGAAAATCAGGAAACCTAGGCAGGTTTTTCTCTGCTGCAGAGAGCACCGGTAGAAACAGTTGTCAAAGCTAACTGGCTGAATATGAAACCTTGTGGTAGGCGTATGCTTCTGCTCCTCTACTATTTAATAAGGCTTTGGGCCCACAGACTGCTTCAAAGCAGAGATGGCCTCCTCCTGGGCTTATGTCCAGGAATATAAAAAGGAACTGGGTGCAATCCTTTATCCTGGAAGACAAACCCAGACGGGAAAAAGCCAGTGATGGCATTGCTGTACACCTCTGGAAGGATAGAGGTAAACAGACAAGTGAGAGATCAAGTAGGGCTGGCATGATCAAGGTAGGCTCTGGAGGCTTACGGATGTGGACTGGAAGTAACCAGGGCTGTCACTGGCAGCATATTTCTCAATTTTGTCTTTCATGCCTGTGAGTCACCAGCAAGCTGGAAGAACAGCTCAGGCAAGGATCCCCCCACGCAAAATTGTGTGTGAGCTGTCCCTGTGAAACTGCAGAGCAAAGCACCATTGGGCAGTACCTAGTTGCAGCTAGCCCAGTCCACTGGGAAGTGGCTCTCCATGAGAGCTTTTAACAAAGGATTTGCCATTTGAGAGGAACTCCCCTCTCAACAAAGTGAGGGATTGCTCTCCCTCTGCCTGAGCCTTTCCTAGACCTCTCTAAATGTCTGTCCCACACCTTTTCCTTGGGAGGGAAGACAGGCAATGTTGCAGGATGTTAAGCTGAAACATGGTCTAATCTCAGCCCCATGAGACAGAAACTGGAGGAAAGGAGTTTGATGATAATTTTGTGGTTTCCTGGGGAGAGCAGACACAGGTGATATAACACTGGAGGAGAATGGGCATCTGAAGACCTTGCTCACTCCTTGAGGGAGGCTCACAACATGCTCTTTTGGAGCAGAGTCTGTCCAAGCCCAGTGCCTTGCTTGGGTGTCTGGAGCACCCAGCAGCTGGCATATCTTGCTTGCAACAACACCGACAAAAATCAGATTTTAGGACTGTTGATATTATGCTGGCTTCAGTCTCGGGGATATTAAACTCAAAAGTCTTTATGGCACCATGTCCCACAAGAGACAAAGGAAATGGACTACAGAGAGACAGGACACAATGAGTAACAAGTCCTCTCCTGAAGTGTAGTAACTCCAAGCTCTCCTCACCTGTTTTCCCGGGGCTGGATGCTGCCTTATCCCAGGCTGCTGCTCTGGCTGGTCACCGCAGATAGGCTGCCAGTTTGGTTTTTTTTGTCAGCTCTCCCAGCACAGTGGCGCACACAAACAGAGTAATCCTTTCTGCTACAAAGTATGTATCAAACAGATTGTTCCACTTCTTTCGTTTTTTAAATTTAGGGAGTTTGCACCGAAGGCATATTTAGGGGTGATGACCCACCTACAAGTACTTCAACACTTTAGCTGTCTTTCACCTTTGTCTGGTATCACAAGCATAAGCTGCCTTCCGCTCCCCAGGATTTCTCCCCTCACAACCAAAATGCATCAGAAATTATGATGACAGGCTAAATACACTGCATGTGTTTGAGGCCTGCCCACAAGATCCTTTCTCTTCTCTCCAGCAAATGTCATCTGAGCTTTTGGACTTCTCTCCTTCTAGAGCCCAGAGAGCCTTTGCCAACCATCATTATGTAAATGGAAAATTTATGCACACACCCCCATGCATGTGCAGTCATCCCTTCTGCTTGCTGACATACTCTCTGTCAGACATCTCAGTTTTTCCAGTCAAGGCCTCTGTTTCCAAATGCAAACTTTTCTGGACAAATTTTGAGGACTCTTGTACCTATCATTAAATTCAGGGCTAACAAAGTGGAGCTTGGCACCAGTCTTGTGCCATTCTCCTAAGTGCCATAAGCCCACTGATTTTAGGAACTCCCTTTCAAACTCCCATTACTGTTCACCCTTAGCATGACAGCATAGGAACTGTGTCCATGCACTGCAATCCAATCTCCTTTCAAACAAAACTGTCTTAGCATGAAAGAAATTGTAAGCTATAACTAAGCTCCAGTACCACACTTTTCATCTCATCACCTGAAATTGTTGTCAAAGTGGGCTAACTCTGTTAAGAAGATTCGGTTTGATATCTGTTCCATCACAACTCATGGCATTTTACTCACATAAACTGAGCCAAGCAACTGGATCTGAGTTTATCCCCACAGCATTCTCCTCAGAGGGGAATGGGTTCCCCAACCTTTGAAAAGAAACTGCAGGAACCACAGATAGTGCAGTGAAGGTGGCAAGGAGATCACATATGAAGGCCTGCAACAACCCCAACATATCAACCACCCCCAAAGTGCTGAAACATCTTGACTGTGTAAGAGATCCTGGGCTGGAGGAAGCAGCACTAAGTTTCATCTTCTTTCCACTTGGCTCCCATCTGAAATCTACAGCAGCCATGCAGAAATCAGGGAAATATGACTAACACTAACTTACATCCATGAGTGATCTTGGTTTCTCATCAGTCCCACCCAAACTTCAGCTAAAGGCACAATGTAAATAAGAGGATGATAATTATAGCAGCCAAATGGCTTTACCAGTCCACTTAATCTCATTTTAAGTGCTTAATAAGTATCCCTTGAAGATCTGTGATCTACTTGTCACATGGATTAAAAAGCAAGCAACTGATAAAAAATAACTCTGTGGAAAGTTCTTTTTCTGATTATTCCTGACATAGATCCAGCAGACATCTGTTCTTGGTGCATTGCTCCAAAGTAAAGTAGCCAAAGATCTGAGTAGGAGAAGATGCTGTTTCTTGTGAAGTTTACAGCTGATGGAAGCACAAGTGGACTGGTACCTACGCAAACACACTGTGTTGTGCCACACTTCCCACACATGGAGGATGCACTACTGCCAGCAATTTTTGGAGAGTGGGGACTCACTGAAATGCTTAAGAAGGATTCAGTAAAACCAATTCAGCCCACAGGCGAGCCATAGGAGTGGGTGTTCCTCTCTGAGATGCTCTAAATTAGGAGTGTCATGGATGGGCTTTTCATTACAGACAGACCAGCCCACTTGTAGCAACAATACAATGGTGGTGGGATTATGATCAGAAACTGCATCCCTCCATACTTTGAAGGAATTGTCAATTAAAGAGTTTCTAAAGAACAATTTTTACAACACCCTGCCTGAGAGATGATGCACTCATCTCACCCTGCTTCTCCTGAACTTTCTTCTCCCTGTGAAGAGAACACTTATTCTCAGCATGCAAATGTCTAGGGAGGGCAAGTTTCTGACTGTGCATGGCAGCAGGTGAGCCAGACGATTTATTTCACTTCACCTGGACCAAAAGGAAACCTTCCTCTTCCTTTCAGAGGGTTGTGGGTTTTTACACTAATTAAAAAAAAAAAAAGAGAGAAAAAAGAAAAGAGAAAAAAACCCAACAAACAAAAACACACACAAAACCCACCAAAACCAATCAAAACAAACAAACACCAACAGAAACAAAAACAAACCCAAACCACCAAACAAACAACTCAGCATCAGTTTCAAACTGAAAGCTTTTCACGAAACAAGAAGGCAAAGGAATTCCTTTGGAAAAATGTCAAAATGTGTTGTTTTACTCCCTTCTTTTCAATTACAGCCATATGTTAGTTTGGATCAAATTCAATAAATAATTTAGTTTGCCACCAAAGCACACCTTTACAGTCCAAAGCGTGCATCAGGAAACTCCAGTGGCGGTGTGGACCCTGCTTGTCTGGCATCATGGTGCTCCTGTGTGCAGTGAGGGGGCTGTTTATGAGCATCACTATAGGTGGAACTAATTGGACCAGTTTCGACTGTGGTACAGGATTACCAAACCCACCTGCTTCAGCTAGAGCATACCTTTCAGAAAGTGGCAGTCTGAATCTTAAGGCTACGTAATAAAATTACTGATGAACTAGTAACCAAAATCCATAGTCTGAGTGCTTGCTGACAGACTTCCTAAGTAAACAGTGCAGAGCTGTTATCAGATTTGAAGATGTGTAACTTTGAAATTTAGGAGGAATTGTTTTGCTTGTGTACAAAGGCTGTAACAAGTCACTTAAGCCTCAAGTGCCAGAACCAAATCTGGGTAGCACTTACCAGCGAAGTGAAGGTCCCACCAACACTGGCACTGGTGTTTGACACGGTAACTCCCCTCCAAATATGCCAGGCTATGGATCCCCCACTATCTCACAAGACAGGAATGTGAGGGCACCAGAAGCATGCACTGCACCTGCCCAGTGGTTCCTAGGCAGGGACTGCACATGAGCCCAGCCAGGTCTCAGGGCTGTCTGAGACCCATTTCTTGTGGTGGCTGGTATCCAGGGCTTGCGCTCACTGTGGGCACATGAAACTAAAAACTTCTGTCTCCAGGATCCTTTATGAAGTCTGCTGAGCTGAGAGCATAGATTCCAATAGCTGCATCATTTCTCTTGTGCCCTTTTGTCAGAGACCTGGAGAGATGCTCTGTACCAGTGAAGACTGTTTAACAGGAGTACCAAACTCATTACTAGGATTTTATCCATCCCTAGACAAAACAAAACAAAACAAAACAAAACAAAACAAAACAAAACAAAACAAAACAAAACAAAACCAACAAAAACCCACCACCACCACAACAAAAAAAAAACCAAAAAAACCAACAAAACAAAACAAAACCCAACATCTTCCTTTGATGGCAGA
This sequence comes from Phylloscopus whistleri, assembly GCA_017589585.1. NCBI lineage: Eukaryota > Metazoa > Chordata > Aves > Passeriformes > Phylloscopidae > Phylloscopus > Phylloscopus whistleri. Next base: position 1,971,314 of record JADMLD010000620.1, read on the forward strand.
ATCACAGGCACACTACGAACAACCTCCAATGAATATTGCTGGAATTAAAAAAGAAGATAAGTGGAAAGGACATGACAATCAGTAGCTTTTTTGAAATAAAACAGGGGGAAGGAACAACTGTGTTTCCCTGCTAAGGCCTTGTTTCACTTTTAATTTGGTATATTCAGCTCCTGTATAGATATATATGTACAATACTGATGACACTTTTGATTATTTTTAATACAACCCTTAAGAGGCTGAGCTGTGGGATGAGACACCCCTTTCCAGGGTACAAATACAGAACATAAATGTGGGACAAACACAGGGGACAAGGAACTGAAAAGATAGCTTTGCTTATTTGGTAAGTCTAAATAATTGTCTGCTGGTTTTCACAGGTATTTCAGAAAGGAAAGCTTTAAAGAGAAAATTTAGGAGAAATTTAAGGAGAAAATTGAGGAACGCAGTGATAACCTGTGACTAAAGCATTGAGAAAGGGAAATTATGTTTAACCAGGGGAATGGATGGAGATATTGAAAATGTTTGTGTCTTCTTATCAAATGCAACTCCCAACAGCAAACTTTACTTCAGGTTAATGCCGTCAGACATTTTAGAATCAATACAGGGAAACTATGTTCACAGTTGTGGGCATGTCTGTGGGAAGATCCTGCAAGGTTGGCTGGTTGCTTTTAAGGGGTAGGACTTTAATTTTATACCTTGTGAAAATCACGAAGTTGATTGAAGCCAAAATTCACAGATGGGAGGGAAAAAGACAGCAGTCTGCTCTTGAGGGAGGATTATTCTGTCACACAGGACACAATAGAGACCTCTTCTTTTACTACTTTAACAAGTTTTGCTTCATGCTGGCATTCCTGCTTCAGAAAGGCACTGTCATGGGAAACGGATTCTGCTTGGAGACCAGACATTGTTCAGGATATCCCTTCCACCTCTGCGTGCTATTCAGCATTAACACAGCCGTAAGCAAAGCCCTGAGACTATTGAAATTTCTTTCTTCATCTCCCCCTTTCTCTTTGACAAATGTGTGACAAGGATGCAATTGTTTGAAAGCCCAGCGATGGAGAAAACAGAGGCCGAAGCCTTCAGACGTGCCTCAGTGATTTAGAAGCCTTCCCCCAAGACTTGTGAAAAAGGTCACGGGAGGTCTTCCATAGGGTTCAGCTTCCCAGCGGGGCTCTAGATGCCAATGTAAAGGCACTTAAATTCCTTTAACAGCTGACCCCTTTGTGGATGTTCCCACCTAGGATTATCCTGGCTCTTGGGGTGAAGAATAGCCCTTAGCCAACTAATGGATTACAGGCCCTTCCCTTTGAATATCTGCAGTTTGTGTTGGGTAATCGCCCATCCAGCCAGCAGGAAGTTGTTTCTTCATTAAAATGACAAAAGCTTTTGAACGATGAAGATAAGAGTTCTTCTGATGAATCATGGGCAGGCCGGGTTTGGGAAATATTGTTTCATGCTGCCCAGAAGTTACTCAGCAGCTTGCTGGTAAGGTAGCCTGAGCACAGCAGAGGAACATCAGGCGTTGATCTGTGCATACATTCCTCTGTCAAAGCCCAGCCCAGCCCCAAACCAGGCCTTTTTTCTCTGCAGCTGCTGGTGCACATGGTGCCTGAGGTACTCTGGGTGTGAGCAGACATACGGACCCAGCTTCTGCTGGGCAACAGAGAACTCCAGGAACATGTCTGCAGTGGAAACTTCCACAGACACCAACCCTCTCCCCAGGGTACTCCTGCTCTACCTCCTAAAGGGAGATCACTCTCCCTCCTAAACCCAGCACTCCTAAACCCCATGCACTGGGGTCCCCATGCCAAGTCTTTCTCTGCTGGTGGACAACCCTTTCCCACCTTTGCCCCCTTTACAGAGCAATTCCTGCTCCTCCAGGCTGCATGTTGCCCTCTTAGTGGGAGGGCATAAGGAGGTGGTGTCAGACCCCCTTCCATTAAGACTAAGCTATTTAAAGATCAGTGGGCCAGAAAGAGGGACCAAGGGTCAGCATCACTGCTCAGAGGAGTATTTACATATTTCATGCACTGGCGGTTTCATTTACAGGACTCCAGAAGTCCTTTGAGCAAGCCAGGCACAATGGATCTCTTCTGGCAGGGGCAGCTGTGACTGCCAGGTGACCCCCTCAGAGCCCTGTGCTATTTTGATTATGACTAGAGGTCCTGCCAGAAAGAGGCAGGAGCTCCTCCAGGCCAAGAGCAGCACCCAGGGCAGCCCATGGTGGGGTGGCCTGGCTCCTCTGCAGTGGACACTAGCCCTGCCTGGTCAGAAGGATGATGCTGACCAATCCAGGAGAGCCACTCCTGTACTCCTCCAGCCACTTCAGGGACTGAGCACCTGTCACCAGTGCCACTGTGATCTGCGAGTGCACAGAGCAGTGCTAGCTGCTGTCCCCCATGCCTGCTAAATGGCAAGAGCTGAACTGTTGCTGGACTCATCCTTATGCACAGGGGTGTGCACTTCATGGTGCTGCTGCTAATCTGGTCACCGGCCTGTGCCCTGGGTCCATGTGGGTCCCCAGGGGCCACAGGACCTGCCATCAATCCCAGCCACCCACAAGGCCAGAAGCCCTGGCAGCCCAAGTGTCTTCCCGTCCTTGTTCCTGCAGGTGTGGGGGGAGATGCCTGTGGGCTGCAGGTGCCTTACTCTGAGCACTGGGAGCAGGTGCTCTTTCCCACCTCAGCTCCAGGACTTCAAACAGTGGTAATGTGCTCTCCATCTGCCCAAGAGCTGCCCTGCACCATAATACAGGGTATAGATGCCTGGGAGAAATGACATGCCTACAAGCTCCATGTGCTTCCATCACTGGACCAAGAGAGTTATTTGAGCAGCAGACATATATCCCAAGTCCTTTCATAAACCTCTGCACCAAACCTCCTACTCTGACTCAGAATAAAACCAGAAAGAAATGTCTGTCTTTCTGTGGCCTCTCTCCCTAAGTGACCTCTCCTGAAAGCCCTCTAGGCTTCCAAAACAAACAAGCAAAGGGGGGAAAAAAATCAAAGAAATGGAATATGATGAAAACCAAAAAATAAATGGAGAAGAACCTCAGGCACCATTAAGGAAAGTACTGTGTCTTCCTCCGGCACTGTGCCATTTATGCTTAATGCCTAGAAGGCTGGGAAAGATTCTGGGAGAAAAGTCCGCTGTGCAGGAACATTTTAAGGGCCTGAGTGGTAATGAGTCAGTGGTGAGGTTTGGATTCAGATCTTTCCTACCTAGTACCTGCCTAATGTGCCAGACCTTCTTGGGGAAAGACAAGGGAAGCCATTATCACTGGTTCACGGAAAGGAAATAGGAGCTGAGCAGAAGGAATATGTGCTCAGGATAATGCCAGGAATTGGCTGGGGGTCTTGGGTGAAAACCTACAGGTTTCAGGCTCCTTGGGACATAAGATGCAGGAGATGGAAAACTGTTGATGGCAGTCCCACAGCCATTGCTGCTCTGTTGGTTTGCAAAGGAGGGAAGATAGGAAAGGGAAGGTGATGCCATGCTTCTGATGCAGAACGTTTTCTTAATGCTAAAGGAATGAGGGCAGAGCAAAAGAACAATGACCTGCCCTGGAAGACCTGTCTGAGGCCTCCGGGGGCCATTCCATTGCTTCAGCCTCTCTGTGGCTGTGCCCCCAACTCTGTCAGGCTTTGTTCTGCTCATCAGTATGAGTCAGCCTCCACTTCTCCTTGGCAGTGCTTGGTGTGCCTGCGGCCACGGACGTAAGGGGGTAAGGGGGCAGTTCAGTCCAGCTGTGCCTGTCACCAGCAGGTCCCAGGGCCACCTGTGCTGGTTGGTACTCCAAATTCACAGAATCACGGAATGGGTCAGGTTGGAAGGGACCACAGTGGGTTGCATGGTCCAACCTCACTGCTCAAGGGGCAGGGTTCATCCCAGAGCACATGGCCTTGTGCAACAACTTCTTTCTGTATTTCAAGGAAAGGAGAACCACATTGTTTCTTCTATTTAACCATGACAGAATAGCTCCCTGACTCTGCTGTGACTTTTCTGCGATGCTCTCAGAGCTTCCTTCCTTCTTTCCCTTCCTACCTCCTTCTGCAGGATTACCTGGCCCCAGATCTTTGTAGTGCAAAAGACTGCAGGTGGGCTCACACAAATCATGAACCAAATGTGCAGCTTTCTATCTCACAGGGTCTCTAAACTATTAGCTAGGATTTTGCCTTGGTGTTTGACTTCCCAGACAGGAGCCAGGCAGCTGAGAGATCTCATATGGCTACAACAAGCAGGAGTACAAGGAAGCTCCGAGCTTTAGGGTCCCAGCATATTTAATGCTGGACTAGTTCCTAAGTCTCTGCTTCATGCAGCAGGACAAGCTATCTGCTGGGTTAGTCACAGGCAAAGCTGGGTGCTGCCAGGAATGTGCTGAACTGCCCATAAGGGGAGAGGATCCCCAGTCATTGCAAGGGGGTCTGGCAGCCCCTCCAGAAAAGGAGAAGGAGAAAAACCCAAAGCAGCAGCTGCCAGAAAAGATATTGCCATGTAGCTGCATGAGGCCAAATGCCTTCCTTCACCTGGTGCACACAGCTCCTGCCCCTACAAGGAGATTGAGCAATAACCTGGCAGGAATTTGATCAGGAGTTAAGTCCCAGTCACCAAATACAGGTTGCATGTGGGTGCAAACCCTCTCTACGCTCCGTTTGCCCTCGTTCTGGCACTGACGCTGCCATGAGCTCATTGGAAAACAGCTTTGTGCACAGCAGCCGCACGAGATACGCTTCCCTCCACCACCCAGCCCTGGCCCTGGGGACTCATGCAGTGCTGAAACATCCCTCACTCGCTGGAGAGGTGAGGCAGCACAATCTGACTGCCATGCAAGCTGCGTGACACCTGGTGCTAGAGCAAGGCTTGGGACCAGAAAGACACCTGTGTTCAGACTCTGAAGCAAGAGGTTGAACTCTGTGAAGGAATCAGTTGAGATGAGCATCATATGTGGACTGTTTTATTTTGTATTTGCCAGCTGCCCTTAGAACAGCAACATGAACTAGCATGGCTTTCCTGGCCACAGTTACACCCTCTTTGCCCAAGGGGTGATGTAGAAGAGGGCACACAGCAGCACACACCTCCTGATGCCACTCAGATAAGGGCACTGATGCTTCCAGAGCTAGGTCAGCATCTACACTGACAGCTGTGCCAAGCAGCTGGGTGTAAGAGGGTGGGGAGAGAACCCTCAAGCCCCAGATTGTTGAAGAAAAAAACCATTTCCCTGTAACCAGTGCCCAGCTCGCTCTGTAGTGGCAGAGGACCTTGGTGTCACAGAAAATGGTAGAACGTACTGGGAGAACAGAGTCCAAGCCTGCCAACAGTGCCCTCACCTGAGGTCCTTTGCTCTTGGGGGATGCTGGTTCCACCCCAGCCATGCAGCATGCAAGGCCACTTCTCCAGTCCGGGTTCTCCAAGTCCAAACATCAGAAAGTATTTCCCATGACCCCCAGCCTGGGACTCAGGGGTCATGGCACCGTCGGAGCTGCCACAACGCGCCTGTTTTTCAGGCTGTATCAGACAGAGGGTTTCAGGTTGCGCCGGGAGGACATTCCTGAGGCACCACATTCCTTGCGGGGCTAATCCTCGGGGGAATGCGGCTGCAGTGCACAGCAGCCCCAAGGCCCGAGGCACAGCCGAGCCTGCCTGCGCTGGGCCCGGGCTCAGCCCGCCGGGCCCTGGGCGGGCCTGCAGCTGCAGCGGGCCTTGTCCCCTCTGCCAGAGACACTGCTGCAGCTCGGATCTGCCCGCTGACAAGTCTAGCGAGCAGCAAGACACAAACTGTCGCTGTCAAAGCCCTGCCACAGGGACTCCAGGATTTCGCTGCCTGTCAGGCATAAGCACCCTAAGATCTCGCAGGTCTCAGCTGGTCTGTTGATAAAGGTTTTCTCCCATCCTGACTTGTAGAACAGGACCTCATCTGCTGAAAGGCTGCCACACTGCTGCCAATGTTCAGGGCATTTCAGAAATATCTTCCTTAAAAACTTAGTCTTTATCCTCATCTAAGTACAACTCTCCTGCAAGTGTCACATCTCTCTACTAAGGAGTGGGAGAGGCTGGGATGGAAAAGTGTCCTCTTCTCTGTAACTCCCTGATGCTTTAGCTCTTTGCAGTAATCACACACACATTTTTATTTTTCAAAGTGAAATGTTTTAAATAATAGTGGAAAAATTACTTTCTTCAATCCATGCTCTGGAGGTGAGCTCTCTTGAACGACTAGTCTACAATCTAGTGGATGTGTCTGCAAAGATACCAGGAAAAGAAAGCAAGCTAAAGTAGTTAAAAGACTTGTAAAAGGATGCAGGGAAAAATTATTTGTATGTCTACTATAGCGTCTAGAAATCCAACCTTCCTTTCCTGGGCCCAGATATTTAGGCTGGGCTTGTGCTTTCACCCCAACTACTCTACTGTCCTTGCTAGAGAAATTTGGTTGAAAATTACGTTAAGCCTTTGTCAAAATTCCAGTGCTTCTCTGTTTGGACTTGGCCAGTGTAATCCTGGCTAAAAAATGCAGAAAATATTTCAAAGTCCAACTTTAAAAGGACAGGCATTGCTTTATTTGTGTTTAATTAAAAATAATAATGAAATAATAGTAATTGTTTTCCAGACCCATGGTAATTAGCAATCCAACCTACAGGTCCCATGGGAAAGAGCCTCAGTTTCTGCAACTAGTATGCTTGAATATTGACTTACTTCAGACATTGCCAAGGTTTTGAGTTCAGCAATTTCTTGGGAGGGGGTTTCCAACTTCGACTTCGTAGCAGTTTAACTGTCATGCTCCAAACCACAGAGTTTTACTACAGCCTCCATTTCCCTTTGTTTTACCTGAACTTCTCATCTTGCCCTGCAAATCCTATGCCAGAATGAGTCATTCCTGCAGGATTAGCTCTGATTTTTCAACTCCTCTCTGAGTTGCCCAGACTAGTTCTGAGGAGAAAAAACTGACACGCCCCATTCAGAATGTGTAAGAAGTGAATGAAAGAAATTACCTTCCATGCTCAGCTATTTGCACTGAACCAGCAAGAACCACCCCATCTCCCCACCACAGCTGAGCCCTCAGCATGGCACAGCATTGCTGACAGCACTGGGCTGGCAACTCCAGCCAAGGGGATGCACCAATGCCTCTGTCCCTTGGGTTATTCCCCCTTGCTGCTATGGTCCACGCAGGGATATTGGTTTGTGCCACATCCCAGAGATGGTGTCCCAAGAATGACCTATGAGGACCCCAGGAAGGAACAGGGGCACCATGCCCTGCTCTGGGGTGCACTGCTCTGGTTTTGCCCTCTGAGCGGCAGGGAGGCTGTACTGAGCCCAGCTGTGATCTCCTGCCTTTAGGGTGGGGGTACTTTCCAGATGCCCCCTCTTTCTGCTGACTGCAGAGGTCAGTCCTGTACCTCCTGTGTTTAGCACCTTGTCCAGACCAGAGAGTCTTCTGCTCACTTACTGGAAGCAGATCTTAGCCTGTTCCTGCCCTTTTCTTATGTTCACATCTAAACAAACACTTCTTACAGGAAGAAACAGTATTTTAAAAAAATTACTTTCACATTTAATTTTCCACCTCTCCCTTGTTCTCTGTTTTTTTTAAAGTAATAAAGACAATCTCTGTTGTGGTTTAACCCCTGCCAGAAACTGAGTCCCCCGCCGCTGCTCACTCACTCCCCCCGGTGGGATAGGGGGGAGAACTGGAAGAGCAGAACCAAGAAAACTGAGATAGAGACGGCTTACTAGGTAAAGCAAAAGCCGTACACACAAGCAAAGCAAAACAAGGAATTCATTCACCGTTTCCCACGGGCAGGCAGGTGTTCCAGCCATCTCCAGGACAGCAGGGCCCCATCACGCCTCACGGTGACTTGGGCAGACAAACGCCATCACTCCCAACCTCCCCCCACCTCCTCCTTTCCCCCCCCAGATTTTTACGCCCGCATGACACCATATGCTGTGGGATATCCCTTGGGTCAGTTGGGATCAGATATCTAGGCTACCTCCCCTTCCAACTCCGTGTGCACCCCCAGCCCCCTCTCTGGTCCGGTGGGTGGGAAACAGCAAAGGCTTGGGTTCTGTGTAAGCCCGGCTCAGCAGCAACAAAAACATTCCTGCGTTACCAACACTTATTTCAGCACAAATACAAAACACAGCCCCATACTAGCCACCACTGAAAAAATTAACTCGATCCCAGCCAAAACCAGGCCACTCTCAGTTAGCAAATATTGCATTGTCTCACAGCACGGTGAAGGGGAGGGAATCTCAAAGGTCTCAAAATGATGCCACTCTGCTTCCCTTTCCAAGTCCAAAACATGAAGTGATCCTGGAATTGATTGTTAAATCACTTGTAAGATCTGTTTTCTGATAATGGTCCAGCACGGTCGGCAAATCTGTGATTTCCATATGAATACCCAAACTGCATAAGCAAAACTATCAGAGGCAGCTGGAAGAAAGAAAATCTGAGCACCTGGCTTTTTGAGAAGTCCTTTGCTTGTTTTCTCAAATCATTTTCCTGTATCATTGACAGGACTTGAGCTGATTTGATAGAAACTCCTGGAAGTCGTGTTTTTACCACAGGAACAAAGAGAACTGCATAAATGACAAAGTTTCTTCTCCAACAAAAACTTAAAGCATGGTTATACCCCAAGTTAGATCAGTTTCTTCAGGGCAATGACCAAGTCAAATTTTAAAAAGCCCGACAGACAGAGATCCCACCATCTCTTTGGGAAACTCATCCCATGGCACAGGCTTCACAAGAGAAATACGGACTGGTCACAGAACAAGATGAGACTGTCCAAAATTAGAAAGAGATTTCTGAAACTTTTTGCTGTGCCCGGAAATACATGCAGTGCACTGCCTATTTTTATTAGCAGCGCAAAATTTAAAACCACTTCTTTCTCTCCAGATTACAGCGACCTACACACTTTTGGTTAGAGGTATTGCCTCAGGCAAACGCTGGGCAGATGCTTATCTAGTGTAAATCCCCACGGATCTGTTAACTTCAGCAGGATGCCAGCTATTCACTGCCTTTTCAGTCTTGTTAAAAAAAAAAACAACCCAAACCTTGAATTTGAGAAATATAACCCATTTTCTCATCTTAGGAGAGACATTTTTGTTACATGCTCAAGCAAAACTCCAGCAGATTTCGGAAGGTACTTGTAAATAGGGCATTACTTGGTAATTACCATGGTGATTGCTAAAGGGTCAGAGAGAGGCAATGAGAACAAAGGGGCCTAGGGGGAAAAAAACAGGGGCTCTTTGTAAAAGTATTCAGATTTTGTCTGCCAGTGCCAATAAGCTCGGACTATCCCCACTTTACACTTTGTTTTTTAAAGAAAGACTATTTACATCCCCCAGGCATGGAATTACAGCGGGGTAGCGCTGGGTCCTACCAATCGCCCATCAGCATCAACCCCCAACAGCGGAATGCATCCGCGGCGGCGGTACTCACAGCTCACCCTTACTGCCAGGCGTGGTTTAACATCCAGCGGTGCACTGCGCAGCGCTCGGGCGCACGCACGCACACAATGCTGTAGCTTTTAAGTGACTTTTTAAGTACAATTTTTCTTTTCCTCGATCACTGCTTGACACACACTCCCCAGCCTGGGCATCCACATGGCTGCGTCCAAGGCCAGGAAAGAGCTCGGAGAGGCTGCTTAGCTTGAACTGGGAACTATTTTCAAGCTGGGAGTTTTGCCTCCTGCCTCAGGGCCACGCTGTGGCTGTGCCTTTGTCTCTCCCTGCAATCCCTGCTGCAGGCTCTGACCCATGTCTTTGCTCCCCAGCTCTGCCTCTGACCTGCCTTGCCGCTAAGGACTTCCCCAGAAAACCCCGAAAAGGAGTCAGAAACTCGGCACACAAAAGGGCTGGGTGCCTGAACCTTCCTACTGAAACAGCTTGTTTTTGTTGATCAAGTAGAGTCACGCAAAGCGTACTAAAAGCTGCAGTTTCCAGGGAAGGGCAGCAAGTGTTTTGTTTGATAATGCTCAGTATTAATCACAGTTTAATCAGTAATTTTCCTAGGTTTAAAGAAAAAATAAGGAACAAAAAAGCACCTTTTCGTGGTCTGCGTAGACCAGTCCTAGAAAGCTGTGACATTACTTTTCATGGTTTTTTGCTTGTACCAAAGTGATGCTGAGAGTCTGATTCGAGACCAAGACCCAGAGGAGACGAAATTTAGGTGAGCTTTTTTGTCTACCCGTACAAGATTCTCTCTGCAAAACAAACCTCCCAACTAGTGTTCCAGCAAAGACTCTTCATATTCTTCCAGCTCCACCCCCAACCCTTTCTCTCCACATTCCTTGCTTTTCCACGGTACTTCTCCTTTTCTTTCCCCTCCTTCATGTGTTTCCGGTCTTACCCCACTGCTCCCATCTACTAGCTCCAACACTTTTGCTCCCCTTTATCTCCCTCCTTGGCTGATGCACTATCAGTGAGCATGAGCAAAGTGCTCTGCAAGGACCTCAGTGCCGAGCATGTCTTGAGACAGGGAATTGGTTAGTAAATTATAGGGCATTGCCACTGCAATTTGTTAAGAGTTTTAAATACCCATATTTGGGTGAAACAACATGAAGAACACTGCCAACAAAGAACACCAAGAAATTTCTCTCACTGGGAAATTTGCTTCTTAACTCTACAGCTTGGCCAGAATGACCTATCTCCTCTCCATCCCGTGCTTAAGTGTGAGTTAGAAAAAGCCAGTGCCCAGGACAATGTGATTCTGTCTGCAACAAAGGAAAAAGAAAACAACACTTCTTTCCACATAGCTTATTGAAGTAAGCAGGATATCTGCAAATATATTTTGTTCACAATATGGCAATTAGTTAAATAATTATACTTAAATAATTAATTCCCAACTTCCACAGCAAGCAATTAATAATTCCCTCTAAACTGCTGTATTCTATAATTTTCTATCAAGCATCAGGTTTCACTAGTAGCTCTAAAGGGCTACTCTGGCAAATAGTAATTTGTCGTAAAAAAAAATTGTCATCAGTAACACTTCCTGTCCACAAGCCTCAGCCTTTCTGACCCTGTGGGCCCTCAGTAGGAACCTCTGCCAGATGCCAGGTGACACCTGTTGTGAGCCAGCAGAGCAGACCGGTCCCAGCAGAGTACCTGGGAAATAGTGAGTAGGAGATGTTCACCCTACCAGAGATTCAGCCTCACAAAACTGTTGAATGACTGCCTAAATAGGGCATTTGATAGGCAAAATAGGAAGAGCTTATTTCCATGCCAACACTGTCTGACGGCTATTCAAAGATATCCATCCGGAAGATTTTCATGAGGTGCTGAAATTCACAGGCTTCAGGGGAGCAAGAGCCATGCAAACTTCCTGACACCTGCACACACACACGAAAAAAACCCAACACCAACACCCCCCCCCCCCAAAAAAAACCCACAAACCCCAAAACAAAACAAAAAACCCACCTCCAAACTGAAAAGCATAGCAAGTGATTTGCAGCTTATAGAAGAGCTTGACTCTGCTTTGCATGTTTCCAGAAAAAGCCAGCTCCTCCTTTTTGAAGCATCTGACAGATCTGCACTACTCCCAGTGATATCTTGGTGGTGCAAAGGCAAGAATGGGCAGCTTATTCTCTTGGAAACAAACTCTAAATTCTCCTTCTGCAGGAGAACAAATGAATGTGTCATGGCCCATCCAGCTCAGACTGCATCCACACAGCTTCCACCAAGAAGGTGCCTGCTCCTTGCTGCCCACATCACGTGTGGCGTTTTCTGTCACTTCGTTTTGTGGCACCATGTCTTAGCTAAATGAGGCTCCCGCTGCCAGTGTGCACAGCTAGTGTCCATGTTTAACTGTTTAGGAGTGCTGGCACAGACAGTTTGCCTGACAAGCTGTGCTCTTCCTCAGGAAACCCAGTATGGAGCGTACCTCTCTTGCTGCAAGAGTCACTCCTGGCCTGTGTCCAGCTCCATGCGTGGCGTTCCCCAGAACCTCTGCAGCAGGGACTGGCACACAGGGCACTGCTGCCCCAGGGCACCACTCGCTTCTTTCCTTTGCAGGGCTTCCCAAGCTTTCCAGCAGTCCTGTGCTTTCTTTTGTGGTGGTTCCTCTAGGTTGGGGCCTTGCCTCGTCCTGTGTCAGCTACTCCCTCTAGTTCAGTGCTACCGCCACCCCAGAGCACCAATCCTGCACATCTCCCATGCTGTATAGACAATCTTTTTGCCATTACGCTGCTCACACAGAATTCCTGAGTGGGGCAGGGTCCTAAGGGAATGGTCAGAGGTGGTGTTCTGTTCTGAGGGAGCCTGCCCTGCACACCTGCACCTGCCTCTGTTGCAGCTCACCTGTTGCAGGTCCTGTTTCCCTCCAAGAGCCAGGGGGACTGCTGGGCTGTCATGCTTGCTGCCCTGCCTAGGTGGAACCATTCTGGACGGAGGCTAAGGCTGCCCATGGCTCTTGCCCCAATTTCTGACCTGAGACATGGCCTATTTTAAAGCCACCATGATGTTTTGGCTTTTTCTACAGAAGAATGACTGCAACAGCTAACTCAAGTCTCCCACATGAACCTGGTATCCATGTGATTCTCTAAGCAAGCAATTCTTTCCCCCCTGAAGCCCCAATTTCCCACAGAAAACTCAGCAAAGGGATGCGAAGCTGCAGTAATTTGGAGAAACAGCACCAATACTAAACAAGCAGGGCACTGATGGAGAGTGAAACTTTGCCCCCACTAGACAAGGCAGATGAACAGCTGGTGAAAATATGCAGTATCCTTGTAGTATGTTGCTTTCCAGCCTCTCTTCTGCCACATGGTCGTACTCCATGTTCAGCTGCACATAGGTTCTCCCTCAGAAGTTTCACCTCGGTCCCCATACCACAATCTAGCCACAAAGAGTTTCCAAAATCCATGCAGTCACCTCCCTGTTCTTGTCTCCCACTAACACCAGTGAGGTGCAAAATATCTTAGGCTCAGTCACTTTGGATACTTCGTGGAATGTGTGCTCTGAAAGTGCATGGATTATGTCATGCCATCACCGGTCTTATTCCAAAAGGCTCAGGCTTGTGGACCCCTCTCAGATCTTAACCACAAGCTGCAGGTAGGGTTAAAGCACCTTGTCACAAAGTATCATGATGTGTCTGCCTGTGAGGGCTCTCCACACTTTAAACAGCAAGGTCCTGGCACCGCACACACAGCCAATAAAAAGCCCAAACTTGCCATTCCATGACAGATACAGCTGAGCTTGGGGTGGTGGCTGTGCCATGGGTATATGCTCTCACTTGATTTGCATTCAGCCAATATGATCTCGGATTTTGATTCTGCCAGACCCTTAACTTGAAGCACATTAAATACAGCCCTGCTGCTCCTGAGACACAGAGGCAAAACTTTTCCTCACCTCAGAGAAGAGAGGAATTCTGATGTAGAAACAAAGCTATCAACATGCTGCACATGAAGGGGCTGTCCACACATTCAGTGTCCACTTCCCCTTGTTTGGTTGAAGTGGAAGAAGCAGCTCAGGTCATAGGACTAACAAAGAGCAGGGTGTCCCCATAGTCTACTCTTGAGGGATCTCAATGGTGTTGGTTTGTAACATGGCCACTGCATGGGAGTGAACTAGATTATTTTCCATGGGTGAAAATTGCTCTTGAGATCCAAGCATATGGGATTTTGGTTGGGGTAATTCTCTAGCAGCTACCAGTACTAAAAAACTCCATTCTTGACAGGCCAAGGCACAGTGCGCTTGTGCAGGGTACAGCTCTGCAGTGCAGTGGTCTCACAATCAATGACCACTTTACCCAGCTGAAGGCTGCAGACCTTAGTGTTGGATCTGAGGATCTGAGCTGAGAAATTTAGACAGAAAAAATGATAACTCTAAACTTTTTCCCAGAGACCAAAAGAAAGTTCAAGTGATAGATTCTCTATGGGTAATATTATGTAGATATCATACATTTTTGATTGCATTATGAACTCCATTATGAACAGGTTGAATCAATGCATGGTGTTTTCCATCTTACTTACTCTTGTCCCTCCTCCAGAATGATGGAATTTAAAGAGAAAATGATGCTTCACAAACACCAACTGTTCTGCTCCAGCAACAAGGACCACTTGACTTACAGACGGAGATCTGCAGTCTAACATCCAAGGGTGAATTGGAGTTTCATGTTCTCCACAGTTCCCTCCCCATGGGAACTGGTACTCAAAAGAGACACCAATGCTTAAAGTGGGACATACTCCTGCTCCCAAAGTAGAGACTTAGGAGTGTTTTTAGGAGTGTTTTTAAATAGGTTTATGATAATGTCATATTGAGGTAGTCTCCAGGGCACCAAGTTATACAACTCCCACTTTCACTCACAAATACTGGCACCACAGTTTTTAAGCTGTGTGATGTGGAAAGGAGAAGGGACAAGAGCGAGCACATGCTGTTTGGGTATCCATTTCACTCTGCTTTAGGCTCTGCCAAGGAAAGTGCTTACTTGGGAAAGGATTTTCGTCACCAGCAGGGGGGCAAAAGCAGCTGTTCAGCACACCATCCCTCCTCAGCACACACCTCTTTCATTCCCCATCCTCTACAAGTGCAAAGCGAAGCACGATCTGACTTTGCCCTCTGGAGGCATGGAATTGGCATGGCACAGAGACACAGCCCCAGAGGTGACTGAACTACAGCACTGCCTTTTGGAACATCTGACAGAAAAATCCATTCCCAGCTGCAGCTTCCCAGGAGCCAGAAGGCAGAGCATTAGTGGTGAGGCAGCTTCATACTGAAGGAGTTGGGTTTTGGTTCATACAGGCTAATACTACCCTAGTCTGCTGTGCACTTCAAGAACGTGGGTGTCGGTACAGAATATTGATTTTTTACTTTTGACACAAACTCTGCAGCATGTGATTTGAAATACTGCCCAGTGTCTGCATCCAGCTACAGGACACACTACACACACAACAAGTGCTACTTCATGGTTTATTCTGCTAGCTCCATAGGACTTTTTGCTATCTCCCAGGTTGCTGGGAAGCCACAGAGATAAGTAGGTGGCCAGTGACTCCTGGGCACTTTATTTAGCTGGAAAGCAGGGCTGGGGTTTCTTTGCCGCATGGAAATGGAGCCTCACACACACACAGAGATTTTTTTCCAAGCAGATAGACACCTCAACAACTCTGTTGGACACCTCCAAGGGAGCTGTGTTTCACTAGGATAAACAGCTCTTACCTCCCCTTTCTCCCTTAAAAATAATTTGTGTAATGCCCAAGAGGGCTTTGGAAAAGCTTCTCCTACAAAGATAGACTCAGCAGTGCACTTGTGACTCAAGTTCTCAAAGAACTGGCAGGAGACACTAAGACATGGGCAGGATCAGGTATGCAGCCATGCACAGCACCTGCACACCTGTGCACATCCACCTCTCTGCACACACATCTGCCCACATCTGTTTCTTGCCTCCATGCCCACATGCAAGCCTTGGGTCTAGCCACATACCTGTGTGTGCTGGCATTTGTTTGTATGCACACTTGCCTGCCAGTGCACAGCCACAAACTCGCTCACATCCTCACCTCCACACCAGTGCCCTTGCACACCCATGTGGCTGGGCATGCACACCCATGTGGCTGTGCATGCACACCCTTCCACGCACACACATGCCTGTGCACACCTGCACACACTTTCCATCTCACCTCTAGGACGTCTCCTTTATATTCTGGCTTGCAAGGAACATCATGCCAGCAGGTGAGGAGGCTGTGTTGTCCCCAGGCCTGTGGGTGTGTCACAGGGGTTGAAGTCCTGGGCAAGTATTCCTCACCAGCTGGCACACTCAGCTGGGGTCTGACCCTCAGCCCCAAGTAGTGGGGCAAATATGAGGGAGCTGGCAGGTATGTCCCAGAATTAGCCTGTGGATAGTCTGGCATCCTTCCTGGTGGATCATGGACCTGTGGGGTCCAGTGGCATAAGGATCAGGGACAAGCAGGTCAGCTTAGGGGTAAACCAGGGGCACAGGAGCTTAGCCCTGTGCCAAATCGGTGCGGGGTACCAGCTATGAGGGCCCCAGCCTCAGTGCATTCTACATAGCAGCTCTGCACGCAAACCACCGAGCCTAAGCCCGCACTTACTATCACTCCCCACGCAGATCTGTCAACGGGTGGGTTTTTCCAGCTTAATTTGTTTCGACAGCTCGACTTCCGCAAAGAAGCGTGGGGCTCCTTGGGCAGTGTTGCCCGGGGTCGAATGTCCCGCACGCACCGGCAGCATCCTCTCCGACAGCGGCGGCCGCTCATCGCTGCCACCTCTCCCTGCGGCCGCCCGCACAACCGGCCCCGACGGCGCCGAGCCCTGCGGAGAGGCGCGTTAAATGCCCGTGCCCGGACACCCGCACCGGCATCCCGGAGACGCCCCCGCTGCGTGCCCGTCGCTCCTCCGGAGCTGTGCGCTCCCGACGGCGGCGGGTCCGCGCCGCCCCGACGGCGCAGGGGACGGGGGCCGGCGGAGAGGGGCAGGAGGGGGGTGCCGGGCAGGGCGCTGCCCCTACCCGCGGCGGCAGCGGCGGCACGCCCGGCCCTGCCCGCGCCTCCCGGGCGGCGGGGCGTAGCAGGGGGAGTGCCGGCCGCCCGGGCGCGGAGCCGCCGGACACCGCCGCATAAAAGCCGCGGTCGCGCAGCGCTCCGCTTCCTCGGCTCGGCTCGGCTCGGTCCGGCGCGGAGCCGCTCCGACGGCCACATGACAGCCGAGGGCCGGCTGCCGCCGGGCCCCCCGCCGCCGCCCCCGCTGCTGAAGGCGGACGCGGTGCCGCCGGGAGAGGAGGCGGCGGCGGCGGCGGCGGGGGCGCGGGGCGGGCGGCGGCGCCGCAAGCGTCCGGCGGAGCGGGGCAAGCCGCCCTACAGCTACATCGCCCTCATCGCCATGGCCATCGGGCAGGCGCCCGAGCGGCGACTGACGCTCGGCGGCATCTACCGCTTCATCACCGAGCGCTTCCCCTTCTACCGCGACAGCCCCCGCAAGTGGCAGAACAGCATCCGCCACAACCTCACCCTCAATGACTGCTTTGTCAAGGTGCCACGGGAGCCCGGCCGCCCCGGCAAGGGCAACTACTGGACGCTGGACCCTCACGCCCGCGACATGTTCGAGAGCGGGTCCTTCCTCCGCCGCAGAAAACGTTTCAAGCGCAGCGACCTCTCCACCTACCCGGCCTTCCTCGCCGAGCGCCCCGCCGCTCCCTGCCGCCTCCTCCCGCTGCCCGCCCCGGCGCCCCCCGCCGACCTGCCCCCGGCACCCGCCGCCTCCTCCTGCGCCTTCGCCGCCGCCTTCCCCGCGCAGGGCTGTGCCTCCACCGCCCTGCCCCACGCCTACGCCCCGCTGCCCACCGCTCCCGGGCCCTACGCGCCCGGAGGCCCCGGGGCGCTGTACGCCCCGTCGGGGCGCATCGTGCTGCCCGCCTCTCCGCCCGGCCCCCCTGCGCTCTACGGCCGCCGCTCCCCCGCGCCCTACCCGCCGCTGCCGCACGCCTACGGCGCCGGAGGGCAGCTGAGTGCCGCCGAGCCCGCACCGCGGCACGGCACCTACCCCGGAGGCCCCGACAGGTTTGTCACGGCGCTCTAACCCATCCCGGAGAGGCCCGACAGTGCGGACCGGAGCTCGGGAGACGGCGGACTGCGGGGGTCGCCCGGCACGGCTGCTCTCGGCGCTGCCCGGGAGGATGCTGAAGAACCTTGGGCTGCATCTACGCATTCTGCCATCTGTCCAGGCTTCCTGGCGAGGAGTGTCGCAGTCAGCCCTGAGGTGTCCTCTCCAGCCCCGTCCTCTCTCGGCAGAAAAGTCCTAGCGACTCCCAAGTGCTTGGATGGGGCAAGCAGTCTCTTCTTCTTCTTCTTCAGCCTTTCCTGGGGCAGGTGCTCAAAGCTTCCTGCCAGGCTCCCACCCTCCCGGCACACCCAACTGGGCCCTTTCTGGTCTACCCAGGAAGATTTCACGTTTAAGTCTCTCTGCCGTTGATCTATTTTTTTTCTTTTTATTTAATTAAATGTCTGTTGGTGAGGTGAAGGAGAGAGGCAGGAGGAAGCATTCCCTGGCCTCGTGCAGTAAAAGTAAAAGTAGAATGCGTAGCACTGATGTGGTGGCATGTCCCTGATGGCTATTGCATTAGCCCCAGGCTTTACAACAGCAGTGTGGCCAAGGCTGGAGAATGTTTGGATGCCAGGGCTGCAGAAAAACGCATCAAGTCAAGTCACGCTTCCAGGTGTTGTGCTCCGTGCTGCAGGGGTGGGAACAATGGTGGGATTGGAACTACAAAAATTTCTACCGTGAGCATGCCCAGCCCCGGTAAGAGGGACAGACACATGGAGGCTGAGGTCTTTCCAACTTGACTGGACGGAGCCTGATCTGCCTCTGAAGTTGTAGCCATCATTGAATTTGGACTTGTTTTGAGTGGAGACCTGATCCTGAGGTCTGCAGAGGTACTTACTAAATTACTTTGATCCCAAGATCAGCCCAACTCTGTCTGTAGCCTAGAGAAATTGGCATATATAGGAGAAAACTTTTGTTTCTGGAACACAAGAGGCAGGTTACGGTGCCTTTTCACCTTCAGTTGCTCCACTTTCAAGCTTTCCTGGGATTGAAAAGAGTCTAGAGAAAGATACGGAGAGGGAACAACTAATAGCAATGTCTGTGAGACAAAAACTTGAAACTAGATCAATGGGGAAACTCAAGCATACCCCTCCCAACAGATCCCACCACCCTGGAAAGGGGTCTAGAGCAGTAATGGATACCTTGGGCTCTGCTTGGGCCTCTGGGTGTAGAGGGGGACGACATAGTCCTGCTCCCCAGTCTTCTTATACAGCTCCTTTTTCCTGCAGAGGTGGGGAACCTGTGTATCCAGGGCCAGGAGGAGGTTGGTGAGAAGATCTTGGTAGGGCTTTGTATGGGAGAGGGAGAAAGAAAGTGCAGCCAGAGCCTCAACGGGAGCTTTGGAAAAACAGATAGGGTGCACATACACTAGAGTCTCTCACCAGAGAAGGGTATAGATCATAGTATAACTCAGGTTGGAAAAGATCTTGGGAAATTTCTGTTCCAATCTGGTACCCAAACCACAGTCAGCTATGACTCAGACCAGTAGGCTCAGCCCTGTTTAGCTGGTCTTCATCACCTCCAAGAATGGAGATAACCTCTTTGGGCAACCTGGCTGTTGTTGAGGAGAGAAGTTTCTCCTTGTACCCTCCATTTAGCACTTCTCTAGTCTCATTTCATGTTTACTCTCTCTTGCCCTACTGCTGTGCTTTGCTGCAAAGAGTTTTTGATCCCATGAAAACACCTGTACCTTCTGCTCTGCATTTTTCAGATGGTCCCCAGCAGGAAGAAATCTGTGTAGAGGCAGCTTCCTTGCTTTCTGTGGATGCTATGGTCCACATATCCAGGTGGGACGTGAGAGAGGAAATGGAGTGGAGCAGGAGGGTCCAGGTTTGTTGGGTGTCCTCACAGCACAGCTTGGTGTGGAGAAGAGTAAAGCCCTCTGCAACAGGCAGGCAGGAGAAGTTGTATGTCTGCCTTCCGTGGGGCTGTGAGGTAGGGCATGAGTTTTGGATTCAGGGGTTCAGAGTGCCAGGGATGGCATGCAGTGAGCCAGCTCCTGGGCTGGGAGGCAAAGACTGACGTGATAGCAGTGTCCTGTGTCCCTGTGGACATGTCTGTGGCACCGCAGGAAGCTGCTGTCCATACACAGAGCTGGGGAGGCTGCTCCATGTATGGAGCCAGTGAGGGGGTGGGCACAGACAGCATGGGCACCACTCAACTCTTTGGCGTGCTTTAGGTCAGTCAGAATTTTCCTTTCCTATCCTTTCTGAAAAGCTACGTTGTGTCTTCCTTGTTCTTCCTGGTCGTGGCACATCCAGAAGCTGCTACCATGCTGGAGAGAGCTGTCTCAGCCAGCGACAGGTCTCCCTGGCAGCTGTGCTAACACCTCTCCCAACTCTCCCTTCACCATCTGGAAGAGGATCTGTACACCTAGCTGTGCCAGCTCCTAGTACTTTTGCTGCTGGCTCTGTTTTCATTGCCTGCAAGGACTGGACTGTGTCACTCTGACAGCAAGTCATGCCAGCCTCTTGCTCATTTGAGGGTAGGTGGGAGAAAAACTGTCCTGCCTTTTAATGCTTTCTTTCCTTCCTATAGAAGCAGTTATCAATGTGGACCAGGTAATTTTCATAGAATCATAACAATGCTGAGTTGGAAGGGACTCCAGCATCATCAAGCCTAGCTCCTGTTCCTGCTCAGGACACTCCAAGAATCACACTATGTGCCTGAGAGTATTGTCCAAATGCTTCTTGAACTCTGTCAGGCTTGGTGCTTGCTCCCTGGGGAGCCTGTGCCAGTACTCAGCCATCATCTGGGGTGATACCCAAACTCCCTTCACGCCTCCATGAATCTTGTCACTGGTCACGAGAGTGAAGAGCCTAGATGTTTTCTGGCCCATATTCCCCTCATTTTGTTCTCTGCTTCAGCCCTTGCACCAATTTAGGGTTCAGTCTAAACAAAGATCACCAGTGATGATACAGGTTTTGTGGAAGATGCTTCTGAGATCAGATAGCATCTGTAGGCAGTTCAGGGAGCAAAACTCAGTGTCTGAAGGACAAGCCTGACAGTGCTTGGTGACTTAGGATGCACAGACTGGGTAGGTTCAATTGTGTACTGTTTGCAGAGATGGCTTGTTCTTGTTTCTCTCCAGATCTTGTATACCTACAAACTAGGGAAACTGGGCCTATCTAGATGGTAAATTTTTTGCAGCAGGTACAGTGATGAGCTCACTGCATCAAGAACCTGAGATATGGTCAAAAACTGCTTCTAAAAAGCTAGAAGTCCTGGGCTGGACTGTGAAGAACCTACTGGGACCATTCAAGGGACTCTATATCTGTGTGGGCTCTGTGCTTCGAGGTTTTTGAGGCAAAACCAGAGAAAGCTACACCTGCCCTTTGCTAGTGCTGGCAGTGCTCCAACCTCCTACTTGCAGCAGGCCTGAAGACTCCAGCAATCCCTTCCCACCAGCAGTGCTGTGGTTTTGTGGCTATTCCAACCTCTCTGAGTTGTTGTGGAGGCTCAGGTGCCAAGGGTGCACTGAGCACTGCAGGTCTGTCCGGGCTGTGACTTGTGGTGCTGGGATGTGCTGCCCTTGTGCCCATGTGTGACATGCGACTGCCTGACCACTGACAGAGGAAGATACGCTTGTCTTGTCCTTGGGGAGCCATGGGATTGGGTCTCTCTGTGAGGATATGGGGATATGCCAAGGGGATATGTTAGACAATTGGATCTCAGTGTATGCTTGTGCCATGGGGATGTTAAACATGTGGATCTCAATGTGTTTTTGTCTGGCACGTTGCCTGTAATTCTCAGGTACCACCAAGAATAAGAAAAAGAAATCTGATTTCTGTAAGTTTTATTGTAAATATCTGAGAGCCTTCCTTTTAGCAAAGTTAGTCTAAGTTTCAAACTACTCTTTTGATTTCTGTCAGAAGAGTCCAATAAATCTGGATTGTAAACCTGTAGGAAACTCTTACATGTGAGCACTGATGAGAAGAGAGAGGGGCCTTGAAAGTGCTCATTCCTCAAAGGATAGAGCCTCTCGGTTCCTGTTCTGCCCAAGTTCTGGTATAGTCAGGCCTTGAGCAAACTTTGAGAAAGAAGTGGACTGTACAGCCTAGGAGGATATTATTTCTATATTGGAGATTTTTTTTTTTTTTTTGTATTTACTCTTCTACTTCACTTGAAATAGAAATAAATCTTTGTCTTGTTTTTAATGAAGTGTCTCTGAGTTTACTCTTTCAAGCCTTGCCTGTACTCCTGAGACTGGGAGGCATACAGAGCAAGGTGTGTGGCATGTGCTGCCCATTGCTTTTCACCCTGTCTTACCTTGGCTTTTTTTGGTCTGCTGGGTTGCTGAAGACATTGGAGGGAAGGAGGAGGGACAGGTCAGCAAGGCCAGGCCACAGGTGGCTTATCAAACTTCTGCAACCCCTTGAGTCACCAGTCTGCTTTGAGGGTCTCCTGTCAGGCCATAAGCATGCCCCTGACATCAATGCATGAAACTCCATCCCACCCACATGTATCTGCTAGAAAAAGGGACAGGTAGGGAAGGCTACTACCTGTGAGAGGAACAGAAGCTCAGAGATGGGCAAGGGGATTGTGTTTGGCATTAATTACTCTCTGATTGCTCCAACATGGAGCTGGTCCAGCTAGAGGAGGTGTTACCGCTGGAAACATTATGTTGCCTGTCATGTGGCAGCAGCACCAGAAATGCTTGGTCTTGCCTCCTGCACCCCAGGCCAGTTAGTTTTTTTGGCTGCAGAGATGGAGTTCCTGCAGCTACAGGCTGACACCGTGTTCACCTTATGCAACGGCAACATCTCTGGGAACAGTTCATCAAGCAATAACCATAGCTAATGGGGGGTGTAACAGGCCTTCAGGGGCAACTCCACACCTCGGGATGATGAACTGGCTTGCACATGGGTAAGATGATGGCAGATGTTGCCCCTTCTCCCTCTGAGAGGGTGGTGACTGGCTTCCTGAGGGTGTTTAGAGGATAGTGAATTCTGCAGCTGTTGCCCTGTCAACAGCCCAAGCTGCCTGGAGGGCAATGAATGAGATGAGAACAGGTAGTTTAATCTGCCAAGTTACAAAGAGCAGATAGAAAAGACTTCTTCAATAGCTTTGGGACTCACAAGTATGATTTATCTGCCTTTGAAAGTGACAAGGAGTGGATCACTTCTGTCTATGAGAAAGAGTAGGCAGGGGAGGCAGGTGCCATTTGGCCAGGAGGGAGTACCTTGGAGGGAGTTCAGAGCTTTGTGAGTTGTAATTGGAGGGCAGTCTATGCAGCTGGAGCTGGGCTTTAGCTGTATTCACCTAGAGCTGCCATGTCAGTCACCAGAGAGGGCATCCCACTCATGAGGCACCTGGAAGTGAACTAATGTGAACACAGGAGGGCTCAGGGGGGTCTGACTTTACAGAGTCTGGTGTACATAGTCTGGCCATACAGTGGCCCATGTTGACACGAAGAACAACTTTACACACTTGTCTTGGTGTAATCCTGAAGCCCTGATTTGTTGGAAGCCCTCTCTAGACAGTAGAGCTGATTTCTTAACTCAGTCCAGTTGAAATGTATGTCTTCTCATGTCCAAGGCCAAGAAGTCAAGGTGAGACATGGTGCTATACCTGGAAGCTGGTGTTATTTTTGGGAGTTACTTTTGAATGTGGTGCAGTCATCCAACCCCTCTTTTCGTGGGCAGACTTAGGGGGAGGGAGGCCCAACTCAGGGCTGCCAGACTGAACTCTCACCGCTTCTGCAGCGTTGGAACACAGGGTGCAGCTGGCCAACATGAAGTACCCTGGCCACACTGCTTGGGCTAAGAGGAAATGAGGCTGTATCCTAGCCTCTTCTGACGATAGGAAGTTGATAGGCTATTGTACACTCAGGGCCCTATGTCTGGCTGAAAAGGGCCATGGAGAGGAAGCAGGAATATTAACTGCTTTAGCTCAGAAGAGCTTTCTGAGCTCACTGCTATCCCTTCTCTGATGCCAGGAAGCTAAGATTCATTAGCCATTTAAAAATTTGCAAAGCTGTTGTCTGGATGTGAACTATACAAAGACATCCTAATTGATTAAGGAACAGCTTCTGACCTTTTCTGTTCAGTGTCAGCACCAGAGCTCTCGGTCCGACCACTGAGACACAGCTTGCTTGGTGCATGAACCACTCTGAGTCAATTATCCCCGTGGCTGGCTCTTGCAAGGACACCATCTGCATCTCATGTTGACCTCTTCCACTTGGGAAAAGGTGCTCATGAATCCAGGCTGTCAGCATCTGAGGTTAACAAATGATGTCCTAGGCCTCATATCACTTCTACAGCCATATGTTCTATCACAATGCTCACTGGAGTGCCCTAGAATTGGCCAATTAAATAGTGGCTCCCTGAGTTCTCAGGTTTATGGCTACAAGAATTGTGGGGGAGGAAGACTTACAGGGTATCATCATTTTGATATCTTCAACAGGCAGATCATGATGTTCTCACAGATGATTTCCTTCTCTTCATCAGGAGGTGTGTTGGATTATGCCCTTTTCTGACCCAGAAAAGAGATGGGGCAATTGAGAGGTGTTTTAAAATTTTTAATTCCATTCTCAGTCTCATCTGGAGGGTAAGACTTTAAGAATTCTCTACAAATCTATTTTCCACATTGGTGCACACTGATAGTGATGATTTCTTCCTTCTCCATCTTTGGGTACAGTTGAGTTTATTTCTGTATGTGTATTCTTTTTCAGTAGTTTCCAATTTGTTTTAGTGGGTTTTTGTTTTGGTTTTGTTTTCCTCCTTCTTTTCTCTAAAATTGTCTTTACTTGAATAACATGGGCTTGCATTTCTGCAGCAATGAGTGACTGACCACTGCAATAGACTTGGACTCTGGAGTTACAGGCTGGTGTTGCCCTGGAGTTACAGACAGGTCAGGCCACACAGAATAAATGCCTAAGTGAGAAGTGCCACCCTGACATAGTATGAGAGGCCATGCCTGGGTATTATTATTGATGTTGATGGCTTTTTCATGGAGGAAACAGAGGAGGATTCAGGGCTTTGACCTTCATGCAGGAAACATTTGTTAAAAAAAAAAAAAAAAAAAAAAAGTTTTGCTTCCTGGGTAATTTCTTCTGTATTTTGTTTTCATGGAGGTTTTCTCCACCCTTTCCTTCTAGAGAAAAGGCAAAAGAAAAAGCCCTTTTGAAGCAAACAGGGGAAATGGTTTCATGCTTCCCACTTAAGTGGATATAAGATATAGTACCCCTCTGCCACAACAGAAGCTGAACTTAAATCCAGGAATTTATGCAGCTGGGGAGACCTCATAGCACCTTCCACTATATTAAAGAGGCCTACAGGAAAAAAAAAACATAAACTGGAGAGGGACTTTTGACAAGAGACATGTGCTAGGACAAGGGGCAATGACTTCAAAGTGACGGGAGGTAGATTTAGATATTGGAATAGATTTAAATTTAGGTATTTGGAAGAAATTCGTGTGAGGATGGAGAGGCACAGGCATAGGTTTGCCCAGAGAAGCTATGGATGCCCCACCCCTGGAAGTGTTCAAAGGCAGGCTGGATAGGTCTGTGAGCAATCGGGGAGGAAAAGGGATGCTCTTCAGGGCCCTTTTCAACCCAAAGGATTGTGTGCTGCCGCTAGGGAGCAGTGCCGGCCGCGCCGGGCGGGACGGTGGCGGAGCACGGCTGGAAGGGAGCGCCGCCGGGCCGGGGAGGTGCGCGGTGCGCGGTGCTGAGCTCCAAGGAGCGCGGTGCTGAGCTCCAAGGGCGCATCCGCAGCTGCTCAGCCCGCCATCCGAGCCGTGTCCGAGGACATGTGATTAATACTGCACCCAAGCTCCCTTTTAGTGCTTCTGTGAGTTCCCAAGGAGATGGTCTGTAGAGGAAGGAGTCGATAAAAGCATCGTTATTAAGGCTGCAAAGCACAGATCACACTGTTTGCCATGCAAGCTATACCTTGGATTCTTTGTGTTTTCTGTGTCCTGCCAGTGAAAACTGCAGGCTGTCTGAGGGAGACATGGGCACAGTTCATGCACAGCACCCCAAATCCATCTGGATGGACTGAATTTCAGGGGATGGGTTTAGACAAGTGCCATTCCCCCTGCCTTATGTGAGCCCACACCAGGAATACTGGATCCAGCTAGGGTAACCCAGAGCAAGAAAGTCATTCTTATATTGGAGCTCAACTGAGACCATCAAGGCAGGGAGCTGGTGCATAGGATAGGCTGAAGGAATCAGGGTTGTTCTCATGGAGAAAAGGTGATCATGGAGTCTAACTTGCAGTCTGAAAGAGGGTTACAGAGAAGATGGAGCTGCGGTCTTCTCTGAAGTGCACCAAGATGGAGAAAGGCAAGGAACTTACGCTGTGCTGAGGGAAAGCTTGGTGAGACATAAAGGAAAAACATGCTTTCCTTGAAAGTGGGGCAGCCCTGGGATGAGGACAAGAGGGGGATGATCTCATGTCTTGGAGAAGATCAATACTTGACTAGAGAAAGCGCAAAGCAGTCTGGTCAGACTTAGCCATGGTCTGAACTGGGGTTGGGTTGAAGGTCTCCAGAAATCTCTCCTCACTTAACTTTTTCGACAGTTATATGATTTCCTGGAGAAACAGGAGAGTCAGGCCAAGTGGTGGAGCACTGATGAGTCTAGCTGGACACATAGCTTTGGTTTGTGGCAGCCCTGGCAGCATTAGAGAGGTATTTATTTAAATAGTGAACACAGGATGGGAAGGAGCAGAGTTAACAAGCTCTGAGCAGGAAGTGGTGGCCAAAGAGGGAGTGGGTATTTGCTGTCTCCAGGATTTACTGCTTAAAGTCAATATTAGTAAATTAATCAGCAAATTTTTTCTTATCGCTGCAAGACCAGGCACTTATGGGGTGGAATGGCTTTCACTGACTTTCACTGAAAGCCACTGAATGGCTTTCCTCTGGCTCTAAGTTCCTTGCCCACTTCTTTCTTCTGAGGTTTAGCTATGACTTCACTTTTGCTACAGACAGGAAGACTCTTCTGGTTCACAACATCACCCATGAGCAACAGCCTGCCACAGATCACCCCTGACATTCAGCAGATGTGGGGGACCCCATATATTAAGAGCAATTTGAGAAGTGGGAAGCCAGGGTGCTCAAACCAAACAACTTCCCTTGTCCCATAGAGTTGGAAGCATGTTTCCTGAAAGGATATTGAGAGGTAATCAACACGGGCAGAGGAGAATCTGGTTCTCCAGGATATGATGTTAGGTTTCCTCTCCTCAGCTGTCATGTCATGGCTGTCAGCACTCAGGATGGCTTCCCATGCTCTGCAGGAGAGGAGAGGGGGACAGGACCTGAAGGCCTGAGAAAAGCTCACAGGACCATGTTCAGTCCAGCCCAGTTGACATTAACCAATATCCTGCTGAATCTCACTAGTGAGGAGACAACAACAGTGGTCGTGTCCACTGGGGACCACAACATACCTTCATCTGTGTGCCTCAGAGCACAGGTCAGAGCATCCTGGAGGAGTTTCAGGCAGCTCTGCCACTTTACAGTACAGAAAGGATCACTGTGGCAGGCACTTGCCTGGCTCCCTGTACTGGCCCCACAGCTCAGAAGCTATTTCCCTGCACCCATATCCTTCTCTTTGCCAGTAAGCAGGCTGCAGTCAGTTAAAGGTCTCTGGCCTCCTCCAGACTTCTCCTTCATGTCATACCTGGACCATAACTGTCATCCAGTTTTCACCCAGAGGGTGTAAATTTACTTTATTGGACTCTCTGTCAATGTTGCTGGGTAAAGATATCTGTCGTGGACTCAGAAAGAGGGGAAGAGAGGGAGAAGGTGATTTGTTGCATCTGCAGAACAGCAGCCTCCCTATCCTAGATACAGCTGCCCTTGTCAGCCTGTCCCCAGCTCCATTCAGGCAGCAGAACCTACCTCAGGGGTACACATGGACCATAATGAGTCCAGCTTCACACCTGAACCCCATCTGTATAAACAACAGCTCTGTTATCTGTCCTGTCAACAGAGAAGGAAGCAGTGCATGGTGAGTTACAGTGTTGATTAGGAGGGCTTTATCTTTCTTTTATTTCGTTTGTGATAAGATTTGTTGTTTGCATGTACACCTTGCTTACTGTCTGCCAAAGAAGACAGACTAAGAGCAGCTCTAAGAGAGAGTGTGCAGTACCTGGGATGACTCCATGACTTCCTAGCCACCAAAGGCATCTTCCATCGTGATGGGCAGAGGTGCTTGCTCTGGTTCCTGCTCATATCTGCCCTCAGGGAGCTCCCCCAGCCCTTCCAGTGCAAGGATTAACACTGCTGCCCATGTGTGTTTCAAGAGTGAATGTTGCACCTCATGGGCACCTCACCCTGCCAGGCCTCACCACCTCCTACAGCTCCACTTCACAATGGAGAATCTGGAACCCAGTTGTTCTGTGCCCTCCTTGATTGAAGTGAGCTGTAAGATGAGTCTAAAGCCCCCCAGAAGTTTCTTCTCTCCAAAGTCTAAAGGGCTCTGGAAGCCAGGAGAGTCTAAATGTCTGCAGATGCAGAGTGGGCAGCATGGCTGATTCCCCCTCCCTGTCAGCACTACAGAGGATGGGAGAGCTGGGAAGGGCCACTGGCTCCTGCTGGTCTCTGCCATGGCGCATCTGGGGCTCCACCAGGCAGAAGGGTCTCCTGGCCTGCCTGGCAGCAGCCACAGCCCAGCTTTTCTGCAGCATGATGAGGGCACCACACTTGCAGGAGGACCCCAGCACAACTGTTGTGGTGTTGCTCAACCATAACATGACCTCCAGCCTCTGGCTCCACTTCAGGCCGGTGCCTTGGTCTAAGAGCAAACCTTCCAGACAGAAGCTCTCTCCATGCTGCAGGGTTTCCACAAGGTCCTCTTGTTGTACCTTAGATATTTGGGGTTGTGGGTGAGGTTTGAGTGGTTCATGGCAGAAGCTGAGAGCTTGTTCAGCTGCCACCGGTACCAGTGATGCAAGGGGGGAGCAAAACCTTGTGTTAGCCGATACGTCTGTGGAGACCATCCATGTGTCAGGATACCTGTGTGGGGAAAGCCATCCCTCCAGCAGCTGCCCGTGGGGAATGGAGCTGGATTTGCTTTGCTATGGTGCTGCCGAATGCTTTCTGCTTTGACACCCACCAGGTCTTTAGAGCTTCTGGCAGTGTATCTGTAGAGGTCAGGGTTTCAGCGTGGGGAGGCTGTGTGAAGAGCTGGCAAGCACCTGCTCCTCATGTGATGTCCCTGGGACCAAAGCAGGGGTGGGATGTCAAGGGTGTCCATCTTGTCACTGGAGAGACTCTTACTGGTGTCACCAGTTAGATGTCACACATGCTGTGACACAGAGCCTTGAGGGCTCTGGGACAGCAGCAGCAACATGTCCAGAGCCATAAAAAAAAATCCCCCAAATCAAGGGTGCTCTCAGGACCCGGCCAGCATTGTGCTCTGGGAGACAGGCACTTGGGAAGTCACACAATGGCAATATGACCTCCACTCCTCATCAAGAGGAGAAGGGTCCTCGTGTCAGGATTACAGGAATGTAAGAGAGCCTCTTCTCTTGCTATGCACAGGAACAAGGACCACAGGACCCAAAACATCGGGAAAGACACAGGGCGCCCCATTACCTCCTGGCTTCAGGAGAAATCCTGTGTGAAGACTGGGGAGACAGGAGGACAATGACTGTGCAGAGTGTCTCCTGTCTTTGCCCCAAATGGCATCTTCCTGACAAAAGTGTATAATTCAGCCAAGTTTCAGCCCAATGCACTCGGCTGTTTTCAACCGTCTTTTGTTTGTCTTACAAGGTCAGAAAGAAGCTGCCCAGAAATGAAAAACAAAAAACATTTCCAGCTTAGGAAATCAAGATGTTTATTGCAGAGGAAAACAGGCCATGAGAAGAACTTTCAGACTAAAAATAATAGTGCAAAGAGTGGTGGGGGTTATAGGGTGCAGTAAAAAGCCCAAACTGGCCTTCTCCAGCCAGCTGAAAATCATGGTGAATGTTAGCTTTGCAATGCCACTCACATTTATATGAATAAGAAATTACTTTCAGAAACACAAATGGATGCTGGACTGTATGACTGAAGTGTGTTGTGGCAGAGCACCATGAAGCTTTCCATGGGCCCAAGGAAAATGCAGAGAGAGCAGGAAGCTTATAAACCACAGGCAGCCTCCTAGGGGCTGCCTCTCCAGTCTGGAAGAAGCACAGAAAGCAGAGTGACAAGGAGAGAATGGGCTTTATGATCCCCAAGAATGCAGCTGCTCAAAATCACTGTGCCATACTTATCAAATTGGTGAGGCAAGAGTCAAAATAAGAAATATCCCCAAAGAATCAGAAAGTTAATACAGAATATGTGTGTTGAATTCGTTATCCTGGTGGTCATTTTCCAGAGGAGTATTCAACTCTTCTAGTATATCTGCTTCTGCTGGTTTCAGCACATCCTCTTCACCTATAAGGCATGTAAAAGACAGATCATTTCATATTGAGGGACTCTCCATGCATTTCCCCTCTGTCCCATGTTAAAGCCCCTCCCCCACACCAGTCAGTCTCCTGCAATTGCCTGGAGAAGGTGTTGGGTAGATCAGGGTGAACTTCCTGCTTTTCAAGGGCAGTCCCAGTTGTGAGGGGAGTTGGAAAAGGTAAAGCACTGGCGAGTTGAAAGCCAGAGGCAATAACCACAGTCCTGATGGTTGCCCATTTCAAGACCTCGGTGCTGGAGGCTGGACACCCCCACCAGGACACAGAATGGCTGCCCATGGCACGGGGGTATCACATGCCTTGCAGCAACAGGCCTTTTCTTCCCCACTGCACAGACATTGCTGGAAATGCAGTAGTTGAGGGCCAGAGGATTGTCACCTCCTCTGAAGCAGATCCTCAGTTTTCCTGGTTTTGAAGCAACCTGCATGCTTGACTCACTGACTGCTAAAGTGAATGTATGCTACTCTTCCCATGCCAGATCTGAGAGCAACTCATGCTGCAGTAGCTGTAAATGGATTTTCTGAGGCCAGACACCAGCCTGCCATTCAGACCAGCTTAGTGCCCTCCATGCCTCAGTCCTAGCAGGTTTCAAAGGTGTAGTTACCTGCAGACACCCACTCCTTGTCCCAGTGCCCACTTTGCTCTCCCAACATCCCAGTATCAGTCCTGAAACTGGATGGACTGTGGACAGAGTGTGTCTGGACTTTGGCTCCCCCAATCAGCTCTGACCACAAAAAACCACACCCTGTCTCCACAGAGAAGATATCCTCACAGAGATATCCCCCTGCACTAATATGGCTCCTGGCAGAGCCACGGAAGTGTTCTTAGGACAAGGAGTTCTTAAGGACCAGGTCCACAACCCCATTCCAATGACTGACAATAGTGGACTTGTTATCACTTCCCCTGGAGTTGGAGAGAGCTCTCTGTCCCCACAGTCTGACCATCCCCCCACTCTTTCTCAGCTACCCAAGTTTTGTGGGGTAGGGACCCGTGCCCTGGAGATGCTGTGGGATCGTTGTTGACAAGGTGGGCACCCTTGGCTACAGTGCTCAAGAGGCAGCACTGCACTGCCCCCCAAGCCACCACGGGCCAGCAGCTCTGCAGCAACTCACCAGCAGGGTCCAAGCTCCTGTCTGCCAGCTCCCCATCCACTGCCACTGCTTGCATCCCACCGACCATGTTCTGGATGGTCAGCAGAGGTGGCTGCTCTTGATACACTGGTTCAGGCAGTGCTGGCTCAGAGGGCACTGGCTCAGCCTCCTCCTGTGGGTCAGGCTGGGGGTCCACTGCTGGCTCTGACTCCAGGACAGCCTTCACCGCTCTCTGACGGCCCCGTCCTCTTTTGGCTCTTCTGTCTCTCCTTTGCTGTTCGATCTTATAGTCTCTGCCAGGGGATTTCACAGGGATGATGACTTGGGAATAGGACGGAGGACTTTCTCTTCTGCCCTAAGGCAGCTTTGCTGGCTCCCTCCATTGTGCTTATGACACAGTTCATCCCAGCAGAAGCTGCAGTTCTGCAGCCCCCCCTCCTGAGCCCTGCACAACAGCCTTCTGTAGCTGCACCACTAAGCAGGAGCTAGGACAACAAATTTTTCCTCAGCCCCACATTACAACTGATGTTTGCTTGCTACTCCCCCATCCATCTCTCCCTCGAGTGTCCATGTAGACCTTGAGCAGCTACTGGCTGCAGGTCACCTTTCCCCACTGAAGACTGATGGCTCTGTCCTTGGGTGAAGATGGAGGGGATGGGCCATGTCTGGGCTCAGGTTAAGTGCACCACAAAAACAATATGACAGAAAAAGCAAGATTTACCTCAGAACCCAGTGAGCTGAATTTTTCTCCAGGGCTTCTGCTTTTCTTTTCCTGAGCATCTCCCGGTCTCTCAAGCAACGGGTTATGATGACATCTACAAGGATGAAGTGAGTACTAACATGACATCCTGATCCCTCCCTGCCTGGTAGTAGAGCACTGATGCAAGAGGCCATGATTTTTTTTGTCCCAAAGGGGTCTTGTTATGAAACTACTTGAGCGCTGTATTTCCAGCACAGCCTCAGTGGGTAGGATTTGATGACACAGCACCCAAAACTCCCACACTCCTCACCTGACAAGTACTCCAGATTTCCAGCTACAATTCCCTGGGGTGACCCATGTCCAACCTCCTCCCCTACTGCAGGGATCTGGGCATGGTGCCTTTGATCAGACATCAGTACAGACTGCAAGATGATTCCTCATGTTTGCTCCCTTGTTACCCTTTTTCCCAGACAGCTGGAACTGGCCACCACTGAAATTATGTTTATCTAACAACCAAGGAGAAAGCCTTGACCCACAGAACAGACAGTCCTTCAAAAAAGGAACACCACTGTGGGGGCAAGGATGAGCCAGAGGGCACAGCCTTACCCACACAGATGCTCATGGGCACTGGGGGGAGATGGTGATCCAACCAGAGACCAAGACAGGGCTAGCACACACTGCTGGGGTTGAGAAGATTGGTCCCAAACGCCACACAAACAGCCCCAAGCTGGTCTGCAGCTGTGAGGAAGACCATCACAGGGCTGCAGAAAGACTAACTGATGTAAGAAAGATCCATCACTGGCTTTATTATTTGGGCAGGATGTGCAGGTTGCATGCAGTCACCAGCAGAGAGGAGCCCTCTCCAGATCCTAGTCACCCTCTGACATGCCTTCCTTGGCCAAGGTAAGCAGTGTCCATTTCACTGGTTGCAAAGGCTCCAAATAGCTTCCTGAGGCAAAGATCAGCCTAAAAAATGGTCTGAACTTTACTTCTTTACTTGTCCTAAAAGACAGCAATCCCTGATGATTTATAGCATAGACTCTAAGCTGTGATAATAAAAACTTGTCTCAAATCAAGGAGCATGAGATCCAGTCCTGGGAGAAAGGGAGCAACACTACTGGCCTTGAGGGAGAAGGAATTCTCCCAAATGTACACTGAAGAGATCACAAGAGGACTGTTTTTCATAGTTTCAACAAAACCCACACAATTGGAAAAGGAAAACTATGACCTGCTCCTTCCAGACCTAATCAGATCCGGCTCCTTTCACAAAAAGACTCGGCTCACACTAAAGTAATAAATCATTGAAAAATTGCCATTTTGTCATTCCCTTGATCAGATGGTAGAAGTGTCAAGGTGAGAAAGACTTCTGAGGCTGAGCTGGGATTACAGCTTTTTTATCCCAGGCATTTATTAAATGCCACAAAAATTGTAGTCCAGGACAGGACAATGCAAAACTGACAGCAGGAACCAGTCTCTGCCCAAGACACTTCTGATAATTAATAACAGTCTTACAGAAATTTAACTTGGAGAGTATTTATGTTGGTCTATGCTTCAATGTCCTCATCAAAGCAGAGTCAACTTTAAAATTACATCTGACTGCTCAGGACACTGTCCAGGGAAGTTGAGAATAACTCCAAGACAAATGGGAGGTTGTTCCCTGACATGAAGCAGTAACAGACAGCAGGGCTCAGCCAGCAGATGACTGCCATCCACATAGAAAGAGGCAGTAAACTCCCTGGACAGATGAGGTTACAAGATGCAATAGCAGGATCTGCACAGGGCCTCAGTTCAGCTACTGAAGTACATAATCCCTTGCACATCCCATTTGCAGCTAGGTTAATTTTCTTTTCTTTCAAAATGTCTTGTGAGCTGTAAAAGCAATGTTAGCTGCTTGCAATCAGTCTCCTTCCCAGTCCATTCTAAGAAAACACCCCTCATTCACTTCTAACTGGTCCAAGAAAGCACTCCCACAACAGCTCCAAAGCTGTCATCAGCCAGCACTAAGCAGGAAAGATCACAGTAAAACATATGTATCCTGATGAAAAAATATTTACTAAAGGACACAAATAAACAGAAATTAAATGAAAAGAGAAAAAAAATCAAGCTGTAAAAACAATGAGGCAGTACTGCCAGTCTGCAAACAATCTACTGATGCTCTCTGAAGGACTGAAGTTGAAAAGCCTTTCTACATGCTTCTGCCTTTGTGATCTGAAGCATGACATATAAAAAGACAAGTATTCACAGTGAGATGTGCATCTTCCACCCCCAAGCACAGACTAATAATTATTAGTTCCTTTCTGAGAAACTTTTGGTAACAAAAATCATGCTCTCCTCTTTCCAAAAACTCAAGTTAGAAATGTTCTCATTACCTGGCACAGCATGCTCCTCACAGGCAGCAGAGGGTGGCAGGGAAGAGTCCGAAGAAGCACAGTCTGTGCCTAAACTCTCCATTGCTCTTTGCAGTTTTAATTAGAAAGCAGCTTAGTTCCCTGGAAACAGCATCTGGAGATACTGGTGCAGCATAATGAGAGCTTGAAAAAAATGCAGACTGCCCGCCCCAAACCTCTTATCTGGCCAGGCCACTAGGAGGGTAATAATATTCTCCTTATCAGAGTGCAAAGGTGTGTGAGTCTCTGTCCAGGATCTACTGTGTGGATTGCAAAACATGTTAGTGCTTTTATACTGTAAATAATTCCACTTCAGATAGGAAATTTACACTCACTGCTGCTAAACTGTGACTCAAAAGCTCTCCTTTGTAGTGGACATGGCAGGGCAGGATGTGGCACTGCCTCACTCTTGCTTTCCAGAGTAAGATGCAGGGACGTGTTGTTAGCTCTTAAGGACCCCTTGAGAGGTCTGAAATGGGACATATGCTGTCTGAAGGTGTTTGCATAGGATCCCAGCAGTGCTGGTAGGAAGGGACATCCTCCAACTCCCCTCATGGCAGGGTTGGCTGCTTCACAAGGTCAGGATGGCTGTGTTTTCATGTTCTTTGGAAACCCCTAAAGATGGAGACTGTTACAATCATGCTTCCTGTCCCAGAGCTGCACCACCTTCCTGGGATCCAGACACAATAATAAATCCATGCCAGCCTGGCTGTGCATGTTGAGGTTTTCCTAATGATTCTTTGATCCAGTCCCTGGTGGATGAGGAGCATGAACAAAGCACTTCACCCATGAAGCAGGATGGCAATGGGCAGCCCCAGTAAAACCAGTGGGAAGATCCAGCCATTCCCTTGTCCCCCATAGGATGATTTCCTGAAGTGGCTGTTCCTAACTGCTGGTAGCCCTTGCAGCCCCAGCCCTGCAGGCTCATGCAGCCTCTGTCTGCAGGGCCAGAATTGCTGCAAAGGAGAAGCTGCTGCTTGCTACAGTGGCTTCGATTCTGAGAGCCTTTTCCTTGCTCTGTGGGAATGACCAGGCCCCTAGATCAGTGCATGTGAGATGAGGGGGCAATCTTGGCCTCTCCTGAAAACTGCCTTCATAGTTTCTTATGCCAGGATAGCACAGAAAAGCTCAAGCTTATATTGTGTGTAACAACTCTGAGGGACCGGAGATACCTCTTCAGCCAGTTTCTAGTGCACTCAGCTGCTATCAGCACTCTTCTCCATGAGACACTCAACTACTTATGCACTGGCTAGGTGTTAGTGCCCCTAATCCCTTCCCTCCCTGCCTCCCATGTACTCAGAAATGGTTCAAAGGCTGGTAGAACAACTTGATAACGTGTCTACCCCCAGGTCCTCTGGGATCTGACTACCTTTCATCCCACCTCCTTGAGCAGTCTCAAGACTTGCCCTGAGGAAAGCAGCTCCTCAGGGATGAGCAGATCTGGCTGCCTCCAATCCTTGCCAGTCTTTTTTATTTTCAGTGTACATCCTGTGCTCTCAGCAGGATCTCTCTCTAAGTCCCTGGAAGCTCCAGAGCTTGAAACTTCATGAATGTAGATTTCTTACGATGTAACCTTGGAGGTCCGTGGTCATCTCTGCTGCCATTCTTCTTATCCCCTGAGCTACCACTTTACTCTAGGGCTCCTGCCCTGTGTCCAGTGCAGATTACATGGTACCTCCAGAGAGGTGGGGTAGGTCTAACAGCCCCAAAAGAAGCAACAGGGTGGTGGCAGCAGAGCAGATATGGGAAGGCTCTGATATGGGAGGGTGGGCCAGGAGCATGGATGGCATAAAGAGATGTGGGGCTACCAAGTAATTTACAGAATGTTTCTTGTAGCTCAGTCACAAATGAAGACAAGGTGTCCCAGGCTGGTGAGGGTGTCCGTGTTCCAGCACTGTGTAATGCTGCAAAGCCCTAGACACAGCCTGGTCATGCAGACACCTGAAACCTGTATCGTAGCAGGATACTTCACTGTGCAAAGGCATTGCTTTTGGAGGGGCAAACATATCAGACCTTGAACATTGTTTTGGGTTTTGTGTCTCTCATAACAAAAACCACATTATCACAGAACCACATAATATGCTGAGCTGGAAAGGACGCAGCAGGATCATTGACTATAACTCCTGTTCCTGCACAGAACACCACAAAATCACACCATGTGCCTGACACCATTGTTCAAATGCTTCTTGAACTCTGACACACCTGGTGTAGTGACCACTTCCCTGGAGAGCCTGTTCCAGTGCCCAACCAACCTCTGGGTGAAAAACCTCTTCTGACTCAGCTTTAGGCCATTCCCTTGGGTCCTGTCCCTGGTCACCACAGAGAAGAGATCAGTGCCTGCCCCTCCTCTTCTCCTCAAGAGGAAGTTGTAACTACAATGAGGTCTCCCCTCAGTCTTCTCCAGGATGCACAGACCAAGTGACCTCAGCTGCTCCTCATATGACTTCACCTCAAGGCCCTTCACTGACTTGGTTGCCCTCCACTGAACACTTTCTAAGAGCTCAATGTCTTTCTTATATCCAAAACTGCACCCAGAACTGCCCCCGAGGTGAGGCTGCCCCAGTGCAGAGCAGAGCAGGACAATCCCCTCCCTTGCCTGGCTGGTGATGCTGTGCCTGATGCCCCCAGACCATGTTTGGTCCCTCTGGCTGACTGGTCCCGTTTGGTCAGGGCACTGCTGACTCATGTTGAACTTGCCACAGACCATGTCCTTTTCCATGGAGCTGCTCTCTAGCCTCTCATTCCCCAGTTTATACACACATCCAGGTTGCCCTGCCCCAGGTGAGGAAACTGAAGTGCTTGGAGCATGTTCAAAGAAGAGCAAAGAAGCCGGCAAAGAGTCTAGAAAACAAGTCCTGTGAGGAGTGACTGAGGGAGCTGAGGGTGTTGAGCTTGAAGAAAAGGAAACTGAGAGGATACCTTATTGTTCTCTACAGCTTCCTAATAGTAGATTGTAGACTGGTAGGGGTCCATCTCTTCTCCCAAGTAACAAGCAATAGAACAAGAGGAAACTACCTCAAATTGCTGTGGGGTAGGTTTAGGTTGGATGTCAGGCTGCCCAGGACAGTGGTGGAGTCACTGTTCCTGGAGGTATTTAAAAGATGTGTAGATATGATGCTTAGGGACATGGTTTCCTGCAGGACATGACAGTTAATGGCTGGGTTTCATGGTCTTAAGGGTCTTTTTCAACCTAAATTATTCTATGAGTCTATATTCTGGGCTGCTTGCAAGTGGTATGAAGCATGGAGGAAAGGGTGGAAATCCCTGAGTGTTCCAGTGCTCCATGGGAACTGGGCGCGTGCTCAGGCTGTGGCTAAGTCAGCAGCTCACACCAACCATCTACTCAGTCACCCCAAAGCCTGGTGAGGGCTGATAAGTGACTCTTGACTCAGCAAAACATTGCCATAGGACACTGCAGGGCTGGTACCGTGAATGCTTCTCCATTTTGTCTGTCTTTGACCTTAAAGGGAGCATTTGTAAAAGAAAGAGTCACTGAGCCCCCAGGTTCTTCAAAGGTGTTTAATGGAATAGATGGACTTTAAAGTCTTACAGAGCTTGCACTTGCATCTCTCAGAAGGGAAGTCTCTGGAAGACACTTGTTCTTTGAATGTAAGTTACTTTGAATGCCAAGGAAGCCATTTCAGTATCCCGCAGAAAACTTCGGTAATGGTTAGCAATGTGGAAATTACAGACCCCAGGGCCTACTTTCAAATTGTCTGTGCTCTGAAGTAGAGGGACTGAGATGTGGCCAAAGCTGCACCCGCTTTGCTGCAGAGAAGTTTGTACAAGTGGGTTAAATTTTCTGGCCAGTCTTGGCTACATGAACTGTTGTAGCTGGAAGTGCCAGGTGTTGCTTCCCTGCTCTTTCTCTCCACATTTCAGTTCAGCTAGCCCTGGGCCATTTTCACTGATGTGTCCAGTTTCCTAGGTAAGGCCCTGGAAGACATCAACTGAATGTTCAGCAACCTGAGCATCTCCAGTGTCACAGACTCCTTAAATGCCATTGGAGCTGCATGGTAGGGGGACATCACCAACCTTGGGTACATCTCACCATGTCCCCACACAGCTTTCAACACACAAATATCCTAGGAAAGTTTTGTCCAAGGGACAAACACTCCTAGGGCTGGATCCTGCCATTGGTGGGACTGCTTTCACTGTAGACACAACAGCAGGCTTTGGATCTATGTGTAAGTCAAAGGCCTTTGTGAGCCTCAAGGGTATCTGTTCCCCCTATCTGGCAAGGCTACTACTCACCATCCAGAGACCCACATATCCCTGCAGTCATGGGTGCAGACCTGGTCAACGTGGGCAGCTGGGGAAGCTATGCTGCTGCCACTCCTACAGGGTGCCAGGGCACTTCTTCCAGTTTTGGCTCATAGGACAATGACAGAGAAGCAACTTGCAGGCTTGTCCTTCACTCCCTGACTTGAGGAAACTTGCCTGCTTGCAACACACTGCTCTGGGAGCAGGACTACTCATTGCTCTCTGTGACAAACTATGGTGCCTGTGAAAGCAGATAATCCCTTTCTTTCCCTGCCTTGACTGAAGTACGAAAAGATGAGAAACAGACAGATAAATTGAAGAGGAAAAGTGTATGCAAAAGTGTGAATTCATATGCATATTCTCTGGCACAGATCAGGGCATTGCAGGCATCTTGCTGTCCACCAGCTGCTTCCTGAGTCTCCCCTGACCTTGCCAGACACAGATCTGTTGGGCTTTGGAGTCAGGCTCTCTGCAGCAGGCTGGTCTTGCACAGGCCCTGAGGTCTGTGGTGGTATTCAATCACTGCCTTCACCCTTCCCTTGGTCTGCCACTTGCTTTTGAGACATGTGAAATAAACAGCCAAATCCACAAGTCCCTGGGGAGGATGAGTATCTCTGAATTTGCTGTGTGTAGAGTCAACACTGACCCTGTCCTGTGGCTGCCCATGCTCTGACCTTGCAGGTCTGGCCTATTAGTCTGTGCTTTAGTTCTGCAGTTTCTGAATAAACACTCCACTTTGTGCTGGAGGCATGTGGTTTCCCTCTTCAGAAGAGCTTCTGGATGGTCTGTGTTGTTTTTTCCTAGCCTCTGCACATAAACAGTCGTGGCTCTCAGGGCATGCACGGCACACACACTCTCTTGAGCTGCAGCCTCTCTGCCAGTGCAGCTCCAGCCATGGCGTGGAGCTGAGATGCTGGTGGTATTTGCCCACCCCAGGGGAGAATGAGCCCCAGCTAT
Source organism: Phylloscopus whistleri (assembly GCA_017589585.1). Lineage (NCBI taxonomy): Eukaryota > Metazoa > Chordata > Aves > Passeriformes > Phylloscopidae > Phylloscopus > Phylloscopus whistleri. The sequence goes on from JADMLD010000620.1 coordinate 2,010,633, forward strand.
GCTAAGCTGGGCATAACATTCCCCTCAGTCCTGGCAGAAAACTGGGATAGAGCTGCTCAAGGAATCCTGCCTGTGGCTCAGCTGGCAGCAGCAGGAGCAGAAAACCTCAGGACAGAAGTGAGCAATACATTTGTGTTGTTCACTGTGGATGTGTTTTGGGGCTCAGAGCCCTACCAAAGCCTTTCCCTATGGTGCAGGGAAGACAATAAGGTCTGCAGAGAAGAACTGGCAATACAGAGAGTAGCACACAGCCAGACCACCTCTTCCATGCTATTTGGGGACTGGAAGGGAACAAACAGGCTTCCAGAGCCTTGGGACAAATGAACAGGTAATAGCACCTGCCATGGACAAGTGTCCTCTCCTGTATAGAAGTGGAAAGGGTACAGGAAAGGAAAACAGGGAAAGTCAAAGCTCTGGACAACCCTGAGCAACTAGTCAGGCTAGAACTTTTAATCCTGGGAGAGAACTTTCTAAGCAGAATAAAGTTTTTGATGACAGCAGCTGCCTCTGGGGCAGAAAATAGTGGATACAATCCATCTGACTGAGCACAGCTGTTTTATTCTCCTCAACACTATTTGCAGCTGCAGCATTAAATCTGTCAGCAATGGCTTTGTTGTGCATTGTGGTGCTATGGGTGTCCCACCTGATGGCTGAAGCAAGGTGCAGAACTGGGTGAGAGGGTAAATTCCAGCTGACCAAGCACAATAATCATAGCAGATACTGGCACATCTCCCAGACTCCAAGGATGGTCACTGACTTTGGGGAGCTCACTTGACCACATGGTGGACCCTGGACTCCAACTCAGATGCCTGCAAATGAGAGCTGTATACTAGTACAGTAACAAGTCAGAGCAACATGATCTCCTGTGGGTGAGCACAGACCTTGGATGGTTTCAATTCACCCTGAAGCTGATCAGAAATCTCAGCTGGTAATTCTGAACAAATACAAGATCTGGTGCAGGACTGAAATGAGCTAAGGAGGCAAGCCCTGTGTTAGCCCTCTGATCTCTGCCACTGTGAGCAAAGGGGGCCCCTTGCCTGCCCAAGTTGTATGGCCTTGTTGCAGGTATTTTGTGAAAGGTGAGTTGTGTCCATGTGCTAGAAGTGGGAGATGAAAGTGCAAAGGAAGTCCCTAAGACTGCTGATGCACACTGACATAGCTACCTTGGTGGGACTGGTGAGCCCTGCCACAATCTCAAAGATGGCCCTGACACCAGGAGCAACCTAGAACTGAAAATTCTTCAGTTTGGGGTTTTTCTCAGGTGCTGGAGCAGACAGCTGGGATCCCTGGTGTTCGCCATCTCCACTCAGGCTCTTTCCATGCTCCCATGTGTTATCTGAGCTGATTGCTCTATGAAAGAGCCTTAGACAAAAACCAGAGTAACATCTAATATGAGAAGTGCAGATGTTACTGTTTTCAATTTATCAGCTCTGGAACCAGTGGAGCAGTTGAACTAGTGAAGCAGGGAGCCAGGGATTCCTCTTCTCCCATGCCAGATAAACTTTATTTTGCTTTCACTAAATCGCCTCCTACAGAGAAAAAAATGTGCTTGTTCAGCATTTTCTTCATAAGGACTGGTCCATTTCTTGCTACTCCCCCATGGCCTTTCTCACAGGAGCATGAGTGAGACAATATTCTATGCAGAGTGCCCCGGTTTTTTATGTGGATTTGAAATGACTGTTTTGACTGTGCACTTTTAGTAGCCCTTGGTGGGAATTGGCTTATGCTGTTTTCCCCTGGCCATAAAAAAGTGCTGCTGAAACAAGATTGTGCATGTCATTTTATTATTTAATATAGCTAGCTTAAGTGTTCAATCGGTACAGAGCACACAGGATCAATTAATCACCTCTTTTTAGGCTCAGGAAAGCTATCAGAAAGCTCAGGTATCTTGACACTCTCCATCTTTCAAAATCCGGATGTCTTGCCTGGTTTTCCTAGAGTAATATAGGAAAAAAGAGTGAGCTCAAAAAAACCCCATTCTGTGAGTCATACTTTGGCTGCACTCCATCAAATGGAATGGAGCTGACTATTACAAAATTGACCTGATCATTTTCCTGTCTAAGGAGCTGAGGTGGCTGCAACATCCCGGCCCACGGATGTGTCCTCCCAGGGCCCGTGGCACTGGTGGTGCCTCTGCAGCCCAGCCTGCTCCCAGTAGGGCTATCCCTAGCAGGAGGCTATGGGGGCCACAGCTCTATCTGAGCCCCAACCACCACCTCCAAGGATGGAGAGCCCCCCTCACACCTCTGTGGTGCACCACCAGTTTGACATAGTGCCTGTGTCCAATTTTCAGCCTCTTGGGGCTGCTGTTTGTGGCTGTTGTCCCATGTTGTATTGCCTGCACTAACACGACTGAAGCTCCATCCTGTCTGCAACTGTAGGCTGCTGCTGGATAGGCACCCCCAGGCATCCCCTTCCTCAGACTGGCTGGGTACAGCTCCTCTGCACTTCCTTGCAGCTTCACTTGACAAGCTGGCCATCCCTCCCCTCCTGCAGCCCAGCACACGGTTTGTGTTATTTGCCATGCAAGTGCAGCCTGCCATGGCTTTTCCCAGGCTCTAGGGAGCCTGAATGACTGTACTTCACAAGCACCCAGTTTCAGACAGCCAAAATTAGACCCAGGAGGTCCCTGCCAATGGCATGAGCTTACATTTTTTCCACACAGAGCTGGCATTCATTGGCATATGTATTCCCATCAGTCCCACAGACAGGCAAGTACAGGAGGGGGCAGGCGTGCAGGTCAGCCAGGTCTTCACACACTGGCTGGAGAGGAGAAACCACAGCATGCATTTCAGTGCCAGCAGCACCCATTTCTCCCCTCCAGAACACTCAGGCAGGAGCAAGTGCCACAGGCAACCTGGTTCCCTCTGTCTCAGAGCAGTGCATGCCCACAGAGGAGCAGGGGCTGCTGAATCCCTCAGTGGGACTCATGGCCTGGGCTTTGGTGTGGGTTTGGTGCTGGAACACCAGTTGCCACGAGGCTGGGGATGATTGCTGGGAACAGTCTTTCTCCCAGGCACACCAGGCATACCCATCTCAGGCCATGAACAAAGAAAAAACCAGAAGCATCTTACCCTTCTCAGGCCACTCTTTTCATTCAGCTCTGCCCCTGAAACAGAGCAGAGACCCATGAGCGTGGCACACCAGTGCCTGACGGCAGAAGCACAAAGATATTGACAGAGGATCACATCCCAACCAAAGGGAAGGCAGTGTTGTGCGAGCCCATTCAGGACTGAATCAGCTGTGTGGGTTCCATGAGGGGGGATCAGTTTGCTGCTGCATGCCAGCAGCACAGTCCACAGCTTCCATCCACAGCTGAGCTGGCGGGGACAAATCTGTGAGTGACTGTTCCCACCCCCTAAACCCTCTCCCAACAGCCCTCTCTCCCGGCTTCTGGGTCAGAAGTTCCACGGAGCATCCAAGACATCTCAGGAAATGGGAAACCACGCAATGCAGCATGGAGTATCCTCAGAGGGATGAGGCTTGGTGATATGGCACAGCTGGACAACTGCCACCTCTAGGGAGGGCAGCATTTTGTGGGTTCCCTTTTCTCAGGCAAGCAGAGCAGTAGCAGCAGTTCACAGCCCACCCGTGAAGTGCACAAATGTCCTGGGAGCATGAAGGCTCAGACACAGGCAGCTGCAGGACCACCACTACCCATGTAGGTAGCAATGGCTTCCCAGCACCTATAAACAGGTGCTTGCCACGTGAATATGCTGAGCACATACTGTTCTTGCAAAGACTTGCCAGTTTTCATGGAGGCAGGAACTGCAGCAGCTGCCACCGCAGTGTACATGCTGTCCTCCCAGGACCTGGTTCCAGATTGTGGACTCTCCCTTCTCCCAGACTGCTCCCAAGTGCAATACATTTGGTGAACCAGCCTGTAACCCTTGCCACAAACTGCTAATAAGAAAGGCACAGTGTGTTTGCTCCAGTCCTTCACCATGCTGCTACTGTTTGTTTGCCCTAACCTCACCTTCTCTCCAAATCAGAATCTCTGGGTCCTTCTGCCCTATCATGCATATCCCTCCGTCCCATTATCCGCCTGTCATTCCCAACCCAGCACCGACGGACCAGCCTCCAGCAGCAGAGCAGATTTACCTCTGGCAGCAGCAAGAGTCACCATTGCTGCCAGCAGCAGCAGCTCTCTCCCAGGCATGGTCAGTTCAGGCAGGTGCACCTGCTCGTGCACCTCTCTCTGCTCATGGCTGCCTTTATAGGGGAGGGCACAGCCTTATCTCAAGAGCACTGGGAAAAGCAGTGTTTTGTTCCTGCTGGGAGCAGCTGGACTGTACACCCTAAGGGATCACTTAGGCACTCTCACACCTAAGATAAGCTTTCCCCTGAAGCTTCCCACTTGTCAGCTTCAGGTGGCAGCACCAGAGGCTGCGTTACAATCCCTTTGCACCGTAGTCAGGTGCTGTGGTTTGACACTGGCCAAACACCAGGCAGCCAGAAATCACTCACTCACCCTCCCCTGCTACAGCTGGGCAGAGGAGAGAAAAATTAAATGAAGGCTTCGTGAGTTCAAATAAGGGCTGGCAGAAAACACGCCAAGGGCAAAAGAGGTTTGGCTTAGAGGTACAAAATTAATTTATTACTAACAAAATCAGAGGAGGCTAATGATAAGTAAAATAATTGAGGCCTTAAAGACACCTTTCTTTCCCCACAGCCCCTCCCTCCTTCCCACTGACAGTGCAGGGAGACCAGGCTCGAGTTTGTCACTCGAGGTCTTCTTCTGCTGCACAGGGAGAAAAGTTGTTCCCCTCTGAGACCATGGGGCCCCTCCCACGGGAGACAGTTCTCCGTGAACTTCTCCAGTGTGAGTCCAAGTCTCACAGGCAGCAGTCGTCCCAAAATTGCTGTGCATGGGTCACTCTTCCACGGGATGCAGTCCTCCAAGGACAGGCTGCTCCAGCCTGGGAGCAGGGCCCCTCTCTCCACTGGGCCTCCCACTGGATCACAGCCTCCTCCAGGCATCCACCTGCTCCAGCATGGGCACCTCCCCCATGGGCTGTGGGTGGATCTCTGCATCCCCTGTGGATCCCCACAGGCTGTGGGTGGATCTCTGCATCCCCTGTGGCTCCCCATGGGCTGTGGGTGGATCTCTGCATCATCCCCTGTGGATCCCCAAGGGTGTGGGTGGATCTCTGCATCCCCCGTGGATCCCCATGGGCTGTGGGTGGATCTCTGCATCCCCTGTGGATCCCCACGGGCTGTGGGTGGATCTCTGCATCATCCCCTGTGGATCCCCAAGGGTGTGGGTGGATCTCTGCATCCCCTGTGGATCCCCATGGGCTGCAGGGGCACAGCTGCTGCACCATGGTCTGCACCACGGCCTGCAGAGGAATCCCAGCTCTGGTACCTGGAGCACCTCCTGCCCCTCCTTCTCCACTGACCTTGGTGTCTCCATGTTATTTCCCTCTCATATTCTCACCTCATCCTCTTCTCTGACTAGAAGAAAAAACTGTGTGCCACTTTGTTTTGATTTTCCCCTTAAATATGTTATCTCTGAGGCATTACCAACATCTCCAACTGGCCCAGCCTTGGCCAGCAGCATGTCCATCCTCAGAGCCATCAGGGACTGGCTCTGCCAGACATGGTGGAAGCTTCCAGCAGCTTCTCACAGAAGCCACCTCTGTGGTCCCCCACTACCAAATACCAGGCCACACAAAACCAACACATCAGGGTTGGACAATGCTGCTCTTCCCTGCTTACCCCAGCCAGCTACTTCTGAATGTAGCTCACCCAAACCATCCCTTCAGCTTTGCAGCTGCTCTTCTTCATACATGACACTTGTGTTGTGAGACTAGACATAGAAAAGCCAGGAAATTCAGGCTGACTTGGGTGGTGGCACTGTGGCATTATCTCATGAGCATGATCCCATGAGACCCAGCCAGGTGCATACTCAGCTGCCTGACGCACTGGTCGGGATCCCAAACACAACAGGAGGCCTGTCACCACGCTGCAGCAAGCCCAGACAGTCACTGGGGGGGATGGGACAGGCTGGGGGTGCAGAGGGTCTGGAGGGTACAAAATTCAGCTGCCTGGGGGCACAGAGCTGCAGGTGCAGTCACTGCCTATGCTCAGAGAAGCCAGATAATCAGAGGTGGTTTAATACCTTTCTCCACTCACTACCTTGGCTGCAGCTGAGATTGACAGAACAAAACATCTTTGTCATAAGATTCAGTGTGTTGGAAGGGGGCTGTGTGCATGGATACCCAGATTAAACACACAGAGGTAGCACATAGAGCAGGGAGGGGGCAGAGAGGCTGGAGATGAACCTCAGTGGCAAGAAACACTGTCTTTTCAACAAGTATCATGACCCCAGAATATCCCAGCTGCTTTGCCTGCAAGACTGGATGCTTTATGTCAGGGTGAGCATTCTTATCTGATCTTTCTTAGAAGCTTTATTTTCTACATCTTTTCCTCTGGTGAAAAAAATCAATTGGTGAGGGGCGAAGGATGGAAAACAGGACCACTGGTCATAAACTCAGTGTAAGACAAATGTTGACTAAAAACTCCTTTGGGTCAGACTTGCTGAAATGAGCAAGGGACAGAGAGTCACCTTCCCCATGGGAGCAGATGGGATGTATCACGTGTACAAGGGGTGAGCAGGGGGTAGCTGCCCTACAGAAACCACCACAGGCTGGGAGGGCTCCAGATGCACGGAGCACACACACTTGCACTTGCTGAGGATCTGACCACGACTGTGCTTAGGATGTTTTCTTTTCCCAGAGAAAGATACACACTGGCCCTGTCTGTCTGAGACAAAAGGGGGCAGCTTGAGCATTCCTTGTGGCCAGAGAGATACAGGCCCTGCCAGAGGCTGCTTGCATCCTTCTATTGGAAGTCCATTCATGCAACTCAGTGGGGCTGTGACAAGGTTTTGGGAAGTGGCAATGTAACCAGCACAGGGTTCCCCTTGCAGAATCATTCCTCTGCTCTGGCAAGGCAGCTGCAGACATGTTTTATATTCCCTCTTTACGGAGTTTACACAGTTCAATAACCTTTGGCTTTCATTATTATTCCACTTTGGAAATCCCTCAACTAAAGTAAATATTTAACTGCATTAGCAGTTGTTCCCAAGGCACATGGGGTCCTGTTAGTCTTGTTTAGTCTAGTACAAGGGAGGCCAAAGGAGATCTGATAGCAGCCTAAACTGCTGGAAGGGGAGCTGATGGAGGCAATCTCTTTTTGGTGGTGCCAGATGACAGAATAAAAAGCAATTGTCACAAACTGCAGCCTTGAGATGATAGGTCAGGAGTCAGGAAAAAAGCCTCACCCCAAAGGGTAACAACCCAAACCAGCAGAGAGGTGGGACAATACCCATCTCAGCAGGACATGTACCTGACCAAGCCTCACTGTGCACAAGGTTTGTTGGGTGAACCCTGAGGGACCCTGCCACCAGCAGGTTGGGTCCATGGGACAAGCAGCTGTCAGTCCCTAGCACACGTGGATGTATGTCCTCAGATTCACATCTGGCAAATCTGATCCTAGCCAACACGAGCAACACAGAGCCCCTTCCTGCAAACTGCTCACATACCAATACACTTCACAGCTCTGCATGAGGGCTATCTTGGGCCTTTAAACTCTTCTTCAAAGTTTTTACTACCAAGAAAAACACTCAAATCAAATGATTTTAACGCCTCTGGTGCCACCTCTGCTGCCTCTGATTCCAAGCATGGCCTGGTTCTTTGGTCATGCCAGTAGCAGGGCAGGAGCAGCAGGCTGGGCCTTTGCTGCTAGAACACATTCTGTACTCCAGATCACTCTTCTTGGATAGAAGGTGGCAGGAAATGTCTGCTTCCCCTCTGTTGCTGGATGTAGCAACGTCAGTGGTACTGTAGCAAAGCTGCTGGCTGATGTAAGGCTTGATCTTAGTCCACCTCATTCCTCAGTGGTATTCCTCAGTGGTATTCATTCCACTGCCCTCACAAAGTAGATGAAAATTATGTGCTAAGAGCTGACGAAGGGTAAATGACCTCTTGCAAACTGTTTTTGTCTTTTCAAGCATTTCTGCCAAGCAAAAACTTGCAACCCCTAATGAAAGTCCTGCCTACTGTACCCCTCGAAGAAGTGGGGAAATTCTTCCTCAGGTGGGGCAGAAGGTTTTCTGTTGGCTTGTTCTCTCACATTGGCTGTGGAACTCCAGCAGCCTCTGCATTTTCTCCCTGTACTTACACCAGCAAGATGGTGATGTAGAAGGCTTCAAGACATAGGATGGGGAGATATGAAGGCTCTGGGTTTGCCTGAGGAGCTGAAGACATAGTATCACCACCAGCAAGACACATAAACTCTGCTGGAGACAGTGGCAACAAGCAAGGAGACCTCTACTTCTGAAACCAATCTTCGGCCTGGTCCCTCGCAGCACTGCCCCTGCCTTTGTGCTTGTGCCACACCACATCCATGCACTCATCTGGGATTGCTCACCACATCCTAAGTCCTTATTACCTCTCTCCCCTCCTAGGGAACTGCAGCTCTGTTTGCAGGCTTTCCATCTGAGTGGGCACAGATGGCAGCTGGCCAGACAGGATTGCATCACATTGCTCCTGCCCCACGTCTGCCTGGTGGCCTTATCGGCCTTGTGGCCTTGGTGTCGTCACCACTCCACCCAGCACCTGCCATTTCCTTGCTGTTATCTGTGGCTTTTCCCGGATTTCATGGCTGTTTTCGGTCTTCTCACATTCTGCACCCATACTGATATTTTAGCTCCTGTTCTGCTGCTCCTCCCAGGGCTTTGGCATGCCAGCAGATGCCGCAGTCCCACAAGTACTGCAGTACCCTGAGAGCAGAGCACTGCCTTGCTTGTGCAGCCCAAACCAGACCCCACCATCTACCCTCCTGTTGCACAATGAGGCAAGGCAAAAAGAGGAGGGCAAGTGCCATGCCCATTTTCATCTTTAGCTCACTCCCTGCATCTAGATAATTTTTACAGAGAGGACAACAGTCTCTGTGCTGTTCCTCTGACCACTCTGAGGTCTCCACACAAGAGAGAAGAACAATTTGTTCTCCTTTGTATGAAAAACAAACGAAGAAACAAACCAAAACCCAAACCCAAAACCAACACCAGAGAAGCAAGTGACCACCAGAGGTTTGCCTTTGGATATACTGTGAATTCAAAACTCGACATTTGAAATCTGACTCTGTAACTGGGAAAGGGATCAGCCATCCCCACTTCCCAGTAATTTTGCCAGACTTTCTGGATTCAGACCCCACCTTTGGCCACCTTCCTCCATTTTAAAAATAGTGTGAGTAAATACTGCAGTATCTCAGGTACTGAGTAGTGTTCATTATTTCTTTTATGCTAGAAGAATTACCCTGTGACACTGTCACCTGGGAGAACACAAGACTGAGTACACAGACTAATCCTGCCTGCTGGCATTCTCACCAGATGCAATCTGAGCCAAGGTAGCATCAATCTGAAGAACACTAGAGCTTCCTGCCAAGTGAGGCTTTACAGTGGACCTCAGAAATGCAACAGCCTCAGGAAGTATCCACTGCACACGTTTTATCCCTGCTGCAGATTACAGGTGTAGCTGGGCAGAAGTTGCTGCAACTTGTCCTGATCCAAGGGCACCCGCTTCTCTTCTCCCTTGTGTTGACCACTGCCTGTTCAGACCTCTGTTCTGCAAGACATGCTCTAAATGCACCTGCAGTCTGCAAATGCTCTGCAGCTCATTGGCACCTTAGGGATGGCTTTGACCTGCATTTTTCCACATGGTTGCACTTGAAGGCTGGGTGACCAAATCCCAGGTGCAGCAGATAAAACAGCAGAAAACCACAGATTCACTTTATGCCCAGTAAATGCTTGGCACGAGGCACGCCAAGCCCCAGTGCTGGGATGGGATGAGGCTGTGTGACTGGGCTGGGTAGGCAGAGCTCCCCTGCTGTTGCACCACTGTCCCCTCTTGCTCTAAGCTGACACAGATATCTTGGGTTCTGGCAGCAGCAGTAGGTATGCTGTCCCCAGCACACTGATGTTCAGTCTTGTTTATCTGGGAACTCACACCCACTGTAATCTACAAAAAAAAAAAAAAAAAAAAATTCTCAGTCTCTTTTTCCTTGGAGTTTGTTTCTGAATGAACAAATCTGTACTGGGCCCCAGTTTTTTATACCTTCTGAGAACAGTGTTGCTAATTCCACTTTGTGTGGGACTGAATGCTGTCATCACCCTGCATTTAGCACCACACTGGAGAAAAAGGGGTAGCACATATGCCAGCTCCTCCCTTCAAAGTGACAGCTGTTCTTGATGAGTTTTTGTGGAGGAGGCCACTTGATTTTTGCAGGAAAGGCCTGGTCTTCCCAGTCTGCCATTTGCTGAAGTCCCTGAAGATACCCCAGAGTGAATTGATGTAATAAGGGACACAGTGTAAGAGAATTGGGGAAGTCTTTCTTTTTCTCCTTGCATTTTGAGGGGATGCTGTTCTGTCATGCTGCATTTGCATAGATCCTTGACAGCAGGGTCACCCAGGCATGTCTGGCCACCTTTCACCTTTCCACTGGTTAACATTCATATGTCTCCACTTTCTCCTACACATCTGCAAGTGCAGCATCCTTCTGAAGAAAAAACAGTGAATGAAACGCTCTCTAGTGTTCTGTTTATCCAGTGAATGTGCAGGCATACAAACTGCTCAGCACTTCTCCATTAGTTAAGTTGCCAGAGAAGGAAGATGCAGGTTTACACATCGACACCAAGAGCAGAGAAGTGTGTCCTTGATGTTGCCTGCTGCTTCTGACTTCAGAGCCCACCTACTGTGCAGGTGTAATTTTTTCCAAATGACCTATCCACTACATATTCACCTGGGTATGTATGAATAAACAGGAGGGAGCCACAACAAATAGCACTGAACAGAAGGGCACCATCACCCTCGGTGAAACCCATCCTGTTCCTTGGAACACAGTCCTGCAGCCTTTGCTTTCACTTCTCTTAAAAGCTGTAGAGAGAACTTGGTAGTCTCTGAGACTCCTCATTTGCATTGAGACAGTGATATCCTCTGTTAACTTACAGAAGCTCTGTTTTTTACTCTAACACTGTGATTATCTAGATGTGTACTGGCAGATCAGAGCAGAACTGAAGTACTGAGAGCAGCTTACTCTTAAGTAGCCAGATGCTAATGCAAAGTCTTTCCTTTGGGAACCATCAGGTAAAATCAGCTCAACAGTGGCAAAACCCTACCTTTGAGCATAACTGCCATCCCAGATTCTCCTCCAGAAAATACACTGTCCCAGGATCCAGCCACGTCCTGGCACCTCTGGACTGATGCTGTTCTTGCTGCTGTCTGTCCAGGGAGGCAAAGCAGTACATAGAGGAAAAAATGCACTGCTGATAGGCACAAAGGCTGAGCACACTTATAACAAATGGATTTGTGTGATTTGTATGTTAAATTTCTGTAACAAATAATCAGACTGTATGTTAGGCACTACAGCAGGAACCAGGGAACGAGCAGGGAACTGGGAACGTCCAGCAGCAACCAAACACAAGCTGGCTTTGGAGACAGATTTTGGCAAGGCCTATTTAACCTTATTATAGTGAACAGAAAAAGTTGTGTATGATTCCAAAAACCCCACAACAAATAAAGAAAACTTTCAGACTAAAAGCTATCAAAGACTGTAAGTAAGAAATGGTGGGTTTTGTTTGTTTGTTTGTTTGTTTGTTTTTCACTCAAATGAATGTAGCTGCATGTATAGAACACGACTTCTTGCCTGGTGATGAGTTTCCCTGAAGAGGAAGCTATTTTTTTTCCCTTGTTCTCCTCAACCTACACACAACCAAAGCTTTGCAGGCACCTCCCTCTGCTCTGGCAGGCCTGACTCTATGCCTCTTGCAGAAGATTATTGTCACTTCACTTCTGAGGCAAGCACACAAAATGGGGCCTGAGACATGGGGCACAGCTTAGCATTGTGTGGTTAAAAAGGTGCAGAACTTACAGGACTGGATATAACTGAGAGGAAAGGGAGAATAAGCCTGGTAGGGCTGGGTGAGGAGGTACAAGCTCATGTGTCTTTAATGTCACAACAATGGGACACCCTCAGTCCATAACAGGACCAGCCAACACCATTCAAGAGGCAAAGAGATTAGGATTAGGAGCTGGTCTGTGTCAACACTCACCCTATCAGGGCTGCTTGGGACCCTTCCCAAATTGCTGCACTGTGCAAAATCACCCCACAAAGACAGTGGGGCAATGCTGGCAGCAGAACTGTGCAAAAGGACTTCCAGGTTTGTAAGATGATTCAGGTCTTTCTGTTCAAGTCTTCAAGTCTTTATTTCAAGTAACAACCATTGCAAATTGTAGACAACGCTTGTGGCCTGGTCTCTCATGAAACTTCCTCCCATGGAGACAGTGCTGCTCCTGCTCTGACTCTTCTGGGCTCTCAGCAAAAAGCAGCTGGATGCTGCGATTGGATCTGCAGAGCTTTCTGCCCCTCTTTGCTTGTTCCTCTGCTGCTACCTGTCCCTCCAGATGAAGTCAGCCCTTCCCAATCCTCCTCCTAAACCAGCGCCTTGGCAGAAGAGCTTCCCAGCCCACACGGGAGCAAGCAGTGACCTCGTGGAGCAGGATGCCAGCACAAGGGGCGTGCTGTGACACTCAGGCTCACATCCCCGCAGCAGGGTGACCTGCAGTAGCAGGAGCCATGCCCTCGCCTCGGGGCCCTGCCCTGCGGAAGGACGCACACTGCTCTGCGCTGCTGCCACGTAGGAAATAAACAGAGGAATGTGCCTGAATGGTCCCTGCCTCCGGCTCATCCACACAGCCTGCCCCAGAGTCACTGAGACAGAGACAGGCACTGGGCTTCTGCAGGCCTTGAAGGGAGCAACAGAAAAAAAGCATAGAAAGATTTGGGCTGAAAGGGACCTATAAAATATTATCTAGTCCAACCCCCTGGCATGAAGAGGGAGAACTTTCACTTGATCAGGTTGCTTTAAGTGCTCAAGCTGGCCTTGTGCACTTTCACAAATGGGGCATCCACAACTTCTCTGGGCAACCTGTGTTTTACGGTGTTTCACCACCCTCACCAAAAAAAAAAAAATTATTTCCTCATGTACACTCAGTTTGAAAGCCTTATCTCTTCTCCTGTTATTACAGGCTCTGATTAAAAAAAAAAATCTGCCCCTATCTTTCTTATAAAGCCCCCTTTAAGTATCAAAAGGCTGCTCCAAGCTCTCCCTAGAGCCTTCTTTTCTCCAGGCTGAACAACCTCAACACTCTGAGCCTGTCTTCATAAGAAAGGTGCTCCAACACTCTCATGTTCTTCGTGGCCTCTGCAGGACTGTGCTCTAAACACGTCCACGTCTTTGTTCTCCTGGGGACCCCAGAGCTGGACACAGCACTCCAGGTGAGGTCTCACCTGAGCAGAGTAGAACCACCTCCCTCCACCTGTTGGTCACAATTCTTTTCAGGCAGCCCAGGATACAATTTGCTTTCTGGGCTGCAAGCACGCTCATAAATAAATAAAGCCAGAACAAATTCCCAATATCATTAATCTGGGTTACTGCCGTTTTGATACTAAGGGGAGCTATACCTTATGGAAAGCTATCAGACTGCTTTAGTAGGTCCTGTAAATCTGAGAAACAAAGATGTCAAAGAGGGTGTGTGTTCCCCAGCCCACACTGCTGGAGAGGGAACATATTTCTGTTCTGCTGGCATCCCTGGAAGCAGCATTTCCATGGAGGGAGCTGCGCTGGATTTTCTTGGAAGCTGTGCAGTGCCTGGGCACCCCGCCAGCACCTGGGAGCACAGTGTCAGCAGAGGGGACCTGCAACCCAGGGTACCCTGGCATGGATCCCCAAGCACCACAAGGCTACATGGCTCTACTGCCACCCACCACGCTGCAAAAACTCTCTCCATCTGGCCAAGCCCCAAATCTTGACAATACCTTCTGACCTCTCCTCTTGCCTTCTTCTTGCTCAAGCCGTGTTCATCCCAGACACCACTTTCATGCCCTGGGGATGTGCACTGGCATATTTTTTGGTCTTGTGAGTGACCCAGGGCTGTGGGCTTCACTCCAACACAATCCAGGTCTGCTCACACATGTGGGGCCTGCTCTTGTCCCATTGATGCTCAGCGCTGCCACAACCATGCTAAAGAGCAGAGTCACAAGCCCAAACTCCCACTCTTCCTGGAGAAGCTGACATGATGCATGCTGAGCTTGGAAGAAGCAGGCAGGAGAGCTGCTGTGCTTCTCTGTGCCCTCCCTGGGCAGAAAGGGGCTTGTGAGATTTGACTTAGAAGGCCTAGAACAGCTACTGCACTTCCACTGTCCCAGCCACCTTCAGCTCCACAAGATCACACACCCAGATGGGGCATGTTTTGCTGTGGGACACTGCATTTCCATGTGGATACATCCCTGCAGGGCTGGTGGTGACCACACACTGCTCTTCAGCTGGTTGCCCAGTGGAATTCACATACTTGAATGGATTCTGCCATGCTCCTTGAGAACTTTACTTTTCTTCTAAGAATACGGGGCTTATAACTTCCTTCTTCTTCCTCCTCATAATTTGATGCCTAACTACAAATGTCTTGCTACATTCCCACTGAACTTTCACTCTGCTGCACCCTGATGACTTGTTTCGGCAGGTATTTTACATGTTTACAATCTCTTCCAACTGCCAACTTTGATTAAAATCAGACTTGCAAGCCATTAGGCATGATGGATGGACAGATGTATTCATGTGTAGCAAAGCACTATAGTCAAGCAGTGATTTTTTTGTAGGGAGAAAAAGACCAAAAATTAACTTTGCCAAAAAAGAACATCACAATATGATGAGTCAGAGTGGACTATGGTGTAACTGGAAAGGTGAGATCTCCAAGGACTCCTTACAGGTTGGGCTGGAGTGTGGACTGCAATGGTGAAAAGCTGGAGAGGGCTGACATGCAGTGTGAGCAGCTAGACCTTGCACAAACACATGCTCATTTTTACTTCTCCTGTAAGGCCTGTATCTCTCTTTCCTCAATCATGGTTCATTAGGACACCTTACCTCTTTGCCAAAAATAGATGTGTGGTTACCTGCTTGGATCTATAAGTCTATATTTACCCTTTCACACATCATTGCACACTTGAGTGGTGCAGAGTGTGAATGATCCCTTCCAGCAACAGAGCCTTCTTTAATCACAAAGCCTTGCTGTACTTCCAGAGACACATTGAGACCAAGCAAGACAGTGGTCCCATGGAAAAAAACGGCAATAATTTTATGGGATTCACATAAAACATAGTAGGGATTCATGGTGGGGAGCTACAGTGGACCCATGGAAAAATATTTTAGACATTTCCTAACTCTCTGATGTTTTTACTGAACACTGTGCTGTCACTTCTTTTGCTATCGCTAGACAAATTTGAAATATGGCATATATAATAGTGTCATGGGAAATCAAATTGACTCTGTCTTGAGTCACAACTGAGCTCTGATTTCCCCCTACAAGTGCACAGTTCAAAACTGAAAGAAGAGAAAGACAACTTTCACTAGCACAAGTCCAGGTATTTTCTGACAGTAGAGAAACATGGAAACTCTGGACTGACCTGCTAGTTCTGAAGAATGGATTTTCTGCTGGCTCACGTTGTGGGTTGCCTTTTGCCAATTGATCCATAAAAGATGTCTGGAGAGCCTGAAGGTTTTGAAAGCTAGGCTTACTCATCAAAGAAGGCAATTATTGAGTTGATGCTTATTTGAATGCTGACTGAGCATATCAGTGCCATCAGTAATGGTGTCATTGTAGCGTCATGGGCACTAGCATTGCCATCATGTTGCTCACAACATCAGGTTTAAACAAAGCACAAGGTGATTATTGGACTGACCTGCAGAATGTGTCAGAAAGAACTGAGAAACATCTAAGTGAACAGAAAAGAGGAAGCAGATGTCTCTGGTCATGCACTTTGGCAGCAGGATAGCTCATTCTTGTCACTTTGGCAGCCCACCAGGCAGCACCAGAGGCGGCTGAAATCAGCAGATCCACAAGGGCTGAGGACAGAAGGAGTAGCACACATGTGCACGGGGGGTGTGGGGGTGTGTGTGTGGGAGGGGGTGTGTGTGGGGGCGTGTTACAAAGCAGTTTTAACCAAAGAGGAGAATGAGATTCACTGTCTCCCTGCCTTACTTTGCTTTCACAAGACCAAACGACCAGCAGCATTAAGGGCTACTAGCAGGAGTTATTTATTGCACTTGAAAGCCACTTGAATGTCGCATGGTGTACCTGAAACACTCTGAAGCCCAGATACATGCAAGTCTGCCAGGCCACGAGCAGGATTTTGCCTGATCAGCTGTCGGTCTCACCCTGTGAGTCAGCGATATCCCACTGATTACTTTCCAGTCAGCTGTGAGTGAAATGTCTGCAGTGCCCAGGGGAACAGCAAGGTTAGTGCTGTCTCCCTGACTGTCGCTGCTTGTGCACTAGGGCAACACTCTAAAACCTCCCCCCTCACCTCTGCTGGCCGAGACAGGATAGGTTTCTTCCTGTAGAGCCAAGGCAGTTTCTTTCCAGGCTCAAGGACTCACTATTATAACACATGTAACTTTGAGGGGTGTTGGATGGTGCTCAGACCTACTTGCACAGGCACTACTACTGACTTGATGATAGACATGATGAAAATCTTTCCTCAGAAAAGTGGATCAGCTCTGGGACAGGGCACCAGAGAGGTGCAGATCGCCATGCTGGGCAGCTTTCAAGACTCAGCAGGACAAAACCACACCTGACTCACCTGCTGCCAGCAATAGTCATGCTCCAAGCAGGATGTTTGACTGGAGGCCTCCAGAAGGCCCCGCGACTGGCACTGCTAGGATGCTGTGATCCATTTAACGAAAAGCTAGTCCCGATGCTTTCCAGGAAACGAGCTGAAACAAGCTCCACCTTGCTGACAGAGAACTACGTTTATGTGGCGTTGCTCCAAGCGAAGACAACGTGCAGCCCTCCAAGGGGCACGAATACAAACACAGCCCTCGCCGCCCCGCAGCAGCTCGGTGCTGTTGCTTACACCCTCCGCTACAGGCGAGCTCTTCTGGGGGCTGCTACCGCGGCCGTTCCAGCCAGCTCGCACCGAGACCCAGCCAGGGCGGGCTGCGCGCACAAGGGCCGGCCGGGCTGTCCGCCCCGGGGCTCGGGGCACACGGCCGGCAGGCCCGGGAGGGGAGGGGGACGCCGAGGCCGGGTTAGCGCCGGGGGTCCCGGCGACGCTCCCGGCGGGGGCGGGCGGGGCGCGGAGCTCGGGGCTCGGGGCCGCCCCCGGCGGGCGGAGCCGCCGCCGCCCCCGCCCCGTCCCCGTCCCCCGTCGGCGGCGCGGTGCGGGGCGGGCGGCGCTCCCCGCCAGCGCAGCGGCATGAAGGAGCCGTCGCTGCCCGGCACCTCGCTGCAGCGGGCCTGCCGCCTCCTCGTCGCCTTCTGCGCCCTCCACCTCTCGGCCACGCTGCTCTACTATCTGGCGGGCAGCGCCCTGGGGCCGCCGGGCAGCCCCGAGCCGCCGCCGCGCCGCCCGCCGCCCGCCAACCTCTCGCTGCCGCTCTCCCGCCCGTCGCCGCCCGCCGCCCGGGCCCGGTCCCCGCCCGCCGAGCCGCCGCCGGGCCCCTGCCCCGAGCCCTCCCCGCTGCTCGGTGAGTGCCGTCCCGGCGGGGTTTCGGGGGGACGGGCGGGGGCCCCGCCGCCTCGCCGCCCGGGGGATGCCCGACGCCGCCCGGGCCGCGGGGGAGGAGGCGTGGGCGGCCCCGCCGGGTCCCGGGGCACCCGTGGGTGCCTCTCCCCGCGGAGCGACAGCGGCGCGGCTGCTCCCGCGTGTGCCGCCGGCGGAGGGGGATTGTGGGAGAATCCCCGGGGAGCCGGTGCGCGGGGGAGCGCGGCGCGGGTGCTGCCGCGGGCACGGCGGCGGCCAGCGGAGCCCCTGCGCTCTCGGGAAGCGCTCCCACCCCGCCCGGCTAGGTTTCTTTCTGGTTGTCGTCGAGGTTGGGTAATTTCCTCTGGGAACTCTACCCAAAATGCTGCTCTTGCGCAATGCTCAGGAGGGCTTTCTGCGCTGTGCAGGCGTTTCGCAGCCTTTCGGTGTCCGCGGACCTGCAGAATGAGCGGCACGGGTTTAAAACGGGCTGTGAGGCAGGGTCATGAGTACAGCTGTTATGGATCCTAGCCGCGCTTTCCACTGGACGTATTTGGTCCTGTGATGCAGTACCGTGATACGTGGCAGCCTGGCGTGTGTTTTATCTGCACTGGAGCTGTGCTCCCCATAGGCCTTTTCCACGACCGCTTGGGTGCTGGCATGCTGGCAGGATCTTGGCAGGTTTGCAGCCTGCTGGTGGTCTCATTTTTACTAGTGATGAACCTGGACCTGTTTTGATCTGCTGGCTTTGTCACAAGGCAGAGCTGGGGACAAGCACAATTTCAGATCTCTTCGTCCCTTGAAAAGGCTTTCCCACCCAACTTGCTGGTTGTAACTGCTGTTCCATGAACAGACCCTCCTGTGCTGTAGGTAGGGTTGTTACCATGACCTGCTGGCATCCCGGTTGACAGTAGCCTGGCCACACCTTGGGCCCTTGAGCCTGTGGGTAATCTCCCTCGTCCACCAAGTGAGCCATTTTAGCATGAGTACCTCTGTTACCAGAGATCACAACAGGGGAAGAGACTTCAGAGAAGCTACCTGTGGTTTTCATTTATGAAACCCACAAATTTCATCGTTTCTCTTGGTGCTTGCTGGTCAGCTGTTTATGGATCAATGCATCTGAATTACAAACGACTGGCTTGTTATTTTAGGAAGGTGGTTTTGAGGTCACTGAAAGAAAACTGTGCTGTGTTTTTTTGTTGTTGTTTTTGATTCATATCTTTCACTTTTTTCCTCTACATCACTTATGTTGAAAGTGTCTGTGGAAGCCTGTCCTCAGAGTGGATGTGGGAACCCTTTATGAATCTGGATTTGCTTTGAATGGTCTCCGCTTAGTCTGATCCTGTCAGGAGTGAGTCATGTGCTTTGGAAATGCTTGAAGTTCAGAGAAATGCTCTTACTGACCCCAAGATTCAGAGTGTTACTGGAGTTAGTTGCTGAAGGATCATTTAAGATGTTCTAAATCATCTTTGTAGCATCTTCAGCGCAGATCACTGAATCTGACAAAGGCCATGTGAGGCTGCTGGCAGTGGTTACAGATGATCAAGAGAGCGACAGGGCCACGCAAGAAATAGCTCTTTACAATAAATACACTAGGCAAATGTTTTCTAGCTATATTACCTTCAGTACTTGTGGGGTGGTGCAGTCACATGCAGCCTGGCACTGTCACAGCATCAAGATTTATAGCCAGCATGTAGGTGAGAAACTGTTTGTTCTTTTTTTTTTTTTTTTTTTTTTTTTTTTCCCTGTTCTTTTCAGGTTTTGGTAGCAAACAGCATTTGTTAAACAATTGTATCATGCCTCACATGTTGGTCAGAGCTGAGCCTGCCCTGATCAGCATCTCGTGTGTCTCTAAGGCATCTTCCCCCGTGGGGAATAGAGGGTGTGCACTTCTTGGGCATTTCTGACACGTCATTTCCCCACCCAGAACTCAGAAATACTCCTTTTTGAGCTCAAAGCTCACTTACAATATGGACATAAAAAGCAGGAACCATCCTGTGATTCCTGTATTCCCAAAGCCATGGGAGAATGCTCTGATGGGAGCAGGTAGCTCTGATAACTCCATTTCCTCAAAAAAAACGACATTTATTGTAACATACATAATTCTGGGGGTTTTAATTTCCTGCCTGCCCTGCCCCCATAGTGGTTGGGAAGCATGTGATGACTCACACAGGATATGTGTGACTGAACTGCTCAGGCTTTTTGAATGGTAAAATAGCCAGGTACTCATTTCAGAGGCCCACAGTTTTCTTCCTAGCTGTCTTTCGAGAGTAGTTTACAATCCCTGCTGTCTGGCTCTGCAACAAATGCATTAGCTGAATGAGGTTTAATCTCTTACAAGAAGCTGCCAAATTTTAAATGTGCTTTTATGGTTCACTTGCTATTATTTATAATTTAAAAGAATAGATCAGGACTGGGGTAATACTATAATTCAGCTTTGCACTGAAAGTTCTTAAAAGCTATGAAATTCTCTAATACAAGGTAATACAAGCATTTTGGATTTATGCTCCAGTTTAGAGCTGCATGCCAATGAGTATCTTAGGGTATCAGGAAGCAGAGCCTGCTTGCTGCAGTAAAATTTCAAGAATTCCGAGAAATTCTGGTTTCTCTGAGAAGCCCCAAAGCAAGTAAATCCAGGTATTTCCTGCATGTGTCCATTCCCCAAATTGTTAAGTTCTTTAGGAGATGCAGAACAGTATTGTGGTATTGGTTGTTTTGGGGCTTTTTTGTTGTTTTTTTTTTTTGTTTGTTTTGTTTTGTTTTTTTAATAAAGGATTGCTCTCTAGAAGTGGTGTGTGTGTTGGCCTAAGCACTTTCAAAACATGTGTTTCTCCTACCATTTCCATGTGGTTTTTGTATTTTGGTGTTGGGGTAGTTACATGCCTGCTAGTTTAAGGAGGGTGTGCATAAGGGGTCAAATTCTTTGGCTGAAAGATCCCTTTCCAAAAGAGCTAATAAAGCAGCCAGAAGTCTGCAAAGCAGAATTTCCTAAACAGGCTTATCTGTATTTCAGGGATGTCATTTTCAAGTCTTGCCCAGCTAAGTGCATGTGTTTATGGAAGTTATTTTAGAGTACAGCTCCCTCCTTAGCCCATTCTAACCCCCATTTAAACACCAAGTGTGGCTGGGATGGCAAACATAAAAGATGTGCTTTTGCCCTTTTTCCCATGAACATCTTCTGGGAAAGTTCACCCAAGTGTACTAAATATTGCAGTCACGTGTCTGTCTTAATAGCTTTTCATGCCCAGACATAACATTAGGAAACTGATAACCCAGTAATAAACGCTTCATAACTGATAACTAGTAATAAACGGATATTGACAAACAAAAGTGTAGGTTAATGTATGAACCAGTGAATTGTTCAAACGACAAACCACTAGAGATGTACTCATTTTCACTAAGGTTTAGAAATGTCTGTTTCCTGGGATACCATAAAATGGATTGGGTTGGAAGGGACCTTAAAGATCATCTAATCCCAGCTCCCTGGTATGGGCATGTACCTCTTTAGACCAGGTTTTTCAGAGCCCCATCCAATTTAGCCCTGAACAAACACTTCCAGAAATGGAGCATCCAAAACTTCCCTGGGCAACCTGTTCCAGTACCTCACCACTCAGTAAAGAATTTTTTCCGAACATCTAATCTAAACCTGCTGCACTTAAAAGCCATTTCCCCTTGTCCTGCTACTATCTTGTTAAAAGTCCCTCTCCAGCTTTGTTTTCTCCTTAGAGCCTTGTCCTCTCCAAGAACAGTCCCAAATCTCTCAGCCTGCCTTCACAGGGAAGGTGCTCCATCTCTCTGATCATCTTGGTGTCCCTCCTCTGGACTCACTCCAGCAGTTCCATGTCCTTCCTGTGCTGGGACCCCAGGGCTGGATGCAGGTTCCAGGTGGGGTCTCAGCAGAGCAGAGCAGAGGGGCAGAATCCCCTCCCTCCCCTGCTGCCCTCGCTGCTTTGGGTGCAGCCAGGACACGTTTGGCTCTCTGGGCTGGGAGTGCCCATGGCTGCGTCCTGTTGAGCCTCTTGTCAGCCAGCACCTGCAAGTCCTTCTGCCTGGGGATCTTGGGCATACAGGGAAAAGAACTGTTTCTGCAGGATGTCAGAGTTCTGGGTATAAATAGCTGCTTCCCACTTCCATGTCGGTGAGGCATGTTTTAAGAAAAACAAGGATTGAAAGAAAAAAAACTCCTTTGGACAGCTGTCACTCAGGGAGAAGAGGACCTATTACACAGTTTATTTCTTCATTGCACTGCTTCTGATGCCTGGGTAGTCAGTACAAGCAGGTGCTTCAGCAGGTGATGCTGAAGATAAGCGATGAGGGTTTTCTGATGCTTTGAGGTAGCCTGTAAAATCAGCAGTGCTTAGTGTCTGTTTTACAGAAGTGTTTAGAAGTAATGTGGTGCCTGAGATTGAATTCATAAATAATGTAGTTTGAAGCCCTGTATATGTGCACATTGTGTGGGCAGGGATAGAAGAGGTTTTACCACTGGCAGAATCCTAGCAGGACAAAACTGGGGCAAGAGGGTGAAAACCTAAGAGATCCTAAACCCACCATTTTTTTAGGAAGACTTTTAGTGCTGACAGTGCTGGAGGGATTTGGTAGGTTTGGCGTGCTTGGGATCTGGTCATCCTGTCACATCGCCCACCTGCAGTCACAGGCTCTCATCTTGCTGTGGGGAGTTTCCACCCCAGGAATCGGAGGCCTCTGAATCTGTGGGATCACCTGGAATACCAGGCAGTGGAGAAAACATTTGCTTTACATGGAGCATCTCCTTTTCCTCTCTCATCTGGACCTGCCTTTTTTAAACCTTTTTCTTATATAGCTGGTCTCTGCTCCTTCCTGCCTGCCTGTGTGATGGCATTGCTTTGCTCACAGACACAGGCTGGGGTTGTGCTGTGTCCCTCTACTGCCTTCTTTTGAAAAAGTAAAGCAGAAAATCAGAGAAGAGCATGAAGAGGGCAGGAGAAGGGGGAGATAACACATGAATCAGTTTGCTCAAACTTTAGCTTTCTTGGCTTCAAAAGAGTGTTTGAGAAACTGTTAAACTTCTCCAAAGAATATGCTTAAGATGTTTGGCAGGGAGCAGATGTGTGATCCTGGCAACACCACCGACAACTCCACAGCTGTCTATCTGTGTGGCTGGGAGCACATCATACCTCTGAAGCACAGGCTTTCTTGGCAGGCAGGGAGCAGCTTCTGTGAGGAGAATATCACTAGCATCCTCTTATCTGGTCAAAGTGGAGGTCAAGGAGTGTTAATTAGGCTCACAAAGCAACTTGGAAAGGTACTGTGCCGTGCTGGAGAGCGGCTGTTTCAGAGACAAAGCACAACAGACAGAGGAGAAAAGGAAAGTTTTCTGTCTCATGCCTGTAGTGTTTTATAACATGCTTGTTTCTCTGCCAGCATTGATCTGAAGCAATAGCTAGTTTCTTTGGAAATTGGGCCAAGTTTGTGTTTGGAAAGAGACTGATAACTTGCAGCTTCCAAAACTGTACTTGGACGCAGATTCAGTTAAGCTCTTTCACTTTCCTCCTGCGGTGTGGAGCATCTCAGTCTGGCTGCATTCATCAGACAGGGAACGTTGGCCCTGTCTTGAGGGCCATTCCCACTCCAAGGGGCAGGGTGCTGGAGGTGCACAGTCCTCAGTAGAGAGGTGCTCTACGTCTGATGGCCTCACAAGCAAGCAGGAGGTGCTGGGCTCCACTGCTCACCTCCTTTCCTCACCAGTGGACACTACTCTCCAGCCAGTGTCCTGCAGCCACTGCTCTGCTCCCTCCTGCAAACCCTTCTCTGCAGAGCAGAAGGAGACTTGGTTTTGGGGACAAAACCAGCCAGTCCGCAGCAATACTGCAGAGATGGGGCCAAAGATTTGGGGTGTTGGGGCACGTGGGTGGAGCAGTGGGTGGAGCAGTGCCAACGTTCAGCTTGCTCCTGTTTCTCTCAGTTGGATAAGGTCTTGCTGCTCAGCCTGTCCCCACTGGATCAGTGCAGCCCCTGCCTGCATGGACAGGTTCCTGGTGGGCTGGTATGGATTGCACTTGCTGTGCAGGTGCTAATTTCACTGAGCAGTGGCCGTGGCCATGGCCATGGCAAATAGCCTTTCCAGCAGGTTTACAGCTGCTGCTGAACTGCAGGGAGCTTGGGGCAGTCCCCAAGCCTCTGCAGATGTTTGTCAGAGAGAGTTGCTTTTCTCACCTCCCCTGACTGGCGTGTCACTGGACTTGCTTTGGGGGCAAAGGGACAAGGTACTGCAAACCTGTCTTGCTGAATCTGGAAGTGGCCTTGTAAAGGTCTTATGGGATAGATTTCCACAAACCTGTGTGCTCCAGGGCAGCGCATGAAGCAGCAGCCAGTCTCTTCAGGCATGCAGTGCCCTCCTCCTGCCGCCTGCACTCCCTGATGCCAGCAGCAACCCCTGCTTTTGGGGTGCACAAGCCCTGGCAGAGTTTCAGCCACACAAACACACCTCCACCCCACCTGGCACCCGGTGCTCCCCCACCTCTCTGGGGAGCACACCCAGCCCCAGGGCAGTGCTGGAATCACATGCCACAGGCAGGATGGGATGGGGCACGGGAGAGGGGCTGGGGGAATTGCATTGTGAATTGGGGCTGCCACTGGCAGAGACATGCCCCAGATGCCACTTGGCCTGGGAAAGCCCCTGTCCACACATCCCATCCTGCTGCATAGTGGGGGGTTTTTGGCTGATGGCTACTCAGCCTTCTTCTGATCCGTGTTTGTTTGTTTGTTTGTAGTTTGCTGTTAGAGAGCCTGGAATTTAATTCTGCAGCGTGTGGGAAGAGCTAATAACATGCAGATTGCCTGGCTCAAAGGAAGATAGTTCAAAGCTGCCTCAGTGAGCGTGCACTGGATTTGAACCACCAAAGGAGGACTTAGCTTCTCTTTCAGAAGTACCCTCCATCAACAAGACTGTCTCCCTTTTGTTTTTTATTTTGTTCTAAAGATTCCACATGCTGGTGTCAGTGCTGGGGATTGGGTTAAGAATTTTTTTTTCTCTGACTGTAGTTGCTGAGTTAATCAGGCAGACACAATGTTACCAGCACATGTGATGCATCCTCTTTTCTTCAGCCTGTCTCCCTTTAGGATCCACAGTTGCAAGCCTGCCCAGGACAAGAGATGAGCCCATGTAGCAGGTTTCCCTTGCCTTGGCATAGCTAACATCTGCAGGGCTATGCAACTTCACAAGTGTAGATCAGCCAAATGAAATGTATCCCAGCCCTTGGGAGAGTATTTTGTTTTTGTGACTAGGATAGTTCTAGAGAGGCCCAAGGAGTTTTTTCTTTAAACTCTCCTAGGGGAGCAATGGCTGCAGGCAGCAAGAGGCAGTGGCTGCCAGCCAGCTGGCCATTTTGGCCAGTGGGTTGCATGCCAGGACACGGCCGCTTGGGTGACCCAGGTGGGCAAGGGACATGATGGCTGCCCTGTCCCCCCACCATGGGCCTGAGCCACAACTTGAGTCTTTCTGGTGCCATGTGAAAAGCTGCTGGCACGGCTCTGAAGTTTAGCTGATGGGAAATTATTTTAATAACCTTAGGAGGAAATTACTGCATTGCTGAACTGTGGGATGCAGCTGCCTGCCCGCCCTGGAGCTGCCATGGGGGGCTGGGGTCCAGCCCTGCTTCACAGCCTGGGGTGGGGGAACTTGCTCTCGCATTGTCTGGGGTGGAGCTGATATTGTTTTCCCAGCCAAGGCAGGCTTGGTGTGGTTGATGGGCCCTTCCTTCCCTTTTCTGTTGGGCCCCTGCAAAGAGAGGGTTGTTTGTTTTTTTTCCCTCTCTTGCGAGCCGTGCTTCTCTTTTCCAGCGTTTCTTTCGGATGAGGATTGTCTGAGCGTGGCAGTGCGGGTGTGCACGCGGCTCAGCGGATGGAGAGCAGTGCCCAGCTCTCAGCCAGGGTGATGGAAATGTTCTTTTTGGCTCTGTCCGGGGAGAGCCTTTTTCCAGCTGCTGCTACCTGGTTTTCCTTTCATTTTCACTAAATTAAGTGTCTGAGATGGATGCCTGGCTTAAAGCATGCAGGTGGATTTTATTTGTTTCCCCAGTGAAGCCCTCAGGAAGGTGATTCCGACGGCTGCATCACTCTTCAAGCCTGTCCAAGAGATTAGTTTCCCTCCTTCCTATTTCCTTCTCCTGGGGCCGCACTGCCCTCCTGAAGAATAGGGTTCTGTCTGTCCAGTCTGTCCTGCCTGAGCCCCCCAGCCCCGTGTTGTATTACCTGCTCCCACCTTCTTGGATGGAGTGTGGTGTTGTCCCTTGCAGCCCCTGTAGGGATGACCAAGAACACTTCTGGCCCTGCGACGTGTCGCTGCCTGAGTTTTCCCAACACTTCTAGTATTGGGATGATGTTCCTTAGAGCCTCCCTAGATCATGCCCTTTGGTCTGGGGAGGCTAGAGTAGACTCTGTTTTATAGCATCAGGCTGAGTGGATTCTGGGCTGCTTGTGTGAGGGTCCTCTCATTTGGATCAGCAGGATGAGCACCAGGAAGGCTGTGTGCTGGCAGCCTCAGCTGACAGGAGGTTTAGGTGTTGTGGCAAGCATGGCCATTGGGAAGTGGGGATAATTTTTTGGGGAAATTGCTGGCACTGTGGGACAGGCTCCTGGGGCTCCAGCACTGCGCTGCCTCTGGCTTTTTGCAAGCCTCGCTTTTTGCTTTATGTGAGAAGCTGCTTCCTGTTTGTGAGTAGCATGATGGCCCCTGGCTTTTCCTGTGCACCTTCCCTGAGAGCAGAAATGCTTCTGAGGGTCAGAGGTGAGGAGCAGGAGTGGGTAGGCTTTTTTTGGTGTATCTTTCTCTTACCCTGCCATGCCAGCTAAAGCCTCCTTTTACAAACTCTGAAATGTTTTGATGTGATGCTGTGCTTTTGTGTTCTTTTGCAAGCTTCCTGCAGTTGCTTATTTATGTTTTCGAGGTTTTCTTTTGCTAAAAATACACAGTGGAGGCTCATGAAGCTGCTCTGTTGGAGCAGCTTTGTGATGCTGAACCCAACAGGCATCTGCCTACAGATGCTGGGGCTGCATGGGTGACCAGAGTTGCAAGTCCACACAGTGCTGTCATGCCTGTCTGTTTTTAGAAGGGACTCCATATAGAGTGATTCCTATGTGAGGCAGTCAGCTTGAACAGAATCAGAAAAGATTCAGATGGAGTGAATCGAGCTGGAAAGTTTACCTAGTAAACACAGACAGGGACACAGTTTTGACAGGCAGGACAGCACTTGCAGCAGACTTTGCACGTTTTCTTGGCATTGCAGGTTACATCCTGAGTCAGCATCCTTGGGAAACAACAGCCCTAGGGCTGCTTGCTATCCAGTAGTCAAATTTCAGTGAAAATTATTTAAAATTAGTAGCTGGAACTGTGACTCTGTTAACCGTTTGGAAAGCCTGCACGTTTGTGGATTTGTCTTGAGCCTTGTCCTGCTTGGGAAGTGAACTGAAAGTGTCAGTTTGCAGTGGGTGGTATGTTGCTGCTGCTTTGTGTCAGCCACATGGCTTTACGAAGTGGAGTTTGTTTTAGTCATTCTGTATTTCAAAACAGCCTATTCAGCCTTTTTTCTGGTTTTGTTCTTGGTGAATGTATTAACTGAGTGATTTGTGTCCAGCCTCTCTCAGAAGCGGCTGCCATGCCAGACATGGATGGCACTGGTGCCTGGGGACTTCTCACTGACCTACACGTTGGCTGCATCCCTTAGGGCAGTATTTGTGAGGAGGTGTGCTGCCCTTAAAACTGATTCGTTAAGCAGGAGGTTGGAGCAGTAGAAATTATTTCTCACCAGTGCCCTTCAGGACTATGAAACTTAAATCTCTGCCTTCTGCAGCTGTTTTTTTACAATGAATATGTTTTCTGCTCCCATCTTTTCCTTGCCAATGTTCCAGTCTCCATAAGGCAAGCAAGAGTGCTGATAGGATGAGTGGTCTGTGTTTTGCCTTGGGGGGCTGCTGGATGCCAGCCAGCAAAATGCCCTTTGCAGTTCCAAATGCTTGTGGCTGTCCTTGCCCAGCTGGAGCTCACAAGTCACCAGTGGGAGATTTCCTCTGTAAGTTCACCTAAATGGCAGACTTTCATTTCCTCCTGCCTTACTCTGAGTGGGTTCGAGACATTAAAAGAACCTTTGTTTGTTAAACCAGAAAGCATTCTCCAGTCTGATGGGGCTTGCTGTTGCTTCTTGAGAGCAGCAACTGGGAGAAGAGACCAGTAACTGGGAACACAGAGCTTCGCTTGTCCCAACAGGAACAGGCTTGTTTGATGGGACAGCAGCCACACCCAGTGCCTGGCAATGGACTAGGCTGGCAGGGCCCCACCAGGGGATGTGTGTGTTCTGCCCCTCTGCTTCCTGCAGCATCCCACTGAGTCCTGCTGCTGGCAACTGGGTGCAAGAAAAATAGGAAAAAGAAGTCCCTGGGGACAGATGCCCAGGGCAATCCTGTTTGCTGGCTGTGACCAGTTAGATGAACCATGCCAGTGCAATGCCCTCTGCTGTTTTAAAATCACGAAAGTGTAGCAGCATCCTCTCTGAGTGCTAGTCTCCTAATGGAGGTGACACTGATGGGCACAGGGATGGCTGGGGGAGGTGGGTGTGCAAGTGGGTTGGGGCCAGAGGCTGTTTTGGGAAAATGCTCTCCACCATGGTGTGGAAGCAGTCCCCAAATTCATTGAAGAAACAATGTACCGTTTCCCCCTCCTGCCACTTCTGGCCTCATTGATATGATGTCTGTCCCTGAGGCATGAGGGTGGCTGTGCCTGGCCCCTCATCCTGTCACCACTGAGCCCCTTTCCAGGTCATTCCACTGTGTGTTCCTTCCTGCCACAGTTCCTCCAATTTTTGCCTCTTCCTCCTGCTGCAGAGCACCTTCTGAGCTCTCCCTGCAAGCCATGTTTAGACTTCAGGGCAGAGAGGCTTTGGCCCTGGCCCCGCAGGTGCAGGGCAGGCATCCACAGGGCCCAGCTTGTACCGTGGGGCAGAGAGGGTGCAGAACCAGGCATACCCTTCAGTGGCGCAGCTGGGAATTAATTACTGGAGTGCTGGGAGCGTGGGCCTGATCACAGTGCCCCTGGAGTCTGAGAAATCACTGCCTTCTCCTTGTGTCAGAGGGAAACGTGCCCATTTAACCAGTGCAAAATGCAGAGGTCAGGAGATCCCTTTGCATCCTGACACTATGCAGGTGCAACGCAGCAACGCTTGCCTGAGCATGCCACTGAGCACCTCTGCCAGCCTGGCCAGTCTCCTTGTCCTCTCCAGTGTGAGTGAGCACAGGTCAGTGAAGCAGCACAACCAAACTACAGTTACCTCTTCTAAATAACCAGGGAATGAGCCATGAGTCTGGAGCATTATTTCTGCTTTCTTTATTAGTCATGCGTTGTGGAATGCACGAGGTTGATTGTGGTGGCTGCTGCCTTTCTGAGCTCTGTAAGTCACTTGTGCCCCTTCTTAAGGGGCCCCAGGGCAGAGTACCCCGCCTCAGAGACCTGGGCATCTCTGCAACAAATGTGAGGCAGTAGCATTTGTGAGGTAGGACACTCAAGCACACCCAAATGGAGGAGAGGGAAGGGTACAGCAGCCAAATCCTTCAGGGGTGATCCCCAGACTGGTGTCTATGGTTGATGCTTTATGCCTTATGCCGGCGGTCCTCAGCACCCCCCCAGCCCCACCCCTGCTGCAGAGGCTTTAGCAGGAGATGCGTGAGTGTGCCAAGTGTAGTTTGTTGACTGGCTGGTGCTGGAAGGAGGACGTGGCAGCAGGAGAGGCCCTTCCTTTTGCTTTTATGGTGAGTCGCTCCATTGGTGCTGGAGCAGCGGGAAGCAAATAGAAGGGCCAGCCTGGCTGTTCTGAGAGGGTTTTCGCTGGAACTCCACCTGGACTTCTCAGTTTTAACCTGGTTTTGACACAGATTGTTTCCGTGGTCTCAAAATCTGTCACTACTGAAACCATCTGCAGGAATTGCCAACCTGAATGCAAATCTGGATATGGGTTTTTTAGCATTTTTAATACAGAACTTTTAATAAGTCAGGGATATGTCTACAGAACATTGAAAATATCTCTAAGAAAAAAAAAAAAACCAAAAGGGGATTTTATTCATTTTGCATGTGACTAGCCATAGGCGATTTTGTCCATAGGAGAGCAGAATTATTTTTGAAGTACTTGACTCTTGGGCTGCCTGAAGTGGGTGAGAACCCAGAGAACAATACTTCAGGCTGGTTTAGTGGTGCATGTGGCAGTGGGAGCACAGCTCTTGGTTGGCCACACAGACTGGCAGATTTACAGGTCTCAGTGTCAGTGATTCCATTGAGTTCTGATACCAAGAGGCCACTGTGTTTGTGGGTTTGCTCTGACTTGGTGGTGTGAGGTTGCTCTGGGTATGGATGGTCCAAGCTCCAATACCTCCAAGCACTGATGGGATTGTGCTGGGACCAAAAATTCTGTTTCTGAAAAAGCAAACCCAACCAAAACCCTAATGTTTGTAGAGGATGTATGCTCAGAAAAATAGATTGTGTGTGTTAATTCGCGTTGTGTTATGCCTCTCTTCCAGTTGGTGCACTACGTGTGGAGTTTTCCCAGCCTGTAAACCTGGAAGAAGTGGCAAGAATAAACCCAGAGGTCAAAGCAGGAGGTCGTTTTGCTCCGAAGGACTGTGTAGCACTTCAGAAAGTAGCAATAATCATACCATTCAGGAACCGAGAGGAGCACCTGAAGTACTGGCTGTATTACCTGCACCCAATTCTCCAAAGGCAGCAACTAGACTATGGAGTATATGTTATCAACCAGGTAAGATGCTAGAGACAAGGTTTTATGCAGCTCTCACAACAGTGCCTGTGCCCCTTGAAACAGAGGAACGATTGCATTACTTTGAAAAGCAGTAGGCTGGCTGGCAGGCTAAGGTTTCTTTAAAAAAAAAAAAAATGAAGAAAAATTTTGCTTCTAGGCTTTTGATGGAAAACCTGAGATCCCCACTTCTGCTCAGGTACAATTCACTCTTAAGAGCTTCCGCTTAAAGAAACCACTTGGTGAGAAGGAAAGTATTCCTAATAGCACAACCCAATGAATTATCTCTTTCCAAATGTCCTTTTGTCCCAGCTGCTGCAGGAATGGCATGCAGAGATTTTTAAGGTGACAAGTTGGTATTAATGCCTAGTTAGGCATTAATGGATGTGCCATAAGCGTGGTAGATGTGCCATAAGTGTGTAGGATTTCACTTTATCAAGCACCCTCTGTTCATGTTAGTGCACAAAGTCAGGATGGAGAAAACAAAGCTGTGGCAGTGGGGGCAGGTAAGTGGTTGTCTTCAGGGGAGCAGAAAGGAAACAGGCAGTCATGGGGAAGTTCTTGGAGTTTTTGGTTTTGGGGCTTTTTTTGCTTGGTATCTGTTGGCCTTCAATCTGCCTTTTAGAAAAAGGCATAAAAATGCACGTTTCACTCAAGACAAGCTGTCTTAATTTATAGCATAAAGGTGTTTAAGTGAGTGAGTGTTCTTCGCCCTTGGAAAGGCTTAAAATGTGCAGACATTTGTAAAGGCTGCAGGGTGAAAGGGCAGATGCAGTTCTGAGAGCCCCAGCAGAGATCACCTTCTGAACAATTCCACTGCAGTTTCTCTCTTGGGTATGTATTTTTGTCCTGTTTTCTCAGCTCAGTAAGAACTGAGATGAAATAACATGCTTCTTTAAACACTAACTCCTTAAACTTCTGCTTGGATCAGCTGGTGTGTTTGGGCATATCAAACACCATGAATATTTAAAATGGTCACCCAAGCGATGAATTTCGTCACAGACTTGAAAGTAGGGGGAGACTTACCCCGAGAGAGAAAACTGATACTCCTACAATTTCTCTTACTTTGCTCATTTCCAGGGTGCCAGAGATCAGGACAAAAGAGATTCCTGGGGAATTAGCAGTAGTTCCCCAGCACAGCAGCCAAGATGGTTCGGTGTCTGCATCTGACTGTGCCTGTGGCCTGGCAGCCGCACTGCTGAGGACGCAAGGCATTCCTGCGGGCTGGCGTGCCGTGCCCTAGAACTGAGCCCTGTCAGGAAACCCCTCCTGCGGAACGCCAGGAGCTGCAGCGGCTGGTGCCGCGGTGCAGCAGCGCAGGGCCGGCCGCAGCCCGCCCTCCTTGGGGCTGCGTTTCCTCGCAGGTGCAGCATTTGCCCGTGCCAGCTGCTGGTGCCACGGGCTGGCTGGGCTGCGGGCCCTGCTGCTCAGGGGGGCAGGTGGTGCCGGCGCAGCACGGCGCCTTCCCGCAATGAGCGCGGCTCGGAAGTGAGTGTGGTGTGGCTTCCAGCAGTGGTCCTGCTTTCCCAGGCAGGGGTGGTCACCCGCCAGCTGTGAGAGCTGCCTGCACATGGCCTGGGACATCGCTCGTGGGAGAGCAACCACCTCTGCTGTGAAGAGCTGGCAGTGCAGCTGGTGTTCCCCATCGGTGGTGTTCCATCCGGGGTGAGGAAAGCAGTGCTGGTGCCCCTAAAGGCAGCCTCCCCTATGAAGCCCAGCTGGAGTCCCTGCTGCTGCTGTGATGGTGCATGCTGGCTTGCACTGCCCTGTGTTGTTGGCTGCTTCTCTTCTCTGGTCCTGTTCTCCAGCACTAGGGCTGTGTGCTTTACAGTTAACTCTCTCAGAAGTTTTTGAAGCAAATGCTTTTTCTCAGGTGCATCTCTTGGGCATAGTTTGAGTGAGAGTGAAATGCAGTACACAGGGTATATATACATCCAGCAGATACAGGTTAGCAAGTAAGACTACTTGATTTGTAAAATAAACATTCTCTTTCTGCATGCCTCTAAATAAGCTGTGTCTAGAAGAAGTGGAGTGGTCAGTGGTAGTAAACCTGCTGGATGCATCTCCCAAGGGTGAGTGGGAACACTGAATAGAGAGAGATGCAGAAAATGTATTAATTCTTCCAGAAGTACAGTAGGAAAACAGTCTTATTTCTCTGCTGTCTTGACAATTGCTTTTCTCTTTTTCTTGTCTGTCCTTCCCTTTGCATCTGCCCTCTTTTTTTTTTTTTTTTATTTTATTTTTCCTTCTAGTGGGGAAATATTACCTTTACTTGTTAATCCTGTCTATATCAAAGCAATCACTGAAGCAAGGAGAATTACTGTGTGATCTGGCTCTTACACGCTGCCTACATGCTCTTCTGTGCTCCGCATCTCATAGAAAGAAAGAGGAGCGCTGAGCCCTGCTACTGCTGCACTGGTAATGTCAAACTTCTTCCTTTCAGCGCAATGTGTTTCTGTCACGAGTCCATTGTGTCTCCACTGTGCTGTTCTTGCGTGCCTGAATGCCTCTGAGTAGGACTTGGCTGAAGTCAGGGGGATGATGTTTGTAAAATATCTGGTGTGTAACAGGAGCCAGTGGAAAATAATGTATTATGTTTCACCTTGGACACTCCACCCCTAGAAAAACCCAAACTCCAAGGGCATGGAATAGCTGTTGGGGGACTTTTCAGGTAAATCTGAGATGAGGACAGGTGTGCCCTGCCCAGCTCCCATCGATGCCAGGCCCATGAGGAATTTGCAGTGTCTCCCTCAGCCTGGCTTGCTCCACCGTTGTCCCTGTGTTCTCCCGCACCTGTGGCCATTGCCACGCGGAGGCTCAGGCCTAGAAATTAATCTTCTCACTGCATTTCAGCCCATGGAAATGCCCACACAGACAGACTGAAGTTCGGGAAAGGGAAGATTTAGCCAATTCCCTGAAAACTGGGCAGTTTTCCAACCATTTTCCACTGGCCCCTGGTGCTAGTTGCGGTGTCTTGGTAGCAGTTTTCCAGAGAGGTGTGTGCATGTGAGTGTGGAGTGGTTGGGGCATCACTCTTATTCGTGTTACTTTCCAGGGGGTATCAGGTATGTGGGCAAAGGAGGGAATTGTGCTCAGCTCCTGCTTACCCTTGCAGTGGCTGGGGAGACAGGTTTCCACTGTGGCTGTTCTCTCCCACTGCCCAGCATAATTGTGCTGAGGCCTCAAAACACCCTGTGACACAGAAACACCAAAGTATCTCCTGATATCTCTCTGTGGCTCTGGAAATTTATTCCTACCTAGTCAAGTCCACTGGAGGAAGGATTTTCCCATGGACACTGCGTGTGTGGTTCAGGCTATCTCAGTGTATCCCTGACTTAGCTAGCAAGCTCCCACTGGCGGTGGTGGCTCTCTCCTCGTTGGCCAGAAACATACATCCTCACCATTACATCCCTGAGGTCTGATGAGCATAGGATCCAAGTGAAAGAGATGCAGCCACATTTCATCTGTGCTGTCTGCAGGAGGAATCATGGAGCTGCCTCCTGTATAGATGTGGGAGGCAGAACAAAGTCAGGACGTGTGGTTTCTTGCTGGGTTTGCAACCCTTTTAGTTTGAGTAATGATTCCAAAAACTTCATTTTTTTCTGTCTAGCACGAAAAAAAAGGAATCCTCCTTTGGCAGGTCTGGCTGAACAAACCAGATTCAGCTGAGGTAAGGGATGGGAAGTAAAAAAGCCTGGATGTTCTGCTCAGGCTGATCATTCACCTCCAGGTGCAAGCAGGAGTCAGTGTCAGACCTTGCAGGACTGAGGCAGCAATTTGTTCTGGGAGTGACAGAGAGAGTTAGTTCAGGAGCCAGAAGCAGGTGCTGGGCACCAGCACTGAACTCAGACTGGGTTAAGTTTCAGGACAAGAGGACATTGGGAAAAAATTGTCAGGGAAAAGAAAATAGCAAAAATGTGCTTGGACTACATATTTTCTGTCTGAAAAATAGGAAAGCATAGAGCTTGACTGCGTTGTCAGACTAGCAGTTCTCTCTGCACTGTTGTGCTGTTCAGGATAATGCTCCTCTGTCCAAGCAAGTCCAAACTAATCCATTTCTTTGTGACAAGTAACAGCATTCATGGGATGACAAGCTACCAGGCAGAGGTGAGGGATGGACGTTTTTTCATTTGTGCTTTACCCACTTTCTCAAGGGTCCCTGGTGGGTACTGCGCTCTGTGCTGACCTGGAAGTTTTCACAGCTCTGGTTTGTTGTTTGGTTGTTTTTCCAAAATGTCGGGGATCAGTCAAAGATGGCAGCCTGCAGCATGCATGTGAGTTTTGAGAGATTGGAATCTGAGATACTGCAAGCACACCAGCACTTCCACATTCCCTTAGGTAAAGAAACAGAGCTTCTGCAAAAAGCAAAACCTCTTGTCAGTCTTTTTTTGTTACAATACATTGTGTTAAAGCCCCACATACCTTCTGGGACAGAAAACCAACCTCCTGCCCTCAAAGCTGTCACAGTTGGTAACAGCCGTGCCAAGTTTGCTGCATGAGCTACATGTTCACTGTAAAGTTACTAAAAATAGCTTGAAGAGAGTTCTTTGTTTTCTTGTATAGGTTGTGATTCCCTTCTTCCTAGTCTTTCGGATGTCGGAGTGTGAACTGTGTGGCCATTTGGGAGGAGAGTGGCAATGCCCACATCAAGTGTTTGCCCTGTGTCCTGTCCCTCTCCATGCACAGTGTGAGCTCGGCCAGGGTCCTGTGGGTGAGGTGGCAGGAAGGGTCCTATATGCTCTTGGTGCAAAACTCTCTGTGCTTTGAGGTTTTTTGGGGATAGCTTTATAAACACAGCCCCTTGTAGCACTGTTAATCCCCATGTGTCACCCAGAAGAGTTAGAGGCCACCCGAAGGCACTGGTTAATTACAGCTGAGGCTCTGCTGGTAATAAAATCGGTGTGAAGTGCCCTTTGCCTTGAATTTCATTAGGAAAAGAGCAGCCAAAGGGTATGAAATGAGGCCACTCTCCTAGACTGGCCCCAGCAGCTGCTTTGAGGTGTGAGCACGTTGCACTTTGCACCAGCACCAGGACGAGTCCCCGTCAGAATCTTGGAGCCAAGTTTGGATTTGTGCTGTGGGACCTGAGGAGTGCTGGGCAGCTAGGGCTGGGCAGCACCCTTTGCTGGGGAAAAAAACCCCTCCAATCTCATGACCTCAGCCGCTTCCTCTCCCCAGCCTCTCTGTTCCACTTGCCTTCATTTTCTGTACTCGAGTTTCCACTTGAGTTTTCTTGCTTTATGCATGATGGTGATCGTCCACCCACCACCTTATTATTGTGTGAACCCTTTTGTTTTGGGTGAGGATGCTGAGAATTTGCTCAGATCCTCTTCCATGACAGCCTACTCCTCCCTGTGAAGTCATTTATTCCCAAGGCAGGTGAGGAATGCTTTTGAAAACTTTGATTTGACATTTGCATTTTAAAACCTTCATGTGGAATACACTCGGGGCTGTTTCAAGAACCTGCATTGGCTCTTTAGCAGCAGATCTATTAACCAGTCTGGATTAAACAGTTACCAAAATGATTGTTTATTAACCAGGTAAAACTGTTACAGAGAACGTGGTGTTTTAGGCTGCTGCTTCTCGGGCACAATATTTTATCCATCCTTGATTTGCATCCCACGTTGGCTGTGGGTAGTGCAGGGTGGGGGGACGGCTTGCACAGTGCGGGTGTCCTTTGTCTTGACAGTGCTAAGAGAGTGTGGAGGACTAAAGGCAGAATGGATTTGGCAGTCTTGGTTTTCCAGCTGGCAAAAACCTTCAGTCTCTTTGAGCCATGCCCAATGAGTTTCTTTCTGTCTGCTCTGTTCCCTTGTACAGGGTTTGAGTTTGAAGCTGCTGCTGCAGAGTGGGGTCTTCGATTGGAAATCCTTACTCTCAAACCACCAGTATTCTTGGGTTTGGGGTATGATCTTTTAGTTTTTCAAAAGTACTCAGTAATTTGCAAGCCTGTACTTGTGCTCAAATCCACATATGCTTTTGAAATGTTTTTGCCTGAAAAAGGGCTGAACAGGTTCTCCTCAGGTGCTTCATTGCTTGGGGAGGAAAGTGGAGATTTTCCTGCCCAGCTCTCTGCCAGTCCCTTCATTAGCTGTGCTTGCCCTGGGATAAGTATGCCCTGCTGTAGTGTCAGCTCTTTTCAAGTCCTTCCCGCCATGGTGAGAGCCTTCCTGACTTCATTTTCCCCTCAAGGCGCCAAGGACAGATGAACAGAGGTGGAAGAGCACCAAAGAAGGGGATGTGCCACCGCAGCAGTGACAGCATCCATCTCTCAAGCTGTAGCCCTTTCAGGAAGCAGCTCGTGCTGGCCTGCCATGCAGTAACCAAGGCTGTGTCACAGCTGACCCTGCTTCCCAGGGCCCAGGGAGCACCCTGCTCCTCCTCTGCGTTCATGGCTGCTCAGGGCTTGGCAGAGGGTCAGAGGTGAGCAGCAGAGCAGCAGACCTTGGCTCCTGGTGCTGTCTCGTGCTTTGCAAACCAGGTCTGGCGTGTGATCACACCTTGCTCAGCAGTGGCTGCGCCACAGTCTCACAGCCATGTCGTGGCAGAGCTTAGGAGGAGGGTGCTGAAATTCTGGCCACAGAAAGGTTTTGGTCCATGGTCCTTGTCATGGCTGTAAGCTAAAGCACTGCCAATGTTTCTCTCTGTAGCAAGAGTCCCTCCTTCCAGAGGAGCTCACCTCTTTTTGCTTTTCTCTGCCGCCCCAGGAAGCCCCACCTGCTTGCCCTGTGTAAGAAAATTCAATCCTTAAACGCCTGTGCATGGAGTGGGACATAGGGACTGCTTAGTATCGTATCAAACCTGCCCTCTTGGGGGCTCCCACCAAGAGATGGGAGCTGAGCTGGGTCCAGCCTTTCCTCAGCTGTTTTTCCTGCCCAGTGGTGTCATTGTCCTGCAGGCAGCATTTGGGCTTACAGAGGTCTGAGGTCTGCTGCAAACATGCCATGGGTGCTGCAAGGGCAGTGCTCGGACTCGAGCTCAGTCCACCAGGGCATGCCAGCCCTCTGCAGCAACACCGGCGTCTGGCAACAGGTAAGAAGCTGCTGATATCAACTGTCAAATTTAAGTCACTTAACTATTTTTATTTGTTTTTAATTAGGATGGAGAAGAAGAATTTAACCGTGCGAAACTGCTGAATATTGGATTTGCAGAGGCCTTGAAGGAGTATGACTATGATTGCTTTGTGTTCAGTGATGTAGACCTCATCCCAATGGATGACAGGAACACCTACAAATGTTACAGCCAGCCACGGCACCTCTCTGTCTCCATGGACAAATTTGGATTTCGGTGAGACGCCTTTTGGAGTGACATCTTTTTCCTACCGCCGCTGCCAGCCTGGCAGGGCAGGCGCAGTGTTACACATCCCCGCCCACCACTGAGAGCATGGGAAAGCATCCCTCCCAAAAGCCTGTCTTAACGTGCACAGCCCTGCAGGGAGCGGGTGGCTGCAGGGGAGGAGGGCAGAGAAAGAAATGCAGCTGAGCAGTTTATTAAAATTCACAGCCTCTGGAAGGTGAAACGTAGGGTGAGGAAGAGCTAAGCACCCTTCGTTTCTCAGATGCCCACATATCCCTTCTTGTGTTTCAGTCTGGAAGCTGGAAGACAGCTAGTGTTTCCACCAGTCTGAAAAGTGAGACACTCTCACACAGTGAGAATTATGTGCAGCTTTAAAAAGACTGCATCAGACACTATTTTAAGAGCAAGACAAATTTTTTTGTCTGTTTGGGTTTATGCCACTGAGAGACCTGCCCTGGTACACGAGAGCAGCACAGAGTGAAATCACTTGCAGCGTACGTTTGGGTTCAGCGAGCTGTTCTGAACAAAAATGTGTCTTGCTTTACCTTTCTGGTGGTGGTGGTGGTATTTTTTGATGTGTTGGTTGGTTGGTTGTTTTTTCGTGTTGGTTGGTTGGTTGTTTTTCCGTGTTGGTTTTTTTGTTTGTTTGTTTTTTGTTTTGTTTTTTTCTTCCCTGTCCCAAGCCCTCAAGGAAGAGTTTAAAGGCTCATCTATAAAGTGAAGACTGACCATGACCCTGTGGTGGCCACTAGTGCTAAAGCTATAGGAGTGGTGGTGTTGGCAGGGTCCCTACATGTCTCCACTTCAGACCCAAGCCCTGCTTGGAGCAGGACTGCCACTGGCACTGCAGCAGCTGCAATTCTCTCTTGCACTGAGGTGATACCTAAAACAGAAATGTGTGGCCCTAGGGAT
Organism: Phylloscopus whistleri; assembly: GCA_017589585.1. NCBI lineage: Eukaryota > Metazoa > Chordata > Aves > Passeriformes > Phylloscopidae > Phylloscopus > Phylloscopus whistleri. Next base: position 2,049,188 of record JADMLD010000620.1, read on the forward strand.
TCCTCTATTTGTTAAAGCAGGGACAGGTCTGTACTAGGCCCTAGGATCCGGGTGTGGACCCTCTGCTTATGCTCTGGGTCTGAATTTCATCCGTGCCCAATCTCCTGATGAATTGTCTCATTTCAATGGGAGCTGGTTGGTTTTCTGTATGCAAGGTCACACTGCCAGCTCAGTTTTGGGCTGCAGGCTTCCTTTTGGGGCACTGAGGAGTGTGGAGGTGAGTGGTAGAGCTACAGGAGGAGAAGGCTCTGCGGTACATCCAGTGTCTGTCTGAGCTCTTGCCACTCCTCTGGCATTCTGTCACCTTCGGTGAGTTGATTCACATTTCAGCCTGTCCTTTGAGGACAGTGTACTGCTTAGGAAAAGGCTGCAGCTGCTTCTCAGACATATTTGGGACTGAGCCCACCAGTTCCCTCTCTCTCAGCTGAGTCCAGGGTACCACAGCATGTGGCTGCTTCCTGTGGCAGGACGGTGTCTCGCAGGGGGTGCTGGCTGCGTGTGAGCTGGGTGAAGGGCAGCAGCAAGCCCTTTTCAGGCAGGCAGGCTGCCCCTTGGCTAGCACCTCTTCTCTAATGTGCTCTTTTCTCTGCTTCCAGGTTGCCTTACAATCAGTATTTTGGAGGTGTGTCCGCCCTGAGCAAAGAGCAGTTCACAAAGATCAATGGGTTCCCAAACAATTACTGGGGCTGGGGTGGTGAAGATGATGACATTTATAACAGGTAAGTAATTCTTCCTCCTTGGCACCCTGGGGTGCATCCAGGGTGGGGATGAACACAGACCTGCTGCTCTCAGTGGGTGTGGGGGGACAGGGGGTCTCTCCAGGCAGGAGGTGAAGGTGGTCTGTGGCAACCTACTGGCTCAGCAGAGCATGTTCCTGCTGGGTGCTGGCACCCCATTTCTTAGCTCCCAAGGTGCAGTGGGGAGGGGGTCTAGTTGGAAAAGTCACACCCCTGCCCCCTCCCCGTGCCATTGTCCATTCTCCCTGTAGCCTCACCAGCACGCACACCAGTGAACTGGCTGGAGCAGTGTGCCTCTGGGTCTCCCAGCACTGGCTCAAAGAAGGGGATTCAGGACATGCAGCTAAAGGTGGATGAGACCTTGACTCACCTTGCCCAATGCAGCCCAAGATTTGTTTGGGTCTGCAGCCTTGTTGCACACCCCTTTGTTCCCAGGAAAGCTCTGTTTGTCAGGCTGTAAGCAGCTCTGGATAATGCTGTGAGCCACGTGAGCTTGATGGGTAGGAAGGACTGAGCAAGGCTCAGAGCTGCAGGAGAGGAGGAAGGTGTTCTCACAGGGCAGGCTGGGAGAACCAGGGCAAAGGATGAACATGGGTTATGCTACCTTACAGCTTCACATATCCACAGCATTCACTGAGAGAAATCATCATGAGGGGTTTGTATTTGGAAGCCAATTTCATGTTTCAGTGACAAAACCACTCTGTGATCTTTTCTCTGGGGTTTCTGAGCCCGTCTGGACAATGGTGTTAAAAAAAAAATAAAAAATTGTACCTTCCTGAGGGTTTGCACTAAGACAGGAGTAGCTTTCCAGTGGGGCATTCAGAGCAAGGTGGCAGTCCTTTCTTTTTGGGGCACTCAGGGTTTGAGGAACAGAAGATGCTACACAGAAGTGAAAAGGGAGAGGCAAAGAAATCAAGTGCTTTTTCATCACTAATCTCCATGAAAAGCTCTGCAGGTGCTTTGTAGAGAGCATGCAAACAAAGATAGGCTCCCCCTCACCTGGTAGGTCCCAGCTGCGACCACTGTGACTCAGACCATGTGTCTCCTTTATGCTGCTTCACCACCATTCACTTTGATTTCCCCCAGCACTGCAGCTTTCACTTCACAAAAAAAGAAATGCTCCTCTGGCTCCTATCCAGATGGGTTAAAAACTAGATGACTCCCACTCAAATTCGAGTCTACAGCCTGGAGCAGGGTTAAACGTGGGCGTTGGGTGTTGTTTGGAGGCGATGGAGGTGTAAATGAGGGTGTGGTGAATTACCTTGGTGTTGGCGGGGGAGGTCTCTACTCCGCGCGATAGATAAGGTGTCTGTGTGGGAAAGGACTGGCCTTCCTTCCTTGTGTCGGCAAGCTTGGAAGTGCATTAGTGACATCCCCCCCCAAAAAGAAAAAAAGTAGGTAAAACCAGTGGTTATTTGTGGAAGGTGCGGCAGAGCACCCCACATCCGTTGGGTGTTTAATGTACTTGCTTTCTACAGGCTGGTCTTCAAAGGCATGGGGATATCCCGTCCGGATGCGGTCATTGGGAAGTGCAGAATGATCCGGCATTCCCGGGACAGGAAGAACGAACCCAACCCCGAGAGGTGTGTCACCCAACCCTGTCCCACAGCAGGTTTAGGGGTGCCTCCTGCCCTTGCTCCGACTGCTTGGCTTTCTTTCTGCCGGGCACAAAGGCAGAATGTGAAAAGGCTGCAGCCATCTCCTCCCTGACTAAGCTCTCTGCTCCTGCTCCGTAAGCTGACACCTTCCCTTTGCCAGTTAATTATCTGATTATAGACATTTTCCCCAACATTGCCCTATGGCACAGAGGCCTCTCCTCTTTTTGTATTTTTTTTTTTTTTAACTTAAACGCAGAAAATTAGGTTGCGAGCTGTTGTTTCCAGCTTGTCTTTGGGGTATAAACTTCTCTACTCCAGTGTAGAGCTGGAAAAGGACCTGTGTGATTTAAAAGCTTGGCTGCTTCTTCCCAGCTAAAATTTGACCCCATAGCGATGCATCGTCCCACTGCTCAGGCTAGCCAAATCTGGGAGTTTATAGCACTGATACTCAGGTTTTTCTTGAAACACCTGCGATGCTGCCTGAGAGGCATGCAAAGATCAGATTGTTTAAACATTTTTTCTTTTCTTTGTTGTTTGTTGTTTCCACCCTCTCCCCCACTTTTTTTTTTCTTCCCCTCCTGCAGGTTTGACCGAATTGCTCACACACGGGAGACAATGAATTCTGATGGCCTAAATACACTATCCTACAAGGTGTTAAGAGCTGACAAGTACCCTCTGTACACAAAGATCACAGTGGATATTGGCTCCCCCAATAGCTAACATCAGAGACACAACAGAGACTTGCCTATATTGCCCAGGATATCAGGCCTCACTGATGCATTACATGTGCTGGTTTTAAAACAGTTGCTATGAACCAAAAAAAAAAAAAAAAAAAAGGGCCTCTTTTGGCATGCCAAAGTATCTCCAATTGGTTGGACAAGTGCTTTTTAAATTTTTTTTTAAAATTTCAGACTTGACTTTACACAACTTTCTAGCTCTCCGTTGTTTTGTAAGCTGTATATACGAGTTGTAAATAGTTACTTTGCCAGAAAATGTTGAATCTGATCTATTTGCTGCAGTACTCCCCATGCTGGACTCAAATTTTTCTGATTATGACTGTGATGTATCAACAGTTTCTGCACATGCTATTTGGTATTTTGAATGAGCTGTGTGCAGGCATTCTTTTTAATTCATTCCTGGTTTTACTTTATGAAGGACTGTAAAATGCTGCTAAAATTGTCCAAGTTTACGCTTCGCATTAGATTTTTTTTTAATGGAGACAGCATAATACAACTTTTTTCTCATAGTGACCAAAACAAACATCTCCTCTATGTGCAGAGCAGGTGTTGAACAATCAAGTCTGGATTCAATGAATGTCATTATTTCTTTTAGTCTCAAAGGAGGCTTTGAGTCAGTTGAGACAGTTTGCCAGAATTTGTGGGTAAGCTTCCTGCATAGGGTGGGAGCTTCACAGATGGACTCTAAAAACCGCTGCCTTACTTCTGGATATGATAGAGATTTTTTGCTTTAGCACAACACCACCTGGGATTTTTTGGTGGGGTGGAGGAGTTCAGAGAAGGGTGGGTGTTTTTTTTTTTGGTGGGTTTTGTTTGTTTGTTTGTTTGGGGGGGGGGGGGGGTGGGGTTGTTTTTTTTTTGGTTTTTTTTTTTTGTTTTTTTTTTTTTTTTTTGTGAAATAAAGAAATTTAATTGCACAAATAAATTATAGCCTTAAAATTTGCTAACGCTTGTTAGCAGTGGTAGGAAGTTACCATGCTATTTAAGCATTGTCTGAAGCTTCCTCAAACCAAAATTTTCTCTTGCAAGGTTGTGCATAAAACTTGAAATCTTTTATTACTTTTGTCATTGTTGTAAAATTGTAATAACTTTTAAAAGTTATTTGTGTATCATAAGCAGTATGTTTAATACCAGATTAAAGTAGGGTGCAGCATCATTAGGATATGATTCAAAGCCTCCTTTATCTTTAGTAGGCTTTTTATGTGCGTCATTATACATAAGCCATGTATTTTGTTTGCTCTGCCTGTTTGTCTATTAAATCTCCTGCGGTGCTGAGATAAACACAGCAGGGCCAACATCCAAATGATTTTTCTTTGCCTAAAGCCTGTTTGCAAAGTGTGTCCTCTCTCTGGAACCTCCCTTCTAGACTGTCTCAGGCTTGAGGGGCATGCACGTTCTGCAGTACTATTTTCTGTCAGTGCACCAGGGCACCACTGTACAGACCCTGCTTTTCCTCCCCTTGGCCGTGTAGGAAAGCCTCAAGCGCTGACACCCGGGGAGCTGGTTTAAGTGATTTAAAGCTCTTAGCTAGAACTGAGAACTGAATTCCTTCTGGTGAGTAGTTTGCCACCAGCTCTGACCACAGCAATTTGCACTTCCTTGGCCTGTGCTGAAGGTTGTTAAAATCAGGGACACTTGTATTGGGGATCATCTTCAGCACTGCCCTTTTTTTTTTTTTTTTTTCTTTGTTTGGTTTCATTTGGTTTTTGTTACATTTTTGAGACCTGAAGGTTTTGCTGAACCCTTGCACTGCAGGGGTGGGATCCTGCAGGGACCAGGGAACAGTGCATTTCTTCTTAGGCCAGCAGTGGCCCACAGGATGCATATAGACTTTAATTGCTAGATACCTTTTCAGTCTCACTTTGGAAAAGTCTTCACCTCTTTTGGTTCAAAGCTCTTTCTGGCTAGAGTTGCTGCTCCAGTCATGGTAGGAGCTGAGGAAAGATGGGCTTGCATGGAGCAGGACCAAAGTGCGAGGAAGGAGGCTTGTGGTTAAGAGCTTATTCCTTATCATTGCATTAAAAAAAAAAAATACAATGCAGTAGTCCTTATGGCAGATCAGGCTCCAGGTCTTAAAGATGCAAGGGAGTACAAGAAGATGTGTTTTACAGAAATCAGGTCAAACGACTCCCTGTAAAACACTGGCATGGTGCAGTCTGTAGCAGTAATGGAGACACAGGAGAGGACTATTTTTAAATTTTTTTTTTTTTTTTCAAAGGTGCCTTAGAAGGAGGGCCCCACTCCCACAGCTAGCAGCAGATAACCAAAAATTTATCAAGGCTGCACTTGAACATGCCGTGTCTTTGCAGAGAGCACCTCAATTTTGTGCTGAGCCTTTTGTAAGTCAACGAGTTGGGACCTTCAGCTGTAGTGGTGTCTGTCTGCTGCCAGGCAGGTGGGGGAGACACTGGCAGCATTCCTTGCAGTGAAATTCTTTGAAGGTTAGAAAAAAGTTAGTGCAACAACTCATTGTTTGGCTGTATGCTGAAATTATTCTGTGTCGTGGAGGTGGGATGAGCGCTTGTTTCTGGCTGTTGCAATCAACAGTTTCTGCAATGTGTGCCTTGAAAGACGGAAGAAATGGAAACTGGAAAATCAGGAAACTTGAAAACCCTTTTCAGCAGAGAGATACTAGCAGTGCAAGAAGCTGCTGCATAGTTTCTCTTCCACTGCTAAAGCCACAAGCCATGTAAAGAACTGAAGCCGCCTGGTGTAGCTCATGTTGCCCTTTGGTGCTGATCTGTGATTTCTAGATCTCATTGTATCCGTGTAAACTGTATCACTCAGAATCATTAAATGCTCTTGACTCGACCTGGCCATGAAATTTCTCTTCCTGGGATTTTCAGGGGCCACATCTACAAACACTTCATGTTGCACAGAAGCCAATTCCGACTGTCTCCTATGGTGAGTGGTGTTTCCTCCTCTCCCCTACTGGTGAGAACACTCAAAGTGATACTGATCGGTTGAAACCCAGGAAAAACAGCTTCAAAGGAAATGCTAATGCTTGGATTTTTTGGGATGACTGACTGCTTGTTAGCATGAGGGAGGGTCCTGATAATGCTGCTTTTCCCTAGGATGCTACTTGTGTACTGGACTGCTTTTGGGTTTCCTGTAGATGGTTTTGCTTTTGCATTCTTACCATTTATATATCAAGGGATGTGTAATCCAATGTTCCTTCTTTACTATAGATGTCAAATAAAAATATTTTCAGTTACAACGTCTGGCAGCATTGCTCTGGAATACCCCTCTGTCTCAGTTTCTGGCTCATGGGGTGGACTAGGCTGTGCCTTAGTCTCCTTGCATTAACTTTCTCCATCTTTTCCTCCCTTTGGCTACCCCTGAATTAATTTATCTGTCCTGCAAAATTTTTGCCCATTAGACAGACCTGAGAGTCGCCAGATGACACCAGAAACTGTAGGGTGGTTCCTTTATCTCTGAGGGACAGCGTGCAATCCATCCTGAAACCAGGCAGGGGATGCAAACTCTTTCTCAGGCTGTGACTGCTTGGGGGAACAGGCCACTGCTTGCTCCCTGAGTGCTTGTGGGTTTGGCTAGAGTGTGAAAATGGAGAAGTAATTTCTGGGAAACTGAAGTAAACATTTGCCTGTGTTCCTTGGCAATTTCTCACAAAAACAGTTTCTGTGGAAGAGATCTTTCTGACCGGACTGTGGCTAAGGCTAGGCATGAGCTCCCCAGTGCTCTCCAGGAAAAGGTGGGCTTGTTTCCAGCTGAGACCAACTACCATCCTCTGTGCCCAAGCTGGCACAGTAGGCAGGGCATCACCAAGCTCCTGCAGTTGCTTGCAGCATGCTCTGAAGAACATACTGATTGAGGGCTCTGGAAGAGGGCAGTGGCCTCTGCCTGCTCTGTCCCTTCACAGCTGCCTTCTGAGGGCTTTGGGGACAACGCAGGACCATCTCTACAAGGAAGTTGCCAGCACACTGGGGTGCTGCAGCAGGCTTGGTGGTTTCTGTTGCATCTTCTTGACTCTCAAACCCTGAAATGTTGCACAGGAATCACAGGTGTTACTTTTTCATGCTTCTGAGTTCGGCATCTGCAGGCAGAAAAATAGTCTGAGAGTAACCTTCTACTTTCTCCTGCAGAGGGGAGGAGTATTCTGTGGGCAGAATACTTCTGCCCTCAGAGTATTGAGCTATTCCTCCTCTCTACGCCCTGAGTGGGTGAGGCTCAGTGGCTGGAAGAAACCATGTGTGGAAATCTTGTCCCTTGCTGAAAGCAGTAGATGAGAAGTGTCACCAGGATTTCACCCTTCTCCCCACTAATTACCAAGGCTTCCCTGGACCAGGATCAGCATGTGGCTGGTAAAGGATCCCCCTGACTTTTGCTGTGAGACCATCTTTGCTCTAGCAGAGATTTACCCACCTCCTGCTCCACCTGCCTGCCAAGAGCCAGGATGAGGGAGTAGAGGTTTCTCACATTTATCCCACATGTTTACCCTGCTACACTTCCCTGTTTTCCAGCCTACAGAGGGGAAAAAAGAGCCAAAAACCCCCCAACAGAAAAAGAAGCTGCTGTTAAAAGGAGAAGATCTAAGCTGGAGTTTGCCAAACCTTTTCACCCTCTTGGAAGGAGTCTAAAGTAGGCGTGCTTGTCCTTTGTTCTTGCTTTCTGTCTTAGCACAGCACTGCTGATTGCTGGATCTGTTCTTATTTGACTACATCCAACGTGCAGTATGTCTGTATACTGAGGGACAGTGCACTTAGATAAGACCTCTGTTTTCTGTCAACCCAAGGCAGCAATCCCACTCCTGAAGCCTGTTTTCCTCATCCATCCACTGCTAAATGTAACTACCAGCAATGCAGATAAGTGCACAAAGATCTCTGTTGGAGTCAGTGGTGACTTGACTTCCCAAGTCTGCACTAGACCTTGCATGAGCCAAGTGGGGAAAATAAGGGGTTTGGGTTACTTGGCTGGACCAGTGACCTTTTTTTCCTGATTACCTTCCTGCCTTTCACATACAGGAAAATTATTTCCAAGAATTCTTGCTCCCATGATTTTTCCAAGGATGGAGGTATTGCTCATAATAATTTTGTAATTACTACACAAAGACAGAGGTACTACTGCTGTTTCACATCTTTCTCCTTGCCCTCGCTAAAGGTGGGCATCATATTAGGTTTTTTATTCAGTCTTTTCCCATTTGCCATGATATTCCACCATGGCTGACAGCATCTTCATTGACATGAACTGATAACTCACCTGGGTTATTGTCACCTAGTCTATTCTTTAAGCAGTCCTTAAGCCTCACATTTGGTCTTCCCACCTACTTCCAAAACCAAGGTGGTGAATGCAGAGATCATCTGGGGGCTTTGCTTTGAGTTGTTACAAAAATCCATTGATTGATGTGGGTTTTTTTCCATATTGTCCAGTACCATAGTGTTTCCTCCATCTGTCAGTGGATGTGCATTTTCCCCAAATTCTAGAATGCCTGGGGGTCCTGTTGTACTACCTTTAATGATCCTTTTGAATCTGAGTTGTAGGTGGAACTTGGCCATGCTCAATACCACCTCTAAGTACAAGCAAGCAATGTTTACTACATTCTTTTACTGTCTATCATATTTCCCATTCTTACATGCTGTTTTGTTGTTGTCGCTGTGTTTTTGTTGGGGTTTTTTTGTTTGTTTATTTCATTTTGGGTTTTTTATTTACAAAAAGGGCTACAAGAAGTGCTCTTTTCAGTCAAGCTGGACTTGTAGTCAAATTCCCTATCTTCCTGCAGAAGAGAAGGCTTGGGATATTCAGGATGACACTGTGAAAAAACCCTTCCCAAGGAGGGTGATGCAGTCCTGGGACAGCATGCTGAGGTGCTGGGGGTGCTGACACCTTGGGAGGTTTCAAGAGTTGTTCAGTGGTTCAGGGGCTGTGTGACTGACACAGCAATGAACCAGCCCCTCAGGAGCTCCAAGCCAGAGCCAGGAGGGCAGCAGGAGTGCAGTCCCTGTGTGAGGGACACTGCTGCACTAAGGTCATGGACAACGCCAACAAGCCCAGAGAAGCCTGCAGGGCACTTCCAAGAAAGGAGCAGGGAGTTGCACGGTTCCTGTGCCTTCCAAACCTGCTTTACACTGTATTTTACTAATCAGAACTTGGCATGGTGTTTACACTGTGACCATCTGCTGTGCTGCAGGAGAGAAAGGGAGGAGTTGTGAAGCCTTCCAAGGTTGTGTCCAATTCATCCAGAGCTGGCAAACCTGCTAAGCCCGTGTCTGGGAGCATGTGGAGGTGCTGCTGACTGTTGGCACATAGGAAATCACATTAAGAGCTCACTGACTGGTTTAGGGGTTTTTTTACATCCAACTTTCTCTCAAGAACAACTTAGTCAGAAAATACAAAACATTGGTAGATTCCTATGCGAAAAAGAGTTTGAAAAATCCTCCCTCCAGCAGCACCCCACCTAGCAAATGCCTCAGTTTCCTTTCCAAAAATACAATCTGGAACAGGAACACAATTAAAAAAAAAAAAAAAATAGCCACTGTTGCCTCTTTCCCATGGGATATAGTGACCCCTCTAAGGGAAATGTGCTGACACATCTTCACAGGGAAGAGCAGCACTGATCAAGGGGGTCTGGGGTCACAAAACTCCTGAGCAGCATGTGTTCCAGCAATGTGGGAGAAAATGTCTCTGCAGCATAGCTATTCTCCCCACTTCCTGAAATACTGCCAGAGATATGTAGGACCAAGGAAGAGTGAGATATGCCAGAGAAGAGACCAGGACTGGAAAAAATCTGTATTGATGGGAAAAGAGATTATTCTTCTGTTTGTGGTCCAAATTTCTTTGTCCTTCTGACTGTAGCACAACCAGAACTGATGTGTTCTTAGAGAGGAGGCAGTGGTATGGTCACCACTGGCACTGGGGTCTTTATGAGCTTAATGCATCCACTCACCAATCATTGATGCCTGGGGATGTGCTTGACACCAGGAGGTGCAAAGGCCGTGTAAGGACATCAGTGACATAGGTGGGGTGGGGTGTGTTAGTGAAACAAGTCGGCAGAGGCAGCCTCAGAGTCTCACAGAAGCACAGAATGGCTGGGGTTGAAAGGGACCTTTAAAGACCATCTAGTTCTAACTCGGTGGGCAGGAACACCTTCCCCTAGACCAAATTGCTCAAAGCCCCACCCAGCCTGACTCTGAACACTTCCAGGACTGGGGAATCCATGTCTCTCCAGTTTTTAGAGATGTCATGTGAGGCAGTGTCAAACCCTTCACACAAGTTCAGATAGATAACATTTGATGCTCAGAATGGCCAAGTTTTGCTTATTTCAGATGGAAAACACTGACTTTGTGCCTGTGTCTCTAAAACTTGCTTTCTCACCCAGCTGCTAGAAATTTGCCTCACATATTTACCAGGCCTGGGTGGTTTTCCAAACTTATGTCTAGGCAGGAGTCCTACACGGGAGCACAAAGCTAAGGGGAGAAGTTGGATGTCTCTGAAGCAATAGGAGGAGGGAGAGTACAACTTCCACTTCAACTGGACAAATCCCTGAGTGATGATAAAAGTGTGAATTCAGATTTACACCAGCTTTGAGTTAAGGGATTGAGCAAGTGCCCTTGAAAGATCCTTCCCTGCCATAATCATTCTAAACCACCATCATACCCTTAGAAAACACAGTTACAGAGGCAGCAATTGACTGTGTTTTGGTTACCTCTAACTTGCATGAACATTTGGTACTTCTCAGGAAGAATCCTGGAGAAACAAAGTCTCAGCACACCTTGTTAGGTAACAAGGATTGCCCAGACAACACAGAGAACAGTCATGGAAACTGGCATTTCTCAGAGAGACCTATTCAGCAACCCTCCAAGTTGTGATCTCACTGCAATGAGAATTTCTGGATGCCATCTGATTGCAGAGGTGGTGAGGGCCTTTAACATGTAAAGGGCTGCTGAATATCAGTCAGAGCTGGCTACTGCAAGCAACAGGGCTGTGACTGGCTGATGTGGTGCTCTGCCTGAGAGTCTGCTCTCTGCAAAATCAGCTGCTTTGAAAATCAGCATGCCTAAACCACTGCCACTGGCCCACCTTTGAAGCATTTTGCTAGAGACTGCTCTGTCCCACATGTGTTAATGATAATACTGCCCAAAATAATGATTAGGCACATAGATATTAAACCCACTGAGAACCGGAGCATTAGATGTGCACAAAAAGCTATGTTCAGACACGCTCATGGCACCATGCACCAGCTATTGCCAGCTCAAAGGGGTTTGCAACCAGGCAGATTATGAGAATATCCATCCTTAGAGATGTTCAAATGCCATCTGGACATGTCCTGGGTGATTGGCTCTGTGTGGCCCTGCATGAGCAGAGGGCTTGGATCAGATGATCTCCAGAGTTCCCTTCCAACCTCAGTTGCATGTGGTCCCCAGGAAAGCAGAGCTGTGTGGAGCAGAGCTGCCCACAGCCCCACAGCTGTGGCACGGAACCCCCCAGAATCACACCCCACTGGGCATCCTGGGACTTCTTCAAGGTGACTGAGCTTCTAGACAGCTCTTAGCCCTTGTCCTCCCCCACCCTTTCCTGCACAGCACTGGCAGGTGTTGCTTTCCCACACCACAGCAGGTGCCTGACCCTGTTGCTCAGATGTGTTTCTCATTGCTCAGCTGCTGCTGCTTTTCTTTGGAACACTTAACAGAGGCTTTGCCCAGCTTTTGAGGCCACATACCTAACCCACTGCCAGTGAGTTATTTATAGTCCTGGAGCCTCTGCTTCTGACCTGTTCCAAAACTTTCAAGGCCTCTGCTGCTACTGTGCTTACATCACACATTAATAACAAGAGACACCTGGCACCACAGGCCAGTTCACACACCAGGCACTCATGAGGAGCTGACAATATATGTAACAGCATCTTGGTATGCTGAGCATCCACTGTTCTAGTGTAAAAGCTGGGACTGTTACCAGCAGCACCAATGCCCCTCCTCATGGAGCCCCAGGTCACAGCAGCAGATGGCAAAAAAGCAAATCAGAAATCTCAGAACAAAAGCTCATCTTGCAACAACACAGCAAAGCTTGCTGTGGTACCCCATGGCAAGATGAGTACTTATCTTGAAACTAAGCCAGTTGCCTCTTATTCACAAGGATATTCAGGCTGAGAGCATCTGAGTGGTCTGTCCAGGATGAAAGCACCAAGATGCAAGCAGTCTGTCCAAGGACACTGAATGCTGATGCAGAGTTTAAGGGACACTCACTACTGAGGTCTTATGATGGCATGTCTTGGGTTGTGGAACCTAAATTGTGTATTCTGTTTCATCTGCTGAAAACAGTTGGGGGGTTGTTCTTCTTTATCTCTTGTTTACTCTGGAGGGAGGGGGGCGGGTGCCTTTTGATAATGGGCCAGCTGTTAAAACCAGGTAGGGCATTGTTTCTTATCTCTCTTCACGATGGGCCATTAAGACTCCCCAGGCTGTTTTCATCCTCAAGCTGTTCCCTTTCCCAAAAAAGTACACCCACATTCCATCATCCTATTGTGAGATGCTCCACCCAGTGAGGGGAGCCAGCCGTTCCTACCTGGATAAACCTGGGACTCCGGAACAGGAAGTTCTCTGGCTTCACCCGATTACCGGAGGAAGACTGGACCCTTCTCACCATCACTGGACCCTGCTCACCATCACCGGACCCTTCTCACCATCTCTGGACCCTTTTGGCTACAGGATCATCTCCACTTCAACAGAACCACATCTGCCACTCCAGGAGGACTCACTTCTGGACTGCTTCCAACACCCTGACCAACAGGGTGTCAGGTTGTAGCTCTGACTCTGTCAGGGTTTTCCAGGATTGTTGTTTATTTGTTTGCTTGTTGGGTTGGGTGGTTTTGTTTTCTACTACATTTGTACTGTTAATATTCCCAGTAAAGAACTGTTATTCCTATTCCCAAATCTTTGCCTGAAAGCCCTTAATTGCAAAATTCTAATTTGGCGGGGGGTGAGGGGTTTACATTTTCTATTCTAGGGGAGGCTTCAGCTTTCCCTGGCAGATACCTGTCTTTCCAAACCAAGACATGGCTCCAGTGTTGTTACCTCAGGAAATGTGTGCTGCTTTTGAGTCTCGAGTTTTGGTACCTGTTAGGAGCTGATGATGATTGTGGTCTCTTGTCTTTCCATTTTCTTCATCACTGCTCCTCTTCTGGGAACTATTAAGAAATACTCACTGCTCTTTGTCTCTTTATCAGGATGCTTTAGGTCTCGTCTTCCAAACACTGTTTTTAATGGCTTCAGTATATCCTGCTTTAGGCTGGCAAATATTTGAGACCATGCCAGGGTTGGAGTGGTCTGGAAAGCAGCTGGAACCCGCAGTCAGCTAATGCAGGTGCCATCCACGACTCCCCGCCCTGTGGCTGCTCCTGCCACTTGTCCCTGCTGGTGTTCCGCACCCACATACTCTCCATCCAGTCAATTTTCTCTCAGAATAATGAAAACCAGCATAGGATTTCCATGAAGATAGAAGAAGTAAGGTTAAGGGAACAATTGGTGCCTTATACAAGGGTTGGTTTGACACTCAGAATCAACAAAGAGGCTGAAGAATTCTACCACAGCCACCTATGCAGCACAGTACTGTCAAATAAACTTATTTTCTTCTATTTGTCTTCCTTAAAACAAAACCCAAACCAAAACAAAATAAAAACAAACAAAAGAATAAAAAGCAAGCAGTACAGGATTACTACTTCAATCCAATAAAGGGAATGGTGTTTCTGTTATATAATCGGATTTCCTCAAAGCATTTTTTCACTTAATATCACATGATGCTTCGGTAAGACCCATGCCTTATACAAAAGAAACAAGAGTTTAAAAATGGTCTGGTGACCTTTCAAAAAGTAGCTGTTGCAAAACCTTTAGAAAGTTTGCAGATGGCAGAAACGTGGTGGCATGGCAAATAACATCATCTCTCTGTTCCAGGAGGCTCTGGATCTAACCAAATCATTACAGTTTGGTGAAATGAACTTTAATAAATTAGAAAAACGTAACTGGAGGCAAATAATGTTAGATGTGAGATCTGTCGTGGATCTCACAGTGTTGCAGAAAGCAGTGTTGCAGAGAGATTGAAGTGTACCTGTGGGAAACACCATGAGCTCTTTGTGCTGCAGTTAATAAGGATAATGCAACCCCCAGCTGTAAGAAAGTGGGTAACAGCATTAGAATCTGACAGCTTTTGCTTCTGTGCACAGCCCTGGTAGGCAAAGCACTCAGTTGCTGTCTGTTTCCAGAGGACCAAGGACACATGCATATTCAAAGAACTGCAGAAATGAGCAAGGAGTGCTACAAAAATTAACCTAGTGCTGCACATCCAAGAGGGAAAGAGTGTCTCTGAGTCCTGTTTAGAGGTACAGCATAGCAAAAGGGAGAAGGCTGTAATATTCTCCTCTAGCCTTAGGTCAATAAAGTCTCTGCTGTGCTCCTCCCTCACACTGGGTATGTCTGGGGAGGAGGCATTGACAACTCTGCAGGAAACTTCTGTTTCTCTGTGTTGCAACAAGACTCTAAGCCAGGGCTCAGGCTGCAGAGCTGGACACTGGCAGGAGTCAGGATGACAGGCAGGAAGAATGACTCCATGTCAATTGCATTTTATATTTTAGATCCTCACAAGTGTTTTGTAAGAGATGAAAGTGCTGAGCAAGTTTGGAAGAGCAGTGAGTTAAAATGGCCTGCCTGGGGAGGTGGTGGAGTCGCCATCCCTGGATGTGTTTAAAAAAAGACTGGATGTGGCACTCGATGCCATGGTTCAGTTGAGGTGTTAGGCTGGGTTGGACTTGATGATCTTGAAGGTCTCCTCCAAACTTGTGATTCTGTGAAAATGACCAGTGTGAGCAGTATGCTCAAATAGCACAGGGTGGACAATCAAAACTAAACATGCCTCTGAGCTGAGATGGAACTGCAGATCTGAAGCCATTCCTTTGGGTGGATAATTTCACCTTAAAGGGCTGAAATTATTAATTCCTGGTGTTATCTCAATACTCAGGGCATTTCCTTAGTTTCTGTGTGCACAGTATGAGCTCCATCACTTGAGTGTGTTGGGGACAGCAGGGTGAATGCCTTGCATCTTCCTGCCCAAGCACTGTCTGTGCATCTTTCCCTCTGAAGGTTGTCCAGACAGTGAACCTATTTTTTCATATCACTTATTTTCCAAGCTACAGATGTGCACAGTCCTGGGATATTGACCTCAGCTCTGACAAATCCCTTGCCGCCTGTCAGTGAGAGAACAACCCCTCTGCAAGTGTCAGGTGCAAAAGCCCCAGTGTGGGGTCACCAAAAGTGGATGCAGACATCTGGTTTTAGCAAACAAATTCTTCCTGAACTCCAAGCCAAGAGCAATGCAGCTTTTTCTTTGTCCCTGGGAGGAGGGGACAAGACCCTGGACCCAGATGTTTTCCAGCAGAACACTTATACAAAGCCTTCAGCAGTCTGCCAGAGGACTGCCACATGTCCAGACAGATGTTAAACAGAGCTTGGACCCTGAGGGGATTGGTGGTGAGACAGGGAATCTTGGCAGCTGAGAGCAACACAGCCCAGGACAGGAAGAAAAGCAGATAAGCCCCCCAAATCCCTGTGATAGTGCAGTACAGCTACTTGGCTTTCCACAGAAACGCCTGAAACCCACACATGCTCTTACTGAGAGAGCCTTGTGACCAAAAAGCCAGAGGAAGCTCCGTGGATGGCTGCAGAGGAGAGAAGCTTGGTTGACTCATTTGTAGAGCAGAGTGGGAACAGATGCCCCTTTACCACCCTGACCCTTCTAGTTGTATTTAATCTTCTCTTGCAACTGCCTCAGAGCTGCCTCCCCAGCCCCACCAGCAGAGCTGATAAGGCAGCACTGTGTCACCTAGGGCAGAGGGGGTAGGCTGAAGTTTCATCCTGAACAAGCCCAGAGACAGAGGAACTCGAAGTTGTCAAATCAACCAACTTCTCCTTATCTATGTTGTGATTACTTCCTCCCCCTGCTGCATTCCTTGAATAGCAATACTTGTTTTGGAAATTCCTCTCCCCAACAGTTTCAGGCTGGAAATCTTTGAGGATACAGCAGCAGTCTGGTGTCAGAATTTGCACTTGCCCTGGATCTGTGTGACAGGCTGTCCTGCCAATGTGGACCCACGGGGGTGCCTGGGGGAAGCAATGCCCCAGTCTGGCAGCTGCTGAGTATGTATTTTTTGTTTTTGTTGTCCCATCACTTACAGGCCCTCTGTGATTCAGCACCTTGCTGCACAGCAGTGGTGGCACAGCAAAGCAGCTCGTTCCTTCCAAGCCTGCTGCTCCAACTCCCAACCTGTGCCTTGCCTTGCAAACCAAAGGAGAAACTACCTCCTGTGGCAGAAGTACTGCAGCTCAGCAGAAGGGATCTGGCAGTAGTGCTGCCAGGCCCTCTGGCATGTCTTGCTCTCTCTGGTGGCCACGATATGGTATTTCATGTTTTGCCCACTAAAACATTCATACCTGTAGAGGTTGAGAGCAGACATGCAATCACAGGTGAGTCTGTGAGCACGGGTGCTGCGGAGAACAGCCAGTGATGGGGCTGGGCTCCTGGCCTGTGTTTGAGTATGCTGGCAGGAAGAGTAGTCTTTGGACTGAAAACCACATTATGGGAAGTCAAAAATCAAGGGAGGGAAAGGGGCTGTGGCATAGTTGTATACTTTTCAACCCTGGACAGCTGGATGGTGTCCTGGTGCCCTCAAGAGAGCTGCAAACCAAGCACACAGGGAACATCCTGACCCAAAGAGGACTCAGTAGGGAAAAGGGCTGTCTGCTGGCACTGAACTGAGCAGATGTGCTCCTAACCCTAGCCTGATAGCTACAGATCCAGTAGCTCGCATGATGAGAAAGCAGATCAGTATGACAGATTAGGGGCTTATCTGACATGTTTCTGGGGAGCAGAAGGCAGACAATATGCTGATGCACAGCACAGTGCCATGCTGCAGCACACACAGAACTCGTCCCCACCTGTGAGACCCTGGACAAGCTGAAGAAGGGACACCAAGGCCTGTTGCTATGCACACTCAATGCATGCACACTTCATGCCAGCAAAGACCATGCAAGTATCTACAGGCCAGACCACCTGAGGCACTGCTGTTGGGTCCCCCAAAGTCTGCCTGCTACAAAGCTGTACTGCATCCAGCAGGCTGTGGACTTCTGCCTCAGCCAGAAAGAGGCACTTCATCCTCATGAAAGATCCTTAAAATAAGAAAGCAAGTCTTTTCAACTGCAGACTGACCCAAATGGCTGGGCAAAAAAGATAGGAAACAACTTGCACAGCACCCAAAAGGCCAGGTAGCATGGAGTTGGATCAGAGGTGGAAAACCTTTGGCCATACCCACACTCTCTCTCTCCTGCCCAAACACCGTGTTGTGCTGTGGCTCCCCACTGCATACAGAGCAACATCTCTGTGTGTCTTACTCTAGGCCTGCTGTACCTGGCAAAGCATCATCCCGAGGATCACGTATGTCTCTGTTCATACATGCAGTTCTGCAAGGTCCTTGTACATAAAAAGGCAGTGGAGACATCTTGCACTGGAGCACAGGACGAAGAACAAGGCCGCTGGGCCACGGAGGTGCCACAGCTCCAGGCACATCTGGGTAGTTTTGGAGGTCAAAACCCCATTAGAGGAGTGTCAGTCCTGTGAGTCAATGCATAGAAGAGAACCAACACAATCCTGCACACCAAAATCCTACGGCAGAGAAAGCCTGAGTTGCAACATTTGTTTTGGCAACCTCTAAGAAATAAATTAGCTTCACTAATGCTAATTCATTTCACTGCACACACAGAGATTTACAAACACATTGTGAGACAGCTGATGAGTTCTGGGAGCTGTGGCTGTATTGAGGAGAGGAACTTGGGCAGTTCTGACCCAAGGGCAGGTTCTGTTACTGCTTCTGATATTCTCAGTGGCAGATGGGGCAAAAAGACTGCAGGTTAGAGGATTTCAGTGCCTGGACACACCTTTGGACGTGAGGACGTGTGAAACCAGGCAAGGGTCTGTTAGAAGGAGCTGCCAACTTCTTCACAGCAGAGAGGGGCAGGAAACACATAGCCAAAAAAGGTGGTGGCGGGGTTGGGGATGGACATGAGCCCTGAGGGATGGACATAGGACAGGTTTTTCCACATCGTGCTTAACCTGAGCTGGTTCCTGCAAGCAATCCTGTGATGTACCCAAAAGAAGTAAATGACCTTTCTCAGAGGAGTTTCATGTTTCAAGCACAGCTTGCTCCCAGCACACCAGTGTTTACACAGCACTTACTGGACTCAAAATAGAGCACTTAAAGAAGCACTGGGGGGTTTTCCCACATCCTTACAGTGCCATTTGTCACTGTTCGAGTTTTACAGGGGGACACAGTGAGCTGGTAATTTGAATCTGTTCAAGCATTCATGAGAAGAATGCCCCATCAGAAGAAAATGTATTTTGCTGCACCTGTAAGATTGAGCCTTATCTTGAATGCCAGAAAGGTTGACAGTGTCCAAATGATTAGTTATGTCTTTTCCCAGTCCAGGGAGGGGGAATTGTCTCTCCATTTCTTAACTGGCTTGTTTTTTGCCATCCTGAGCAGAGACACTGAATCTTTTCTTACACCCAAACCCTGCAGAGTGAGTGCTGAGGATATTCACCGGGTGCCCTGGCCAGGGGCCCAACATCAGTGGATAAAGTCTTGCCTTTGCAGACAGACTTTCTCCTGACTGTTCTCATTTAAAGCAGATGATCAGAGGCCAGGGTGATGATGAACTGCCTGAGAGTTTTATGCCCTCTGACTCCCATGGATGCAGAAGGCAGAGTTTGCACTGCTAGTGCTGATAATTTGGAGGTCTGTGCTCAGTGCATGGCCTCAGCTGCAGTGGGACATGAGAGCTCAAGAGTGGTTCTTGCTAGTCCTTCACACTGGTGACTCCTGCTCTCAAATTGCAGCTGTACAGTTTTCTCTGTGCCTAAGGGGTAAGAGAGAACCATGAGAACCACACTTCAGCTCTCCTGCTGATGCCTTGCCAGGCTACCTGGAACAGAAGCTAGACAGTTTTAAAGGAATAAAGTAGGTATTTTTTAAAAGTCTTCAAAAGATACACCTTGGGCAGTACAAGAGCCTGGCCGAGGCTACACCCAAGATGGATGACTTTTTCACATTTTTTCACACTTTTATAAGTTTTGGTCCATTTACGTATTGGGATTAATTGTCCAATTACAGCTTCAGGTTATGGAGTCCCATCCTCCCAGATTGCTCTCCTCAATTCGCTGTTGTTTATACTTTTGGGGCCCAAAGCTGCAATGGTGCCTTGGTTCTGGGGCTGGAAAAGCATTGTTTTGTCTTATGAAATTGTGATGAGAACTTGCAAACACTTTATAAGAAGTTCAGAGATATATTCTAAAGCAGTACAGAACCTGGATAATATGAAAGCTAAAACATAAGGCATCACTGCCATCGAAGAAGTTTTAGCCAGTGCATATCTGGACACAGCCACTTTGCACACTTGCACAGCTCCAGCAGCCAGCACATGGCAAGAGCACAGGCAGATATGCTTGGAAGAAGCTGAAAGGAGCTTCAAGCTAAAGAGAGCACTCATCCTTCAGGTGAGCATGGGCAACTCTCATTCTTCAAAAGGGATACCCACATTTAGCTGTGAGAAAAACTGATTTGATCCTCTCTTTGATACACTTCCTGCCCTCAGAGTAGCTCAGACATCATACACACTAGCCGTGCCTGCCCCAGTGTTGTGTTCTCATGTGCCACGCCTGGAACAAATCTCCCAGCCACAGCAGGAGGGAGATGCTGACTCAGGCCTTCCAGGCTGCCATGGAAACCATAGTCATCATGCCTGAAACGCCATCATACTCCCTGCTGCAAACCAACCCCTTAACACCCAGCATAAAAGTCAGCTGTGGGCCAAACCCCTGCCTGGAAGGCATGGCTCCAACCCACTGGCAGCAGCCGACACTGCAGGGAGAGACTCACTGTGGCACAGCTGCCTGTGGGAGACAGTGAAAGAGCCCTGTCCTGGCCACCATCTCTCCTACCAGCCCTCTGTGGGCAGGCACAGCAGGAGGGCAAACGAGGCTAGTCTCAACTTCAGAAAAGTGCTTTTTGTTTCAGCTCCAGCCTCACTACATGTACTGGGTTTCCTTCTTACTTCCCCATGCAGTCTGAGTTGCAGATGCCTCCTCGCCCCAAGACTCCTTCCCAGTGGGAACACAGTGCTTTGTGGCCTCACTTCTCACTGCTGTCCCTGCCTGCCCAAGGAAGAGGATGCATGTGGGAAAGGCATATGTTTGCCATCATTTGGGCAAAGACTTGGCACAGATAAACTGCTGTTTGGATGCAAGAAAAAGCTGCTCTCCCTGCAGAAATGATGCAGACAAGTACCAGAGGGCTGGTAGGGTCTCTGCTCTTGGAGATACCACAAACATAAGTTGATAAGGCACAGAACAACTGAACCTGACATTGGGGTTAGCCTGCTTTGAGCAGGGGATGTGTTAAGAGCACTCCAGACCTCCCTTCTGGTTTGTTTTTCTGACTGCCTAATAGTATGAGCTGGCTGGTTGTCTGAGTTTCTGGAGGACATCTTCCATAGAAGATCCCCATTCCCTAAATTCCGGACTGTAACTTGCATAAGACCCAGCACCCTTCCTCCCACTGCCATGGGAATCAAAAAGACTTAGGGGTAGTGCTGGTTTGGAAAGACAGGTGTCTGCCAGGGAAAGCCAGAGCCCCCCTTGGAATGGAGAATGCAAACCCCCTCCCTCCAAATTTTTATAATTTGAAATTAAGGGACTTTCAGGCAAAGATATTAGAATAGGAATAACAGTTCTTTACTAGGAATATTAAAATAAAAATGTAGTAGTACAAAAAAGCAAACAAAAAAAAGAAAGCACTGACAGAGTCAGTTGCTGGTCAAGGTGTTGGTAGCAGTCCAGTTAAGTCCTCCTGGAGTGACAGATATGGTTGGAGCACAGATGATCCTGTAGAAGGGGTGTAGTTTTCTCTGAAGGTCCAGTAGTGGTGAGATGGGTCCAGTCTTCCTCTGGGAATCCAGTGGAAACAAGCTGCTCTGGTGTTCTGAATCTCAGTTTTTATCCAGGTAGGAAGGGTTGGCTCCCCCACGCCAGGTGAGCATCTCACAATGGAATGATGTAATTGTATCAGTCATGTGGTGAGCCTTAATGGCCCATTACCAGAAGATATCCCCTTGGAGGGAGGATGGGTTGTGGAAGAGATAAGAACATTGCTCCACCTGGTTTTAACAGCTGGCCCATTATCAGAAGGCACCTGCCCCCTCTCCCCTGGAATTATGAGGAATGGGTTATACAAAAGATAAAGAAAACATCTCCCCAAACAGTTTCAACAGATGGCAGTAGAATGCACATTTTTGGTTACATCTTCCATTGCAACCGAGGACAGGGGTGCTGGTTGACAAGAGGCTCAACAGGACCCAGCCATGGGCACTCCCAGCCCAGAGAGCCAAACATGTCCTGGCTGCACCCAAAGCAGTGAGGGCAGCAGGGGAGGGAGGGGATTCTGCCCCTCTGCTCTGCTGAGACCCCACCTGGAACCTGCATCCAGCCCTGAGGTCCCAGCACAGGAAGGACATGGAACTGTTGGAGTGAGTCCAGAGCATCAAGATGATCAGAGGGATGGAATGCCTCTACTATGAGGATGGTCCAAGCGAGTTAATGTGTTTGGCCTGAAGAGGAGAAGGCTCTGAGATGACCTTGTAGCAGCCTTCCAGTACCTAAAGGGGCTACAAGAGAGCTGGAGAGGGACTTTTTACAAGAGCACATAGTGATAGAACAAGGGGAAATGGCTTTAAACTGAAAGAAGGCAGGTTCAGATTAGATATTAGGAAGAATTTATTTACTGCAGGGTTGGTGAGGAATTGGAACAGGTTGCCCAGGGAGACTGTGGACGCCCCAGCCCTGGAAGTGTTTAGTGTCAGACTGGATGGAGCTCTGAGCAATGAGGTCTAGGGAAGATGTTCCTGCCTGGGGCGGGGCTGGGATGGGGGGACGCGCAGCAGGACTGATCTTTCAGTTTGATTCCAACCCAAACCATTCTATGATTCTGTGATGTCCCAGCATAAATCGCTCATGCTACTTTAACACAGCAAAGATCACACACAGAATCACACAGAATCACTAGGCTGGTAGAGACCTCCAAGATCAGCAAGTCCAACCCATCCCTAACACCTCAACTAAACCATGGCACCGAATGCCACATCCAGCCTTTTTTAAACACATCTAGGGATGGTGACTCAACCACCTCCCCAGGCAGACCATTCCAGTACTTTATCACCCCTTCTGTAAAAAACTTTTTCCTAATATCCAACCTGTATTTCCCTTGGCACAGCTTGTGTCCTCTCATTCTGTCAGTTGCTGTCTGAAGAAAGAGACCAACCCCCAGCTGACTACAATCACCCTTCAGGAAGTTGTAGAGAGTGATAAGATCACCTCTGAGTCTCCTTTTCTCCAGGCTAAACAACCCCAGATCCCTCAGTCACTTCTCACAGGGTTTGTGTTCCAAGCCCCTCACCAGCCTCGTTGCCTCCTCTGGACACACTCAAGCATCTCAGTGTCCTTCCTGAACTGAGGGGCCAGAGCTGGACATAGTACTCAAGGTGTGGCCTCACCAGTGCCCAGTACAGGGGAAGAATGACCTCCCTGCTCCTGCTGGCCACACCATTCCTGGTACAGGCCAGGTGCCATTGGCCTTCTTGGCCACCTGGGCACTCTGCTGGCTCATGTTCAGCTGCTGTCACCAGTGCCCCCCGTCCCTTTCTGCCTGGGCACTGTCCAGCCACACCGTCCCCAGCCTACAACATTGCAGGGGGTTATTTTGGCCAAAGTGCAGGACTCGGCACTTGGATTTATTAAACTTCATCCTGTTGGACTCTGCCCATCCATCCAACCATTCCAGGTCTCTCTGCAGAGCTCTCCTTCCTTCCAACAGATTGACACACACTCCCAGCTTAGTGTCATCTGCAGATTTACTAATGAAAGACTGAATACCCTCATCCATGTCATCAAAAAAAAAACAACAAAAAACCAAAAACTGAACAGGATGTCCCCCAGCACAGACCCCGGAGGGACACAACTGGTGACTGGCTGCCAGCTGGTGCAGTACCACTCCCCACCCCTCTCTGGGCCCGGCCATTCAAAGAGGCAGGGTTAACAGTCCTACACAGTGACTGTTCTCTGATGGCTGAAGGTACCAGCCACAGCAAACCTACCAGGAGAGTAGTACCAGGAGTCTCATGATTTAGCCTGGTGCCTTCCCCAGAGAGACAAACGAGGGTCAACAGCTGATGTCAGATGACATAACACTATTTCCCCGTTTGGGGATGTGACCAAGAAGGACAATTAGTTCACAGCAAAAGTCCAGCCTGCAGGTGGATCATTAACACCTGATTGATTTAGTCTTGACTGCCTCTGGCAAGGGGCCGGTGAATCATCTGCAAATGCCAGGGTGCAGGGAGAGAGAAAAGGACTTCACTTCAAGGGTTGAGGGTGTGAAAAACTAACCTGGGCACTTCCCAAATACAAGTAAGCTCAGGTGTAGCCTTTAGGGATGTCTGAACACATTCTGCCCCCGCCCGCACTCCCCCGCTTCCCGTTGGCTTCTTGGAGGTGCTGTGTCCTGCCTGAAAACAGGAGGTGAGCAGGGGCGACTCTGGGTGAAGTCCCACACGTGTTTTTTCTGCTCCATTTCCAGAATGCTGGTAGAAGGAAAGCGGTCTGGCTCCAGCAGGTTCTGGCCCCTCATTTTGAGGTGTCTCCCGTTGGTGTGACCCAAGCTGAGCCATGCCCAGGCAGCACTCTCTACACCTGTTCCCCACCACAGGCCCAGCTCATGCATCAGTACAGCTCCTCCCGTCCTCCAGACCTGCTTAGCCACCACGTAATGTCTCTCCACACCACCATTTCTTCCAGCCACATCCCCTCAGTTCCAGCCACGCCCCTGCACAAACCACTCTACCCGAGCTCACTGGAGCTTCATTCCCCTCAGGATGCTGACTACTCCTTGGTCTACTCCTTCTCAAGTCTCAGTCCTAGGAATCCTGATCCGGGGATGCCCAAATCATTGGATGTGTTGAGTGTAGTTAATTACTCATGCTGATTATGCATTCCTGGTTGACTAATATCCCCCAAACCAAACACCCGTCTCTCTTCACATTTAAACGTAGAAATGTTTTTTCAGACCCGGTGTGGATAAAAGTTAGCAATTTGCATTTGGGAGAACTGAAGAGGAAGACTGAAGAAGAATAAAGGGGAGATGGTTCTTGTATAAGCAATCTTTCTGTCATAAAATGCCTGGTTAGCCCTTGAGTCCTCTTGTATCTGTGTGCAAAGGGGAGACAGATGTTGGTATTGTTCTGCTGTATTAACTGTTGGACCAAAATTTGTGCCTGGACCTGATTAAGCTGAAATCTTATAGCTTCTCCAAAGTATTCCATCTATGGTAATGTGAACACACTAGACAAAAGAGTCCAAAGAAGTAAAATCTTCACCGTTCTGGCATTTTTGGGCTAAGAATAATTACCCACAGAAAAAACTTCAGACCAAGTCTCTTGTTACAATACCAAAGAACCCTGTCTTCCATCCCCTCACTGGGTTTGCTTGTAAGTGAGAATAAACACAAAAAGTGGGACAAAGGGATAAATTTAATTACTATGTTTGGGAAAATTTTGTTGGAAAAATAAAGCAGTAAGGAGTTTCTTTGTTAGCAAAGAAACTGCTGCTTCTTTTGTGAGCAGCTTCCATGTGGTCGTTGGCTGCACATGAGTAAGTGATTATCCTGTTTCAGTAACATCCAGGAAACTCTGAAAAAACCCAACACATAATGCCATTGCAATGTCTTAACAAATCAAATTTCTAACCCCTGCCGTCAGAGTTACAGTATTTCTGGGACTACAACAGAAAACAAGGGCAGAGCTATAAAGATCCCCCTTCAGGGGAAATAAGCTGTGTTTAATTCTGCTAGTGTTTAACGCAGTGGCTGCTGCTGCACCAACAGCTTGGAGCAGAGGCTGTTCCAGCCGTTTCAGCAAACCCTGCTTCATGCAACATGAGATAGTACGATAGTAAGAAACCCACACAGCAGGAACCACAGTGGTACTGGAAAGAGCAACACTGGAAACGTGTTGTGGCTAAGGACCCCAGGCCTTCAGAGAAAATGCGACCTAGCAGCAGCAAAACATAACGGGCTGACTGACAGTAGACACTGCCAAAAACCTGCCATTTTTACTGAGAAAACAACAGGCTGTGTTGCAAGACTTACCCTAACCTTTACCTCACCAGCATACTGGAAGTGATGGCCCTGGGAGGAAGCAAAAAAGATGGTGCAGCTGGTACCCTGCACACTGGCACAGCTCACATGGATGCCCCCATCCAGGTAATGAGTTATTTAGGCCCTGCCAGCAGTCTGTGTATTGTTCACTCTAGTGCCCAACGTACAGCAAGACATCTTGCCTGTTGTTCTCTGCTAGCAGGCCTGCACCCTTCAGTCTCCATGCTTAAACACTTAGGTTTCCAATGGTCTGACTACCTGTAACCTCAGCAGTTTTGCAGAGGGCTGTGGAAGAATCTTGAACTTGGCCAGCATCATTAGCCATTTCTCGTCACTGTAATGTATCATCTTGGAAAGCTTTTTGGAGTCTCCAACATCCTTGTGGTCCTCCTTGTACAGCTTAATAAGCAGTTTGCATTATACACAATGAGAATTACTTTTGGCCCATATTCAAGCTCTTCTCACAGTTACCTCCAAGTCCTATCCACCAGTCACTTCTTAGTCTGAACCAATGCTCAGGGTTATTTCTCCCTCACCCCTATGTATCAGATGCTGCTGACACTTCTGCTTGCTGAGCTGTGTAAAAATCCTGGTGGTCCTTTAGAGAAACCCCGAGGCTCTGCCTTTCACCATGTCAGCCTCTCTCTCATAATGATTATTTCCAGCACTGTAAAAAAAAAAAAACAACAAAAAAAAACCAGAAAAAGAATATGTAAGTATATATCTGCATATATATATATATGTGTGGTGAGAGGGAGAGAGACATAAAACATTTCTGTTTTCTGCAGACATGTGCTATTGCATTTTGGAGTTTTATGTTCCCTGGCAAAGAAATACTTCCACTAAAAGCAATAAATATAAAAATACTCAATGAACAAAATGAGTACAAAACAGGAGCCAAAGTTTTCTTGAGGTTCATACCTGTAGATGCCAGTAACCATCTGGGACCTTTATTGGATCCTCTGCCAACTCCGTGGCCTCTGTGTGTTGGAGTGGTGCTGTGACTTAGCCAACAAGCACAAAAAGCCCCAGGTGATCAAAGGATTGATACTTGATAGCAACCTGCCCTTTTGGTAAAGCTGTTCTTGGGTGGCAATTAAAGAAAAAGGCTCTGTACAATCTTCCCACCCCAACAGTAGTCCCGCTATGGCAAATTTGTTCACATGAAGTCCTTGTTTAGAGGAAAATAAATAAAACCTAAGTGCACCTGCCATTACAGCAGAATCCTGTGAAAATTTAGGTAGGAAGGGAATCTCTGGAAGTGCCCAGGTCCAAAGCCATGCTCATAGCAAGGACAGCTTCAAGGGGCTTGCACAGCCAAGCTGGGAAGCCTCAAAGGTCTCCAGTAGGTCTCCTTTCCTTGTAGTGCAAACATCAGACTCACAGCCAACACTCCTTGCATGGTATGCCTCCTCAGACACCCTCAGCAGAGGGAGGCATTGTGGGTGTGCTTATTGCCATTTTGGCAAGCACAGGAACCCACCACCAAAGCTGCCACAACTTGGATAAGCAAAGGTTCGGTGCACCAGGGAGGGAGAAGGTCTCCACCCCTGGGGAGTGGTTCCTGGACATGGCTGCAGAAAGCCACAGCTGTCCTGACATCATTCTGGGAAGAGACCTGTCGTATGGCAGGGCAGGAGACCTTCAGAAGGCCCTGCTGATTTTTGTGCTGCTGGGTCTCATTCGACCTGACATGTCACCCTGGGCTCAGCTGCAGCCCCTGGCCATTCTGTGCAGGTGAGAGCAGGAGTTGTGTGCACACAGAGGTGCACCACGGGCTGCCCCGGGTGTTCACCTCCACTACCCCAGGGACATCACCCGCCCCTGTCACCTCTAAACTGAGCTGCTTCAGATCACTCATCCCTGGTTTGAATGGAGGGGTGTGAACTGGAGACCCCCAGAGGCTCCGCCACCACAAGCACTGCTGGGGGTCTGAAACCAGTCAGGTGAGACAAATTGGTCATAAAAGCAGTGGGAAAGGTGCTTTGGGAAGTGACTCAATGAAGCGTAAAACACGGTCTGTGGTACACAATTGAGACTGAATCACTAACTCTTGCCTACAGCTTCTCATGTTGCACAGATAAAAGAAAATCCTACCTAGGTGCAAATGCCCGCAAAGTTTGTCTTTGTTCTGAGATGAGTGCAAACTGACCCACCCTGGCAGCTGTTCCCACCTTGGCTTAGAAGGGATTCTGCAGGCAATTGTTTTGGTTTTTTCTGCAGCCAAATAGCTGGCTTTTCTCCCTTTTCCAGGAGGAGCTGGGCTTCCACCTCTCCGCTTGGGGTTCTGACTATGAAAACAGTAAGAGGAGGGTGCCAGCATATATTTCCAAGAATCTCAAACTTTTGACTTCAGCCCCTTGTGAAGTGCATGTGTGTGTGTGTGCTACCCAGTGACAGGGACAGAATATTCAGAGATCTCATCCAGCCACCCTGCTGCATGATGATATTACAGGTATTGATTAAAAACCCAAAAAACCACTTGTAGTTTAAGGGTTATGCTAGTCAACCAACTGTGGCTTGTCCACTTTGCAATTTGTTATGGCCAGGCTGCACACAAAGCAGCAGGAGGGACACCAGCTCCCGTGCTGCCTCCACAGCCAAGCATCAGTACAGACTGCTAGAGTGTCTCGTCCAGGAGCCAGTCCCTCCTCTGTCAGTCCATCCCTCTGTTGCCATGTGGGAAAAAATGCCTGGTGAGTTTTCTCCCTGGCCAGGCTCCTATGCAAATGGGTGAGAGGAGCAGTGGTTGTTGTGGACTCCCTTAACCTAGGAGAAAGCACCCTTCTCCAGCTGGGTGCTGCCCATCCTAAGGGACAGCAGCTGGTCTCCTGCACTGAACCCCGAAAGAAACACCCAGAGGTGGAGACATGGCCAAATGAAATGAAAGCTGCTTGGACATTTGGAGGCACTGAGACTGCTTTTGTTTGGAGTACCAGGGAGGAACAGCCTGAAGGGAGAGCTCTTGCAAGAACAAGAACCTCCAGCTACCTGGATGCTTTCTTGCCATGGTGCACAGGTCAGCTTGGTGGCCAGTGTATGCTATCAAAGCCCAGCCCTTCAAGTGTGCAAACTGGGCGTAGATTTGGCCTCACCATGCTGTCAGACAGTTTGGTTTTCTCCAAAGCCAAGCCCCATCACAGGCAAAAGGCATTTCACACTGGTGACAGAGCAGTGGAGCAGACTGTCTCGCTGGTGCTGATGATCTCAAGGCAAGGACTGGGACTGGGGCAAACCCTGAAGAACGGCTGCTGTCTGCCAAGCCACAAACACCATTTCCTTACTTCTACTGCTCATTTTATTGCCTCTTGCCTCATTTGTAAAAGCATCCAAGGGCCTTGCCCAAGATTACAGGTTGGAAGTGTAACACAGCCTGCAAGTTAAATATACTCAATCCTATCAAACGTTACCAGGGAGTGTCGTTACTAATGATTAGTCTACATTTACACAGAAATTAGTTTTCTCACAGTTCTCCCTTGTCTACAGCCCTTAAAAATGAAAGATAAATGTCTGGAATCAGTTTTTGCCTGAGTAACAGCTTTTCAGCCTAATTTTTATTTTCACTTCTATCCTTGAAGCAGTTTTGACATGACTCACACATTAAAATCACTCAAATGGGTTGGAAAATCCAGCTTCTAACATAAGTCTGTAGCATGGTCTCCCCCTCCAAGACAATACATCCAAAGTACACCATGGCACATTTTGCTTTCATGAGGCCTCTGTGCTCTGTGTGCACCCAAATCAATGCCTGTCTCTCCTCACATCACAAGCTGGTTTAGGACTTCAAAACCATGCAGATTAGAAACATAGCAATCACCTTTGTGAAAACTGTGCAGGGGTGTGTAGAGGATAGGTTCTTCCAGAAATGGGGACATGTGAGCAATCCAGCCTATCTGGATGAAAAAGGCCTGTAACCATTCAAGGGCAGCAAAGTCACGTACAAGAAGGAACAAGAGATGACAGAAGTCACGTCCGAAGAAGAACAAAGGATGCTAACACCCTCAGAGTGTGAGAATCGGATAGAAGCCAAAAGAAGGACTGCATAAACTTGCTGTATGTGCAAAACCCATTAACCAATCTGGGCTAACGAGTGCTTTAAGGGTATATCCAATTGCAAAGCAGCATGTAACGTGTGATAGAAGCTGAAAACTGTATAAAAAGTACTGTTACTTTGCAATAAATGACTCACTTTGATCATATTGATCATGGAGTGATGTCCCATTCTTGATTCTTCCTCAGGGGTGCCTGTGGCTCTATTGGTTTAATGTATCCAGTGCCCTTGCACCGGTGCATAGCTGCATACATGGCTTCTGCAGACATTTTCTACTAATTGCATGTGGAAACACTACCTGGAAGCTGTCCTCTCTGGGAACCTCAGTGACTGCTACGATCTTCAAGCTGTGCTGGATCTCCCCATGCCCTTCACTGCAAACAGCAGAAAATCAACCTGCACAAAGGAGTGCCTAACCAGCCTCAGGTCAGCTAGCTGCTCCTCACAGCCTGGGGAAGGTGCCAATGCCTCCAAGATGCTCAAGCCAGGAGTCAGCTGTGTAGATGAACTCAGATGAAGCCAGTGGGCAGTCTGAGCACGGCCCTTTACACGCTGCTGCAGACCCCCATGTAGGCAAATGTGAAGAGCATGAGGCAAGCTGGAGACTCTATATCACCAGCTGTTTACCCATACCAGAGCTCAGCCCCTGCTGCAGCTTGAGTTGGTCCTCTTCCCTGCAGCTGTGGGGGAGGCTTGGTATGAAACAGGATATGAAAACTCCCAGCGTAATAACTGCAGGTGGGCCCTAAATGTAGGCGTAGGAAATCTCTGACCACACTTGGGCCATCCTTTCACCTCTCAAAAGGAGAAGTAAGAATGACTCCAGCTCTAAATACCCTCTCTACCAGTCACCTTTTGCAGGGAAACAGTAGTTCCTACTGCTCTCTCTGGATCCCTGGCCAAGAGAGACGGAAACTCTGGGCAGTTCTCAGGACCTGTGCCAACCCACTGCACAGGCATCTGGTGGAAAGGGGATTTCAATCCATCACAAGGAAGATAAGAAAAAGCCCATAACGAATGTCAGCTGGTTGCTGTGTTTCAGGAGGAAGGTCTGTCATCTGATGGGACCTCAGCAGGTGGAGGAATGGGCCAGAAGCAAACTCATCAATTTCTGAACAGGAGAGGTGATTCTTGCTCAGCACTTCGTGCTGCTGAAGACTCATCTCACTACTGCATCCTTGCAGTTTGGGCCTACAAGGAAAACACTGACAAACTGGAAAGAATCCAGCCGGAAAGTGACCACCGGAATGGAGATGAGGCTGCAGCACAGGGTGCATGAAGAGATATTGAGGGAACTGGGCTTCCCCAGCCTGGAGAAGAGACAACTGGGGAGTTCTCACAGAGATCATTCACATCCTAAATGGTGATCATGGAAAAAACAGACTCTTCCAGAGGCAGGCAAGGACAGGACATTGGGAAAAAGAGAGCATGCTGCAGAATGGGACATTCCAACTGGGCATGAAAAAATTCCTCCATTGAGGGTGGTACAACTTGGAGATTAGGTCTCTGTCCTCGGAGGTATGCAGAACTCAACATGGCTGAACACAACCTGATCTAGCTTTGGACTGGGGAGTCGAACTGCAGACCTCCAGAGATGCCTTCCTACCAAGAACTCCTGGAAATTTTGTATTAGAGGGAATACAGCTGCCTTCCTTTGGAGCTTTGGGCTCCCCCCTGCTCTGAAACATCCCTAGTGCCTAGGACATATCTCAGACACTATGTGCCTCTCCTTCACCATCCCTTGGCTGCTTTCCTCCTCATGAAAGCTAACATGGAAATGAGGATTTTCAGTGTGGTTTCTTCACAGCCTGGGAAAGGCTGGAAGCTGTGTCCCAGCAGGCCGACCTGGAAGAAAGGTCTCAAAACCCAGACCTGAGCTGGACCAAGCACAACTGTACTGCATAGTGCTGTGCACTTTCAGTTGGCCCAGGAAATAACACGATGCTGCAACTCAGAGCCCTCTAACATGCCTTTGTAGATCTTCTCTACTACCACTTTGAGAAGTATTTGTGTCTGCGTGTCTACAGTTTTACTGATGCAGAACAGTGACGGAGCAGCCAGGGGAATTGAGACAAGGGTGGAAAATGACTGCAGGCATGTATTAAAGTATTCAGCTTGTCCAGCTGAAAGAGATTTTTGCCAAACGATTTTATAAGGAATAAGGCATTTTACAGGAAAAGCAGGGCCTCTCCTCTCATTTCCTTTCCCCTCTCCTCTGTGCACTTCAAAGGAAAGAGGGGTCAAAACAGAGGCCAGGCAACTGGAACTGAATTCCTGAGCCCTAAGGCCTAATTAGTCCATGATACATTTAGTTGGGTATCTTTCAGAGACTGGTCTAAATTACCAATCTTCCCTGCTGTGCTGCTGAGAGTCGGATGAAGCCAGAGTGTGGTCCACAGTTTGCAGGGCCCCAGCATCACCGGAGCTCCTGGGGGGAGGGGGAAATGTGTCAGTTCAACCCAACTGACAGAAGGCTCTCCCAGCCCCCTCCAGGCATTCCGTGGGTACAACTAAAATCCCCTCTTCAGGACAGAGAATGTCTCCACAACTTACATCCCCTCTCTCCAATGTCCCTACCTCCCTGGTGCTTGCCCCAGAGCTGCTGGTGACTGCAGCTCACAGCCCCAGATCTAGGTGCCTGCTGCCTGGCCTTGCATCAGCTGAGGCTATCAAAGAGCCTTCAGCCACTTGGAATTACCCTTCCAGCAATTGTAGGCTGATGTTAAACCTCCCTCCTGCTTTACCTCATCCAGGCAAGCTAAGCCCAGCTCCTGCCAGGAGACCATGTGCTCCATGCCCTTTCTTGCCTTGCAGGTCCCCCTCTAGCTTCTCCACATCCTTCCCTACTGGATATCCAGAAGAAGTGTCTTAGTTTGGAAAGACAGGTATCTGCCAGGGAAAGCTGGAGTTTCCCTTGGAATGGAGAATGGAAACCCCTCCCCCTCCAAATTATAATTTTGCAATTAGGGGCTTTCAGGCAAAGATTTGGGAATAGGAATAACAGTTCTTTACTAGGAATATTAACAATACAAATATAGTAGTAAAACAAACAAACAAGCAAACAAACAAACAAACAACAATCCTAGAAACCCTGACAGAGTCAGAGCCTCAACCTGACACCCTGTTGGTCAGGGTGTTGGAAGCAGTCCACAGTGCGTCCTCCTGGAGTGGCAGATGTGGTTCTGTTGGAGTAGAGATGATCCTGTAGATAGGGGCCAGTGATGGTGAGAAGGGTCCAGCGGTGGTGAGAAGGGTCCAGTCTTCCTCCGGGAATCCAGTGGAACCAGATACCTGGTGTTCCTGTATCTCAGTTTGTATCTAGATAGGAATGGTTGGCTCTCCCCACGGGGTGGAGCATCTCACAATGGAGTATGTCATGCCCTTAGTGAGCCTTAATGGCCCATTAGCAGAAAATATCCCCCTGGAGGGAGAACAGGTGGTGAAAGAGATAAGAAACAATGCTCTACCTGGTTTTAACAGTTGGCCCATTATCAGAAGGCACCCGCCCCCCTCCCTACAGAGTTACAAGAGATAAAGAAAAACATCTCCCCAACTGCTTTTCAACAGATGAAATAGAATACACATTTTTGGTTCTGTGACCCCAGACAAGAAGGGATAACAATGTCCTTTCATCTGTGTCTCCTCATGTGGCCCAGCATGTGGTCTGTCTCAACAGCAATGACAAATAAAACTTGGTTTTGCACACAGGTTTAATAACTCTCTGGAGCCTTACATCAATCTCAATTCACAGGTCTCTCCCTGTGAGACACATTGGTCTTGGGGTGGGGTCTTTCTTTAGGGATCCACAAAAAGTATTCTCAAGAAGGGAGAAACAGGAACCATGCAGGCTGTTCCCCCTGCACAGCCTCTCTCAAGAGGCTGGCCTCAGAAGGGTGCATCTTTTTTTGAGACTACAGTAACTTCATTTTGATGGAAGGACTAATTTCCAGCCTTGTGGCCTGAAAGCTGAGAAAAGCCAAACTTCACTGTAGATCACCACAGTAATTCAGAGAGCAGGGAAAGGACAACATTGTCACAGTAAGCTTACGTGGCCTACTGGTGCCATAGCACAGCTCTGAAGTGTAGGAAACAAGCCTTGCAGCTTGTGAGGCAGCAGACAGCTGCACATGAAGTCAGATGTCTGACTGGTGAGGAATGTGATGTCCTCATGGGTGTGGGGTGGGCTGTGATTCTGCACCCCATCTGCTTCATGGATCCTGCTCCACAGCCAGTGCAGACTGGTGACCTTGTTGGCATAAGCACACCTCACTCAGGGCTGAGTGCTCAAGCTGCTGTCCCAGAGAAGCAAGAGAGCAGGATGCATGAAGGAGGGGAAAGCAGGAAACTGACCACTTTTGAATCAGGAGGAATTAAAAAAAATATTTTTTTAAATATTCTGCCAGAAAGAAAGGTAAATATCTTGCCTTAAAATTTTTGATTCCAAGGTGCTTGCTCACCTTCCATATAAAGAATGGGCCTGGGACCAACAAGGGCTGGAGTCAGCTCCAGTGTACTACAGATAACTGTTGTAAAAAGGAATAATTCATGTTTTCATAATGTTTGTGTGATGTGATAAATATGGTATGTAATTCGGTTTTATGGTAAACATATTTTATAAAAATCTACACTGTAACCTTAAAGCCAAAGTCACAAACGCCTTGAAAAAACTTGTCCTGAAAGATTGTGACATCGCTGCCAGCACAGAAGAAAACCACATCAGGAGAAGAAAAGAGGGTGCAGCTGGGAGGAGATGGACCTTCACCATTGATGAGTCTGCTAACGACCCAGCAATTAACAACTGCTATGTATCTTATCAGCATCTCAAGATGGTGAATCCCAATGCCCAATTCCAGTAGATCTACTCAGGGGCATCTCCCTGCCCGGAAATCTATTCAGCAAGGTCGGCAGCAAGAAAATAAAGATACATGAATATGTATCTCGGACAGGACTGAGATCAGGTACTGTACAGCGAAACACTGTATAAAAACCAGCAGCACAAGGCACACTTGGTGAAACCTCGGGAAAGGTGGTGGGATAGAGGTCACGTTTGTGGTTTCACCCAGTGCTGCACTGCTCCTTGGGCATTGGCTTTGTCGATTGCTTGTCCGAAATTTTCGTTGGCAAATAAATTGTTTTTCAATGGAATTGGCTCTCTAAATTTATAACAAGTGTGCTGCCTAACTGCATCAAGACAGTTTATTTCCCTTTCCATCCTTCCCAATGGAGCCAAAATATAAAATGGAAACCT
This sequence comes from Phylloscopus whistleri, assembly GCA_017589585.1. Classification (NCBI taxonomy): domain Eukaryota; kingdom Metazoa; phylum Chordata; class Aves; order Passeriformes; family Phylloscopidae; genus Phylloscopus; species Phylloscopus whistleri. The sequence goes on from JADMLD010000620.1 coordinate 2,083,811, forward strand.
CTCCTTCCCTTATGTAATGCTCTGCCAGAGCTGGCATCCTGTGAGTGTTGGCTGGAAGGATCTCTGTAGGTCTCCAGACACTGGACTGCCGCCAGCACCAGATCAGATTGGCCGTAGCTGTGTCTAGCCATAAAATCTAAAGCTGATTCTTGTGTGCTTGCATAGCACTTGGAGCATTGGGACCCTTTTCTCATATTGAGTTCATGGAGAGCACAAGAAAGTTTACCTGGGGTGTCCACTCCCTCTGCATCTATCAGGGAAGGAGAGCCAGAAAGGCTAGGTAAACCAGCATGAGTCCAGTCTGCTAGCAGGTTCCCATGCTGAATTCACCTCTCAGAAAAATGCCATCCTCAGGACTGGGACAGTTCAGGACCAGGTAGCCAGCCTGTTGGGTTTTTCTTGCTAGAGGCCATTAACACTGGAGGGAGAACAGCAAGAGAGCACCACTTGAATTTACTGAGGAATTGAGCCAGATTCCTATGTGCTGCCAGCACAAAAATAGCTGCCATCTTTAGAGTTTATGGCTTTTCTTTGTTAGAGTCTGGATCAGACTTCTTTTCAAAACAACCTTCAAACAACATAAATATACCTGTCATTGAAAACAAATAAGCCTGGAACAATTAAACAATACTTCCCTGAAGTAATCTCTGCCCCTCTGTAAAAGCAGTTAAAAAATTAGTTGGGATCACAGAGAGGAAACAACAGAATCCAGAATGTTAGCCATGTACCTCACTCACTGTTTTTTCAACTTTATACTATTGGATTACTTTCTTAAGTACTCTGGGGACAGAGACAGCAAAGAACAGCTTTCCTTGGCAAAGGGAGGAAGTTTCTCACACATGGCTGTATTTTCCATGGCTCATCTAGCAAAAGGCACATGTCTGAAAGAACAGCAAGAAAAAGTCCATCCAAGAGGGGCCGACACTGTGGACTCCACAGCCCCGTGTACTGGCACTGGTATCAGGCTGGGTGGTATCCCTGGATCACTGGGTGCAGGTGGGAAGTGCTGCATGCCAGAAAGCCACAAGCATCTACAATGATCTTGGTGCTGCCCAGGGAACAAGGAGCCTCTCTTCCTGACAAAGAAGCTTATGTGCAGCCAGGAGGGTCACAGCGAGTTTTACTCATCTTGTAGCACTAGCCAGGGCTACAAGACTTTTGGCCTCAGTCAGAGTCCAAGCAGGACGGATGGACTGCCAGAGCCACCTTAAGCGTGTTTCAAAGTGAATCGTCTTCTCATGCTTGTCCAGGCTCCACTGAAGGGCTCTGCCCAGCAGAGCATCATTTTTCCAATTCTTAGTCTGTAATTAGAGCAACCAAGACATACTATTAATTTCCCTACTCATATTGCTTTGTGCACTGTCATTCTTTCACACATGACCACACTCTTGAGATGCAGAGCTCACAATGGCTTTTTAAGGCTTGCAAACTGCAAGTAACACCCTGGACTTGCACCTGCAAACCTGCACGTGCAAAGAAACAGGTGCCCAAGGAAATGTTGTGTGTCCTTGTCAGAATGCCTGACCTGCAGCCCGCCATGCCTGCGTCACCACAGGGAATCTTCTGAGATCCCTATGAATGAAAGGCAGTGGGTGGAATCTCAGAGTCAATTAAGTTGGAAAAAAACTCTGAGATCACTGAGTCCAACCTGTGACCGAACACCACCCTGTCAACCAGACCTCAGCACCGAGTGCCATGTCCAATCTTCCCTTAAACACCTCCAGGGACAGTAACTCACCACCTCCTCGGGCAGTCCGTTCCAATGTCTAACCACCCTTCCTGTAAGGAAATTCTTCCTGATGTCTGACCTGAACATTCCCTGGTGTAGTTTGAGGCACCATGGCCTCTTGGCCTGTCACTGGTTGCCTGAAGAAGAGGCCAATCCCCACCTGACTATACTCTCCTTTCAGGGAGTTGTAGATAGTGATAAAAGTCACCCTTGAGCCTCCTTTTTTCCAGGCTAAACAGCCTTAGCTCTCTCAGCGACTCCTCTAAGGGCTTGTGCTCCACACCCTCCGGCCGCTCTACTGCTCTCTGCTATCTCAATGTCCTTCCTGCGCTGGGAGGCCCAGCACTGGACACGGCCCTCGAGGTGTGGCCTCACCAGCGCCGAGTGCACGGGGACAGTCAGTGCCCTGCACGCCACTGCTGATACAGGCCCGGACAGCACCTGGGCAGAGGGCCGGCTCCGGCGGGCGGGCTGTGGCCGTGCTGCGGCTCTGCGGGAATGCGCCGGGAGCCCCGCGCCCCGCCGGGGCAGCGCCCGGCCCGCACCCGCGGAGCCCCCGCGCTGCCGCCGCTCCGCCGCCGGGGGGCGCGCCGGCACCGCAGCCGCCGGGCGGGTGACGTCACCGCGGCAGGCAGGGGGCGGGGCGGGCGCGCGCGCTATTTATCGCGGGGGACGGGAAGAGGAAGTCGCGACCGAAGTCGCGGCGGAAGGGCGGGCGGAAGGAAGGCCTGGCGGCGGCGGCACTACCACCACTGCTATCACTACCACCACCACCACCACTAGCGGCGGCTCCAGCACCAGCGGCGGCTCAAGATGTCGATCGAGATCGAGTCCTCCGAGTAGGTGTAGCGGTGGCGCGGGGCGGCGGCGGAGGACCGGGCGTCCCCGGCGGGCGAGGGAGCGGGGAGGGGGCGGCCCGGTGGCCCCGGCCCTGACCCGGGCCCCAGCGGCGCGGGGGGAGGGAGGCGAGACCTGGCGGTCTGGGCGGCCCCGCGGCCGTGAGGGGACCGAGGGGTGCGGGCGGTGCTGGCCGCGGGCCGGAGGGCTGCCCGGTGCCCGGCTGACCGTGCGCTGTGCCTCCTCCGCAGCGTGATCCGGCTGATCATGCAGTACCTGAAGGAAAACAGCCTCCACCGGGCGCTCGCCACCCTGCAGGAGGAGACCACCGTGTCTCTCAACACCGTGGACAGCATCGAGAGCTTCGTGGCAGACATCAACAGCGGGCACTGGGACACGGTGCTGCAGGCCATACAGTCTCTGAAGCTGCCCGACAAGACCCTCATTGATCTCTACGAGCAGGTGAGCAAGCGCGGGGTTCCTGCGGGCTCTCTCCTGGTCCGTCTGGAAGGCTCTGTGGTGTTTTGCACTGACTCTTTGCTGATGCAGAGATCTGTCTGTCTCTGGGTGCAGGTTGTGCTGGAGCTGATCGAGCTCCGAGAGCTGGGCGCTGCCAGGTCTCTGCTGAGACAAACGGACCCCATGATCATGCTGAAACAAACTCAGCCAGAGCGCTACATCCACCTGGAAAACCTTCTGGCCAGGTCTTACTTTGATCCTCGTGAGGTACGTAGGTCATGCTGCTCTGTAGGGACCTCTCCTGTGCGTCCCTCAGCACCGTTGTGAGCTGCTGGTGGCTCACAGCATTGTTCATTTCTTGTCTTGGGGAGGGAGAACGTTCAGTTTCACAGTTTGATGATTTCACACCTAACACAAAGTGTTTGGGAAGTAGTGCATGGCACTTCATTGTGAGGCAGCAGAGCAGTGGTTTTGAAGTGTGCTGCAGTTGGGAGTCGGGGGGTTTGGCCCTGTGTCCTACACAGGATGACACCTGCAGCTTGCTTTTTCAGTGTCATGTAGGCACCTGGAGAAATGCAAGCTGTGTGAGCAGAGATAGTACTGTGTAATAACAGTAAAAACAAGGCATTGTTTCTGGGGGGTTGCATCAGTCTGAAAGGTTTTGTGCGAGCATGTAAGGTTAATAGTTAACGTAATTAAGGGACTGATTTTAAAGATCTTTTTCAAAGCTGATGATTCTTTGCTTTGAAGATTGGTGTTAAAGAGAAGAGCTCTTTTGGAGGCCTAACAGAAAATTTATATGGAAGGGGTTTGAATTTCAGAACAACAGAGGTCTTTTTGGAGAAAAAAAAATTATTATTTGGAATCATAACATCACAAAAATAACTCTTCCCTAGGCATACCCCGACGGGAGTAGCAAGGAGAAGCGGAGAGCTGCTATTGCACAGGCTTTGGCTGGAGAGGTCAGTGTGGTGCCTCCATCTCGTCTTATGGCACTGCTGGGCCAGGTGAGTCTGAAATGTTTTAGTAGCTGTGTCTTTAGGTTGCTGCTGTATAAAGCTAGTTATGATATAGTTGAGTTTCCAGCTGTGTAAAAGTAAAGTTTAAACGTGGCATGGTTTAAAAAAAAATTCTTCTCCTGTGGCAAGGATTTAGCAGTTTCAGAAAAAAGTCATCACTGGCAGTAGATTTCTTCCAGTAGGATAAATATGCAGCACAGTGTGCACTTTGAGAGTAACATTGTGTAACACACGTTTTTGGTGTGTTTTCAGCTCTTTCTGGTTCTCAGAAGGTGTTGATTGGTACAGACAGTGTTTCATATGTCCTAGATCTGTGCTAACTGGTAGCTAATGGTGTGGCTTTCATCTCCTCTAAAGGCACTGAAGTGGCAGCAGCACCAGGGCCTGCTTCCTCCTGGCATGACCATTGACTTGTTCAGAGGCAAAGCAGCTGTGAAAGATGTAGAGGAAGAAAAGTTTCCCACGCAGCTGAGCAGGCATATTAAGGTAATGTTTGCTTTTGTGTGTTTCTGCTGTTTTTTCCTTCCTGTGTTTTATGTTGGGAGATAAGAGGAAATCTTCTGAATGCTTCTATTTTCCTCGTTGTAAGTCGTTCCCCTCCCCTGCCCCCCCACCTGTGTTTTTTCCTTCCTTTTCCATGCTTTATCTTATCAGAATACTGTTCTTCATGGGAGTCTGAGATTAGGTCTTTTGACAAGATTGGGTGCTTATGGTAATTGTGATTAAGATAATTGCATAGTTTCTTCAACTTCACAATTGAGAATCAATTAGTTTACAGGAATTTGCATAGTTCCCTTCTTTATTTGTGCAAGGAAGTACTTGTGTCCTGAAATATTTTTCAGAAGCCATGAGCTGCAACTTATGAAATCAGTTTGTGGTGTTCAGTAACAACTTGCTAAAAATTCTTTATTAGAACTTGTTTTGTTTGTCATTGCTGTTTTGTATTTTTGTTTGGGCTACTGAAGTTTTTTTCCTGTACTTAGTTGCCATGTCCACTTGTATTTAAAAATTTAGAAATAAAAAAAAGGAGGACATTAAAAGATCACAAACATTCTCTGTAAAAAGTACACTGGAGAAACATCACTCCAAATGAAGCAATTTCAGAAATTCTTAAAGTTTGGAGTCTGATGGTGTGAGACATGTTAGGTATTGGAAAGGTGTTTGTTAACAGAGAATTCACTGCAAAAACAAAAATACAAAGACAACCAATTCAGCTCCTGCTGTGGCCATGGAATGTCTGTTGTAAGTTTAATGGACATTACCAGACCAAAAAGAGGGGGTTTTGTTTTCACCTATTTTAAAAAGTGCTACTCCATGTGTATTGACAGACTTTTTGGTACCTCAGCATTAAGTTTGTGAATACATGCTTCTAGCAGATACTGTATTTTTACCATCATAATGATGCTGCAGTTTTGTTTTAATGAGTTGAGTCTTTTATATTGTTTTTTAAGCTTTGTTTATATTTTTTACAACAGTTTGGGCAGAAGTCACACGTGGAGTGTGCTCGGTTTTCTCCAGATGGACAGTATCTGGTTACTGGCTCAGTTGATGGCTTCATTGAAGTATGGAACTTCACTACTGGAAAGATTAGGAAGGTAAGTTACTTCTTATTTCACGCAGAGTGACTTTGACTTGTCAGAGCGCCTGGATTTGTTATTTGAGATTGTTTAATTTCTTAGGGACTGTGAACCTGAGAAATTGTCTGTTTAGGTGATTCACACATCAGTCTGGAATATTTATGTGGGTGTAGTTGTTTGGTTTGTCATAGACTTCTCTCTGTGATAACTTCTTTACCTTTCTGCACTGTTGGCATTGCTTTTAAAATGGCCTGTATTACAAGGCAATGAATTTTGATTTACATTAAGTTATAAAATATAACTGAAGTTAAAACTGTTAGTACTTTTACACTTCGCCTTAAAATCGATTTCATTGATTTCACAGCTTTGACTGATCAATCTTCTGCTTTTGTTTAGGATCTGAAGTATCAGGCACAAGATAACTTCATGATGATGGATGATGCAGTGCTGTGCATGTGCTTCAGCAGAGATACAGAAATGCTAGCAACTGGAGCACAAGATGGAAAGATCAAGGTACAAATATTTTTGTGTGGCATGTTGGGAGAGGTGGTGACCAAAAAGATTAGTTTGCAATAGCAGTAATGTTCCCTTCTGTATAAACTCAAAGGAAGTTTAGCATGGCTCAGAAATAGCCAAATATATATTGGCTCTGATTAAGCTCATGTGATCTCATAACAAAATAGTAACTTATTTGCTCTTTCCTTTTCAGGTGTGGAAAATCCAGAGTGGTCAGTGTCTGAGAAGATTTGAAAGAGCTCACAGTAAAGGTGTTACGTGCCTCAGTTTCTCTAAAGACAGCAGCCAAATTCTTAGTGCTTCTTTTGATCAGACAATCAGGTAAGTAAACTGAGATTGTGTGAGCTACAGTGTGGGAGAAAAGAGATTTTTCTCATGGAGGAGTTTTAACTATAAAATAGTGTAATTTAGAAGGTACCTGTAGAGGTCTCTAGTCTACTGTGCTTCTCAAAGCACAACCAGCCTTTCAGGTTCAGGGCCTTGTCCAGCTGAGATTTCAAAATCTCCAGATCCCAGTGCTTCTCTTGGGGAGAATCCTGTATGGATATAGGGAAAGATATTTTGGGTTGGGTTGGTTTGGTTGGAGTTTTTTGTTGTCTTTCTGGTGGGGTGGGATTTTTTTAATATCCCTTGCCTTTTGTACTTCAGCTCTGCACCTTTTGAGTAGTCTAACTCCCAATTATTCTGTAAAGATATGTTAGGTAGTGATGTTAACCCAATAGTTAAAATTTTTAGGTGTTTAAAATTATTTTGGTGAATATACCCTCTTTCTCCCCTCTTTTCTCCTCTTTCTCCCCTCTTTTCTCCTCAGGATCATTGCAGGATAAGATCTAAGGATCTTAGAAATAAGAATAATTATACTCAGAAAAATACTCAAACACTGTAGTCTTGACAGGCAAGAGGATCCTTATCCTTTTCCTGCAGCTCTTAGCATTGGGAAAGTGTTGATTACTATTTGTGGAATGCAATAATTCTCATCCCGCACATACTTGTTTACTGAGTGGAATTTGCTCACTCATTTCCACCTATGTTGTCTGACAGGATTCATGGTTTAAAATCTGGGAAAACCCTGAAGGAGTTCCGTGGTCATTCTTCCTTTGTCAATGAAGCTACTTTTACCCAGGATGGTCACTATATTATCAGCGCATCCTCCGACGGCACGGTGAAGGTAAGCTGGCACGTACCCTGTGTAAAGAACGCCTTCAGTCTCTTGCTATCTTACTGCTCCTTTGTTACAATTCTTGCAGTTATTGGGGAAGGACTTGGGGACATCTGCAGTAATGAGTCTACTTGTGACTTTGCTGTAGATTTGTGTGTGATGAAATTTGTTGCTCTGCTTTACAGTCTTTTGCAGAGCCTGTCTCTGCTGCATTTATGAAATGGGGACTGAAGTGCAGTGGTTACTGCTTGTTCTGCTTTATTCTAGACACAGAACTGACTGTGACACCTCTTGTCCTACGATGTGGGGATTCCCTTATCTAAAATCATTGCATATCAGCTCCTTCTTTTTAATTTTTAAAGGTAATCTGTTTTATTTTGATTTTTTCTATACTAGGTTTGGAATGTGAAGACAACAGAGTGCTCCAACACCTTCAAGTCTCTTGGTAGCACTGCTGGGACAGACATTACTGTGAACAGTGTCATTCTGCTGCCTAAAAACCCAGAACACTTTGTTGTTTGCAACAGATCGAATACAGTTGTCATCATGAATATGCAAGGACAGGTATGTGATCTTTCAGGTCTCTGTTATTTCAAGAATGCAGAAAACCTAGTTAATAACCTAGCCCTAACCTAGCACGCTTAAACCTGATTTCTCTGGTTTGCTTGCATGGCAAACTATTTTGAACTCAAGTTTATAGAACATAGAAAGCTCCTGAAGCTATGGAGAGGTCTGCTCTGAACAGACAGAGTACTTCTTAAATATTTCTGCCCTAAACATGGTATTGATATATTGCTGTTTAATCCTGACAAATGTTTTTGGGGGTGTGTCTTTACAGATTGTAAGAAGTTTCAGCTCTGGTAAGAGAGAAGGTGGTGACTTTGTCTGCTGTGCACTTTCACCTCGTGGTGAATGGATCTACTGTGTTGGTGAAGATTTTGTGCTGTACTGCTTCAGCACAGTGACAGGCAAACTGGAGAGAACTCTGACTGTAAGTTTTCAGCTCTGAGCTTTTCCAGACTTTTAAACACAAGGATGATGTAAATGTTCATTATGAAGTCCATAAGGAGGAATCTCAGACCAAGGAATCTTTTATCTCTAGCAGATATGATTGGTAACAAATGAATTTCATGACATTTGGCCATAGAATGTTTTTGGGTTTTTTAGAACCATGTAATTTTAACAGTTAGGGAAGTATTTACCCATCAGGCAAAGACTGAATTTGATCATATTTCCTTAAAGAAGAGTATGTCTTGACCTGGTCTCCAGCTGGTGGAGAATCTGAAAAAACTGTCAGATTTAAAGGTATCGGGTTTAAATTTGGTTTAGATTGAACTTAGAGGAATACCAGCTTGAATGCCTAAATTTAATGGGGAACACTTAGATACTGTGGATTTCTATAGGTGTAAACCTTCACTGAACCTTCCCTTGCCCAAGAAAAAAGTAACTACCATGTCACAAAAATTGTTGTGACTGAAACTGAATGTTGGGGGGCATATATGCCTGCTTTTGCTCTATGCATGAAGCACCTTAACCCTCAGTCTAGCTTTCCTCCAGTTGCTTTTTGAAGAGAATATTTGTCTTGAATCTGCTAAAGGAAGACTCTCCTAATGCAGCTTTCTGTTTATTCCCTAGGTCCATGAAAAAGATGTCATTGGCATTGCTCATCACCCCCACCAGAACCTGATTGCCACTTACAGTGAAGACGGCCTCCTCAAGCTCTGGAAGCCATAGATTAATTCTGCAGCAAGCTCTGAAGCATGCCTGTTAGTTGCAGGTTACTAGTGTTTGTGCTTTAACAAGGTCCAAATATGCAGAGTGTAATACTTGCTCCATTTTTCTGTTCAGGTTTCCAGAGAATTACATTTTTACTTAGAGTGGATTGATGCATAAGTACAGCATCAGTTAATTTCATATACTTTTATTTTTAGTAGAGTAGTTGAAGCAACTTCAGCGAGAATGCTTTTTATGCCTCCTGAAGTCTGTACTCTTCCTACAATGTTTGTAAAAGTTCAGTGAGCCAGTAGCTATACAGGCTTATGAGTGGTTGTTGACTTCGTAGAATACAGTAAAATGCCTTTTTTTTTTTTTTTTTTTTGAGTGAAATGTGGAATGGAAAGCTGTCTCTTCCCCACTGCTGAAACAGGAATATTTTCCTGGAATGCAGATGAGGATACAGTATCACCAGCTTGAAGATGGGGTCGTTTCTAGGCCATTGGGTTTTGCTGTGTTCAATTTTCACTATCATTCTTCCACTTAAATGGAAAGTAGTGTCACATAGCTGCCTCAGGAGGAATCTATCCTTCCCCATCTGCCAGCACTTCCTACTACAGACTGTAAACCTGCCTAATGTGGCAGTGATATACAGCTGATTTTGTTTGGGGATTTTTGTTTGTTTGTTTTTAGTGTTTTTTGTTTTATTTCACTTCCAGGCTAAAAGGAGTTATTACCGGGGCCACTTTCCTGTAAGTGCAAAAATGTTTTCAGACCACCTATAACTGAAACAGGCTCCAGGGGATCAATATTTTAAACCATGAAAAAGTTGCTTTACATAGGCAGAGTTCCTAGGGTTGTGATAATGCTTTAAATAATTATTTTTAAGATTTTTTTAAGAATTTCATATGCCTGTGGACCTAGCTAAGGTTATACTTAGGTCCCACAAGATGATAAAAGATACTTGCAGGCTCTTCAATTTGAAGGACATAATTTTTTGTTGAGAGATTCTGACTAATGTACACTGTTCTGAATGTACACCAGAATCTTCTAAAGTCTGACTATGTCTTTTAAGGATGCAGAAAAATGAGATTTTTCCTGTAATGATGAATCAAACGCATGTAGATTTGAATCTGCTACACTGTGTTCTGTCTTCATCTCTTGTAGAATGCTTTCCTACTGCAGCAGTCTTTCAGACAGTAATAACTTGTCTTCAACTTAATAAATTAGTTCTACTTTAAATATTTTGTCTGTGTCTCTAGTGGAGTGGGGAAATGTTGAAAAAGTTCAGCTGGAATTCTCACACAGTAAAGTTCAGCAAAGAATTTTCATTCTTTGCTACGAGTGTAGAGTTCAGTTCTCTGTTGAGCTATGAGGTCTGTATTCCCAGGTGTCTTGGTTGGGAAAGACAGGTATCTGCCAGGGAAAGCTGGAGCTTCCCTTGCAATGGAGAAAGTAAATTCCCTACCTCCAAATTATTATAATTTTGGAATTAAGGGCTTTCAGGCAAAGATATGGGAATAAGAATAACAGTTCTTTACTAGGAATATTAAAAATACAAATGTAGTAGTACAAAAAAAAAAAAACCCAAAACAAACAACCAAGCAAACAAATGAAAAACTTAGAAACCCTGACAGAGTCAGAGCTACAACCTGACACCCTGTTGGTCAGGGTGGAAGCAGTCCAAGTAAGTCCTTCTGGAGTGGCAGATGTGGTTCTGTTGGAGTAGAGATGATCCTGTAGAGAGGGGCCAGTGATGGCAAGATGGGTCTGGTCTTCTTCCAGGAATGCAGTGGAAAACAGGATACCTGGTTGTCTTGGTTTAGGGCAAATTCGGGAGGAAACCTCCAAAGGAGTTCCTCTGGAAAGCAAAACTTAAATGGTCCCTCCTCCCAGCCAGTCTTGGGAAAAGAACTTCTTTGGAGAAAAGTGGAAAAAACTATTTTCTTAAATTGATGCCCACAAGCACAAAGAATGAATAATATGAAACAGTAAAATCTCTGCCCGTTCCGAAGAGAGATGGCAAACTGAGCCAGTCCTTGCCGTGGGTGCAGCTCAGCTCGCTCAGTCTCTCACCAGCCCCACTCCCTCCAGAGGTCCAGGCCCCAGTGGCTGCAGGTGCCAGCCCTCGCTGCTCCTCTGGGTTTGTCAGTCCACAGCAGATTTAAACAGTCCCAAGGAAAAAAGGAAAAAAACCAGTCCAGGGAGCTTCTCTGCCTCAGCTAGCTAAACTGACTAAAAGCACAGGAGATCTCTGTCCCCCCGCTGTCCGTGCCTCAGATGAACACCGGAGCCAGGCCGTGTGGGAGTCAGGCAGTTTTCTCAAAACAAACTGTGCTGTTTCTTTCTCCCCCTTCGCTCCCAGAACCATTTTAAAGGTACAGAACTTAATATACAGCACATACAGAACAGACAATTGGGGATACAAGCATCATAAAGTCACCCTAGGACACTGAAGTTTCTGAGTCTCAGTTTTTATCCAGGTAGGAATGGTTGGCTCCCCCGCACTGGGTGGAGCATCTCACACTGGGATGATGTAATTGTATCAGTCATGTGGTGAGCCTTAATGGCCCATTAGCAGAAGATATCCTTCTGGTGGGACAATGGGTTGTGGAAGAGATAAGGAGCATTACTCCACCTGGTTTTAACAGCTGGCCCATTATCAGAAGGCACCTGCCCCCTCCTCCCAGAGTTATGGGTCATGGAAGAGATAAAGAAAATCACCTCCCCAACTGGTTTCAACAGATGGCAAATAGAATACATACTTTTAAATTACATACATATTACAACCCAAGACACCAGGTTGTTTTTTACTTCCTTAGATACACTAACAGAGGGTGTTTTTAGATAGTAAAAGTAATTATTTTTACTGCCTAAAGAAACAGAAGTATCTGACAGCGATACTTTCAGTGATACCTGACAAGCTCCATGGGCAGTTAGTAATTCTGTTAAGTGGGAAGAGCTTGACAAAATATTTTTAATAGTACTTTCCTAATAGAAGAGATGCTCCCATCCCTTCAGCATCTTTGTGACCCTTTACTGTCTCTCTCAGTACAATTCTGTCCCATTTGTATGGGAAACCCCAAAACCAGACAGTATTCCAGGTGTGTCCTTGCTCTTGCTGAGAACCTGGGAAGGATTGCCTCCTTCCACTGCTGGAAACCAGGACACTATTTGCTGCCTTTCCAAAAAGTTGGCTCACATTGAGCTTGGTGTCCACCAGGACACCCAGGTTCCTTCTTGGCTATTTTCCAGCTGAGTGTCCCCCAGCATGTGCTGTTGCATTGGGGTGTTCCTCCCCAGGTGCAGGACTTTGCACTTCCCCTTGAGCTTCATGAGGTTCTTGTCAACTCATTTCTCCAGTCTGTCTAGGTCCCTCTGGATGGCAACAAACCCCTGTTTTATCAGCTACTTCTCCCTCTTCAGTCCCCTCTGCAAACTTGCTGAGGCCCGAGGCAGTACTGGCCATGGGCTTCTGGCCTCCAACTGGACTCTGTCGCACTCATCACCACCCTCTGGGCCTGCCATTCAGCCAGTTTTCAATCCACTTCACTTTTCATCTGCCCCATACCTCAACACCTCTGCACAGATCTTATGGAAGACAGTGCATTACAGAAGTCCATGGGACGAAATACCAACTTCTCTTCTATCATGCACCAAGCCAGTCACTGCATTTTAAAGTTTATCAGGCTGGTTAAGGATGACTTCCCTTTGGTGAATCCCTCCTGATGACTTCTGATGGTTTTCTTGTTCTTAATGTACCTGCAAATGGTTTCTGTGTTTAGCTGCACCATTATCTTCCAAGGGATCAAGGTGAGGTTGACAGATTATTTCTTTGGATTCCACTACCTTGCCTTTCCCAAAGACAGTTGTGGCATTTACTTTCCACTAGCTTCTGGGCACTTTTCCCATTCACCATGATCAAAGATTGTCAAGAGGGGCCTTGCAATAACATCTGTTAGATCCCAGAGCACTTGTGGATGCATCCTATTGGGGCCCATGGTTCTGTGTATGTTCAGTTTGCCTAAGTCTTCCCTGACCTCATCACCCTTATACCAAGGATACATGCTTCTTGCTCCAGACTTTTCCCTTGATCTCTGGAATTCTGAGAGCTCATGTTGTCATTAAATTAGCCTGAGGCAAAGAAAGTACTCAGCACCTCAACCTTTTCCATGTCATATGTAACCAGATGCCCCATCTAATTCTGTAACGGCCCCACATTTTCTCTGCCTTTTCCCACTTTTGTACTTAGAGAGGCCCTTGTTATCCAATTAAGCTTTAGCTTCCATAACTTCATCCCTGGATGCCCACACATCACATCTGTGTTCCTTCCAATATACCCAGCCTTGGTTACAGATGATTCCTTTTCATGTTCCAGTTTAGCCAGGAGTTCCTTGTGCATCCCCCCAGACCTCCTGGCCGTTTTTGCCTGACTTGCTGTTCACTGGCATGGACTGCTCTCAAGCCTGGGGGAGATTAGCCTTGAACTTTCTTGGGCTCTTCATTCCAGAGCCTTATCCCTTGGAGTGTTTCTAAGACTTTACAAAAAGAGGACTAGTCTGTTTTTCTGAAATCTGGAGCTGAGAACTAGCTTTTCATCCTAGTCCTTCCTCTCAGTATCCTGAACTTCACCATCTCATGATCTCTGCAGCCAAGGCTGCATTTGACCTTGACGGTCCCAACAAGATCTTTGGTTTTGAGCACAAGATCCAGCAGACCACCTCTCCTTGTTGGTTCCCCTATCAGCTGGGGCAGGAAGTTCTCATTCATGCACTCCATGAGCCTCCTGGATTAATTATCACAGAATTTTTAGGGTTGGAAGGAACCGCTGGAGACCATCTAATCAACCCTTCTGTCAAGGCCAGGTCACTTAAAGCAGGAGGCTTTTGAATATCTCCAGAGGAGGAGTCCATATCCAGTGCCAGTGCTCTGCCACCCTCAAAAGAAGTTCTTCCTCATGTTGAGGTGACCTCACCCATCCCTCACACAGCTTCCCCTCAAGGCCCTTCATCTTCGTTGCCTTCATTTGGATGCTCTGGATGGGCTTAATGTCTTTCTTACACTGTGGCACCCAGAACTGCATACAGCACTGGAGGTGAGGCTGCGCCAGTGCAGAGCAGAGCAGGACAATCCCCTCCCTTGCCCAGCTGAGGATGCTGTGCCTGATGCACTCCAGGACAGGGTTGATCCTCCTGGCTGCCAGGGCACACCAGACAATTCTCACCCATAAGCTCTCAGCTTGTTCGTTTGTCCCTGGGTAGAGCTCAATACATTCCAGTTCCTCTCTCATATAAAGAGAAACTCCACCACCTTGCTTCTCTGAAATTTCTCTGTCCTTTCTAAAAACGACATACCCATCCATGACAGTATTCCACCACGAGTGAGCTATCCCACCATGTCTCAGCACTGCAGTGAGATTATGGCCCTGTGAATGCACATGTATTTCAAGTTCTTGTTTATTCCCCATGCTGCTCCTGTTTGTATACAGACACTTCAGGGATAATCAGAATGGGGTTTCCTAGAAGGGGTGTGAGAGAATTCACCATAGCCATAAGCACCCACGATGTATTTATTTTGTGCTTTGATCTTCAGCTCCAGGGGCAGCCTGGTTGCTATGACCTGCTCCCCAGGAGGAAGCAATGGCACAATTGTTGCCATTTGGACCCTGCCTCCCAAGTCCTTCAGTTTAAAGCCCATCTCACCAAACTGGCCAGCCTCCTGCCAGACTCTCTGCCCATTTTAGCCAGGGGAACCCCCTTCCCCCATAACAGACTAAAAACCATAAACACAACCCATTGTTATAAAAGCCAAATCCTTCTTGATGGCACCAGCCATGAAGCCAGACACTGATCTGCACAATGTGTCTGCCTCTGGCTGTCCTGATTTCTCTAACAGGGAGGACAGATGAGGAGATGACTTGGGCATGGGGATGACGTGGGATGTTTTTCACCTGCCTTGCCAGGGCTTTAAAGTCTTCATTGATCCCACCTATTTTTTGGCTTGTGGAATCTTTTGTACCCACAGGAAAATGTAATAGAGGTAGCAGTCTATGACAGGTCAAGGTACCCTCTCATCAACACCATGGATCCCGGCTCCTGGAGGGCCGGATACCCCTTGTGACTGTCAGGCTGGCAAATGGACAGCTCAGTGCCCACAATAACTTGATGTTTCTTTTGACAGTAATCACAATGCACTGCTGGTAAGGTTCTCTTTGTTTGCCTTGTTCATGGACATCTAAAGCCTTTAAAGCTGGTCATCCACCTGTGCACACTTTGTGCAGGTACCAGCCTTTTCCTCAGAAGTATCTAGGAATCCATTGAAACCTACCACCTGTACTGACACTGCCCTCCTCACCAGTTTTGTCTGTGTGGAAGCATCAGGCTTCTCAGGGGCCATCTCAGTAGACACACTGGCTTTGGTTCTGGAATGCCCATCATATTATGGCAGAGACCTAAAGCACTTAGCACTTAGATCTGAGATGTAGAACTATTTGTACTTATTATTATGTATTTTCCTGACAGCAGTTAACAGAGCAGTTGAAGTCCCATTCTTTGGGCACTGTAACAGTGCCCATTTTACTCCCTAAGAAAACAATAAGCTTGGCATTTATGTGTGGTTTTCAAAAAGAGTAGCTTAAATCAAACCTCACTTTTCTTAGTGTGCTATCCTAATGCTCGGAGCAGGAATCAATCATAAATATGTCTTCCCAGGCGAAGCTGCTAATGAAAAATCATAGGGCAAGTTGCTTACTTGCTTGACCTTGCATCACACTGCAAATTCAGAGATTTGATATGATTGAGTTTAGATCCCTGGGCTGAGCCAACCTCTTCCACTGCTGCTGGGTAGCAGGTATTCAAAACTATGGGAAGGAGAGAACCTGTACTCTAAGGGCTCTGAAAGTAGAAACAAAAATGAGAGTAGATAAGTCTGCAGTGGGTGTTCTGCTTCACAGCCAACTTGTGCAATAGTGGAGCTGCTAGTTTTATGGGAAAAAAATTCTAAATGCCTGATGCACAGTGAAAAGAATAATTATAATAGACTAAAATATGAGCTTGATTGTATGAATTAGGGTAAACACTGTAATTGCAAACTCAGATTGCAATAGGTCAGGTTACTATACTGATAGTTACAGAAACAGCTGTTTTGTGCTACTGTATCCTCAATTTCTACAGCTGTCCATTCTGTTCATCTCCCCAAATTAGAAACTGTATCCCAAATAAAACAGGTCAGAAAAAAATCTTCATTTTTCAGTGGCACAGAACACGTCTAGCTGTTTGCTCTGTGTGATACTCAGATTATCATGGGAGAAAAAAGTCCTACTAGCTCTTGCCATCCAGTGCTTTTTGCCAAAAGCTTCCTCTGCTGTTGGTGGTATTTGTTTGGGGCACAGATTTTGTATTGGTAACCAGGCAATTTCAAAACAGAATACTAACCTGGTGGTGTTCCTGCTGTCCTTCCTGCACTAGAAGAGCATCCTTCCCTGGACTACTGTTCCTGAGAAAGTAAGTCTATGGTGTTTTTAAATTTTAATATAATACACAGTCATCTGAAGCAAAATCATGTCCCACTGTCATGCTCAAGGCTGTGAATGGAGTGTTGTTTGTCCTTGCTATTTTGCTCTAGTGGTTAAGGAAAAAAAAATAAACAAGGGTGCTTATTGAGCTGAAAGAAGTAGCTTACTTTACTGCAGTTTAAGTCTCAAGCCAGCTGTGCAGGAGTTAGCCCTAGCCAAAGGAAGATTACTTTCTGTTTCTCCCTTCAACTTGGAGAAACCATCCTACTGATAGAGCACAGGCACCTGCAGGTCCCATTTTTCAGCTCACTGATGAGCTCACTCAAGCAGAATTTGGAAAAACACTTGGCCTACAGAATTTTATTTCTGTTAAGAAAACAAAAAAGTAGGTGAAACATGCAGGTGAAAGATCACAGTTCTATAGATTCCTGAAAGGGACTACATTTGAGGTACAAAATCCATGGTATACCAGCTGTCTTTATACAATGAAACTTGTAATGCTTAGGCAAGCTAAAGATGTTTTTTCCTAAGAGCTTCCAGATATTCAAGTTACAACACATATACTGCCACACAACAGCTACTTAGAC
Source organism: Phylloscopus whistleri (assembly GCA_017589585.1). Lineage (NCBI taxonomy): Eukaryota > Metazoa > Chordata > Aves > Passeriformes > Phylloscopidae > Phylloscopus > Phylloscopus whistleri. The sequence continues at coordinate 2,100,920 of JADMLD010000620.1, forward strand.
AAGTTTGCCTCATGATACTTTTGCTTCAAAGCAGTATGAAAAGTATAAGCTCCATCCCAAGCCAGATGGTTGAGCAAGACTAAACTACCACACTAGAGGTTAAATCTGGACCTGTCTTCTCAGCATATTTTCTGAAAGAAGGTTTTTAAGACTTTTCTGTGAATAGCTGTCTAAAAAGAAGGGGGTGGTGTTTCTAAACCAACATCTGGTCTAAGAAAAGAGGCAATGAACAATTTTGTAATTATATTGGAAACACTTAATCTACAATAATTAGAACATTCATACAGAAATTTAAAGAGTCAGCTTGAAATAATGCACACAATACATTAATTTCAGAACATCCTAGATGCATTGGTTGGCTGTATTCACTAGCCTTCTCTCCTCTGCAGGATCACATACACCCACCAAGAGGACTGGTACTGCTTTCTGTTACACACTGAGGGGTTATCTGATTTCAGTAATCAAGGTGGAAATCAAGCTTCCCCTAGCAGCAGTCTGACGTTCCAAGCCACCCATGTGCTGACAAAGCCTGGAGGATTTTACTAATGCGCAGCAGCCAAGGCAGCTCCAAGCAACCAGTGGCTCCACAGGCAGTGTGGCTCAGGACAGCAGCCACATGGGAGTCACCAATGAAACAAAGCAAGCTCCACATCTAGCTCTGGGGTCAGGACCAGCGCTGGCACAGGAAAGGACTATCTGACCTCACGTGGAATAGTGTGGAGAGCTTGGGATTGCGTGACTTTAATGGGCCCGTGAAGATCGACCACATCCGTGTCAGCCTCATCTGCCATGTGGGTGCATTAGAGCCAGTCCCTAATTAACAAACACCAGCACAAGCCCAAACATTATTATCCTAATTGGTACAAAACTTAACTACATCTTACCATGGATTATAAGTACTTGTTCATACTTTATTCACAGAGTGTAAGATCTAGAAGTCCTAAAAAGCACACCACAGAATCTTAGTTTAAGCCAGGGCAATTGCACACATACAGAAATTACAAGGTTTGGAATAAAAGACAAGCAAGTAAGGGAGTTTTCTGGACCAAGAGGCAGGGGTGAAGTGCAGTCAACTTCATTTCAGCTTGCATCCTGGAGCTTTATATAAATTGCAAAGTCAGTTTAATTACTTAGTTTATTTCTTTATGCTTTTAGAAATAACTATGGCTGGATAGAACAACAAATAGCAGGAGGTGAGGGCAAACTGCTTGTAGTCCTTCACTCATCCACTACTGCATACAAAACAAGCATCACAAGTTATTCACTGGCCCCTTTACGATGTCTGGCACTGAACACCACCTCTAGGCTGATGTTCATCATCTTCATACACTTCTCCATTATAGTGGTGTTTTCGCTTCTGAGATGGATCAAAGTCCACTAATTCCACTTGTTCCATTTCCTCAGTTTCTTCTATCTCCTGCCTTGTAGGTAGCAGTTTTTCAAGTAAGGACAGCTTATCTGAGGATAGGAAGCCACTCTCTGGGAAGATGACCTGAAATCATCAAGAATTAAGGTTACTCAAGTCTATCTGAACTGTTTTTTTACTAAATCAAATCGCCCTACAGGTTAAATATCCACCATAGTCAGCTTTGTTGTCATAGATGACTTAAATTCAGAATTTAAAAAAACTATCAACATCACTAAGCTGCTTTTTAATGCCTACGCAAAGTTAGGTTCTAATTCTGGCAATTCGACCAACACCTTTCTTCTCCCTCAGGCAGCCCTCTGGAATCACCCAAAAAACCAAAGTATGTATGTAATATAATAGCACATACAACTACGTATTTATTATAGCATATACAACTATATATTTAAATATATATGTAAAAACAAAATGTCAGCATTAGAGATATGGTTAAATACATTCTAAGCTGTAACAGATGGGGTCTGCTGCTATAGCTCCCAGCACTAGCTTCTCCCCAAGGAAGAAAATCAACATTTCCCAACCTACTCTTCTGCTCCAGCGCAGAAGTTGAAGTTACTCATACATCCTTCCTACAGGACAATAAAAACTGAAGAGTATGTCAAGCAAACGGAAATTCCCAAGGCTGCTGAAGAAACTCCTCTGGTACCCAACGTACTTTGAGCACATAGTGTTCTGGAAGTTTTCTCTTTGTTCTGAACTGTAATTCTGACAGGTTGCAAGTTCCCACCATTGTAAGAACAAATAACAAAACAGGGTATCAGATTATTGGTATCTCTTCTTGACTGAGGTAGTGCTTATTGGTTAAATTTTGGATGGATGTTCAGTCCTGAAATGCCATGGAAGTGAGCTGATTCACTTACCCTGAATTCTATGATCAGACGTCCTTTTTCATATGGTCTGCGATAAATTGGCATACCTTCATTCAACACACACTTAATAGCCCCATGCTCAACAACCTGGCCTAAAACAACAACAACAACCAATTACCAAAAAAGGAAGGTACCTGTGCAGGCAACAGAAGCAGCTTTAGTTAACTAGTTAATTTAGTTAATTCCCTTCAATATTTACGTAGCTTTCTACATTGTGGTTAGGCAGCAACACCAACATGTAGTAGTCTAACAGGAACTTACTGCCTGGTAACATCCGAGTAGGAAAGCAGATTGATGTCTACATTACATTCCTATAACCTTGTTATGCTTCCCAAAGGAAGCATACTTACAAATTTATTAAGTGCTCCATTGCTTCCAAGGCTGAAAAAGTGGTTTTCAGAGACCCACAGCTTTCAATTCTCATGAGATATCCTCAGGATGCAAGTATGTCCATGAGGTAAGGTCTGTTACTATGTCACACAAAGAGAAAATTACTGCTGACTGCTATGCAAGATCCTTTGTTATTTTAAGATTTGTACTGCAAAGACTAGGGAAAAAGATTGAAACCAGCACAACCCTTTTACATCAAGATGGGGTGCTTTGTTGCTTTAGATTTCTGGCTTGCATTCTGTGTATGCTAGAACTTCCAACAGAAAGCAAACCAGCACTTACCAGGATGTGAGGTAATAATAATAGTTCTGTTATCCAGAGTTGTGATAGGCTTTTGAAAGCCACATAGTGCTTCAACCAGCTGAATATCCATAGAGAGCAACAGATCTTCATCTCGTCTAAGGCAGAACCAATCAGTAACAGTCACAGTGAGAGAGAAATAGTGAAAGGATTATACCCAACTCCAATATTTAACTTGGAAATTACAATAAGCTGTAATTGTAACAGAAGCCCAGGCAATTAAACAAAGAATACAAAACATTAATGTAGCTCCTCAATTACTAGAATGATACCCACTCTGAGAACCATTATGATCATGTCAAGCTATCTAAAGTGTTAGAGGTGTTTACTGAAAAGAAATAAATACGAGGCTCAACTTGCATCCAGGCTCACTTCAGGGCTCCTTCCCAATTAAAAAAAAAAAAGAAAAAAAACCTCTCAGCCTCATAAATACTGAAACTGGGACAATTAATTCATTTCTCTACATAGACAAATACCTTCTTAATTGCACTAGCTTGCACTATGGTTACCTGTTACACACTAAAGATTTATTACCAGGAGAAGTCTAAACAGGTGATAGCACTCTGGGTAATTATACAAGTACCTTCTAGAAAGTACCATGAAGTATCTGGAATAGATAGTATTAATTACTTTAATTGTGTTCTGACTTCGGTATGGCAATGCTAGTGATTGTCTACATGTTCAAAGGCTACAAATCCTTCATCTTATTCAATGAATGTAGAGCCCTGTTTTTAAAAGGTCTCTGGTAGGAGACCTGAACGAAAAGCTAATTTTAGACTCTGACAGGAGAGGAGGAACATCCCACTTGTGTGAGAGCATGACCTCAGCATAACCCCTCAAGACCAGTAATATCAAGGGTTATCGAAGGACACTAGAACTGAAGGCAGTGGGCAGAAGGATAGACAAAAATAATCTAGCAGAACTGTGACTTCCAGTCCTAGGAAACCATGAGAACAGTTTGGCATATCTGAATCAGTGTCTGGTTTCACTGGAAGCTAAGAAAAAATCAGCTGAGTAAGCTCATCCAAAGCAAACAGAAGTGATTCTTAACCTGTGAGCTCAGTGTTCCTTGGCACAGAATCCTGGCACCAGCTTCAAGAGCTCAGCACCATACATGATAGTCGGGCAGACCAGCTGCAGGTTTCCCAAGAACCTTTGGCTCACCATTCCTATTTACAAGCACAAGGTCAGTGGTTGGTGTTGAAACAAATGCTTTCTCTAAACCCACTGATTCCCTTGTAACTGCTCTGAACAGCAGCAGTGAGACAACAAATGCAACACACTTCTGCAAGATCCTCAGCGGTGGTTTTAAGTGGAGCAAACTATACCAGACAGACTAATTCCACAAATAGTAACACAAAAGAGGGAGGCGTGCAACACCGAGCAGTATTGCCTGGGAACACAAAGGAGCTGAGATGTGGTCAGTGCTACTCCAGTGACTTTTGCTTTCACAATAAAAACCAGACAGGACCAATTATCCCGCCCACAGCACTTGGGCAGAAAATGAAGTGTAGGAAAACATGTTTGATCACAAGGGTGCACACTACACTGAGTAAGTTTGCCCTAAGTAAGATCTATGAACTTGTGCACACACTCAAGTTTTCTGTGCCTGGAGGACAAGTGGACAACAGTTGACTACACTAAATGGCTAAGTAATTGAGAGCAAGGAAACAGTCGCAAATATTCAAAACTACTAAAAATCTCAGTATTTCAATGAGTTCTTAAAATTAAAGAATTGTAAATTCTTAACTGTAACTGCTTTTGTTTGCCTTCTATCCCCTCCTACTGCCAGAGCTCACAGGAGATTACCTCATGCTATTAGAACACAAGTTGCCTGACTAGCAGAATTCCCCCACCTCAGCATTCCTCTGACCACCCAAACTCACAGCTGACTGACAGTCATGTGATCCTATCTCCTGACAATCCAGTAGTACAAGATGAGCGGTAATCAAGGAAGCACGTGGAAAAACATCACAGGAGATAACAGAAGAGAATTTCAAGTGTCTTTACCTTGTAAATACAGAGTGGTCTTTCTGATCCAAGACAATAATAATATCCCCTGGCTCCAAACCTGGCTCTTGGTCCCCTTCACCATGGAATGTTATTTTCTGACCATCCTTCATTCCTATTGCAGAAAACAAACAAACATTTTTCTTATTTTTAAGATAAAAGCACCAACAACAAACACTTTTATAGGCATGAACTGGTATCAAGATATCTCTGGATATTTAAGCAAGAACATCAGGATCTTCCCTTGAAGCATTAATTTTTACTATTTTTTAATTTAATCGCTTTTTTAACAGACCTTAGCGGTGCTAACCTGAATTCAGTGTTATGTCTCAAGACCATCAAGTTTAACTGTACTGCCAAAAGAACCACCAACATAAAGTCCTGAAGGGAAATATCATCAAAAGTTTTCATTATACACACAAATACAAAAAACAAGTCAGAAACACTGTGTAAAAACTGTATTTCAAGAGCAATTGACTAGTTAGCTGCTTCAATTTTATAAATATATGGCCCATCTCCTTATGAAACATCATCTTAGCACCTGCCAAGTTCAAGCAGCATTCCCCACGGACTGAAAACCCCCTGTAAGAAACTTGTTTCACCCACCCAAGAAGTCTGTCTAACAAAAATACTAGCTCTCTTATGCTATATCAGTCTCTTTTCCTTTCCTTCTAGAACAGGATTCTTCTCGTAAGACTTCTCGGTTCAAAATGTCAGTAATATGTCTCTTCTAGTTCTCTTATTTACTACTACTGTAGGATTTCCCCTACAAATTCAGGGATTGCATAAGCTCTGCTTACACATGTAACAGTTATAGATCATAATCCTGAGCCAAGTCTGTAAAAGTCATGTACTCGTCAGCTTGTTCTGTCTTACAGGCTGCAGTACCCCAGAGACCCCTCCCACCAGCCTCTGGGCAGCCCCCTCAACAGAGATGCATTTGTCACTCAATACCATCACATTCACCCATCCCGTTGTGTGTTTGTGCATCGAGCTGCATTCCAGGCAAGGAAGTGGTACCTGTGCCGAGCAGCACTGTCAGGGCTGTGCAGCCAACAGAGCTCTAGGCACGAGAGGCTTAGCACTGTCCCACACCCTGTCACTATAGCAGACCTGGCTCCCCTTCACACTCAAACACAGCACAAGTCTGCAGGGAGTCTGCAGGGTTTTGCTGCAGGCAGTGAAAACTGATTAGGCTACCTGATCACAACTGGGCTTGGACGTGAAAAATAATGCACTGCTTAGTGTCACAATAGGACACGAAAGGAAGACATGGACTCCGTTCCAGGCAACAGGGCAAGGCTCTCCTTTACTCTGTGTGACTCCAACTCTATAGTATTTACACCCAGACCATGGATTGGAGAATGAGACTGCCACCTCTCCAATCACATTGGTCAAACCAAAAGTCCATCAACTGTTCCCTCCTCCGAAGAGGAATGAAAAACACACTCTTGTTTACCATAAACACTACTTCTATTTTTAACACTCGCATGAGGAAGAATTCAGAAACTACAGAAACATCAGAAGGCTGAAAAATCAGGGCGACAGCTTACAATAAAGCACGTTTCAGAATTCATTCTTAGCTATGTACCAGGTTTTAGAAGTGAACATAGAGATAGTTGATCTTCCCTAGAAACAAGTTTACTTTTTGTAAGGCAGCAACAAACAATTTTACTGTGTATGTGTTCAGCTCTGTTACTCACCAAATCAACCCCACGTATTTGCTAAACTTCTGTTCTAGTGCTGCAAAGTCAGTCAGTACATCCAAGTTCAATACTTCACCTTAGTAAGACACCTCACCTTTGTCAATGTGAACTTCTAGGATCTTCTTTTCTCTAACAATTTTTCTGCCATTGCAGCTCTTACACCGGTCCTTGGGGCTGATACGCTCCCCGTGCCCCTGACACTCCATACACACAGACTGGATCTGCTGCACCATTCCTGGCCCGATCTGGTGAATCCTGATCTGCATGCCTGTTCCCCTGCAATTAGGGCAGCATTCTACTGCACCTTTCTTACCACCACGACCTGAGAATAAAAATTGGAAATAGGTGGTTATGTGCTACCAGAAAAAAGAACAAACCCTAAACTTTTAGAAAGGTCTTCTGTTCAGTTTCAGTTTCAACATTACCTTCACATTTGTCACAGATAACGTTTTTCTGCAGTGCAAGTTTCCTCATCGCACCGTTGTACATATCTTCTAAACTTACTGACAACTGATGGACCACATTTTTACCTGTAAAAGAACACAGATACTTACTCAAATTTAGAAGCTTGGTCTGCACATCTCCCTGCCAAGCCATGATAGTAAACAAGTCTCTGCGCTTTTATATCTTGTTTCAATAAAAAGCTTTGTCTTGTTTTGCTTGTATTGTTCAAAAGCACCTTCCCAGCTGCTGTCATATTAGGTAACAGCTGTTTTGACTTTGATTCAGTTAAACTCAGAAGACACCTTCTGGAAAAGTACGAACAGCAAGAGCAACAGAACATACAGAACCTCAGATGTTTAAGTTTTACAATGCAGGACTCTGGTTTTAACCAAGTCATCAAACAGATCTCCTACAAACAGGTGAGAGACTGTTTGGAATCTCCACTTCAGCACTTTCTTCCTCTCAATCCGTGACCTTTTGGAACCAGAAATGAGCAATTGCATTTTTACCCTCAGGAACTCCTTAGCACCTCAGCTGCTGTAGGCTTAGTTTTGTAAAGGATGCTGAGCTCTGGGTTGTTACAAGTACTTTGACACTCTTAAAACTTTGATGCAAAACGTTTTTTCTTCCCTTTTTCACCAGGTCTGCACTAAGAGGTGATGGGGTCAGCACTGCTGACAAGTTTAAAGTTTTCCCCAGCATGATTAAACTGGAGCTTAACTTCTGGGTAGCATTTTACTGCAGCTTCAACTTAATTCCACTGCACAGTGCAGAACACAGAAATACTTCAGAGACTGAACTGGATCTTGGTCTCTTGTTTAGATAGTTGTTTTTAGAGCTACACCTAAAGTAGCTTAATTAGCAAACCATTTTAAGCTACTTTACCCTCCCATTTCCTGTTCTGTCTATTAGCAGCTGGACTTACATTCAGCTAAATGTTCTCCGAACACATCTGGTTAGTGATTAACAAGAGATAATGCACAAGAGACCAAACTACCACCATACCAACCAAACGCCCTCCCTCGTGGTTTCAGGCGTTAAGGGACAACAGTTTTCTCCAGTTTTTACATTAAGTCTGTAACTTCAGTTTAACTCTGTTTAAATTCCTACATCTACGACACTCAGAGAATGTGGTATCCCGCCGACACGTTACCTCGCCTCTCCCTCTGCATCCTCCCTCCGCCGCCGAAGAACATATCGAATATGTCCATGGGTGACCCGAAGCCGCCGCCGGAGCCCCCCTCCTTGATAGCTTGCTCTCCTCCTTTGTCATACAGCTCCCTCTTCTTCGGGTCCGACAGCACCTCGTAAGCTTGGGATATCTGCTTGAACTGCAGGAAGGACAGTCACCGGCACTCAGCGACCTGCGGCACCCCCGGCAGGGCCCTTCCCGCCCGGCCCCGTCCCGCCCGGCCCCGCCGCCCCGGCCCGGCCCGGCCTGCCGACCTTCTCGCCCTCATTGGGGTTCTTGTCCGGGTGGTACTTGAGGGCGAGCTTGCGGTAGGCCTTCTTCAGCTCCTCGGCGGACGCGTTGGGCTTCACGCCCAGCACGTCGTAGTAGGTGGTCTCTTTCACCATGGCGGTGGCGGCGGCAGCGGCGGCAGGAGGCCCCTGGGGCGGCGGGCGTAGATCCCGCTCCCTGCTGCCCCGATCCCGACTCTTCTGGAAAGTTCGGGCCGGTCCTACAGCCCCGCCGCTTTACAGCCAGCCCCACCCCGGAAGTCCTGCCCCGCCGCGCGCCGGGCCCGGGAGAGAGGCCCACCAATGGTTGTTCGGGAGGGGAAGGCACTTGGCCAATCAGCGCCCGCCTCTGCCGCCCGCATTGAGCGCGGGCCCCGCCCCGCCCGGCGCGGGTGGTGGCTCCCGCCCTGCCCAGTGTCTGCCTCCAGTCGCGCCTGCGCGCCGGGCGGCTCCCGCCCTCGGAGGCGCCGAGCTGCGCCGGGTACGGGACGCCGGCCCGGCCGCCACCTTCGCAGCACCGCTCCGCGCCTTTCCCCCCTGCCCCCGCCCCTACGCGGGCCTGGCTCCGCCGCCGCAGAAGGCTGGCCGGCGGCCCGACCCGCTCCACGCTACTGCGCCTGTGCAAGGACCCAGCGCCCATCCTTGTGTGTGCGCGGGCCCAGTGCGCCTGCGCCGGGTCGCGCGCCGCGGCGGGAGCCGCCGCTTGGTCACGTGGGTGACGCGCCGCAGCAGCTGATTGGCTGCGGTGGCGGCGGCGCCAACGTCGCGCGCGCGGTAAGGGGGGATGGGTCCGTCCCGGCGTTGCCATGGGAACGGGGCCCACGGGGATGGGTGTGCCATGGGGATGGGTGGGAGACAGTGCCGGTGTTAGACTGGGGACGGAGCCGTGCCTTCCGCCAGGATGAGCTCACCTCCAGAGAGCTGGGAGGAAGAGCGCCCAGCACCGGGCAGGCTGAGGGATCTTTGCTGTCCCGGGTCAAATCAGTGTAAACTTGAAGGTTTCATAGCATGGTCCATGTGGTGACTGTTGCTGGATGAAGCTATCCCCACTCTCGTCACCTCTTGTCTTCTGCTGCTCTCTCTTGTTTTGGTAGTTAAGTTAATCTCTTGGGTGAACTCTAATTCAGTGGGAAACAAATTGAGCTATTTTGTGGCTAGACTCTTTTGTCAGATGGAACTATCAATCAGTCGGTTTTTCCTATATATGGTCCATGGATGTGAGAATGTATGGCAGTGTAGGAAGGAAAACAGGATTGCTCTTTCAACAGCAACCTGCTCTTGGATTATGCAAGTGCTGGTGACGTGCTTTGCCTTGAATTTCAGCAATATGAACCGAGTTAGCAGAATTGGCTCAGCTAGTGGATGGGCTGGCAACAGAATTCATGGACCCTCTCCCACGGGGAGGTGGCCCATCGGGAAGAGGTGTTGGTAACACACTGTTTATTTTGCTCTGTAGCACAGAGATGCGTGCGTGCTGGCTCGTGGGGAAAGAGAAATGCACTCAGCGAGTGAAACTGCCACACTTGGAAGCTGTGGTAATTGGGCGTGGCCCAGAGACTGGGATAACAGATAAGAAGTGTTCACGGCAGCAAGGTAAGGTGGTTTAGCTCAAATCCTGCCTTCTACGTGCAGCAGCAGCTGAGCTTGCCTTATTCCTCTGTGTGGTCTGCAGTGTTGCCTGGTTTGTGAAGTTATCAAGCCTTTTTAATGAGCACTTACGGAGATCTCTGGGACCTAAAGAAACAGAGACGCTCAACGACAGGACATCCACCTCCATAAACTAAAGCATTAAACCTTAATGTGAGTTCCTAGGTCCACAGTTGTGTTTCACTGTCTGCATCCCTGCTTTGTGAGCAGCATTTCTTCTCCCTAGTACTCCACCAACTGATTTTTAGCATGACTTTTATTTTATACGTAAAATAATATGATCTTGGAGAATATATGATAATACCTGTCACCTGTACAATACTGCACATCTTCCCTGCCTTCTGTGCCTCTGGACACAGACTTACTCTATGCCTTATTGTCATAGAAGGCTGGTAGGTATGTCAGGAATACGTATAAGACATCAACAGAATCCACATTTGTTCTGAAGTAATTCCAGTCTTCACTCTGGGTTGGCTCTGTTTTTACCTGTGGTCCTAGAAAGAAGAGATGAGGCAGAACTATTCTTGGCATACATTCACAAAGATCAGCTCCATAAAGAAACAGATCCTCAAAAAGAGGAGTGTTTCCTGCACTGGGTGGTTCAGCAGAGTTCTTTTTATTTACATTGTTTTGTGACACTTCCTTCTTTCTTTTCCAGTTCAGTTAAAAGCAGACTGTAACAAGGGGTATGTCACAGTTAAACAGGTATGTTTTTATGCATGGATTTACAGTATTTCTGATACTTACTAGGACAGTTTACTTAACTCCACAAATGCTCCAAGTGATGCTTCTGATTGCTGGGTCTGAGGGATCTGAAGCTTTCTTATCACCAAGGGAGGTTACAGCAAGTCACCCTCAGAATGAACGTTTTTTTATGCACCTCAGTGAAAGACTGCACTATTCCTTCCAGACACACTCCAGTCTAGGACAGCCAGACCTGCAGCATCAGGGCATGCTGTTGTCAGTCCTCAATCAGTTCTGTCAGGCGCTGCATTTGGGAGACTTTGGACTTCTACTAAACTTGCTTATCTTTCTCCTGAGCCTTACACTTCATAAGCTGAGGCAGCCCTTTGTTTAAGGTTGAAGTTCTTATGTTAATGGGACTACACAGTTGTGTAAGAGTTTTTTTGGTGGGCTGACAGAGCCGGAGATGTGGTTACTTTTGGGGAGGATTGGGGTGTGAGACAGCACTGCATGAATGCTCATGTGACCAGATGGACGGAGGCAGGCGTGCTCCCTCACACTTAGGAGACCCAGTATCTCTGAGATAATACGAAGGGAAAGGTCTCTGGTGCTGATGTTTGTGTGTGCACGCCCACACAAGACAACAACGTGTTCCACCTACCGAGGGGTAACGTCTTCTCTCAAAATGCCTCCAGAGCACACTAAGCACAGGGGTATCTGATGGATCTGGCAGGGATGTCTCAGACAGTTTTGCATGGAAATCAGCCCTAATTATGATTTGAATATTGCATTAGTGGAATCTCAAAACTGGGAATACTTTCTGGTGGTGGTTGCTAGCATGCTTTCACTGCCTGTTGAAGAGTTGCTCCCCAGGTGAGAGGTGTGGGGCACAAGGTTCCATTGATCAGTTGTTTGATACTTTATTTGCTGATGGAAGCATCCTTGACCTGAGTGAAACTGCAGAGCCGTAGACTACAGAGATCCTGGCTGGAATCAGGTGTATGCTTCATTGCAGTGAAGCATGCAGGTATGGCAGCGACAAAGCTAACGAAACACTGACTGAGTTCATCAGTCACAGGAGAGAGCTGGTTCCCTAAAGCCTGCTTCATGCATAAACATTAAACAAAAGCAGTTTGCTGGAGACTCCTAATTTTTGTAGGGTCACCCACATGATGAGGCAAAATCAAGCAATCACTGTAGGTTGCCTACACCACAGTGTGATTGCACTAAAATAATTCGCTAAAACTGCCGTTACTCCTCAGAAATAGTTGCTGCTGCTACTAGTGATTTAGTAAGTTGCTAATTTGTGAGGGAAGTGCAGCACAAGTGATGCTGTAACTCTGTACCTGCTGCAGACCCAGGCTCCCTGTGACTCCAGGCCCTGATGTTGTCTGCTGACAGCTGTGACTGCAAGACTGGGACAGAAACAGATGTCCATGGTGCTGCACTGCCTGGTCTGCTAAGGCAGGCTGATGTGGGCGGGGTGGGGAGTGAATACAAAATGCATTTGCCTTCCAGGATACTGGTATTCTGGGAGAACTGAGCACAAGTTGGTGGTTCCACTTACAACATAATTTTCTACTATTTTTTCCTTTTTCTGTCTACCAAAGATAGGGGTCAACCCAACTAGTATTGATCTTGTGAATATTGGTAAGGACGAAGTGATGAAAATGAAGCCAGGCCAAGTTCTGCATATTGTGAATAACCTTTACCCCTACACGGTGCAATTTGCTGAAGAATCTGGGAAAACTGCTTCAAAAACAGACAAAATGCCACATGAGGACTCCTGTGAGAATGATGATACAGAGCTTGTGCCCAGAAAAACAATGAAGTTGGAGGTGGTGGATACACAAGGCAGTTCTACGAATCCTAAGCTAAGCAATACCAGTGTATCTACACATGAAGGAACTTCAAGCAAAAAGGCAAGTGTGTTGGTATTAATTAATACTTGTGCTGTTACTCCTGGGGTTGTCTCTTCCATGAGGAGACATGGTCTTTTTTGTGGATTCTGCTGGTGGCAGGCGTTTCAGGTGAACACAAATCCTCAAAGTATACAGAGCATGAGAGGTGTTACGTGCTCCTGACATCACCCAGGCTCTTTGAAAGTTACTTGGGACCCATTCTAACCTGACCTGAGGGTTTAGGTGTGTGAGGGGGCTTCCCTGTAGCAAATGAAGATTTAATCTCTGGTTTCTGCTGCAGTTTCTGCTAGAAGGGCAGTCCACGTGAGCTCCATTTAGCTGGAGTCGCCCAAGGACGCTGTTCTGGCTCTTGAGTGGTTATCTAAAAGCAAGTGCACAGAGAACAGAACAACCTGAGCCTTTTTGTTTTTTAGGTAGTTTATCTGTAATTGCACGGGGCTTTTTTTCTCCTGCTTTGTTCATTCCATATGGCAGGATCATTTTTACATTAATGAATGTAACCAGCCACAATCTTTGAAAGGGAGTTTTTGGCCCTATGACATTGACAAAATAAAAGATCTTAATGCATTTGGACCTGGTGCAGTGCTGGAGGAGAAGGCACAGAAATGAAACCTCTTAAGACAAAATTTTAGTCTCAGGTTGCTGTGAGTTAACCACTTCATTTGTGGTCTTGGGCTAGTTGTATTTGGACCAGATTTATGGTGGAATGTGCAGGGAGCTGACAACTCACACTGTTTCCCTGCCAGTATTTAGTGTTTGAACGTCTTCCTTTACAAGAATATGATGAATATCTGCTGATATGAATAGTTAAAACATCTGTTTTGAAAAAGGTGTACTCAAGGCACACCTTCCATTAGGTGTTCAGTAGCCAAGTTAAAATATAGCTTGTCTTGGCTTGATCTTCCTGTGCCTTTCTTGTTTTCTGTACAAGCCACTGCACAATACAAAAAATCAATACATCTAAGGGTAAGGCCACACACTGCCTTTGTTCTGTGCAGAGCAGTGTGGGATAGGACTGTTAATGGAGATCTTTGATCTGGGTTTGGTTTTTGTGATCCCTGAAGCAGAGGGCTTTGTGCCATGACACGTGCAGGCAAATGATAAAATTTAAACACATTTATATCTCCCTGTTGTTAGATTTCCTATGTTTGGAAGATTGAACTTTCCATCTTCACGGTATCTTGTTAAAAGTTTTCAAAAGTAGCTTTTTGGGGGCAGTTGGAGCAGGTGTGTTGGCATTTTGTGGAAGGGCAATAATTGAGCTTCTATATTTATATATTCTTCTTCTAATTGTCATTCAGCTGTTACTGTACTACTGTATACTAATGAATGTTTTTAACTGAATCTTTTAAAATATATTATTTGACGCTTAATTGTCTTATAATTTATTTCCCCCATTCTGTGCTATAGGAACATTTAGGACATTGGAGTCAGGGTCTAAAGAGCTCCATGCAGGATCCAAAAATGCAGGTGAGAGCTGTGTACTTGTACTTTACAGTAGATCTTGTCTAGCAAAGCTAAATGACCTTGCTTTCTTCCTTCTGCAATTTGCTTTAACAATCTGATTAATCAGTGGAGGCCTGAAATGAACTTGCATCTCTCTCTGTAGTGACATTAACACTAACATACTATACTGATTTTGCAGAGTGTGATTGTCTTAATTATCTTTGAGCTCTCTGTACTGTGAGATTTGGCCAACAGATTTCAAAAGGTTGATGGGAGAGCAGGCGAGCTGTGCAGTTGCTTTGTTTCCTCAGGGAAACCAACTAAAATGGGGTTATCACTTGAAGCTGAGCAAGCCACAGAGGTTCCTGCTCTCCAGTAGTCAGCACTGTCTTGTTTCTTAGTGCAGTTTCCTGATTTCCAGCAATTTCTTAACTTTCACAACTTTATGTCAGCTGACAGGATCTGACTCCTGGTCTCACTGGGCCCCTTCAGAAGGTGATCACCATCAGGCTGAAAATAATTTAGAGTCATAGTGTATGTTGAGTTGGAAGGGATCTGTCAGGATCATTGAATCCAACTCCTAGCCATGCACAGGACATCCCTAGAAATCACACCATGTACCTGAGAGCTCTTCTTGAGCTCTGACAAACCTGACGTAGTGACCACTTCCCTGGGAAGCCTGTTCCAGCGCCCAGCCACCCTCTGGGTGAAGAACCTTTTCCTGATATCCAGCCTAAACTTTCCCTAAACCAGTTTCAGGCCCTTTCCTCAAGTTCTGTCACTGGTCACAAGAGTCTAGATGTCAGTGTCTGACCCTCCTCTTCCCCTCACAAGGAAGTTGTAACTGCAATGAGGTTTCCCCTCAGCCTCCTCCAAGCTGAACAGACCAAGTGACCTCACTGTTCCTCATATGGTTTCATTTCAAGGCTCTTCACCATCTTCTTAACCCTCTTTTGGATACTTTCTAAGAGCTTTATATCTTGTATTATGTCACCCAAAACTGCCCCCCAGCATTCAAGGTGAGGCCACCCCAGTGCAGAGCAGAGCAAGACAATCCCCTCCCTTCTCTGGCTGTGATGCTGTGCCTGGTGCCCCACAGGACACAGGTGGCCCTCCAGTCTGCCAGGGCACTGCTGACTCATGATCAACTTGCCACAGACCAGGACCCCCAGGTCCCTTTCCATGGAGCTGCTCTCCAGCCTCTTGCTCCCCAGTCTCTCTGTGTCCAGGGTTGCCCTGTCCCAGGCACAGAATCTGGCACTTTCCCTGGTTAAACTTCTGTCCAGCCCTCTAATTTGTCCACATCTGTCTGCAGGGCCTTCCTTCCTTCAAGGGAGTTGACAGTTCCTCCCAATTTAGTGTCATTGGCAAACTTGTTTTCTATTTTTTCCAGTCCTGTGTCCAGGTAATTTGTGAAGATGTTGAAGAGCACAGGGCTGAGGATGGAGCCCTGTGGAACCCCACCAGTGGCAGGTCTCCAGTCTGATGTCACCCCATTCACTGTAACCCTTTGTGCCCAGCCTAGTGTGAGCTAGTTCCTCACTTAGCTGATAACTAAACAGAAGACTCCTATTTCTTCATTGATTTTTTTTTAATTCAAGTGTGAAGTGTTGAACTGCATAGATTTACAGGAGAATTGGGTGCCTATTGTCCTAGAATTGCCAGCACTTTCAAATGAGTCTGTCTATTGGGGATGATAAAACTATGGAAATTCTTCTTTACTTTAAATATGAACCAAATTTTTATCCCTGAAGCAGAATTCTGTATACTTACCTAAACAGGCTTTATTCACCCAAAATGTAAGCAGGTTTTAAAACTCTTCTTTTAATGTTAGACACAAATAATTGTTTATGAGTGAAGGTTACCTTTATTAGTTCTAGTTCAAATATGAATGCACAAACAATAGAACTCATATATTTTCTTTTTAATCAAATATTAAATGGCAATATTTATTTCTTCCGAAAAGACTTGAAAGTGATCGTTTTTCCTACTGGCAGCAGTAGCAGACACTAATAATGTGTTTATAAATTATCTTGCTGCTGAAAGAAACAGTCTTATGATTTGTGTAATGATGGAACTTTAATCTTCCTTCCTGCAGAGTAAGACTGATCTGTATATAAACATACAAGAACAATTAGCAAAGGTGACAAAGATATCATCTATCTCTCATCAGCAGGTGCACTGCTAAGGGACCAGAGACACAACACACAGTTTCTGCGTCACAACCTGACAGCCTTTTGATTGCTGGGTTCTCCCCACTGTTGTCCACAAGCTTCCCAACCATTTCTCTTCCTCAGCCACATTGAATTGTTGCAGAAGGCAAAACAAAATGAAAAACAGGGAGAAAGGCATCATAGACAGGAATCTGTTCTCGTGAGTGATCTTACAAAGCAGCACACTGGGTAGGATGAGGTGAAATAGCCCAGACTTGAATATTTTTGTCTTTGTAATGCTGGTGGAGGTCTGCAGCACGCTGCTGGTAGCACGTCTGAGATTTGTGCTTCACTCCAGAAATCAGCAGCCCAGTGCATTCCTACATGTTCTGTATTGAGCACAGTGGTTTTGTTTGTGACTGCAGAGCTTGAATGTAGCCTGATGGAAGTAGAGTTCCCTAGGCCTCACTGGTATCTGTCCAGGTGATTTTCAAGCGTTCACATACACCTGTAGCTATGGTTAACTTACTGCAAAGTAAAATTAGAAAGCTTTTTCCTTTTATAATAAAGTATATGAAAAAGGATGCTGGAACACCTCTCCATAGCTACCTGGTATACGTTAGGGAAGAGGGTGCTTATCCTGGAGCAACTTAATTCCACCAAAAGTTCTCACTGGATAACATCTCTCCACTAAATATAGTGCTTATTGGAATAATATGTTTAGCTTTCAGTCAGAAAGTAATGTAATTATTTTGGTTTTGCAAGGTTTACAAAGATGAAAAGACTGTAGTCATCAAGGATAAATATCCCAAAGCACGTTACCATTGGCTTATTTTACCGTGGGATCCCATTTCAAGCCTGAAGTCAGTCACCAGGGACCACCTTGAACTCTTGGAACATATGCATGCTGTTGGGCAGAAAATGATCGAAGAGTGCCCTGCCAGAGAGAGCCTGGAGTTCAGACTGGGTTATCATGCTATCCCCAGTATGAGGTAAGACCTAGAGGAGTCATGTGGTGGACATGCTGTTCTTCCAGTTACACAGATTTGGGGCTAAATCCATGAGGAGATTTGGCATTGCTAAAGAGCAGGGCAATCCTCAACACCACAGACAGCTTGGTGTGCAGTCCTTTGCCCCACACTGCTGGATAGATTCCAATGCAAAGGCGTCTTTGGCATGGTGGGAAATGCCTGTTGGGCTTCTCTAGCAGAGGTTGGTGCCTGGGGCTGTCTGGGGATGCCTGTGGTCCAGCCCCAGTGACAGAAGCACTGCTGCCAATGCCAGGGCACCAGTGTGGGATTAGAGACTGACTCCTAGACCTGTCAAGTCCTGCCTAATTACTCAGCAAGGATTTGAGTCTTGTGTCTAAGTCCAGACCTTAGTGTGTCCAAGTGCCTGTTGATACTGCAGTCAGTTGTGCTCCAGTACTTGAGTGAAGCTTTTGAGCACTGATCAAATCCCATCCAATTACTCTACAAATAATAAAACTTTAGTTTATTATTAAACCTTTAATAAACCTTTGGTTTGTGAACACTACTGTCTCCATCTTTTTGGAAATTAGCAGGAATACAGACTGCATTGAGAGGCCAATGGAATATGCAGACTAGTGACCCTGACTATAAGTGGTTGCAAGAGACAGTGTTCCAGAACAGACTGTGTTTCTTCTGTCACAGGGTCAGGACTGACCTACAAGGCTGGCACTCTGCTGAATCATATTTGCAACCGATGCAACTGTAAAACAACTTTGAGCATTAACCTTCTTCTCTCATATTTACATTGTATATTTTTTTCAGTCAGCTACATTTGCATGTAATCAGCCAGGATTTTGATTCTCCAGCCCTAAAAACCAAAAAGCACTGGAATTCTTTTACTACAGACTACTTCTTAAACTCTGAAGGTAATAATTAGAAAAAGTATTTCATAACATATAATCCTGCTTGCAGGTTCTGGCTTTGGGATTTTCTTCCAAACAAATGGGGAAGGTATACATTTTATTGCAGTAAGTGAAAGGCTTTATTTAATTTAAGATACTGGGGAGTAGCACTGAGTAAAAATCAACAAATTTTGTGGCTGGTTTAAATTAGAATGCAGCAATGACACACTCTGCATACAAAACAGTGCACAGAGATTTGCAGTGTTTGTCATGTGTTTTATGATGCTATGTGGTCTCAATACCTATGGTCTTTTTTTATTTTTATCCCCAGATGTGATAGAGATGGTAAGAAGCAAGGGAAAAGTAATGGTGAAAGACCATGCCTCTGAACTTCTCAAACTTCCCCTCAGGTGCCATCGCTGTAAACAACAGCAGTCCACAATCCCACAGTTAAAGGAACATCTTAGGAAACATTGGCCAAAATGATTTTGCAAAAAATCATCTTTCAATCTGTCTTCAGATTTCAAGCCAACTCAAAGACCACAAAATGTTAACGGAAATGTATGTTTATTAACTGGCATGACAAATGTAATGTGGGGAAAAGTAGCCTGGAAACAGCAGCATACTAATTTAGTAATAGCTTCCAACAAGAAAACAAGCCCTCTTGTTCTCCCTACTAAAAATATAAATAAAGTGACTTCTGAAATTGAAGCTTTTTGATTGCAGCTTTATTGTGGTACAGCCACACTAATCTGTAAGTGAACTGAAGTCTGGGAGAAGTGCTTTGTTTGGATGAAATGATTTATTTTAATTCAGAAACTGAACTGAGCCCAGATCTAGGTTTCTACTGAGAAAGAAACAATGATTTAGAGGTCTTTTCTCTTGATGTTTTCTGCCTACCACTGAAGTTCCTCGTACATGTTAATGTTGCAAGCTGTGCCTCTGAAAGGCCTGACAGTTCAGTGCTGCTGAACTGCCCCTCAGCTGTGGAGTGGGCTTTGCCCCTCACCAGGGTGCCAGGACAGCCACTGCTCAGACTCTTAAGTGGGGCAGACAATCTCTTTTGGGTACAGGGATGTATTTAAACATTTCTTTTTATTAAATACTTGTGTAATACACAATTACCAGCTTTACTGCTCCCCAGAGTCATAGAACTATCAAGGTTTGCAGTTGTTTGTCTGCATACGTTGAGGTTGGTACAGAAATTCTGTGGTTTAATTCTGCCCTGTTTCTCCAATCAGGATTTTAGTGAGCCTCTAATCATTTGATTGTTGTCAAGATGTGAATTTCCAGAAGCAGCAGAACACTACTAATAAAAATCTCATGAGTCCTGATCTGATTTGTACAGTTCAACTTCATCCTAAGCCTAGCTTTGACTTAAGATCCTCTCTGGGTGAAATGGCCTTCAGTAAGAGTGCAAAGAGCTTTTGCTATACAAGCAAAACGCTGCTCCTAACAATAACACATTCCCTGGTGAGAGGGTGTCCTCTTCTTCAGAGGGTGTTCCCCGTTCAGCAGCATGTTGCTGTACCCACTCTAATGGGGAAAATAGTAAATTCATGTTGCTGGAAAAGAATAAAGATGTTCCTGTCATAAAGTTGTCCCCAAAAATGTGTTCTTCCAACTGGTATGCAAGAAGCCAATCCACACAGAGGATGATGTTTATTTCGTGCTTTTGCAGAGATGGGTGCTGGGTGGTGAATCCACAGAGCCAGCACACCAGTTCTAGCTAAGTGCTATACCTAAGGTATTTTCAAAACATCTAAGTCTGCACTTGCTGATGTTCTAAATACCTGCCTACTCAATAGCTATTTGACAATCTTGCCTGCTTCAATTTAAAGGTACAATGTGTTTCGAATTTATTGTGTGTATTCAGTAGGTAGAATTCATTTGGAGGTGCATAACCTAAGCTTCAGAGATGTGGTTTTCACATTATAATGAGCTAAGTTCATCTAAAGGATTTTTTTACCTGGTTTAATTTATTTCAGTAAAACATGGAACATTGCCAAATGCACTGTTCAGTATGTGATTCAAGATTTCTGTTTGTGTTCCCTACTTGTTTCAAAACTATTCTGCAAGACCTCGCCATTTCCCACTTTTCTGGGTCTTTAAAGTATTTATTGTTCTCCTATGACTGTGCAGTATCTTTTCTTAAACCATTCATCTTTCACCAGAATGGGGTACACTGAGGTGAAGGGTTGGCCATGGCCTAATTTAAAACACCAGAGTTCAGCTTTTGCTGACATCAATAATAATATGCCCTAAATTACAAAATAAAACTTAAAGAGTGTGAGGAACAGTGACAAAAGCCACACTGTGAATTCATTCTTGACACAAACCAGAGCTCCAGCTTGCTCCGGAGGTGAAGTGCTAATGCTTTGCAACAGGAACTAATTTGAACCAAAGCCAATTGTGAATGCTGAAGAGCTGTGGTCTTCCTCATGGCAGACACGGGGAACTCATGGGAACCCATGCTTCTTCACAGTGAAATGTGCTGCTTATGGCCCAGGGCCCATCATATCTGGGTGGGAGTCATGGTTTGAGTACCTCTCAGAGCAGGTCAGAGTGAAGCATAAACCCCTGCAATCCATCTGCATGGGAGCAGCGTGCAGCTGAGTCACAGTTGCCACACTCAAATGCGGAGTGCGACTCGGAGGGACAAGCCTATGAATGATGTTCTAAATCAGTGGCCTCAGAGGGAGGGACAGCAGCATGTCCAGCACTTGTGTGTGAGGTCACCACTGTATGGGAAAGGTCTGCAGCAGTGGGCACAAGTGCTCTGAAGCCAACAAAGGGCATGAAGGAAGCTAAGGAAGAAAATGTAGATACTGTCACAAGTTACTTCGGGTGTGGCTTTGCAGGGGACCCACAACCTTCCTCCAGTCTTTCATCTACAGCTGGTAAGTCTATACGGGAGACTGCGAGCAACCAATATGACATCTTTGTTGGAAGAGAGCCTCAGAATAGCAGTACAGCACTCATCAGCTAGTGATGATAAAAGCATCTCCCTTCCACCCCTGGCTGTAATTAAATCTCTTCTGGAGCTGTATTCTGTAATATGAGGCCTAACGCCAAGGAAGATGTGGTAAAGGACTTTCCATGAGATGTGCCATGAGATAGGTGGTAAAGGGATTAACATGGGCTGATGGTAGGCTGATGGGGTGACAGGTTATCAGGTGGAGGGTCAGATGACCCTTGCCCCTGCAGCCATCCAGGTGGAAAAGAGAGTGGTGCAAGAGTTCTGTTCCACCCTTAGGAAAATGCCACTGCCTTTGTCCTCTCTTTGCTACTCTCAATACTCATTTACACAGAAAGTTGTTCTCTCCCCCTCCTTTCAGTTTACAATTGCAGTTACAGAATATTTGACTATAGTCAGATCTCTGCTTCTCCCAAAAAGAAAAAAAAAATATTCTTTGAAAGCCTGCAAGGCAAGAGAATGAGAACACGATCACCTTGCAGACATTACTTGTCTCTTCCCTAGAGCAGGGATGCCTCTTTGGAAAGATCTGTGACTGACTCCACTGGAGTATATCCAGGAACACTTGTACAGAGCACCATTCACTTGTATTTTGCAGAGGCGTTTATCACTGGCAATCTAACAAGATATAATCTGTTGCTCCAATGAACCACACTATTTGTGGATCTGTTCATGAAAGTTCCTACTGAACTTGATGGATTTCTTCTCCTTTTATTTAATGAAGCTAATCAGCAGAGAGGTGAAAAATATCTAACAAGAGAAGCAGGCTTCCATACAGCCACATTTGCTCAGAGGTTAAGACATTTTTATAGTTAACTCTGTATTTCTGCATTAATGGCTTACTTCCATTCCTGGTAACTACGTAGAAGCTTCCACAGAATTTGTAAGAGCAAATTCAATGTGTCTGTAATGACAGTAACTAAAGCTGAGTATATTTCAAGATTACATGCATCATCAAGAAGGCAAAAAACCATGCCAGCGGAAATTGAGGAGAATCTCACTCCTAGCTGCTGCTGAGAAGAAACTAACGTTCAGCAACTGCACAAGGAGTTGCAGAAGCAGGACATCCCCCCTCAAGGCTCATTAACTAGGTGCTGTTCCCAGCTCTACTGCTCCTTACTCCAAGTTTACTCAGGAGGGAAGGGTGTAGGGGAAGACAATAGGAATTCAGTGATGAATGATTTAGAAGACTGGTCTTTCACTTGGATGGCAGATTTAAAGGGTTTTGCTTGATGGGAGCACAAGAAAGCACACCTAACCCAAAATGGTCTTTGGCTTTCACCATCACCATGATGGAAAAGCAAAAGAAATCATACACATACTAAGGCACAAGCACAAATCCTCAGTAAGCCAGTGGCAATTTTACCTTTTCTTGTGTTCTCTTTCTAGACAATAGATAAGGTTGTGCAAGACCTCAGCATTTCCTGGCATCAGATTTAGGAATGTCAGGAATTACTTGTGTCAGTGTCACATTTCAGTTGCAGGGCCGGAGTGTTCTGCAGAGGAGCAAAGACCCCCTCATCAACCCTTTCTCCAGATCTGGTAGATGGCTTCTGTATTTCACCATGGACTATGCTCTGCTACCATTTTGAAAACCCAGATCCTGTGAAACAGTCTTGCCCTGTAATGTGTTTTGCCATCTCAAAAGGCTTTATTTACACTTGGAGAATCTCTTTCCAGCGTAGTCACAGTATTTGATGACAAGCTTAAGTCATCCCCAGAACAGGCCAGGAAACCCAGAACAACTGGAAACCAGATGTGCTCCAGTGCTTCACACTGACAAGACTTCTACCACTGCCCTCAAGCAAGGCCAAGACAGCACAACATATGGTGCAAGACCAAATGGCCACCCCAATCTGATGGAGTTCTTGCCACACAAAAACAGTGACCTGCAGCACTGGACATGCTCATGTTGTGCAGTCAGAACACAGCTTGCTGCTGTGCCATTACACACCTCCAACTGACAGTAAAGCACCTTGTTTGTGCAGTGTTCTTCTGCTGCACCCAACAGAAAATGGCCTGAACACTGCAGCAGACAGGCCAAAACTAACCAAGAAGGGGATGCTACCACTGAAAGGGTTTCCAGCCTTGTCTCCTTTCTCTGCTCCCAGAACTGCTGCTGTTACTTCTCACATCAGATGGCAGAAGTACTCTGGGGTAAAACAATTCTCAATACAAGACTGGTTTCCAGATGACACAGTTCTGCCATAGTGCACAGCATTATCAGGTACAGCTGCTGCTCTGTCAGTGCCATAAAGCAGCATTAGTCTATCTTCTTTGATATCAGATAATTAGGGTAGTATTACCAAGCAGTGTGACACTGACACCTCTGTCCTGCTTTTATTCGTGTTTTCCTCTGTCCAAGACCTCTCTGGTGTGAATGGGCCCAGTTTCAATACAGCAATGGCTATATTGAAACTGGTTGGCACTGCAGGATTCACTCTGATGTAACAAAGCAATGATGAAAATCTGGTATCAGCAACACCCAGATTCAGCGGAGAAAACACAAAATTCATTTCGCACCTACAGCAATTTGCTATTGGTACAGTCTTACAGGTGAGTTCTCTGAAGCAGGCTGTGCTTAAAATGTGGCCTATCATCATGGCACGTATCAACTCTGGGAGGGAGGGATGGCAAATAACCCATCCCATACTGGTGAGATTGCTTCATCCAGAAGAGGGAAACAGTGGTAGGAGCTTTCAGAGCTGCATATCCTTTTGCTCCCCAGCCTCACAAGTCACCTCTGCAGTGGATGTGAGTGGCTGTGTCTGTAAGAGTGACACTGTGCGGGTCACAGTCACAGCTGCACCAGGTGGAGGGACCCTTCACTTGCACAGCCCTAAGAACAGTGTATCAGAAACACCAGAACAGCAATGGCTTCTGCAAAGATATAATGAAATTATATGGAAAGTTAGAGTTCAGAGTCCACAGGGATTCCTTGGCTTCTGGTTACTGGACAAGATGCAGTTTCCACTGTAGATTTTTATTTAGTTTTGGTGGAGCCAGCACTTCTGGATCTGAAAGGCAAATGGAACAAATGTCAGAAGAAGCGGTCAACAGCAATATAGTTTCTTCAAGACTATCAACTACTTTGTTCACTTTTCTTATATCAAAGAATTCTGAGAAATCTCTTGACATCTATAATTTTCCTGTGGTCACTGATCATCAGCCTGCACAGGAGAGCGTCTTCAGAAGACCTGCTTTCACCAGGAAACCTCTGGGCACACCATGTCTCCTCTCAATAGCTAAGTGTTACTGTTCAGAACAAGGAGGCACAGGCACAAAGCCACAACCATTAGTGGCACAAAGCAAAACTCCATTAATTCACCTGTCACTGGCCCATCATGCACCACAGTGAGCTGGCTCCTTTTGGAGTGAGTAAGAGGCACAAGGCTTTTTCTGAAGCCAGCCCTGGAAAGTGGCAATAGATAGGCTGCATTTATAGATTCAACAGAGGAGAAGTCCCAGGCAATTTCAGGACTAGCAGGGAAAGAGGATGTAGGACTAGGGGGAAGATAGAAAACTGGGGAGTTGGGAGCACCCTTTGCTAGGTCTCTCAGCCCTAATTTTGTATTCACTGCAAGGACTTTGACATGGCAAAGTGACACAACAGATGGTAGCCTGGTCTGGTCAAGAGCCTGGCCTGACTGCCAAAGCCAGAGAGAAAAATTCAGCAGGTAAGTTATATGAAGAATTATCTAACACATTCCTTCAGAAATCAAATTTTCAATTCCCTCACAACAGACTGACATTACATACACAAAAACCCAGAAGCAGTTGAGATATTCTAGCACAGGAGACAGTTTTAAACTGAGACAATTTTGCACACAAATTCATAGCAAAATAAACTTTGTTAAGAAAGTTGCTCACTTGCCACAAGGCAGCATGGTACACCATAAAGAAAGGCAAGGAACCACCACAGCTGAGTAACTGGTACAACTCTTGGCAGGTAGCAGTGCTTGGAGAGCCTCCAAGCTCACTAACCTTCCTGACTTTTCACACTCAAACTTAACTCAGAGCTTCAACTAACCTTGTACAACAGGAGGCATCATCCTCTTTTGCTGATAGGCAGCCATAATGCTGTTAGCAGTTGAATTGGGTCCCAAGACCTGTAAGAAGAAATAGCCATGTTCCAACCTGAACAAAGCAAGGCACAAGCAGGGATACTCTCAAAGGAAACTCTGCAATTATTGTCCAAACCCAGGAGACCTCACAGTACAAAGTGAACAGGATCAAAGTGTGATCAATCAGTGTGATCAAAGCCCAGTGATGTCTCAGAAAAGTTAACACAGAGGTAGAGAGAACTGCTTTCACACAGCTTTTCAGGATACAGAACTCTTATCCCAGCACCTACTTCTTCACAGCACCATAAATGTCATGATTCAGCAGGACTGATTTCATTACAGCACAATCAATATTTAAAGTTCATCTGGGAGTCTCTGTTCCCTGTCAGAACAATTTTAATCTGTCTTTAAGAGTCCTGCTAATCAGCAGTTAGGGAGAAGGTACTGGGTTCACCATATATGCTCAGAAACCACTTATTAGAAATAAAGACTTCTTTACTGTGGAAGCGAGTATTGTGATTTCCTTATTTTTCATTAAGCTGAAGCTTAGAAGCCTGACATAATCCTTCTTTTTTAATTTACTCCTTATGATATATGGTTCAGACTAAATTGACCAATCCAGTAGCTTATCACTTCACAAGACTAGACTGGGCAACAACTACTCTAGTACACTTTTACCATTAGGCCTAGAAAAGAAGGGAGTGTCCCCATATCCTACAAATTGCTTAAGATGGAGCTTACAAAAACAAGTCACCACTAGGACAAGGCAATACAAGCCTCAGAAGACCTCATCACATCCAATGTGACATCCAGTGCTGGGAACACAGTAGACTATACATATTGTACCCATCTAGAGTGTACTGACTCAGCAGGTCCTGCCCTCTAACAGAAAAAAACCCCAGATTTTGGAAGCCATGCAATGATTCTCTGCTCCTTGCTGGAGAATGCGAAATACTGCTAAACACTTGATACTGTCTAGTGACAGTAGTGATATGTTTTGTGGATGAGCACAGACCAGGCTGACAGAGCTCTGTTGAAGGTCTGGAGTCCAGATTTCTGGGATTGAAGTCTCCATCAACTGCAAAACCTCTTCCAGGACTTGCTGCAGTGTCCCAGCTTGCTCATCATAACCAAAGAGCACAAGCTGCTTCAGAAGGATGTGTATCTCTACTGCAGGAGGGAACAGAAGCAATAAATAGCAATCAACACAGGTATACTAAATAAACAGCTGCATTTCTTTGCTATCAGCACACAGGAAGGAGAGCACCAAGTTAGAACTGGTTTTGTTCCTACTGAGCCCCTACAGTGTCAGAGAACAAAAAGAAGACAAATCTGTAGTGGCACTGAGAAGTCTTCTTTTCTCTGCTCCCAACTGCAAATGCAGAGAGCTCACATGTTGTTCTGAGCAGAGGGGCAGATTAACTAAACCAAGGTCCAACACACATGACTGTATGGACCAGGCAGCTTTTGTCCCCAGCATACACAGTAAGAACAAGAGGGGGCACACTACCTTAGCTGCCCTCATCCTCACAAGCTGCAGCATGGATTAAGATCACCAATTGTCCTACCTTTCACAGTCTCAACAGCACGAACACTCTCTCCCAGGACTTCCAGAAGGGCAATATCCTCAAAAGGACTCCCCTCCTTCAGACTGTATTTCTTACGCTCCGCCTTGCGTCGGTTCTTTGAGGATCGCCTGAGAAGAGCATGTTCAGTTACAGTGTGCACAACAGGATTAGCTGTTAGCAGGGTGAAGTCTGAATGAACATCAACAGTGTGCATGAAACTTGTCACTCAAGTCCTTGACTTCTCCAGTGACAGAGGACTGCATGTAACCTTAGGTGCTGTGACAAAGTTTTCAGCGCTACTCAACCAATATCCTTAGTGGTCTGAAACACAAGACAGGAGTCAGGATGTTTCTCTGCTCCAAAAAAGGACTGCTCCATGTTCCAGCAAAAAACATGTCTACATTACAAAGCAGGAGTTGCTCCAAGCACAAAGCAGTAGTCACTATCAGACAAAGCTGAGGTCCACTTAAAACACTGGTGACCAGGGTCTGTGCTTGGCTGTGAACATCTTAATTTCTGCCATCTCCAGAGCCTGCCCAGCTCCTACCCATGATCACAGGAAACCAACTTCATTCATAGACCAGACCTACTTGCATAATGTTCGCAAGTGATCTGCAAATTCTGACACTGAATACTAAGGCTGAACTCTCCTTCTGTTTACATCTGCTCCACAAAAAAAAAAAAAAAAAAAAAAAAAGTCCTCATTTCCCCACAACTGTATTCTTCCACAGTTCAGCCAGAGAATTCAGAAGTGGTCCCAGGATACACCAGAGTGTTACATACCCCACCCCACCCCACCCTGCAGTTCTTATTATTGAGAGCACTCGAAAACGATGCACACAACCACTGTGGGAAGACACTGGTATGAGTCTTAGTAGCAACTCCCACACACCAAGCGCAAAACCTGGGCCGAATAACACAAGACATGTGCACAAGCTGGTAATGTTTGAGAGGCTCTGCCTGTATTCTGTGTCTAGCTTTCTACAGCCAGCTCTTCTGGCCACATGCCCAACACCCACGGAGCCAGAATCCACCCAGAGTCTGTTGTTCTCAGCTCCTCTGCCAGGCATCCAGTTGCACTAGTAGCTTCTGTTTTTTTCTGCTCTTTCCCTTCCAGTGAGAGTTAAAATAACCATGAAATGCCTGTAATTAAAGCAGCTCCAAGGCACACACAGCTGCAAGGAGGAGCATGTCAAGCATGAGCAAGCTAAGCTCCTGAATGTTGATGCCGGAACAGTCACTACTTGATTTGAAGGCAGATACCTACGCTGATATTCTTGAATTGCTGTGTGAGTATTTGCTGTTCATGTCACTGGCTGTCATAACGCTGCTGGTTTCAGAGAAAAGCTCCAATTCTTGGCAATTTGGCACTTCATAATCTGCAAAACATGGCAACAACTGTCACAGTATGGAAAAAGGTCAGAATTATTTCAAGCTTTCTCACTGGTCTGTGTAGCTTGCTGGGCAGATTCATTCTACCTGCTGGTGTTCTGGAGCCTTATGGCTCCCCACTGAGCCAGCACACAAGAAGAAACAGTAATTGTGAGAACAACACTGCTCCTCCGCCCTGGTGGGGGTCGTGATATTGAACAGCACAATCAGAGGGATGACAATCTCAGTGCAGCAGATCTGGACTAGGACACAGCATTCTGCTTTCAGAGAAATTCCCTGAGCCCGTGTGAGCTGGCAGATGAATATGCCTATAGGTACTTGGCACAAAGGACATGCTGAGCACTGTCTCACCCAGCCAAGATGGTACTGTGGAGACAACACTATGTCATTTTGAAGAGCTTTCAGGTGCATTTTCATTGTGCAAAAGCTGTGACCCAAGGAAGAGCTGAAAATACGGAGTAACCACACTCCAAGTATGGAGTGAGGAGGGGTTGAGAAGGGTGCTGTTTTACTGCTGTAGATCCCATTGGAGCTAAAGGAGAGCACAGCTCAATCAGAGCAAACAGCAACCACAAACAAAAACATGATCACAGTTTCTTATGCAGGAGAAAGTCATATGCACTTCAATACTAACCCTGTGGGTTCTCACAGGCCTTCTCCTTCAGCTCTCGCACCACTTGCAGGCGACTCTTATGGCGAAGAAATGCTGTTTTCTGGGAATCTAGGAAGATCAGCTGACTTTTCTGAGCTGATCATTAACAAAATCAAAACATAAACATTTGTGCAAGAGAAACAGAAAAGCACTTTTTACACAAGCACAGTCCTTCAACAAGCTCAGAAAAAAATCCCGCAATTCATAAGGCATGGATAGGAAGAAAAAGGAATAGTAACAAAACATGCTTTCTATGTGGAAGGGAGAATAAAGCTATCAAATAATTTTTTTATTTCTAAAAACTATTCATCGAAGCTTACAGGACAGATAGCCATTTTCCTGGTCCATAGCTCTGCTGCCACATGTGCTCTGGAACAAGAACTGTCCTGCTTGTTCCTGGACATGCAGACACAGACACCACTGCAGCTTTTGAGGTCTGGAAAAGCTCCAAAGGAGCCTGACTAAGCTAAAAAGATCCCATGACACTGCAGGGCTTCAAGATGCACTGAGGAGAGCCAAGCACAGCTAACTGATCAGCATCAATTAGATGGAAGCGAAGTATCCTTCCATACACCTTCCAGTACTAGAATGCTGTGACTTCCCACAGACCCAGCAAAAATCTTCTTTAGCCTCAGATTCTTCCATTGACTCACCTTCCAAAACAGCAGGTTTCAAGTTGGTCTCCAAAATATCCAGTCTACCATACTTGTGAATCTGGATCAGGGAAAGAAGAGAAGGTATCATTTAAGGATCTTACCCAGATCACATTGCTGTTTTTGCACTCTGAGGATGTATTTCCACTTCTGTTCTTGTGGTTTGAAATGTCTTACCAGTCTCAAAGCTTCTTCCCAAAGAGCCCCTTCTAAGAGCAGGAGAACAGCCTCTTCATAGTCCTAGAAGGAAAGAGCAACCATGGGCTGGTGGTGATGTTAGTAATACATGTTCAGGTAGAAGCTATTCAGATGGGTATTTCTACACAGCAGTATCCCAGCCAAGAGAGGAAAACACTACTATGCCAACTGCTTTGAGGTGTTGACATAAAAACCCAAACAAGCAAACAAAAACCACAAACCAACTCAGTAAAACTATCTTACTTCTCCCACTAAGGGGAACTCCCTCTGGAACTCTGTCTTCCTTGTTCCAGCCCTCATGTTTAAGCTCTCTGAGACAAAAGCTTTTCATACCAAAGCATGGGCAACTTCATGAATGGGAAAACTCAGGGACACAGCCTTTATCCACCCTGCTCACTGCATCACCCAGGCCTGCTCTGCCCTCCCCAAGGGGGCCCATGGCACAGACTGTTTTGCTGTCAGTGTGCATGGAGTCACATGTGGTGCAGGGGAACAGAGAAAACATGGGTGGTGTATCTGACTGACAGATACTGGGCATTACTGGGACACAGGCAAGAGGGTGGCTACATTACCTGAGTGTACTGCTCCAGGAGTATGGCTGCCTCTGCATACTTTCTCTGTTCAACTAGTTTTCCTACAAGAAAAAGCGGAGTTTGAGCTTTTCAGAAACAGCTGGATTTTGTGCCAGAAAACTACAAAGTAGAGGAAAATCTCACTCACTGAGACACCTTCTATCTGCTCACACATGTATTCAATTGCTAAGCTACAGCTGTAATTTAAAAGGGGTGCCATGAAAAGGCATTAAAGGCATGAAGGATTAAAATCACATTAAGTGATGGAAAAAACAAATACTGGAGTATCCAAAAGACTAGACTCCCGAAGCCATATTCCCTCTGTGTTAAGTGGCCCTTCATAAACTCTGACTCTGAGTAAGGTTAAATTCAGTACGATGCTCCATTCTCTTGCTGAAATAGGTGAAATTTCTCTTGCTGAAATATACACCACATCCATAACACACCTCATGTCTGACATGTGCTAGTGAGCACAAATTCTGTGACCAGCTACCTTCTTGTCCTTAGAACAACACACAGCTTTATGTACAAGCTGGTCCTAGCTGCAAATTATCCAACAGCATTTAAGGTCGGTGAATAGGCACAGCACTTGCACCAGTTAATGTCCAGAGGCCTCAGAAACATCAGACACTTCAGTGCATGTCCATTCCTTGAGGTTAACTAACAAGGCAATTAGGAAGAGCATTCTGGCAACCAGCTGCAAGGGAACAATGCAAGAAGCAGTCAGCACAAGGCAGCTCCTGGGTTGCCTACCAGTTCAGCTTCAACATCTTTTGGTTCCTTTGAGAAACAAAGGTCATGTGCAAATGCACAAACCCTTGAGGCATGGGATCTTTGTTCTCATTTAAGAAAAGAGCTGCTGAATAACGAGGTTTCCATTGAATTTTAGGAAAAATTGAAGCGAACCATAATAACAGCAGCCACTTCTGCTCTGCACATTTCATTTCTTCAAGGCCTACCTGCCATGTTCCGTGCCAGGCTGGACAGCTTATCCTTTGTGTAACCAAGCCGTGATGCCATGCACAGGGCCTGCTGCCAGCTGCCACTGCTCTGAAAAGCATCAAGTGCTTTTGCAAAGATGCCAGCACGAGCAAATATCAATGCAGCCTGTTCATACAGCTGCTTCTGAATCAAATACTCCCCATATGCATTACTGATATCCTGAAAGAAAGGGACAAAAAGAAAAAAAAAAGAAAAGAAGACTAGTAAGGTCAGTAACAGTCCTCCATTAATAACAATTAAGGGCACATCAACAAAAGCCTCTTACCCAGCTTCTCCAAGGAATTGCTAGGCATGAAGCTTATACCCCATTTCAAACTATATCAAGCCAAGGGCTGTTGATCAGCACATGGAGACACTTCACAGACCTACAGCAAGTGACATGGGGAGGCAGCTGGCTCTACGAACCAAATGCTGGGTAAACCAGATACTGCAGGAAACCAGACCTTTCCTCTCCACCCACATGAGCAGTTTTTGTTAGAATGTCCCTCTGAACCAACCTACTTTAGGAAAAAACACTGGCACAAGGGAACACGCAAGCCCTCTATAGGCACAGGCTACTTAAAGCTGATTATCTCTTATGAAGAAGGGGCAAATGGATTTGACTGGAAGGATCCAGGAGGAATAATTAAACACTCCCAATGAGTCATTCAGAAACAGACCTCCATCATGAGTAAAGATCTTTTCTGCTTTCACTGTTGCAAATAGACCGATTTTCTCTATTTCCCCTCTCACTCAACTCCTCCTTGTACAAAGGGTTGTGTGTTATGTATGTACAGTATCTACATTAGATTATAATAACTGAACTTATATTTTATCTCAGCTTTGGACAAGCTAAAGTTCCTCAGTAACACCGAAACCAGTAAGGGACACTATGTACTAGCAAACAGCACATCTAAAAGTGTCCAAGTTCTCCAGCACTTTTCAGAATAGTTTAAGGATAACAAATTGTCCCCACACAATCTGCAAGCCACAAAGAGGACAAAATGGGGAGAAGTCTTCCTGAGGTTATGGGAGTTATTCAGCAAGATAGTGCAGCAGAAGAAACAGGACTTCCAGGTGCTCTCTGAGTTACAGGATCAAAGGAATAACAACCATCGATGACCAGGTCTCACATGGTTAGTGCTGAGAGTCATTCCAGCTGTTATCTCAGAAGAAGGTCTCAAAAAACACTGGAATAGCAGTGACCTACAGAACTTGAACACAAGCAGCTGCAGTTTCATTCCTGCCCTCATGCAAGGTGCTGAGGAGATCCAAACACATGCAAAGGGAATATAAAGCTTTGACACTGCACTGTCACAAGCTTACGCACCTTGTACTCCTGAGTGTTAGAGGGGTACAGCTTCAAGGCCTCAGAATACAGATTCTGATCCTTCACCAAGTTCAGAAATTCAGAGAAGTGTTCAGGACCTGCAGAAACAATTTACTTTTTCTAAAAATAAAAGAGAAAGTACATGGCCCTCCCGGCTCCCAGACAGTCTGAGTTCACAACATGAAGAAGCAACTAGAGGTGCCTGGGTGGAAGAGCACCCACTCTACTACTGTAAAATCAAGGCAATCACTTCCTTGAGGTTTTGCCACAGAACAGGAACAACACGAGACTTCATGTGCTTCATGACCACAGAGGAGTAAACATTTGTTTTGTCCTGCACCAAGCTACAGTACAAAAAGCAAGCAGCAGAAGTTCACCACGCATTACCAGACAGGAAGACGATCTTGTGCAATCTTTCCCTTTCTTTAGCTATTTCCCCCCAAAGGCTCTCCAAAATGGAAGCATTACACTGCAGAAATCCTCCTTAGGACACCTACCACATTTGCTGAGGTGACCAAGAGCTTTTGTGTATCTCTTCAAGTGTCTGTCTATTGTATATCGCTGATAATTGGTTTCCATTTTCCGGAGGGTATTTAAGAAGGGCAAGTACTCCTTTGGGTCCTGCAAAGAACAATAAAAACTGCAGTTGAGCTAATCTACTAAAATCCTTATTTGTTCCCATCTTCATCAACAGACAGCCCCATATCTGAAAATATATAATACACTAAAAAAGCCTGTTTTTTCTCCAAGTATAAGCCATCCTAAAGAATCAATTTTTGCATAGACTCTTGCCAGAAATCACTAACTTGAATTACCAGGCTCCCACATGGACTTCAGCAATATCTAAAGGCTGGTAACATTTAACATTCAAGCCTAATTGTTGTATCAAATGTTGTTTTCTATTATCTATGATTATGTATAAATTTGCAGCCATGAAGTTGATCAACTTCTCCACACCAAAGGTCATAAAACCTGTTAATATGAATAGGGTGTTCTAACTGTTGGGCAGCAGAATTTGCTGTAACAATAGGAAACTCTGAAGATGCAGATGGGCATTTCAGTTCAGAGACTTCACATTAAACCCTCATGAAGACACATACTATTATCACGGGAATCACTAATTAAGCAAGAATCAAGAGCACAGAACTGAGAATCGAAGTCACAAAACTTAGATACCAATCCCTCCCTTCCCCAGAGCTACTTTGCCCTGCTGCTCTAGAAGAGCACTGTTTCACCTTGAACACAAATTTCTAAAGCTGTGCTCAAGAAGTATCAAAGGATGGAGAGACATGACACTTTCCCAGCATCAACCCAAACACACATAGGGCTTCTGAGCAACTGGAATCCTGCCTGGGTAGAGAGCCATTACTAAGAAAACATGCGGGCTGATCCGCAAACTACAAAGAACCATTGAGAAAGTAGAAAAATAAGTTCCTTAGCTGGAACTATAAGCCAAGACCTTTTGAGACTTTTCTGCCACCATGACGACTAAATCAAAGTCATATGTCCCCAAGGAATAATCATACAGTTCATTGACATCCACAAGGAAGAGCAGGTACTTTAGTGCTTCTTCTGCACTCACAGCTTGGACATCTGGTGTAATGCTTTCTGCAACAAGATAAAGCAGCATATGACCTGTTACACCACCAGCAGTGGAACCCTGCTGTGAGGAAAGGATGCATCAATCACAACCTCAACATCAGAGAGGGGCCATCAAACTAACAGCTTGTTCCCTCTAGCAGAAGGGTTACATTGCCTTTACTGGGCAACTTCAAGAACCATCCCAAGCATAGTACTGAGGGTGGAACTGTGATGAGCTCGATGGATCAGCACAGAATAAAGGCAAAGTTTGCTAGTTTGAGATAATCAGAATCCAGAACAGGAACTTCCATGTTGGGAGGACTAGAGTTCCAACTGGGAAGTGGTAGCAGGTCCAACTCTGGGGTAACTGCTAGCAAACCTAGGTAAAAGGGTGAGCTGAGCGCATGTACAGCAGCTTATCTTAGGTAATAGGCTGCTGTACCTAAACACACAGACGGTTTCAAGTATATTTCTAGTTTTCGGCTTGCTGCATCAACAGTCATGTTAAAATACATTTCTTGGCAAACCACACTAACCATCAAAATGCTGAGGAACAATTTAGTGCAGTATCTCAAGGTGCAGCTGGACTGGAAGCTGCAGGTTGAACTCTGGGTGGTGAGAGCTCCAGTGTGAACTTGCATAACAAAGGGGACAGAGACCTGTGAGACACTGAGATACAGCAGAGCTGAGGACCTCCAGATTTTTGCAGGGCTAGATTGTGAAGGTATAAAAGTTCTCACAGGCCCAGGGGTTCCTTTGTTCAGGGTCCCTCCTCAGAAGCACCAGCTGGAGCTGCTATTTTGTTACTTAGTTATTGCACTGAGACTAAATTATCTTATGGATCAGGATGTCTGAGACTCAGCTATGGGAAACCCGAGGTTGAACTGGTAAGGAATCCTGGTTTGACTGAGTGTGGGGGGCATAGCTCTGGGGGTGGTCCCAGGTCAAGTGGTGCAAATGTGACTGCCAGCGTGGTTCCTGGATGGTCAGATGGGGAAGTTTCCTCTTTAACAGTTTTGGTTGGACAGCAAAGTTCCTTTAACATAAAGTTCATGCAAACCACCCATTTTCAAAACTTTTGAGCTCCTGATACAAAACCTCGAAGATCGTGAACCTTCTGGAGAGCAATTTCTAATTCTGGAGGACTTTTCTTTACATGTGCTGTCAGTATCGATAGGCAGTATCTGAGGAAAAGACAAGCAGTGAATGAAAAAGTGAGAAGGCAGAAACACAGCTTATTCCTTTTCTAGCACAGTTTGTGCAAGTTCTAGATAACATCTTAGTAAAAAAAAAAATAAAAATGCAACTGTTCAGGCACTTTGATCCTCCTAGAGGAAGGCAGCAAACACAGGAAAAGAACAGAATATGCCAGAAAGGTTCTTCTACTCAGCATATCTTCCCAAACATGTCACAAAGCTGGAGGTGTGTTTTGAGTAGAATGAGCTTCCTTACCATGCCAGCCAGCATGATGAAGAGGACATACCTCTCTCTGAAAGTTCAGATAGCTGGACAGTTTTCCATATGAAGTCTGGCATGAAAATAGCCTTTTTAATAAAGGAAAGCTTTCTAGCTTTCTAAAAAAAAAGTATTTTTATACTTCTATACATTTCACATTTACTATTTCAAAATAGCTTTCCCACCCAAGTAGATCCTTGATTTTCTAAAACAGTTTGCTGGAAAGTCTAAATTCTCAGGGCTCAGCAGCTACCATCTCCTGTTGCTCCTCTCTCCACTGTTTAACACAAAGCTGCCAATAGTTTAGCACCATTTCACTGGGCACTGTTATCATCCTATTTTCCCAGCTTTTATCTTTGGTGTTGATTCATCCAAGGTGGATGGTGTTGATTCATCCAAGGAGGATGGTTACCAAAAAGGTAATCAATCAGGAACAAGGAGCTGATCATTTGCAAACTAATTCAGTGTCAAATGGAACAGCTGGTATCCTTCCGAAGGGCCAGATGCTTGGTGAGTCAGCAACTCGCCAAGATGAAAATCTTGTTCACGTCTCCATTCCCACACAGATGGATCCTAGATTTGAGTGTATCTCCTAAACCTTTATAAGCATCCTGCATCTATCATTTTAATTCTGGTAGTAAAATGTTGGTATGCTATCTGTGGAATTATGAGATGTGTCCAGGGTAGCATCCTCAGCGGAAGCAAGGCATGGTATAGTTAATTTTGTGGAGCACAAGCTCACCGCAGAGAACTTAGGGCCAAATAACTGATGTAAAGGACAGCTTTGCTTCCTGCCAATGACTTACTAGAAACCTCTCTAATGGTTCCCTCACCTACAGTAAGAAAGTGCTCACTTTTGAGGGTCAATGTGTTCCATGGCAACTCTCATCATGTCACATATGAGGTTTACTTTTTTCTGATCAGGATGCTGGTGTGGCTGGCTGTTACTGCTACTATTCAGAGATGGGTACATAGTCTTCGTGAAATCTTCTTCTCTAGATAAAAACAGGTAATGTGAATAGGAGCATTGTCCACCACATAGCCCAGAACAAAGACAATAAGGTTAAGGAACTCAAATGCATGCAGAAAATTACTCATTAACTGCCACATTAACAGGAAGCTCTCCAAAAATCTCTGTCAGTCCAAACTGATGGTCAGCCAAGAGAGGCATTAAAAAAAACACAAACCCCAAAGTGCCCAAAGAACTACTTCAGTAACATAAAAATATCAGAAGGCAAGATTTACAGGATACAGCTGTCTTCTACTAAATTCACTATGGATTTATCAACTGAACAATTCAGAAAAATAAGCCATTTGTTACTATTTCTGGTCAGGTCAAAACTGAAAATCAAACCAAACACCTAAGTGATGGCACCAGATACTACACAATTATTGACTTTAGCAAGCTTGAGAAATCCTGAAACTACCATCACCATAAAGTCTCATCACTGACCCCTTTAATAAAGAAGTTCAGGGGACTTATTTGAGGATCTTGGCCTCAGACTAGATATGCACTTCCATCTTGCTCCTCTTTATGAGGGAACAAAACTTTCTCTGTTCTCATTTACTGCTCTACAGCAAACCAGCAGAGAAGTCAAAGCACTCAGATAATATACTAATTACTTGCTGCAAAAATCTAATGGCTGCCTGCAAACTGGAATTCCCAACAAGACACACTATCCATGAAACTACTGAGCTTACTCAAGCCTTTATGACTCAACGTACCAGATTTCTGATTCTGTGCACCCACATTGAAGAGTTGCCAATATTTTGACAAAATAATGTACCACCACTAATTACATGCATGCTTCCATTTGCAGACTTATACTTACTTCAGTTCTGTGAAAAACAAGTTGATATAGTTCACAGAATCTATTTGCCTGATAAAGGTTTCTGTGTTTTCCAGAAATACCTGAAATGAACAAGAATATTAGCACTGTTATTCTGAACACTAAGAACATGTACATCAAGTACAAGAATAAATTCAGAGACCTTGTCTGAAAGTACAGGATGAAGGGAATGCTAAATCAGATCTGTTTGTATGATGTTGCAGTGCAGAAGAGCCATCAC
The DNA here is from genome assembly GCA_017589585.1 of Phylloscopus whistleri. Taxonomy (NCBI): domain Eukaryota; kingdom Metazoa; phylum Chordata; class Aves; order Passeriformes; family Phylloscopidae; genus Phylloscopus; species Phylloscopus whistleri. The sequence continues at coordinate 2,138,744 of JADMLD010000620.1, forward strand.
TGCTGAAAGCAGAAATGACAGCACCACCTACATTTTTGAGCACACTGTTCAGTGGAGGTTAGTATGTTCCAGGGTAGGTTAGTATGGCAAACAACACAAGAGAACTGGGCAGACTTGCCTTGGGATTGTGGTCGTAGAGAAGATTGAGGTTGATTCGCAGCTTCCTCATACACTGAAAAGCTTCCCTGAACATAAGCCTGAAGGAATGAGTCAAGTGGGACAGTTTACATAGTGTATAAGATGCAAATAAAGGCAACTAGCTAGGGCTAAGCACAGAACCAGTGGGAAGAGAACAGCCTACAGAGCTATGTAGACAGCCTTCCAGAAAAATGTGCAAGGTCAATACTGTTCATTGTTGACCCTCCCAGGGGGCACACCAGCTTGCAAGGTTGATGACGAAATACAGAACTTAGATTATTTTTATTTCCATTAAAATAGAGTGTTTCATTTTGTATCAATTTCCCTTTCACAAAATTTCAACGTAAATGAATTCAGTAAAAAATGGAAAACAGCCAGCTTAATCCTGAAGTGATTGAGAACGGAGCAGATGGAGATTTCTCCCACCCACACAATTTCAGCACATGTAATAAGCCCTTCAGTGGTGAAGTGAGAAGTACCTGGCACAGCTGACAGCTAGATTTCTAGGTGGTCTCCCTAGGAACAGTTTTGTTCTCTCTAACAAGGTCAATTCCCCTGAGTTTAGCCTCCCTCTCTTTTCCAGGTCAGTCAGCCTCTAACAGGTCAGACTGGGGGAGGGAAGACAAGAATATACCAGTGCCGTTTACCTGTCTAGCCACTTCCGAATCTGGGCAAGAACCAGAGCACGGTGGTGAATGGTCTCCAGATTTCCTCTTGGCATCTATAACACAAGATCCACACAATTACTTGTAGTTATTCTGCCTACATTGTGGGAAAAGTGAGGACTGGCCAATTTCTTAGGCCTGTCTGCTACTTGCAAGTGCATGGGCCTGTTTGCTCACTTCAGAGGACATGCAACTTCAACAACTGTGGAAAAATACCTGAACATTCTCTCAGTTCAGAAACATTCCTCAGAAGGCTGGATTCTAACCCAACCAGGCATGACACAGAGCAATCCAATCAAGTTTTTGTGTCATCCCTGCTCTGAGGCGAGTGTTGGGCTCTACACTTCCAAAAGTGCCCCTCAAATTACATCCTTCTCCATTCTGTGAATCTCTGGTGGTTCTGAAGAGTGAGCTCAGCAAAAAACTAAGTGCCAAGGCTAATGGAGGTTTACTAGTAAGTACTAGGAAGTGAGTCTTGAGATGAGAGGCCACAATATGTAGCATTATGCTACCTCAGCATTATGAATAGGAACTTGAATAGTCCTTCCCAGTTCTGCACACATCTATCTGCCTGAACCTGTACTGAACCTCCCAAAGGCATGCTCAAAATCCCTCTGCATCCAGCCGGGAAGCTTGAGATTTGTGAGGTGCTGTGCTGCAGCACTGTAGGGCACCAACTTTGTAGCACTGCACACACTGTTTGCAGGTTGGCCAGGTGCCCACTGTGACAGGCCCCTGCACAACCTGGTAGCACATGTCAGCAGAGATGGGCAGAGCACTGACCTGCAGCACCACCTTCATGTCCTGGGGAACAACGGTGACGATGCGTGAACCTCGCTCCACCTTGCGCAGGGTCTCGCTGTTGGGTGCAGCAGCACTGCTCAGACCAGCCTGGAGGGCTGAAGACAACACTTATCAGCACAAATGGCACATGCAGCACAGTGCCCCATTAAGGACCTCCTACATTGGAGGAGCCAGGCAAGGTTGTACCGGACAAACCAAGCCACCAGTACAGCAGTGATCTTCAGCTATTCCTGACAGGATGAGAACTTGCTGAGTGCTAATCATGCTGTACCTGTACACAAAGCAGAGGTGTGTCCTCTGCACAACAGGATGACAAAGCTCAACAGACCAGGCAAGAGTAGCACTGAAGGTTGTAAAGGACCAATAAGTTGTTGTCCTGCCTTTTACCAAGGTCATCACATCTCTCATAACCAGACACCACCAGAAACTCTTTCTACACTGATGCCCTCTCTACCACATACCCTCAAATAGCACAGACTTATTTTGGACACAGAGGGAAGGGAGAGAATGCAGGGGTAGGCTGTTGGAAACCTATATAAGGGTCAACTACAGTACAAATTATCTTTCCTGTGAAAAGTACATGATACATATTCAGTTCCCTGAGCTCCTTGCTCTCTGGTAGATTTCTGAAAGCAGCTCTCTTACTCTCATCTCTTAAACACTTCCTTTGAGGAACCCAAATAAAACAGGTTGGGATGTGAAAAATGGGGAGATCTTGTGTTTCCAAGATAAATGCTAGGAGTTAGCAGCAGTAGACAGCCAGTGCTGATACTTACCCTTCACTGATAAGTTTTTCAAACAAAAGCACAGACAGGTGTGTGAGCTGGTTGTCACCAACAAAAACTCATTGTATGTTGCGAATGATGTGATGTTAGAAGCAACCTGTAAAATATGAAGTTTATCAGAGTTTAGACCAGAATACGGAATCTGCCTTTGGTAGAGGGAAAGGGGATGAAACAAGGGGCAAAAGCTTTGTACCTCAATATCATTAACAAAAAACCGGCATCGATCCGTGAGGCCCAAGATCACCTCCTGTATTAAAATAATGACAACTATGAGCTATCAGTAGCACAACCTCCAGTCTTTCACAACACTGACAAGCACTGGATTTAAGTACCTTACAATTAGGTAACCAGTACCTCATGTGAGTTACTTAGAAAAGCCAGACAGCAAGTCATCCAACCTCTATTCCAGGAGAACTTAAACTTGAACATTTTTAAACACTGCTGGCTGAAAATCCAACTTGGCCTACCCTGTAACTGCACAGTTGCAAAGTGGAAGCAGAAGCCATGCCAGAAGTCTAGGCTTTTCTATTTGGCAGCACTTGGTCTAGGAAACCAGACGAAAAGTACCACTAAAGAGCAGAGCAAAGCAGCTTCCTACAGCTGGATGGACACTGAAGGAAGGAAACCCCTGAAATACCAGCACAACAGCTAGCTATTCTTCAAGCTGTTTTAACTATTAAGAAACCATCTCCAATACAAAAACCAGTAGCAGGAGATCTGCAGTAACTCAGTGTAGCCATATTTGCTAATAGGTTAAGTTCAAATAAAACAAAGCAAAATGGTTCTTTCATAAGGAGTGTGGTAGTAACTGCTAGAAATTTCCAATCTGAATTTTCTCATTCCTTAATGAAATTATTCATTGTATTCATAGAACGGGGTGATTGGGTGTTAACTGCAATCCACCAGAAATGCTCTAGAAGGCAAGAGAAGACAAGCTCTCAGGTGTTGTCTTCGTTTGGAAAGACAGGTATCCGCCAGGGAAAGATACTTGGTGGGTAATGCAGAAAGATGGAAAAACCAGTTGTGTACCACAGGAAAACCTAATCCTAAGTAAGAACTGAGTGTAAGGGTTAATTCTGTATAGTAGTTCATTGATTTAGGTATGATGCAGATGATAATAGAATAAGGGGTGGATAATGTCTTGAGTTATGGAACCTAAAATGTGTATTCTATTTTCATCTGCTGAAAGCAGTTGGAGAATTGTTCTCCTTTATCTCTTGTTTACTCTGGAAGGAGGGGGGCGGGTGCCTTTTGATAATGGCCCAACTGTTAACACCAGGTAGGGCATTGTTCCTTATCTCTTTTCTGCTAATGGACCATTTAAACACCCCTAAAAGCACACATCCCAAAACTTACCCTCCCCAAAATAGTACACCCACATTCCATTATCCTATTGTGAGATGCTCCACCCAGTGGGGGAGCCAACCATTCCTACCTGGATAAAACTGGGACGCAGGAACAGGAAGTTCTCTTGCTTCACCTGATTCCCGGAGGAAGACTGGACCCTTCTCACCATCACTGGACCCTTTTCTACAGGTTCATCTCTGCTCCAACAGAACCACGTCTGCCACTCCAGCAGGACTCACTTTTGGACTGCTTCCAACACCCTGACCAATAGGGTGCCAGGTTGTAGCTCTGACTCTGTCAGGGTTTTCCAGGATTGCTTGTTTATTTGTTTGCTTGTTGGGTTGGGTGGTTTTGTTTTCTACTACATTTGTACTGTTAATATTCCTAGTAAAGAACTGTTATTCATATTCCCAAATCTTTGCCTGAAAGCCCTTAATTGCAAAATTCTAATTTGACAGGGGGTGAGAGGTTTACATTTTCTATTCTAGGGGAGGCTTCAGCTTTCCCTGGCAGATACCTGTCTTTCCAAACCAAGACAAGTGTGCAAAGAGCCTTGTGAAGAACATCATGAACATGTATCACTGGGCCCTGGCAGAAGACCATGGTGTGCTTTTGGCACCGAGAACAACTGAGTAGGAAATTTAATCTGCTTGCAGTCTCACTTACTTCACCACCGATCCTCGTGATGGACGTCTGCACACAACGGTAGGGGAACTGAACAGCAGAGTTACTGTTACTCCGCCAGGGCTCAAGGACTGGAGTAGAAGCCTCTAAGAAGCAAAAAAGATCTAATTGTTTTCCAGCCAATCAAAAATTCAGACATTAAAACCACATGACATGTATCTTAAGAAAACCAGAACTGGGAATAAGCTACGCTATCTGACACAGAGGATGAATGCTGGCACAGAAGTCCAGGACACTGGACACAAGAGGACAAGAAGGTGGTAACTTCCAGGGGTTCAGTGGCTTATTCCACTGTGGAATGTGAAGAGAAGATCTATGGATATGGCAGTCAGTCAGCACTGAACCTTGTGTGTGTGGATATTCGTGTTAACATATGCTTGTATATATATATAAAGTTACCTTTAATTGAATCCTGACACATATCACTAATTTCAGCCCATTTCTGTGAGCAGAGGAACTATAAAAGCAGCATCAACTACACTCGAGAGTCACTCAAGTCCCTGAAAGTCAAATCATCTCATTAAACCTTTTAAGAAATATCTAACTATACCTAAGACCAGGTACTTTAGCACGGCCCAGCTTACCCCACAGGTATTTTAGGATCCTTCTATCAGTCAGCTGCAGAGCTACAGTTTTGGTCACTGGGCTGCAGTACAGGCTGATCACTTCTCCATCTACAGGCAGTGACAACCTGATACAAGACAGAGAAAACACAGAATGTCAGTCACAGCAGATACACTTATGAGCAGATACCTCATTCCTGCCTTTCCTGTAGCCAGATGAAAAGATGCACATCTCCAGCATGGACATACTTTGATCATGTAAGGATATTCTGCAGTCTTCTCACACCTGTCAGCTGGCAGTGGACCAGAGAGCACCAGCAATTCCAGCCAACAGGCTTCTGCCTATCTGCGCTGGTCACTGTCTGCACTGCAGCACTCTGCAAACACACCCCTCTTTTTCTGTTCTACAGTTCACATGCAAATCATTCTGTCTTTGCTGGGAGAGTGCTGCAAAAAGCAGCTCTCCCAATCTCTTTGGGAACCACATCTCTGTGCCCCAGGTGGCTTTCTTTTGTCTGGTTTTAGCTCAACTGGTCCCACAAAGACCAGCAGGCAAAGAGGAGGAGAAGGAGGAGGAGGACAGCAGTTTCAATGGCTACTGGTCCCCTTCTGGACCTTGATAATGGTGGGCAAAGGATAGAATGGAGCAATTCCGTGTCATGTGCCATCCCCTCTCTCCCAAGGGCCTCAAATTCCAAAAAACAGAGCTATCTTCTACTGATACAGGCATGTTTAGCATGCACCCTTGCCAGGCTGGGTGTAGGCATTGGGACTACAGGCAAGTGCTGACCAGCAGGCAGCTTCATGTGCTGTTTGGTTCTCCCACCAGAAGAGAGCCAAATTCCTTAATCCATGGCCTCCAGGGTGCAGGTCTAATAAGAGACTTAATTCTTTCTAGGAACTGCTCAGAAGCATTCTCAGACTTCAGCCATAACTGACAGATCTTTAGTACCGTAAATTCAGGCACTCTTCTTCAGCTCCAGGCACGTGAGGCACTGCAGTCAGATGGTGAAGGACAGACTGAGCAGCATGCTGACCTTGACCAACAACCAGGAAGCTGTCATCTGGCAGCCAGGTGAGAAATCGGAGCCCCAGAGGATTCATCGCTTCATTGCTGCTGCTGCTCACATCAACTCTGCCACAAAATAAGAGAGGTCAGGACACAAATAGAACCTGATTTCAGTAGAGAGGCAAAGGATTTCCTAAGCACAGCTGGCAAATACACAGCATGGCTAGGAGGGCTCCAGTGCAGAAACACAGATACCAAAGTATGAATCCTGCCACAGGCCGAGCAGAAGATAAAGGATGAGACCTAGGAAGCTGCATCTGTTTTCCCTAAGTAGTACTGCTTCCATGCCAACTACCTCTAGGAACAAACAGAAAGCATGGTGGGATTTTTAACCTCATCACTGTCTCTGCCATGCAAGCAGCTCTGTTGCTCTGTGTGTTATGATCATGAGCCTGGGCACTGCACCATCATTCCTTTGTGCATCACGCATGGGAAGGGATATCTCAGTGCTGTCACTAACAGTCACTGGTTCTGCTAGACTGAGACCTCACTAAAGGGCATTTCTCGGCACTAGTTGCAGACACAGTGTCAACAAAATGAAACAATGTTATCTGACAGCCTCTTAAAAATCTTGAGCGAAGTGGTCAGAGCTGCGACCTCCGAAGCATCCAGTCAGGTACAACCCTCTGCTCCCCTCTACAGCTGCAGTAGTTCTATATTACCTGTAGGTTTTATCCAGGTATGGTGTTTCCACAGCTGCTTTAAAGCCATCTCCTCCCACAGCTCCAAACTTGACAGAAGGGTCATTCACTGAACTCTGACCTAGCAAACACAAATCAGAACAAAGCAGAGGTTAGACAGCCACCCAACAGAGCCCCTTCCATCTTCAATCTTATCAAAAAGTAGGTGCTACATGAAAATATTAAAATGTCAGAAAATGCCATCCCTACTTGTACAGACAAAGTGTAATTCTCATCAACACTCACTTTGAGGAAGACAGTTACCTTCCAACATCGCAGCACAAAACAGCTGTTTCCTCAAAGCACACTGTATATGGAACTGCTTTGGGAAATGCTGGGTGCCCCAGACAGATTCTCAGACACTTCCCAGGGACAGTCAGCATCATGCCATCAGAGCAGCTTATGCAAGATACCATGTGCTGCACTCAAGCTGAAGCTAGGCAGGGGAATATTACCAGCACAATTACATAGTCAAGTGCCAAACACTTCTCAAAAAGTCAATGCACCACTAAAACGCTTCTGTGCCACTCAAACTACTGGAAATGAGAGCAGAGCTTGAACTCAGACCAAGTATGTCTTGTGTAAAGATTTAAGTGACCACCACCTTACTAGTCTCCCAAGGTACTGTTCTCAGGAACACAGGGTTTCTTCTAATGAGGTCGCAACATGGTCTTACCATATCTGTATACAGAAATCCTGTTATTAGCATCCAGTACAGCCATGTCCCCACTATATTTGGGATCTGTATGAAACGCAACTTGATTTGCTGCCTGTTGGAGCTGGATCTCATAGGTACACATGGGTGGAGGCACCACAGCATGCTGGAAGGCTGTGACAAGCACTTTATCTGTGGAAGAAAAGAGAAAAAATCCAAGATTGCACCACAATCCAGATTTTAGTGAAACTCATTCTGGATTCTTTATTGGAAGCATAGATAACGTTACAGGAGAATGGTTTTTGTGCTCTTAGTGGCTATCTTCATTGAGCTACCCCTGAAGCGTCTATCAATGACATGGATTTGTAGAAACAACTAAAAGAAGAACTGAAAAGGCTACTCCACCTTTTCTGACCCTAGAGCTGGAAAGCAGTCCCACTACTTACCTCCATCTATAACAGCCACATTTGCCATATGTTGACTGTTCTCCCCCAGCCCATGGTCTGTGGTCCAATACCAGTCGTAGAAGAGGTAACGCCAGCCCCGGCAGAGTATATGTAGTCTATATAGGTTCTCTCGGTCCCAGAGCAGTGACACCAACTGATTTTCCTCCAAGCTACCAAAGTGTAGACTTTGCTTCAGGTACCAGTGATAGTTTCCTGTGGTCCACAGCTGAACTGTAGAAAAACAAATAGTTACTACAGACTAGTACTTGTGACCCAGCTCAAACCCTGCCTCCCAACCACCACTGCCCTTCTAGGGGTGGGTTAAGTGCAATTAAAATAACACTTCTAGTCTTCAGTCCACAAGCTGTGTCATACAACATACAGCACATGGAAACAACACACTGTGCAAAAGTCAATCCTAAAATTCACTGAGCTACCCTTGTGAGAGGGTACCCTTGTTTAATGAAGGGCTCAGACCTTTAGTATTCCATTTGTATCACTTCCAGTTACAGCAGCCTGGAAGATGCTTTGAACTCAGGCTGAACTACCAGTTCTTCCTCACCAGCTGTGCTGGTTTTGGCTGGGGTAGTTAATTTTCTTCAGTGTCAGGTATGGGACTATGTTTTGGATTTGTGCTGAACACAGGGTGGATAAATGATGTTCTAGTTACTGCTGAGCAGGGCTTACAGAGAGCCAAGGTCTTTTCTGCTTTTTGTACTGCCAAGATAGCAAGGAAGTTGGGGACGCATAGGAGGTCAGGAGGGGACACAGCCAGGACAGGTGACCCCAGCTGACTATTGGGATACTTCAGACCATATGACATCATGTTCATATATAAAGTGGGAGGAAGAAGGCGGAAGAGGGGGATATTTGGAGTGATGGCATTTTTCTTCCCAAGCAACCACTACACATCACATGATGGATCCTGGAGACGGCAGGCACCTGCCTGTCCATAGGAAGCAGTGAATTAACCCCTTTGCTCTTTATGGCATGCATGGCTTTTGCTTTTTCATAGTAAACTGTTATTATCTCAACCTACAAGTTTTCCAGCTTTTCCTTTTTTTCCTGATTCTCTCCCCAGTCTTGTTGGTGAGGAAGTGGGCAAGTGACTCTGTGGGGCTTGGCTGCTGTCTGAGGTTAAACCATGACACCAGCACAGTGGTCTCAAAGCCACTGGTAAGCACCCCCAGTGTCTCCTATCCTGCAGGTAAGTATCCATTACTAATGACATGTGCAGGCAAACGTTAAGAGCCAGAGCCCCATGGAGTGCTCTCACCATAAGTGTTTGGGTTGGACTTTTCCACCTTCAGGTCTTCCAGCCATATAGCCAGGACTGTAGAATCTGCATTCCAAAGCATTTCATTAACCTGCAGAAACAAACATGGCTCTTACTGATATTCTTGCTCCCAGAAAGTTTACAACACCAGGACGTGTTCCAACAACAAAAGGTGCATTGGTTAATATACAAACAAAGCCCTCGTGTATTGCAAAGCTCCTGAGAAGGCATTCTGAGAAGACCACAGAGGAAGAGGCCACAAAAATGACAGCAGCATTCTTTTTGCTTTCCTTGACACTGAGGAAGCATCTGCCAAAAGACCTCTCAGTATCCAAGTACAGAAGCTGAAATAACACCCTAGAAACAACTTTTCACTTATTTGGGATCATGTGAGTATATAACCTCACTCTGGCAATGGCTGACATGCTGAAAAGTACTTCTGAATCATTCTCCCAGTATAAAATATATAGAGCCCAGAAGTACCCCACGGCTACAATCTGCTTTTACTACATGTCTTTGTACTACAGGCTTGCAGAGCGAGTCGCATCTTCTCCACAGGCTTCTTCATTGTTCTCTTTTCAGATCGCTTCTTCCATTAAGATAAGTACAAAGTATTAGGTTAAAAACCTCTTCCTAGAATCTGGAGGAGATCTAGTACTCTTCTCCATTACACTCTCATCAAAGAAGCCCAGACAAAGAACTTACTTTGACCTGCCCTTTTTGGAAAGGGAGGGTGAACTCTCCGTGAAGAAGCCCATTCTTTTCCAAAAAAACCACATCATGTCTGTTGGGCTTTTCTTGTGTAGATGCTATCAGGTTTCCTGAGGGCCTTAAAAAAGAGCCAAATGAAAATTCATTGCTCACACAATCATTAACTGTCATTTTAAACCCCAGTCATCTCACATTTTTTCCAGTGACACAAAGGAAAAGACAGCAGAGGATGTTTTCCTCGCCGTTGTTCAGGCAGCCATAGGTCCAGCACTGACCAAATAAATGTCAGCACTAGGGAAGGAACCTGTAGTATTTCTTTTTATGCAGTTGAGCCCAAACCCACTTGACACTGACTGTATGCAGAGAATATACCCCTTATTCCCACCTGTGATGCAAGCATTAGGATTTTCAGGGTTTAAAGGGCTACCCTTCCTCACGCTGAATCAGAAAGCAACTTTCTTCAAGTTTTGGGAAAAATCAATAAAACGCTGAAGAAATTAAAATGATGCTGATCAAAGACTGTGACCAAAGACTGTGACCAGACTGTGACAAGCAACTACTGTCAGCATGCAGACTGTGGTACTACTCACTTCCAGGACAGTGCTTGTTCTAATCCTGAGATAGGCTCACTTGTTGACTGCAGCACAAGCTCTCTGCTCCATACTCGGACCTTCCGAGCACCTACAGGTTCAGAGAGCAATGAGACAAATATCTAAGAAACACTGTTAAGAAACTTCTCTGATTTTATGAGGGTAGAAGAGCAAACTTTGATGCACATGTGTAAAAAGATTTCTCCTGTACACCGTAAGAGCTAAGAACTTACTCTGCGTCAGGCAGTTCTCCCATAGTAACCAAGTGACTAAAGGAACTGTGTTAGTAATTTCAGTCTGATGTACTTTAGTTATAACCATTTCCTTCTCCAGCTTTCACCACAGAAATGTTAAAATCTTCCAATAAATTTATGATACTACCTAATCTGAAGTACTGAAGGTAAAAACCCGAACGTGTGGAAGAGCAGTGCAGTTTGATGCAGTTCACTATACTGACCAATACATTTAAACTGCTCAAAAAGTAGTATTTATCATGGAAAACGTCACTTACAGTCTTAGAAGTAATGCATACGCTTATCACCTCTTTGACTTCAGGGCAAAACCAAGGGAAATTATTACCAGTATTTAAAAAAAAAAGTGTGCAAGGCTAAACTCTAGTATGAGGGACAGTGAGTGTACGGACCCAAACAAATTCATCCTTTGGCATTGAGAGGCTATAGGTATTGCTCAAAGCATGAGCAGGTGAAAGAAACAGTTCAGACAGACCAAACTGCAAAGAAAGTATTCAAAATATCTAATCTAGAAAATGGCTCTGAGAACATCAGAGCAGAGCAAAGGGCAATTAAATAGCTCAACTCACCCTGGCTTTAAGTGGCCAACAGATCACAAAACAATTCTTGCCTTGCCTAGATTCTGTTTAAGAAGCCCTTTACACCCACTGGTATTTCAAAGAAGTTTGGTGCCATACCTGTCTCTGGACAGACAGCACTCACTGCCACAAACTGCCCGTCTCCTCTCCACGTCACCCGAGGCCTGCCATCATCCCAGGCCGATGCTGGTAACACCTCCTGAAGTCACACAAAAGAAAGTTGCATCAAAGCTTGGGAAGGCAACTGCTGTCTTTGTTTAAACACACTGCTCTTTCAAGAGCTTTAGGATGAAATCTATCCATTAAAAAGTGTCAAGACTAACAAGTTAAAAACTCATTATTCAAAATGTTGTTTTGGGAAATACTAGAATTAAAACTATTTAATTCAATTTGTTCCTCCTCCAAGTGCATATGACTGTCTCTTCACATGATCACACATTATCCTTCCCATCCACTGTGGTCTCTACTTATAGACAGCAGTGCATAAGCTTGACACACAGTGAATTGAGATTTGTTCAGGATTGATGCTGGAATGGCTGCACATCTTACTTTGAGCTCTGTTTGAAAAGTATGCTTTCTTGACGCTTTCTTGAATTCAAAGGAAGATAAAAATGCATTATTTCACATAACACAGAAACAGACAGAAGCAGCCTATGAAGAGAACTACTGGAAAGGTGGTGGCAAATTGGCACCACAGGAAACAACGGAAACTCTCTTTATGTATGTTTTCCCTGAGAAAGCATCAGCTTGACACAAAAAAAAAGCAGTATAATACCGTCTGTTTGCGATGTGCTGCCTGTTTCCCTTCTGATCCATGGAACTGTGTCTCCTTTTTACCCCAGCCAAGAGCAACAAACTTTCCTGAAGAAGAAATAATCCTTGTAGTGGAAGATTTATAGATAATATCTTAACTACTGTGCACTGTGTACACAACCACAGCCTCAAGCAACCTACACTTTCTCCCCAAATTTTATTCTAAAAACCTGCTCGGAGGTTATGTAGTCTAGAAAGTACTTTGGTACATGGAACTTAATTGAATTTACACTGACAAGTAGCAATATTGACTTCACCCTTCAGCTGTTCAGCAGCATTACATTCTATATACAATGTCTCCTGGGGCCTCAAAGTGCTCAGCTCCATTTTCTTACTTTCCACATGCTTACAACGTATCAACTACATCAGCTAGGGCATCTTCATTTCAGTGTACCTCTCACCTTCTCCAAACTCATCTTGGTGGATTTGCTTCTCAGTAATTGGTTCGAAATCCCTTGTCATCATGATGAGTGTCTGCTGACCTGTAAGACAGATATTAAATACAACATCGGTAATGATATCTGCAGCAAATAAAAACTCAAGTGTTCTCCTGTGTGCTCCTAATGTTTTGTGATGGACCTGAATAGAGAACACATGGTACTAGAGAGAACATATCCTTCAAAGCATGAAACCTCCAACTGGGAACAGAATGCTTCCAAGTTTTTCTCCTCAAAAATATGCTTCGTGGCCTAACCTTAACCTTTTTTCACCTTCCAAAGTACCAAGTACCTGGCTCCTTTTCTCTTGAGATATGAAGGACAAGAAGGTGACTGGGAACAGTCACCATGGATTTATGAAGAGGAAATCATACCATCTGAATAACCTCCTACAATGAGACGACCATCTTAGGGATATGGGGAGAACAGTGGATTTCATTTATCTTGACTCTAACAAAGGCTTTTGATGCTGTGTGCCCCAACATCATCACACACAAACCTATGAAGCACCTATGAAGACAGATATGAACCTATGAAGATAGATAAACGGAGAGTGAAAACCAGCTGAACTGCCAAGCTCAAAAGCTTGCTAGCACTGTCAGTAAGTGCAGCTCAAGGTCAGTCACTGGCATGCCCCTGGACACTAGGGTCAATGATTAACATCTTCCTTAATGACTTGGAGCATGGGACCCTCAGCAAGTTTGTAGATGACACAGAACTAGGAAAAGCAGCAGGTACAGCAAAAGTTTGTGCTGCTGTCCACAGGGACCCTGTCATGTAGGCAAAATAGGCTCTCCAGAAAGAACATCATAAAGCTCAACCAAAAAAAAGTCACGTCTTGCATATGGAAAATAATAATCTCAGGTACTAAGACAGACTGGGTACCAAGTGGCTGGAGAGCAGCTTGGCAAAAAAACATAAACCTAAGTTTCCTGAGGCACCAAGTTGAACTAGCTAGCAGTATGCCCTGCTGTACAGGTGGGCAAGAGCATCCTGGCTGCATTAGGAGTGCTGCCAGCAGGTTGTGGGAGGTGATCTTGCTCCTCTACTCAGTGCTGGTGAGATCCATGGAACGCTAACCCAATTTCTGGGCTTCCTAAGTGGCAAGGACATATTGGAATGAGTCTTGCAAGGGGTCAAAATGATGATTAAGGGCTTGAAAAATCTGTCAAACAAGTGGAAGCTGAGACAAGCCAGACTGCTCTAGAGAGAAGGCTCCAGGGGAATCTCATCAGTGTGTAAATATGTTATGTGGGAAGTGGGGTACAATAAAGAACACAGAGCCACTTTGTTTATGGTGCTGAGGGACAGCACAAGAGGCAATGGGCACAAAATAAAATACAGAAAATTTAAAACCTAAGGAAAGTTATTTTTTACTCTGACGGTGGCTACAGACAGAAACAGGATGCCCACAGGGGTTGTGGAGTCTCAAACCTAACGGGGCACAATCCCCCAACAACTTGCTCTAACACACTTCGAGCAAGGTGGTTGGAATAGACAATCTCCAGAGTTTCCTTTTGGTCTCAAGCAGTCTATGATTCTGTTTTGTCTGAGGCTAATTTTATTTTCTAGGTGAGTGATACCTGTAGCTAATTAGGGCCTGTGATCCTACCAAAGGCCAAGAAAGAGTTTTTGTTACTAAGAAGTCAAACAGTGATATAAAGAAGTCTTAATGTTTTTGAAGCAAGATCAAATGTACTCCCTGAGAAAATTTGAAGTACTAAAAACTCTTCCACAAAGCAGCTTTTTGGGCCTAACCAATTTCTGCTTGAATCACTGAAGCACCTTACGAATCATGAAATGAAATCTAATGTTTAGGATCTGGTAGAGTTTTTTCCATTTTAAGTCCTAGTCCCAATTTTGTAACTTTTTCTTCCTCTCCCTCAGTCTTAGTTATGTTTTATGCTTTGGCCATAGAGAGTTTCACTCCTACAGACAGAAAGCTTACACACTGTTGTTGATACCTGTTGCAAGCAAAACAAGCTCTTGGTCAGGACTCCAGCTCATGACACTCAGACCGCTGTCCACACTTCCAACACATTCCACCTGCAAGACCAAAATAAGATCACAGGAATATAATGCAGCACTATCCCAGCACAAAAGCAAACAGTCACCAAGGCAAAAGAAAACTGCCTCCTACTTGAAAAAGTCAAAAGTCTAATTTCATACTTTGTGTTGAACGAAAGAAAAGAAACATTTCTGACTAGAAATGGTTCCAGAATGTTTATGAATGAGAGCCCAGGTAATGTATAGTCTAGCACACTCTACTACACACTGTTTTAGGAAGAGCTTTATGCTGCAACTCTCAGTCTTATGTCAGCACATATCGTGTCAATACTAATATGTCCTGATAGGGCCCGTGATTATATTGGTAAATATTCTTTAGTAACAAAACACAGACATAACGATTCTTACCTAGAGAATTCCACCAGGTAAACTCAACCTCTGACCAGCCTATGTATGCTGAAGTTGATAGCTGTATTTGACCTACACCAATTGCAAAGTTTGTGGAAAACTGGACTAGGTTTGCTGGGCCATCATGAGCAAGTAATAGCAGTAGGCAGAGAATTTTTATTATGCTTGGTTACCCTGATTTGCAAAAGGCACGGAACAGAAAAACAAATACACCACTTGTGATAAACAGCAAGATGATGCCATTCAAGGAATTAGGTTTAGGTGTCACAATCTTTTCAGGTAAGAACAGTGAGACTGGGCACCAGTCAACAGAGTAACTATTACTCACGTAGAGAGGATTTCAGAATAAGCAAGAAATCTTCGAGATCTCTTTCCTGGTGCCCAGACTGCACCAAAAGAAGACTGGAAAGTAAAGCAAAAAACCCGAAAAGCAAGCCAAAACCCCATAAAATAAAGAATCTGAAGTTAAATCTGTTCTCTGATGCATCTATCACTGCAAAAAAAGTCTCCTGTATCACAAGCTCTGTTAATTTCTCTTCCCTTATGACATCTTTTAAGCTGCAATACAGGACACATTTTTCAGATACAGCTAACTGTGTATTAAGTGGTATCTGCAAATCAAGTGCAACCATAAACCAAAACAGACAATCTGCAAATAACCACAATTTTACAGCTAACCCAGACAGACCACTACCATCTCATGCCCACTTAAACCTGCACTGTTGGACTGGTAATGTAGGAGCTGATTCAGAGTTCAGAGGGTGCTGTTGTGGTGTTTAAGTGTCTTGCTGAAGATGATACAAATCTGACACTGAGGAAGGAACAGAAAGCAAGTATCTCAGATTCTGTGTGTCAACATGTATCAACTGATAACAAAATGGTAGTTACACTGAGAATTATGAATGGATTACTTTAATCTTTACCTAGTCTCAGCAATATCCTGTTTCTGTAAGACTCTCCAGCAGATCCTTTGCTGCTGGGAGCCCACTGAGCAAACTTAGAAGACCCAGGCTGTGGACAGGAAAATCATCATTTCAATTCCAGTTCTTTTACAAAGTGTATACTCTGTCTTTAGTCATTCCCAAAGCTACCACAAAAATCAGCTTGTTTGTCTGTCCAGAGAATGGAGACTAGCTGCAGCACAGTGTTCAATGAGCATACAACTGACCCCTAGAGAAACTGACCCCTAGACCCTCTTTCCTCTGAATTTCCTCAGTACTGTTGAGTCTTTCCTGCCATGTTACCTGTTTTGTACTCAGATTGCACAGCAGGATGTCTCCAGCTGCTGTAGCAACACACACACTCTCCAGCTCCGGAAGATCTTCGACACCCACAATGCAGCCACTTCCATCTTCAGGCAAGAACCCATCCACAGTCAGGGAAACTTCTCTTGACACCTTGATACAGAAAAGCCAATGGCTTACTAATTACACATCACCTCACTGGCATTTTGCAGAGTAAAAGCCATAGCATATTTCATCCTACTGCAGTAACACAAAGCATTACATAGCAGAAGAGAACATGTGAATGGCACACACACAAAAAAACCCCAACTTGCAAGTACTTATCTTCACATACCCATAGGAAACCGTGAAGATCCTCTTATGGTAAAAGTGATAGTAAAAAACGAGAAAACACATATAGGGAAGCAAACAATACACAACTTCCAACTGCACTGCTAATCATCTTTCACCACCCTTTTCATACTTCACGACAGTATCAACATAAAGAGGTGCATGGGCAGCTGCTTAAAGTGTCCCACTGCTCTTACGAGGGCATGCAGACTTCTAGACACAGCATAAAACAATTTCTAAAGAAAAGAATTTGGATGGTTAAGGTACAGCAATCTTTGAAAATTAAATCCCTGGAAAGGTCCAAAGGTCTTTTGACAGCTAATTTCAGAACTGAATGTACTGAAGGAATTAGATGCCTCAGAGTTGTACAGTGAGAAGAAAGCAACCCAGCTCTAACCCAGGCACTCGTGACTCAATAGCATTTTATTACTTTAGCAATATGTTGGGGTTTCTTTCCCCCCTAGTGCAAAGTTTCAAAACCTTCCTCTTGTACTCTTCATCTCTTCGCCTGCTTGGTTCTGTTCTGTGAACCAGATGCAACTGTTAGCCAGGTCGTGCTTAAGACTTAAACCACGTGAATGACGCGCGTCTAACACAGCCACGCTCTTAAAAAGGCAGATTTAGCATTTTAGAAGCACAAAAAGCCTCTTCAGCCACCAAGATGACAGACAGTGCAGCGGCTCCCACGGCACCGTGAGACAGCGGCAAGCGGGGAACAGCGGGAGGATCCCAGAACCCGCAGACACCGCCGCCAAGGGGGAGCCGCAGCAGGAGACGGGCGAGCTCCCGGCGAGCTCCCGCTGGCGGAGGCGCAAACGCTTCAGGTTCAGGTTTGCAACCAAAGCCAACCCCAACACGCCGGCAAGCACCAGAACCCTGCCCCGCAGCCGCGGCTCTCACCGAGTCCCCGGCGGGGCTCAACTCCACCAGCCCGTACTGGGAGCCCACGAGAACCGCGCCGGGCTCGGCGCCGAGGCAGAAGCACTGCGGGGTGCCCGTGGCGGCGGCGGAGCGACACCCGCCGGCCCGCAGCAGCCGCAGGTTCCTCATGGTGGAGGGAGGGAGCGAGAGATGGAGGCCGGGCAGCGATGGAGGCCGGGCAGCGCCACCGCCTCACGGCGCCGCCATCTCGTGCCGCGCGGGCGGGCGGGCGGGCGCAGGCGCCGTGCGCGGTGTCGCTCTCGCAGGGCGGAGCGCGGCCTCTCCTTCCCCTCCCCCGGCCCTGCGGGAGCGCCGCGCCGGGAGCTGCCGGCGGCCATGGCTGAGGCGGCAAACCCGGTGGTGCGAGTCCTCAACAGGTCAGCTCCCTGTGAGCCTGCACAAATTACAGAATCACCGAGTCTCGAGGAGAGCTTTGCGGTTACCCAGTCCAGCCATCCACCCAGCACTGCCACTGTAACCCTTAGACCACATCTCCAGGTTCAGATGCTTAAACACAAGGAATGGGCGACTCCACTGCCTCCCAGGGAAACTTACTCCAGTGCCTGACCACCGTGACAATGATAACTTATTTTTTCTAATATCTGACCTGAGTCTTCCGTGTCTCAGATTAAGGCCATTTCCTCTTTTTGTCTCACTGCAGGCACAGCAGGAGAGACTGACCCCACACCCTCCTTTCAGGGAGTTTTAGAGGGCAATGGGGTCACCCCTGAGCCTCCTCTTCTGGAGATGAAATAACCCCAGCTCCCTCAGCCATTTCTCATAAGACACATTTTCTGGTGCTTTAGTGATCCTTGTTCCCTTCTCCGGACACACTCCAGCACATCAATATCCTTTTTAAAGTGAGGGGCCCAGAACTGGACACAGCACTTGATGTGCAGCCTTGCCAGTGCCATTGTATATGACTATGGGAGCAGGGTGATTCTTTTGGAATTCTCCAGCTGAGACTTCTAAGAGACTAACAGGCCAGCCTTCACATAGGTTAGTGCTGCCCTGATGCCACTGCTTCTGCCACACTCTGCCACCTCCCTCCAGGTGTGGCTGAGGGGAAGAAGGTAATTCAGGGGGAAGAAGGACGTCATGCAATCACAGTTATACCCTCCGCACTTCCTCTTTTCCTAGTGGAGCTAGACTCCTTTCAGTCAGTACTGATGATGTTTAAGAAAGACAAGGAGCTATTGGAGAAGGTTCAGCGGAGGTGACAAAAATGATTTGGGGCCTGGAGCTTCTCTCTTATGAGGAGAAACTGTGGGGGCTGGGCCTGTTTAGTCCAGAGAAGACTGAGAGGCGATCTTATCAATACATACAAATATTTCAAAGGCAGGTGCCAAGAGGATGATGCCAGATTCTTTTCAGTGGTACCCAGTGACAGGATGAGGAGCAATAGCCATAAACTAAACCACAAGAACTTTCACCTCAGCACAAGGAAGAACTACTTTATGTTGAAGATGGTAGAGCACTAGAACAGGCTGCCCAGGGAGGTTGTGGAGTTTCCCTCTACATAGACATTAAAATCTTACCTCGCATTCTGCTCCAGGTGACCCTGCCTTGATAGGGAGGGTTGGACTAGATGGGCTCCAGAGATCCCTTTAGATCCTAACAATTCTGTGATTCTGTGGTTCAGTCTAATGGCCAAATACCAAGAAAAGACAAATTTGAGACAAATTGCTTTTGTCTATGGCAATCTGTAAATTTAGCATGCTGTAATCAGATTAATGTGCTCCACAGTTTGGCAGTATAGGCCAGTGGAAAGATGGGCCATTAGACACCTGGACAGGTTTGCTTTTTGCTGTTCTGGTACTAAACTTAGCTAAAGTCAGTGTTAAAAATCAGTAAAACTTGCTAAACTCAGAGAGGGCTTTTTTTGAGGCCAATGGAAAAGGCACAGCTATCACTTCACTGCACATGAGGAAAATCAAAGCCATCCGGACTCCTTATTCTTGGGATACAGGCATAAGAAGTGCCTTCCCAGGCCAGCAGAGCACCTGCCAAGGCCAGCAGTGTCTGGCTGCACTGGTAGGCAGAAAGGCACTGTCAGAGAACATGTGAACCTGGCTGTGCTGTGTACCTTGTACCCCCAGGAGCTGCACAGCTTCATTGGGGTGGTCTGGCACCCCTGTTCCATGCAGTAACTTTTCCAGAGGCTTTTTCCTTTGGAGTAGCTTGATCCTATCGGCCTCCAGTGTCCCAAGTCACCAATTTACCACTGTTCTTACCCTGTGAAATGTGCTTGACTGAGCTGAGTAGCTCCAGCTGACTGCACAGCCGTGGCTCTCGCAACACGTCTGCATCCACCACCCGGTGGTTTTGCAGCCCTGGAGAGAAGTGCCCTCATGGCAGATGGCACTTGCTGGTCCCGTCTAGCCCACGAGCTGTCGGCCTCTGCTTGCTCGCCTTCCGTGGATCGCATCACCCTGATGCATCACTTTCTTCCCGAAACCCCTCCGAAATGCCCTATATTTTCGCTGTGATTCTCCCGCGGCTGCAGCTCCCCCCGCCCCGCTGCCCTGTTGCTCCGCCGCCCCGTCGCGGTGGCTGTCCCCGGGCCGCCCCGGGGCCCCGCCCCGCCGGCACCGCCGCAGACCGGCCCGGCAGGAAGCGCGGGGCGGCGGCCACCGCAGGTATTCCCGGCGGGGACTGCGGCTTCCCGCGCCACCACTCCGCCCTCCCTTCCCAAAATCCCCGGCCGGCGAGCGGCTCGGATGCCCCCCGCCCCAGCCGGGCGCTGGTACAAGCGGTGCCAGGCTCAGGCCAGTCCCGTGCCAGGCTCCGGCCGCCGTCGCTGGTACCCGCGCGGTGCAGCTGGGCTGGGAGGCGCTTCTGCGGCGCTGCGGGAGGCACGGGGAGGGGCGGTGAGGGCTGCCTTGTGCTGAGCGCACCCGCAGCTCCGGAAAGGTTTATTCAGGATCCACCCCAATCCGTTTTCGTTGGTGAGTCAGTGTCAGGGCAGCTTTCTCCTAAATATATCTTAGAGACAACTTCCCGGCAGCGACCGGACCCAAGAAAACCTGAGACAGACGCTGCTTTTCTGTTGCTTTGGATTTATTGGAGGCTGTGGGTACCTGCTTGGCGGTGCTTGCAGCAATAGCTCTATGCCAGGAGACGGTGACTTCCAGGAGCTCCTCTCTACTTCCCTTAAGGAGGTGAGGTCTTATCTAGAGGTCTTTGAATACTCTGACATGATTCCTTATAACTTGGTTCTTGAGCATAATGCGTACTAAATAACCTAAATTAGATTACATAAAATGCTTGCTTGGTCCTGTTCATGGTGTGGACCTATGGACCATCGTGCTGGCAAGAAGCAGAAGTGTGGTGGAATCTTCAGAGGGTACAGAAGATACTTATACTGGTACTGACATAAAAGCCCCAATGTCTGTTTGGGAAAGTTGAGAGTGTTTGTTCCTCCTGGTATTTCCTTTGTGACAAGCAAAATTAGCTTGGAAATGAAGTTTTTTTGTGTGTTTCAGAAGCTTAGTTGAGGCAACACCTTCTCCAGGACTACCTGTTGTTGGCATTTGTGAATGTGTTCAGCACCGTGATCCACAGTGTCAAGGGAGTGAACTAAAAGAATTTAAGTAGCTTTTCACAAAGAGTGAACATTATTGATAGTTGTCTGTAAAGTTAATGTGGAAACAGGAGGGGGCAGCAATAAATATGATGGGGCTTAGCCAGCATTAGGATGGATAAACCTTCTTTCAGTCATGAGGACAAGTTGTTCCTAAGAGCAGAGGAAAAAGATCAGCTTGGAAACATCTCAGTGTGCTCCATTGTATTATCTCATTGACATGTTGTCGTACAGCTGGATGTTGTGTTGAATAGTTTTGTGTCTGCAGTTGGATTCACACTAACTTAACACCACCACATACTTGCTTCAGCTGTGTTACTGTCTGGAACTGAAGTTTCAGAAAATGCAAGAAATTATTTGCAGATACTTTTCTAGAGTGTTAACGTTCTTTATACAGGAGCTGTGAGTATCTGCATCTCTGAGCAAAAAATCACACCTGTCATATGGTTAAGCCCTTGAAAAAGTGTTCGGAAACATGGCAAAATTGCTATCCTTGCATAAGGAAAATTTTACCTGAATGTGGGCCTGTGTAGCTGGCTACAGCTTTTACATCTGAGAGAGAAGTTGAACTCGAGATGTACAAAGATCCCTTCCAGCCTGAGTTTTATCTTTTCCTTTTAAACTTCTGGGACCCAAGTGGTTTCTTTGGTCTCTGAGGAAACCAAGTCTCTTCTGCAACAACCACAGAATTACTTTCTCTGGTGCATAATCCATCATATGAATCCATCCTACTGGATGAAGAACTAACACATAACATACAGGCATTTTAACAACTATAGTCAGCTGACACAAATTATTCATAAGGATGCTGAATAATGCTGGATCTTTCTCCAGATGCCATGGTTTAAAATATTAGTTGAACATTCGGTGCAAATACCAGGACTCACTCACCTGCAATCCCTTGACCTGACTATGTGCCTACCCCCAGAGCTTGTTTTCTTGTCATATTTTCTGCAGCTGTTCCTTAACATGAGGGAAGTACCAAATGCTCTGGTTATTGCTATTGATTTGGTATGCCCAGGGGCTGTACTTACCTTTCACACAAGAGATTATGGTACTGTTTCTTGGCTGCTAGTCCAGCCTAATTAAGAATCAAAAATGGAGAAAACAGGTATTAGAGAGGAGGGCAGGGACCAATGACCAAAAGGAGAGTTGGAGACCTTGGCTGGTAGTTTGAAAGTGAGGAAGTATTTTGTGTCATATGGCAGACCTGAGCTTATTCCTTCCTTTTTTTGTTGTCTGCAGGTTCTGTGATGATATGATTGGGATTGGCTTATTTACCTAGAGAATTTCCTGTTTCAATCTATTTCCTTAAAGATATGGAGAAAGGACCAGAAAGTGGAGTATGTACCCTTGATGGTCCAGACAATTTAGTGAAGTCAGATCCAGACACTAACAGCAGCAATGGAACCTCAGCAAGAGAGAAAGACATGCTTCCTTCTCCTGGAGAACTGGAAAATGTACCACTGAAAACCAGCAGAGAAACATCCAGAAAAAAACTCTGTGGCTATTTAAATAAACTGGGCATCAAGGGGCCAATCAAGACCTGGAAGTCTCGCTGGTTCTTTTATGATGAAAACAAATGTCGCTTACTATACTACAGAACTGCCCAGGACATTAATCCTTTGGGGTCTATTGATATCTCCAGTGCCAGCTTTGACTGCAAAATGGAAAATGGGGAAGGAGTTTTTGAGATCAAAACACCAAGCAGAGCTTTTACTTTGAAGGTAATGAAAAATTCCCAGTCAGGACAGACACATTTGTACTAAGGTATCTCTTAGCTTGAGTTTCATTTAAGTCCTCCTAGCTTGGATTGCTACCACTTGGACCTAAATTACTTGCATTGCTTTGGCAAGTCTGGGACTCCTTACCTGTGAGATGCCTGCTGTTTAACAGAGTAGGAGTAAAAGCCAAACTGTGTGCCAAATTAAAGTAATTGAGGAATCATGCAGTCCACATGTAATTTACTGAACAGAAATGAACTCCCCTGTTTAAAATGGTTGCTCCAGGAAGATTCTTTGCTAGA
Organism: Phylloscopus whistleri; assembly: GCA_017589585.1. Classification (NCBI taxonomy): domain Eukaryota; kingdom Metazoa; phylum Chordata; class Aves; order Passeriformes; family Phylloscopidae; genus Phylloscopus; species Phylloscopus whistleri. Next base: position 2,161,755 of record JADMLD010000620.1, read on the forward strand.
CTTTTATTTCTGTGTAAGTCATTGTTAAAAAGCTCTGGAGATGCTTCATGTCTAAAACAATTGTGATATTTCTGATTAATCTTGGACCATAATAAACCAAAACACATTTAAAATTAGGTCAGTGGTCCACTGAGATTCTACCCCTTAAGGCCATACTAAAGATTTCCTCTGTCCTCCCAAATCAATGTTAGGATCAGAGGATACAGATACAGCACAGACTGGATACAGCTGACCTTTTTTTTTCTGCTTACTTGTGCAGGAGACTGGTGGTCATCTCCTCAGGATGTGTCTTATGTTGATGAGATGATTCCCCTCCCTTTCCTGTTTTGTGTTATGTTAGGCAATCAGCAAACAGGCAATGATGTACTGGCTGCAGCAGCTGCAAATAAGACGTTGGGAATTTTGCAACACTCAGAGCAGATTTCCTGTGGGCAGCTCCCAGCTTGTGAATGAACCTCTGGCTGGAAGAACAAGTAGGTGTTGCACGTCAGCCTTTCTTTTGCTTTCAGCCCCCTGGTGATGAATGGTGTTCCTCATCTGGAAGTGGGTAGAAGTTTTGGCCAGGCTTTTAAATGCAGGTGCCAGCTATCAGTGCTTGGTCAATGTTTGATGCTTCTGCCTTATTATGTATGACAGTGAGTAAGCTGCCTCCTAATCCACAGCATGTATTTGGAGATTTTCAGGTGTCTTGTGATCATCTTGATTTTCCTCACACATGTGAAATGTGCACATTTGATATATCACTCTTCTAAGGCCTCTGAAATTTACAGCAAGTATGGGTTTTTTCAGCAGTGGGCTTAAGGTATCTGTTCCTAGAAGTGGTAGTAGGCATGTCAGTGGATCAGGGGAGGGCACAACCAGGGTATCCATCTGTTTAGTAATGACATTAGATGCACATTTTGTTTGAAACAAATAATCCCCTCCCTAGTAAGTGTCTACACTAAAGGGTTCTGGCAGCTTGCTACAGCACGCAAAAATTTGGTAACAAACTGTGCTTGCAGAGTGTTATCCGCACATTAAAACTATCAAATGTGGTTTGGAATGTGGGAAGAGGACAGCAAAATTCTCCTTCCTTGTATCTTTGGGCAGTTAAAGTTTGATTGTTTAAGGTTAGTCATGCTCATATATCTGATTGAAATCACTTGATTGTCCTTGAGTAAATAATTCTGTTTGCACAGAAACATGGAAACATATAATTTGACCTAAAATTAAGGAAGCCTACTCTACTGTCCTTGTTCCACCTGACCACTTGAACATGTAATGTATACCTGTAGTAAACTGTTGTGGCCGTCAGGTTACATGAAAGACCCAAAGTCCAGTGGAATTCTGTCTTGCTCATTTGCTTTTGTGTCCTATTTTGTTTTTACATTTGTAGATGTAGTTGACAGTGAAGACTTTCTGCCTCTCGTGAAAACACCAACAGAAGCAGTGGGTTTAAAGGCAGCATCTTTGCCGGCACCCCAAACATCTACTGCTTTGCAGAACATCTCTCTTAAGCACCCTTGGACGGAGATACAGTAAGTGCACAAAGAGAACGGCAGTGCGGTTCACATGCTGGCCTGCCACTGTGTGCCTTCCTTGCCTGTCATGTATTATGTGAAATGGGACTCTTGCCTGAGTGGGAGAACTGTGAAGCACTTTTTTGGAGGCTAGTCCAGGCCAAAGTACACTTCCTGCAGGTGTGTCTTTCACATCCTCCTGTTCTGATGACTTTCACATAATCTAGCTCTCTTAGCAAAGATCCTGGTAGCAGACCTAGGCCTTGGTTAAGCTCTCTTCAGTGTAGTCAGTGCTTTGCATGCCTAGTGTGATGCATCTGCACAGCAATCTTGGAAGAGCACATGGTCAGGTTTAACTATACTCAGTAGGTTGTCATAGAAGCCCATTAGCTCTTTCCAGTGGTTTCAAAGGACCTTGAGTGTAGTGTATTCTCCAAAGTAGGAACTCCAGGGAAAAGGATCTTGAGCCTGTAATGTGGCCTGACTGCACAGCTCCCTCTTGCTGAGTTTCAAGGATGTTAATATTCCTACTGCCTGCTTCCACCTGCTGTTGCAATGGGTAGCTCCATCAGGTTAAAAGTTACAAGTCATGGGCAGTTGGAGTTTCATATAGACAACCTCATCAGTGTCTCCACGTTTCCTAGTCACTTATTTGCACATAATGTAAAATGAGTAAGTGGCCATAGGTGTGGTAGGCAGGCACCTGCCAAATACTGTTGGTGTGGAAGTTGCCTGTAGTTTTTTTACCACCACTGCTGCAGCTACAGTCTGATGCTTATATGAAGAAAGATCCCCCATGAGACCAGAGTTTCATGTTAGCAGCTTCATTTACAGTTAGGAAAGCAGCAGACAGTAAGTCTTTTACAGACCTCAAAACAAGGGACTTGTTTTGTTTTAGCTGATGGACAACACAGGAGGAAAAGGAAAAGCCCTGTATGCATACTTTCTGGTACAGGTTTTACACAACTACTTGTACATTTCTAGTTCCTCAGAGTCAGCTGTTCTATTTTTCAGGCTATGCATTCTCTTTTACTCATGTTGATTAAAAATAACACAAACATGTCTTTTGCCCCTGCTCCCCTGCTTTGCTTTTGTGAGCTTGAGTAACATTTGTCTTATTCGAGTTGTATTGCTTCCCTTGTTTGGTAAACATTTCTCCAAGCTCTACCACTGTCCAGTTGGGTCTTCATGAGTGTAGCACATCTGGGCCCCTGAGCTGCTATAGTCTCATGGGGAAAACAGTGCAGCATTATAGGTAGAGAAAAGCAGGAAAATTGCATTGAATGAGTACTAACTGCAGACTAAAGGGACTGAAGGTCTGCTTGTCTTACACACCAGTATATTCTCCAAAGTCAGCAATGTCTGCTCTTCTGCTCTGGAGCCTTACAGTAGCAAGGCAAAAGGATGATAGTATCTAAATGGCAGCTTCATTTACAATTAGGAAAGCAGCAGACACTGAGTCTTTTACAGATCTCAAAACAGGGGACTTGTTTTGTTTTAGCTGAAGAACAGCACAGGAGGAGAAGAAAAAGGCTTGCATGCATAATTTCTGGTTCAGGTTTTACACAAACTACTTGTACATTTGTAGTTCCCCATGATTCTATAAAGTCATCTCTTAGTGCTTCTGGAAATGGCAGCAGTTGTAACAAACTGTTCCTGGGGTCTGACTGCAGTTTTGTTCCTGAAACTCTTTACTACTTTTTAGTTTATGACTTTGTAAATAACCTTTGGCAAGGTTATTTATTAAATGTTTCAGAGCACAGGACCTGTGGGTGCTTCAAATGTGATAGTTTGTCTCAGTTTTGGCTGTGTTGTAGGTAACTGAGCTTCTCTTGGCAGAATTCTTGGCACCTGGGGATTTTGCAGAGAACTAAGGATAGGGATGGATGAAGGAAGAGAAGGAGAGAGGCAGAGGGAAGGAAAGAGGAGAGGAAAAGATGTAGCTGGTCTGCTGTTATCTTTGATCCTTCTCTTTGATCTGGTGTGTTTATGTATAGGGCTCAAGCACATGGAGAAAGATCATCTGATTTTACATTGCTGTACTGATTTTGTGGCATCTTCCTGGTTTACACTAGGTACAACCTTGCTCTCCTCAAATCCACCAATTCTGTAAAGAGTTCATTTTCTCAGCACATGAAGGGGATAAGTTTTGGGAGGAGGGGTGGGAAGTAAGGGAGGTAAGGCATTGAATAGTTGGAATATGCACTGGCTGGCTGCAGTGATCATGACTTCTGTTCACTAGGCTGTTTTGATCTCTTGTTTCAGAAACACTGTCTACAATATTTGTGGCTCCAGGCAGCTCTGGGGGAGCAACGGGAATATCTTTAGCTTTGACGAACTCCAAGAGCATCCTGAGAATGTGGATGAGGAGCAAGAGGCAGAAGTGGAGGCAGGACGAGCAGGTGATTGTTACTGACCTGATTGTTACTGTGCGAGCTGAGTGGGATGCCTTCTAGCAGGGATTAGCTGGAATGGAAGGGAGATGGTGGCAAGGTTTCAAAGGCTATGAAAACTCTGTTACATTGTCTTAAGTCTCTACCTGTGTTGTTGCCACAAGCCTGACTCTTTTGGCTCTGCTTCAGGCTCCATCTAAGCCTGGAGGCCTGAGCTTGCGGTATCTTCTACCTCCGGAACCTTCTGCAGAGGCAAAAAAATCAAGTAAAAATAAAATCCACCAGATTTATTTATTTATTTGAGGTAAAAGTGTAATTGCTGCACAGTCACAGGCTAAGTGTGGCAGCTCCACTGCATGCATACCTTTCCATGATGGTAATTTCCATTTGCTGTGGTCCAGACTGATGAGCAGGGTGCAAGTGGGTTAACAGGTACCATAAACCATCACAACTTTGTTTATTGTGGGCATATCAGTGTCTGATCCCTACTGTTTTGGCTCCAGTCCTGTGGGTCAATTTTTCTTCTCTGCTGAACTGTTGTGAGTCCCCATAGCAAGACTTGGGAGTCCATAGTGGCAAAGCAATTCTGTGTAAATTAAATCTATCTCCCCTCAGTTAAGGAGGGGACCCTGGAAGATGGGAGGATGGGGCCCAGGCTGAACTGGATTAGGAAAGCCAGGTGGATGAACAGTGGCTTCCCAGGCTCTGAAGAATTGTCGAGGGAGAAGAACTCAGTGGATAAAATGAGTGTCCTTCAGCAACAGATTCTGACGCTCACAGAGGAAGTCAAGTCACAGAAGGTGAGTGTGTTGAAGAGACTGCAATTTCTAAGGGTCAGGGTCCTGAGGCTGGTCACAGGGACTCCCTTATACATTGGTGTGGTAGAAGCATGGAGAAGTGCTCAGCAGGCAGTAACTGGAGACCACTTGAAGCTCCTGGTGTTACCACCTTGTGTGTGCCCGAGTGTGCCCAGCGCAAAAGAAGACCTTCAGCCATTTCTAGGAAGTGCAGCTAGGTGTAAGAGGGAGGTAAACCAAATCCAAGTGTACTCTGCTGTTTTCTTGCTTGTGCACCTCTATTGCTCACTAAGTACAGTCCTGAATAGGTACTGTGACACGGGTGAGAACTGTCATGGTGTTAACAGCAGGTCATTCTTTTTTAACAGTGACCCACCTTTGAGTTGTGATTTGACTGTAGAAGTCAGGGCATGGGTCACTGCAAGGGCTGTCTCTCATGAATGATACTGTTCTTCAAAGCATGGAGCAATGCCAGGTTCTCTGCTAATGATGCTAATAGCGCTTCCAGCAGAAGAGGCAGGAGAGCCAAGTCCTATGTTGGACAGTCAGTTGCATCCTTAATTTGCTTTCTTAGGTGTCTGAGATGCCAGAGCCTGAATCAGCAATGTGTTGTGGGGCAAGGTTCCATGCCTTCATGCAGGATAGAGGGAGGACTCTGGCAGAAGGAAGGTTAAAATGGATATGCAGTTTCTTTCTGGTAGCACAGGTAGTTGCAGACTGCATTATTTCCCTTCCATTTTGCCACACTGCTGACCAGATCTCCATGTTCTCTGCTGAGCTTCCCAAGAATGTAGGAAAGACAGAGTTCAGACATTGGGCAGCAACTTTTCTGCTAGCAATCAAGTTATCTATGAACTGCTGCAGACACCTTTTGGGCCCAGCTCTGAGAGCAGAACTTCTCAGTTGTGATGCAACCGTGGTTTCAAGATTTCTGTATTGTTTTCCTTCTGAAAGGAGTCAGTTTCAAGCTACTTCACTGTTGGGTCTGTGCTGTCCATACAGCCATTGCCTTGGACAGCACAGTGATGTGATGGTTTTGCACTCCCTTTCCAGGAACTGGTCAAACTTCTCCACAAAGCTCTGGAAGCAGCCCAGCAGGAGAAGCGAGTATCCAGCATGTATCTCACTGCAGCAGAAGATAAGGACAGGCTGGAGCTGGTGCGCCACAAAGTGAGACAAATTGCAGATCTGACAAGTCGACTGGAAGCTGTTGAACAAGAGAAGAAGGAACTGGAGCAGATACTGACTTTGAGAGACAGCCATATCCAGGAGCTCAAAGAACATGTGCAGCTTCTGATGGAGAAGAACCATGCCAAACAGGAAATCATCATGACCTTGACAGAGCAGATGGCCCGAGAGCTCTCTGACCCCCTGCAAGAAGCCAACACTATTACTGTAGAGACATTGTATAAACAGCAGGAGGAGATTGAGCATCTGAAGGTGTGTGAGAAGGGTCAGGTCTTTTTGAGCCCATTTTTATGCCCTCAGGTTTCAGTGGGAGGGTGTTCCTTGCGGTAAGCACCAAATATACTTCTGCTGGTTGCTCCATCCATCTCCAAATAAGAGGAAGGCTGGAAGGCTCACCTGATGCCAATGGGGTACTGAAAAGCATCTGGGTCGGCTTCAGCTTAGAGCCTGTTTTGTTTTACTTCCTGTCGTCATTCAGTGCCTGCCACTTTGCTTTCTTTTGTTTCACAGCTGCTGCCTGACTTGCTGCCTTCACTTTGTTGCCTATGTTTCTGTCTTGCAAACAGTTTCCCAGTACATCCTGGTTCTTTCAGACAGCTGCACAGCTGTAATTATGGGTTAGTGTGAGGTGGAGAATGGCCAAAAGAGCCACTTTCTGTGGAGAGTGTTCATTTTTCCTGACAGCTATTTTGTAATGATTTGTTTCATTAAAAGAAAAAAAAAAAAAAGAAAAAGAAAAAAAAAAGTAAAAAAAAAAGTAACCAACCAAAATTGAACCAATCCACCAAACAAACCCCCAACAAAATGCATATATTCTTACTCCTGTTTAGGTGCATCACTGGCTTTATATGATCTGTATCTCTCTGTGTTTTTAAGTATATATATACATTTAGCATTTTCAAATGTCATGTTGATGCCTGACAATATTGTGCCTTGATTTCCTTTGTAGGCAATATTTGTACTGGGGAGTCCTGTCTGCTCCTCAGAACACAGAATTTTTGAGATATTTTATTGTCCTTAACATAATCTGAGGTCCCTGAAATGGGAGAGATTTCAAGCCCCTCAATAACCCTCCTTGTATGACTGTTTTGCTTCATGGCAGGATGATATTGATGCTTACAAAACCCAGAACCAGTTTCTCAATTCAGAGATCCATCAGGTTACTCGACTCTGGACAAGTGTTGCTGAGAATGAAAAAGCCCTTCTGATGAAGGTAAGGTCAAATGACCTTTCTTCCTTGGTGTGAACTGTTACTAATTTATTTTCAAAATTGGCACCTGAATAGATTTTGATTCACAAGGAATAAGCTTTCTTGTGTTTTTTTATTGTGACCTCTTTACTGCTTTGTGTTGTTCCAGATTAGACATGATCATTTTAATTCTTCAACAGGAGTAAAATACCCACAAAGATCAGTCTTAAAGGTGCTGAAACTTAACCCAGATTTCTGCATTTCAGCTATGCAAAAAAAAGTGCAACACTCTGTAGGCAATCAGAAAAGTTTCCTGAGAACTGACAGACTGAGTCCTGGCTCCATCTAGTCATGGTTTCTCTGCTGGACTTGGCACTGCCAGGTGGAAGCATGCTTGAGGTCCTGCAGTTAGATCAGAGTTCTTGTGTTTTCCTAAGTTGTATTTTTATCTCTAGCTGTGTAAGTGTGAAAAATCTGGTTACTTTCAGACTTATCTAATCCTATTTTCTGGTTCTAAACAACTGTCAAGGCTGGAGGTATGTGCTGGCATTTGTTCTGTGGGATTTGCCTAGGATTTACTTCCCTGGGTTTTAAAGTATTGTTGTGAATGAGTGTCTTAGGTTACTTAAAGAATCACTGGCAAAGGTTAGGCAAAGCAGGTTCAATATTGAAGTGAAAGTGTAGCAAAGCTCATTGCCAAGGCTCACTCTACTACTTATTAGATGGTTAAAGCACACAAAGATAAGTTAGTACTAAAACCTATAATCAGTCAATATAAAACTAAAATCAATTAAAAACCTACATGGAAGCTGGGGATGGAAAAAGGTAAGGATGGGAAAGGTTTAGCATAAAAGGAAAAAAGTAGGCCCTCCCATCAAGCCACAAGGTTCAGTGTGGACTCCTATGAAAAACTTAGCTCTGGACTTGAACAATAGTCTGGGCCTAAAGATTTTAACAGCACTTAAACAGTGACTGAATTTAAACAATTTACAAAAGTTTCTATGGAATTTACTGCAATCACAACAGTAACTCACTTATAGGCCTAACTCACCAACATAAAATACTTAAGATTCTAAGATTCCAGGTACATTTTCTGTAGCACATTCACACAGACCTAGGGTACGTACAAGGTACCTGTGAAAATTCTCCCTTGAGCTCAGTGAGGTGCTCATGTCAGGTGTCTGCATCTTCTCAACAAGCAAAGGTTTGAGCCTTGAGGAGTGGAGGTATTGGCCCAGGCCTTTGTCCTCATTGTTTGGCAGTGGTCCCTCAAGTGCAGCAAATCTGAGAGTTCTCTGGCTCTGAGAGGCCCCAGTCAAAGGGAGGTTACTGGTTACAGCCCACTGTGGTCCAGGAGAGCTCAAAGGGTCTCACTTAGGACCACTGTTTAGAGGTTCACATGAGAGTTGCCTTTAGTCATGGTAATTTGCCATCCTGGCTGCAATCAGTAACATTGAAAATTTGAGGACAAAAATATTCTTCCACTTGGGTTTGCAAGAAAAATACGTTTCCAACAGTGTTTGTTAAAAACAGAAGCTTATTTGACCAATTAACACCAATTCCTGGGAGCAGACAGTGTTTCTGATAAACACAAGAGGTCAGCCCAGGTGCCAACCAAGTGTTCATCAAGACTGAGGCCTAACAAGCATTTCTGATGGGGGAATCTGATGGCCTTAGATGGGGGAATGCACCACCACAGGTATGATTTTCACAGTCATGGATTTGGGGACAGGGCAAAAAGCTGCTTCTGGAGTGTTATTGCCATTCTTATGTCTGTTTACTTTCTAGTTCTTTGAAACCCTGCCTTCCTCCTAACTTACTGCCCTCTCATTGTGCGAGTTCCATAACCTTCAAAAAGGAAGTAATCATGTGAGCTCAGCATGCTCAGTGTGAGGCAAAATGCTGATTAAAGTGGTAGTATGAAAGAAACCATGCTCCTTTCTGTCCCCTCTGTATGCAGCCTTGTCTTGGTTTGGAAATACAGGTATCTGCCAGGGAAAGCTGGAGTTTCCCTTAGAATGGAGAATGTAAACCCCTCACCCCCTCCAAATTATAATTTTGCAATTAAAGGCTTTCAGGCAAAGATTTGGGAATAGGAATAACAGTTCTTTACTAGGAATATTAACAATACAAATGTAGTAGAAAACCAAACCAACAAACAAACAAGCAAACAAATAAACAACAATCCTGGAAAACCCTGACAGAGTCAGAGCTACAACCTGACACTCTGTTGGTGTGGGAAGCAGTCCAAAAGTGAGTCCTCCTGGAGTGGCAGACGTGGTTCTGTTGGAGCAGAGATGATCCTGTAGAAAAGGGTCCAGTGATGGTGAGAAGGGTCCAGTCTTCCTCCGGGAATCGGGTGAAGCCAGATACCTGTGTTCTTACGTCTCAGTTTTTATCCAGGTAGGAATGGTTGGCTCCCCCCACTGGGTGGAGCATCTCACAATAGGATGACTGCTTGGGGATGTCTAGTTTGGGGATGTCTGCTTTGGAGATGTATACTTTGGGGATGTCTGCATGGCTCATTATCAGAAGGCATCTGCCCCCCCCCCCCCCCCCCACCTCCTCCCAGAGTTACAAGAGATAAAGAAAAACATCTCCCCAACTGCTTTCAACAGATGAAATAGAATACACGTTTTGGGTTCCATAACCCAAGACAAACCTAATTCTCTCTGTGGTTTCTGTTTCAACTTCTGCTTCCCACCAAACAGGAGTCTTCACTGAGCTTCCTGTGAGAGTGGGTGAGTCTTGTCACCTGTGTGGCCTTAAGTTCCCCACTTGTGGAGTGCACTAATAGTCCTCATTCATTTTTTCTGCTTTCTGTGCCCAGGACTAAGGTGGTGGCAGGAACTGTCCTGCTGTTTGATCTCAGTTGGGCTTCCTGTGCATGAGAAATGATGTGTACCAGTGCCATGGGACTGGGGGTGCTGAGGGGCATGTGGTCACCTAGTCTGTGGTGCTACCATCTATCCTGAAAAGGGTATACTTATAGCTCAGTCTCTGGAGTGGTATATTTTATCAGGATACAGCTCAATGTGGTGTAGAGAACTTGTCTGAGGATGAGGGGAAAAGACTGCAGAGAATTCAGATGCAGTGCTGGCTCTTTGACTGTCCTTAGTTGAGCTGGTGGGGTGTGGCCATCCACTGATGCAATGCAGTAGTTAAAGTAGGTAATGATGTAGTAGGTCTCCCACTCAATAAGCAACTTATGTTGCATGCTAGCTACTGCAGCTTGTGCTTGCATAGACTGTGGTGATGCATTTCATGGCTGCAATTCCACTGATTGTGGAAAACTATTAAATGTGTTTGTTGGGGCTTTGCTCTTCAGAAGTCTTTATATGCCAACCAGGCCAGCAGAGAGCAGTGGCAATGCAGGAAGGATTACCACTGAGTGAGCTCTTTCCTTCTTGTTTCCCCATCAGTGTGCCTGCTTGCAAGCAAGAAACTGCCAGATGGAGAGCAAATACCTGACAGTCTTGAGAAAGCTGCAGGAGGCTGTGCCTGGCCTGCCTAGCTCGCATGCTGAATTGGTGAAGAACCTCATTCAGGAGGCTCTCCAGTGGGATGTGAAGGAAGAAGCAGAAGAAGGTTTTAACTTGAACCCTGTAAGGTAAGAGTTGAGAGCATGGGGATATTCACAGCTTTGTAGAAGCCTGTTTGCAAAGGGAAGTGTGCAGGCAAGATACATTTAAGAGTATTTTATAGCAGGAGCCTACATTTGTGTTTATGCCTTCCTGCACAGTCAGGGCCCCTGTTCTGTAGCAGTTCCCATTTTATCTGTTTGATCAGTCTTGCAGGTTCTCCAGGTAGCTTTGGAGATGAGACCCCCAAGGCCAGGCCTGGTCTCTTTGCCAAGAATATGATGATATCTTACAAATTTCCCTCCCTGTGGACAGATGGTGCACAAGCCCTTGACAAGCTGTACTGTCTGTACTCTCAGTGTGTTCTGATAAGTAAGAGATTTGCATTGTGTACAAGGAGACATCAGAAGGGAGTGTGGATTTCTGTTCTTTGATTTGATGCTCCAAAGCCTTTCCAGTCCACTCCCACAGGGAGTGGGTAGGGAGAAGGTACACAGGGTGAGCTCGGTATTACTTTAGGGGCTGATGAGGGGGGTCTGATGAGGTTGGTCTGCAGCTCAGAGCAAAGTTACACTTGAGTTGGTGTGTGTATGCCAGGCTGCGGGCTCTCATTTGTCTTCAAGGCTCTGAGGTAGGCTGTGCCAGAGAAGTGAGGGAGGAGTACTGTTACAAACGAATGTTTGAGATAGCTTTAAAAAAAATCACTAGCAAGGGTATCAGCAGAAACCCAGATTTAATATTAAGTGACAGCATGACAAAGTGAAATTGAGGCCTAACGAGCGTTTCTCAGATCTCAGTGCAGCCTGCAAAGGGAGGGCAGTGGGGTGTGCATGCCCACAAGTACTAGTGCTTGGTGTGGGTGACGTGAGCCTGGCAGGCTGTAGCTGGCATGACCCCAGGCAGAAAGTGTCCTTGACACAGGTACCAGCACTGTCTTTTGAACTAAACACTGCCTTGTGTCCTTCCAGCGAGTATGATGAGTATGGGTTTATGACTGTACCTGACTATGAAATTGAGGACTGGAAACTCCTGGCCAAAATCCAAGCCCTTGAGATAAAGTCCAACAAACTGCGGAGCCAGGAAATAGTGGAGAAGCCCCTCCGTGACAGATGGAACAGCATTGGAGAACTGAACCCCTCTGCAGAGCTGAAGAGTCTGATCCGAAGTGGCATTCCAGTGGAGCACCGGCAGCGGGTGTGGAGGTGGATGGTCAGCCGGCACTGCAGCCCTGTGCCTGGCCACTACCAGCGGCTGTTGGAGCAGAGCAGGAGCACCGAGCACCCTGCCTGCCGGCAGATTGAGCTTGACCTGCCCCGCACACTGACCAACAACAAGCATTTTTCCTCTCCCACCTCCCAGCTCATCCCCAAGCTCCGGAGGGTGTTATTGGCATTCTCCTGGCACAATCCTGCCATTGGATACTGCCAGGGATTGAACAGGTGAGGAGTCAGGTGTGCTCCTTCTTCATGAGATGGCATTGAAAAGGTGTAGACACGTACTCTAGGCTGTGATTCAAGCAGCCTCAGGCTCTTGCTTCTCTACAGTTCCATCCTAGCTCTAGGTATTTACTTGCAGAATTCTGCATTTGGTGACTTATTTTTCATCCAGTGTTGTTACTGGGATCCAGCAAGCAGCAGGATGCACTTGCGTGGCATCTCTATAATCAGAGAATAGGAAAGAACAGCTATAGGAGGAAGAGTGAAGCAGTCCCAGAATAACACCACAAGGCTGGGGCTGAATTTCTAAGTAGTATGTAAAGTAGTAAAGCAGAAGAACACCCTGGTGATTCCCTTTTTTTGCTGAGAACAGTTGGAGGAAATGTTGGGAAGTGTTAACATGTGAGGGAGTTGCAGCAAATGACACAAAGAGAGACTGAGGAAACCACGGCTGTTCTTTCTGGAAAAGAAAAGATTCAGAGAATGTAAAAGCTTCTTTCACTTCCCAAAGAAGGCTATAGGAAAGACCTAAATTTCTTAGAATTGTGCTGGCAAGTAGAAAAGGCACTAGGCATTATCTGTAAGAAGGAATTTCTAGTTGGACCTTTTCACATGAGGGAGGTCTGTCTAAGCTATTTATTCCTAATGATCTTGGGATGGTCTTCAGACAGACAATAGAAGCTTTCCTCCAGAAAGCCCTTAGTATAAGGTATCTTCTTTCTAGTCTGTCTAAAAGGCGCTAAGTCAGAGCTGAAGGAGGTCAGGGCTGTAAAAGGATGTATGGAGAGGTGAACAGTATCACATAATATGGGGTATCTCTGTGTGACCTCTTCCCTGAATTGAAATAGTGCAAATCACCACACTACTACTTTCAGCAGATCTACAGAACATTCCATTAGCTGGGAAACCTGGCTTTGTCACACCAGTTCCACATGTTCTGACAGAGCCACATGGGAAAGAAAATCACATCCCTGTGGTTCCCTCAGAAACAGATCATTTGCCTCTGTCTGTCCTGCCACATTTGATATTTTGGATGCCAATGGAGCTGGAGACATGCAAAAAGAAGTCTTGTATTCTTCAGTTCCTGTGTTGATGACTCCTCCTGCAGTATTGAATTCCCTCACCATGTCTTGTCCATCACAGATTGGCAGCTGTTGCTCTCCTGGTCCTAGAAGATGAGGAAGGTGCTTTCTGGTGTCTAGTCTATATTGTTGAGAACTTAATGCCGGCGGACTACTACAGTGACACACTAATAACATCACAGGTGAGCTGAGCAGTCTCACATCTGCTTGGACTCTTATACAGTGATTTACAGTAAAGATTTAAAAGTGAGTAGTCAAGCTGCTGTATGTTTGATTTCTCACAGGATAGTGATACCACCTTGCAATCCCTTCCATTGCAGAGGTATTAGAGACTTGAGAGTACAAAATTGTTACACTCACAGGAGCAGCACACACAGAGTAGCAAAATTGGTCACCAGCTCTAGGAAATGGGGTACCACTCCTGAGTAATAACATGAAAGTCAGGTTAGTCAGAAGGAAAGTGCCCATTAATTGCACAGTTACTTATTATAAAGAAGTCTTAATAGAGGCAAAGCAGCAAATTCTGGTATGTGTAGACTGAGTATGAGGAAGGCACCATTTTGCAGCCCTTCAGATGATGTTTTTGAATCTGCACTTTATCTTTGGAGTGCCATGTACATGTGGATGAAAATGCTGAGATTTTTATATTCACTGTATTTGCCTCAGTTCATGATTAAGCATGGTGTTAGTTCTCACTCTGGGGCTCTCTGCACATCAGAAATGATTCTGGCTTTTTGATGTCAAATGTGCTGTGAATAACTTACCCACCTGCTTCAAAATCACTGCATTTTAGGTTTTCAGTGTGTTTTGTGTCAGATATATTATGTCCTCCTGGGCAGACAAAGAGATAAGCCAACTGCCATATAGTTTAATGAAATTGTAACTGTGTGCCCATACCACCCACACCCATCAGTGCTCAGTCTGGTAAGCCTGGCTGTGACCTTGGTGTCTCTGTTGTGTGTGGTTCTTTCAGAGACAAGAGGGGTGGTTTTATCTGTGGGCCCACAACAGAGGAGGGTCAGAAGCTGTGAGTGACTGATGATGCCACTGATTTTGCTGACTAACATTTACAGGGGCAGTGGTGTGGTGGTGGAGGGGCCAACTCAGACTGAAGAAACAGTGAAATCATTTTGAAGACAGCGAAGTGTCTATTCGGAGGAGGTTGTGTTAGCTGTGAGATTTAATAGACAGCACTCAATACTCAACAAGTAGAGACTGACAGGGAAAATATGACAGACTGAAGAGGCTCGCCTACATTTGGTGAGAAAACACTGTCAGCTGAAAGTCTTTAGAAAGAATTTCTGACCTCATGGTTGGTATCTGAAAGTCTAGCCAAGACCCCTGTAAAGAGGAACATCTAAAGTGATGCTTTGTGGGTTGGCTTGATAAAGTGAGTTGGCTGGAAAACTTCAAATTACAAATTTTAAAGACAAAGCATATTACCTGTATGGTTTGTACCCCTGTGCCACAGCTAAGTGGGCTGACACAGCTGAGGCATTAATATGATATGGCAGAGGGAAGCCCTTAACATGATCCTACTCTTTAGCACTTACCCTCCAGAAAGCATAGTTCTGCTGAGATGAAACCTTTATAAACCTGGATCAAGGATCTGACTGTATTTCTGTGTTTGGCTCATACAACAGAAGCAAAGCACAGAAGTACTCAGATCACAGAGAGAAGCTTAAGTGAGAAGATCAGGTTCCGCTTGCAAAGTAAGAGGTATTTGAGGTGTTCAGTCTGTTGGGCCATGTAGAGTCATTCAGACCTGGGCAGGTATCACAGAAGATCCTGGTAAGACCAGTGCAGGAAGATGTGTCAGATTTTCCCTCTTGACTTTGAGATTGGGAATGAATGTGATTCTCTGAGTGAGAAGAATGTATGTTTCTCTGCTTGTATCTTGGCCTTGTTTCAGCTCCATGCCTTGCACTGGATGCCACATACAAGTACACTGCTTAGTGAACTTGAAGGGTTGGGAGATAAAGGATGCTCTGCTCTTCCTCGAGTGTGGTTCACCAGAAGGCAGCACTAGTGATGCCTTCTGGTGAACTTTGCCTGACGTGCAAGGGCCATTGTCCTGTTGCACTGCTCCTCTCCTCCAATGGTGGGATTGCTCTTGACCTTCATTGTTTTCGTTTTTGTCAATTTTAGGTAGATCAGAGAGTCTTCAAAGACTTTCTGTCTGAGAAGCTGCCTCGTCTTACGGCTCATTTTGAACAGTATCGGATTGATGTCTCACTCATCACCTTCAACTGGTTTCTGGTGGCCTTTGTGGACAGCCTGGTCAGCGACATCCTCCTGCGAGTGTGGGATGCCTTCTTGTATGAGGGAACTAAGGTGCAACTCTCAGTCTAGGCCTTCCTCCCTTTGTACCACCTCTGTGGCATCGTGACAGGGTGATGGGCATACACATCTATCAAAGATATGTGAGGTTGCCCCTCACATATAGATACATACAAGATAGAACCACTTGTCCTATCTTGCCTGTTTGGTATCCAAGCCCCTGTTTCCTATGTACTTGCTGCTAGTAGGCTGACCTAGTCCCTGATTCTGTGCACTTGGTACTTTTTAGTGGGTAGCTATAAAACATCTCTCTGATAGGCCATGGTGTCTCCTGCTCCGTGACACAACTGAGAGTTTTACAGATAAAGGGAGCATAAGATAGGCAGTATCTGAAAATGTGAGTCCTGCATTGTCCCTGTGCATAGGGAGAACTGGAGAACCCTTGTGAAATCCCTGTTGGGATCCTTTTGTAGAGTGTGGTAATCTCTGGGGTTGCAAATTAGCTAACGGATGGTCATTCTCTTGAGATTAGCTCTGTACTCCTTTATGCATGCCCTAGTGCAGACTATTGAGAGCAGAAGTAACCCTGGATCTAGTCTGTCTGCAGTATTGTGTGTCTGACACCATCTTTTATGCCAGGATGACCTGGACCTTCAGTTCCTTAAAACTTTATCCACTCAAATACCCTTCAACCCTCCAGGTAATTTTCCGCTATGCTCTTGCGATTTTTAAATACAACGAGGAGGAAATCCTAAGAATTCATGACAGTGTGGAGATCTACCAGTACCTACGCTTCTTCACAAGGATGATCACGGACGGCAGGTAGGACTCTGAGTTGTAGACAAGCTTCCATTGTGTATTTGTACTTGCTTGTCTGTTAGGTCAGCTTAACAATAGTTGTGACTAGTTTATTAAGAGAGACGCATATGCATTGATAGGTATGTGAGACATGGATCCATTTGTCTCTCTTTGTCTTTCCCTTCAATGCATTACTTAAAATCTTCTTGGCTTGGGCAAAGGCATGCTACAGCAGAGCAAGCCATAAAGTCAGCCTCCTTGTAGCAGCTGGTAGTTGTGCCACTGACTGCTGGGTTTCTCTCAGCTGTAGTTGGGGTATTTGGGAACACAGCACAACCCATGAGCTTGAATGGCAACATATGTCTGAGATGAAGATTTCTGTGATCAGAAGAGCTCAACATCAGGAATATTCCTCCCTGACAGGCCATCAGAATTGGGATCTGATCCATTGTCTCCTAAATGATGGCTGCACACTGGTACCTTAAAAGGTGGGATGGTATAAGTGTATGTGAAGTACTGCTTGGGTTGGTGTTTTTATGGGAAAGAATTCCTTTAAGACTCTGCTGTTTGGTGACTTCTAAGCTCAGAGAGCTGAAGTCTAAGGCCCTACTCTTTAATATCCCAGAATGCTCTTGGTTATCTGTTACCATGTGTTACTAGCCAGTAAATAAGTTGACCAGAGCTGTCCTTTCTGTCATAGGAAGCTGATGAACATTGCCTTCAATGACTTAAACCCTTTCCCTATGAAACTGCTGAGGAACCGTCGGTCACTGCACAGGGAAGAGCTGGAGGCAGAGCTGTGTGAACTTGAACAGATCAAGGCAGCCTATGTGAAAGAGAGAGCAGAGCAGGGACCTCAGGACCTGAAGGAGGTTGTTAGTGAAGAGGAAGAAGAGAGCTAACAAAAAGAAAATTTGTCATCACTTCCCTCCCATCTTGTAGAAGGTCATCAGTAGCAACTGTCAGTAACAAATGGACCAGAGGGGGAAGTGTGGTCACAGGAGTTCATCTCCCCTAGTAAGCAAGGCTGGTTATGGGACCATTTGAAGACCAAGTTAGATATTATAATGGATTGGAAGGTGTCAGAGGAGTTTTATTCTCTTCTATACTTCTCCCCATTTCACCCATCCTGTCCTGTGCAGTTCAGGATTATAGCTGAGGGTGCAGAGGAAATATCAGTTGTGGTGTCATGACAGGAACTGACATGGTGCAAAAGACCCAACCAAGCAGCGTTTTTATGCATTTTCTGATGGCAGCTTGAATGAGATCTTTATCTACAAGTAAAATCTCCAGAAATAATGAACCAAGAACATTCCCTTACTGTTACCTAAAGCTTCTGAATTGGTCAGGAAAAAACCTTCTCTTAGAGGGCATGGTGCCTTCAGTGTCTACCCTGCCAGGAGAGTGTGTGTTTAACATTGTTACTGCTCAAGACACTGTCTCCAGGTGGCTGTTAGGTCTGTGGAGGTTCTGAAAGCTGGAGGACATCATCCCATGGGACTCAGGCTGGGACAAAGAAACAGATTGTGGGAGAGTAGAGTTGCTTCTCCACATTGGTTCCTGTAGGAAGTTTGTGGGAGCACAAGGTGTGTCTCCTGCTTGGCTGGGAAATGTTAGGAACTTTCTCTCCTCATTGTTTAGCTTTGAGGCCCTGGCATCACTCTGTGCTGGTGAGTTTGCTCCATCTCTATATGAAGCCAGCCACAGTCTGCCTGCAGGCAGGGCCTAGTGTTATGTGGACTTTTCCTGGGGATGGCTGGATTTTCTGATAGCCTCACTCTCTGCCCCATAATTACAGTCCTCCCGTGCTGGGTTTTTACAATGATATCCCTGTCTCTGAGTCCCATTCATTATGGGAGGGATGGGGGCTTTTCTTTAGGAGTTTATGATATTTAAGGTGTTTTATCCATGGCATATGGCTGGTAGTGAACCTGAAAACCCTGGGAATAAGGTCACAAAACATGAATTGATATTCTTTAGAAAAAAACCCATTAATGTCCCCTGAACCAAGGAGCTGGCCTCCATGGGTCTAGCACACAGAGATGCCCTATCTGCCTCTGGAAATGGGATCTGATACCTTCTGCCTGCCTCCCAGGCTTGCCTATCCCTGGGCCAGATACCCTTCCTGTGCAGCTCAGCCCTCCACAGACCCAGGATGAGTCAAGTATTTGGATAAATACAACTTCTTTTGCTTAACACGATGCCAGATCCTGCTGCCCCACTTTCCTGCTGACCGAGGCATTACTCCAGGTGTGCCTGCAGGGCTGGCACTGGCACCATGCAGCAGACCCTGCTATAAGGGGGGTACTGCTCTGTTTTTAGACTGACCTTGAACCCAAGTGGCTTATGCCTTCTTTAAACAACTTGTGGTTGATAACCCAACCCCTCAAGTTGTCAGTGCTTGCAGAGGAAGGAAAGGGAGGCATTCATAGCCCACAGTGTTCTCAGCCCCATCTTGGGCTGTAGCCAAGATGACAGACTCTAGGGGAAACACTGCCTATTCACCTGAGACATATAGTCTGCTTCACTGGACACGTCAGCCAGTTTGAATGAATTATAGAAGACTGAGATGGGAGAGACCTGTGGAGGCCAACAACACAGCAGAGAAGTAATCAAAATGGAAATGAAGTTTTAAGAAGAGTGGATAGATCCCCTGAATGTCACTGAGAGCTGCACACATTGAAAGTGTGGGATGAGAAGAAAATGTTACTGGAAGCTTACTACAATATCTCAAAAAGATGAACTAATTTTCAAACTATGCCACCTAGATAGGGAAGTCTAAAAGGTAGAAGGTTTTTCTTCACAGATGATATTGCTAATCTAATTTATTTATACTCTTATGTTCATGGGTGCACATAGGGTTTTGCTGTTGTTACAGATATTATCTTCTAAATCAACATCACGAAAATTAGAAGTTTACTTACAATTTTATTTCCTAGAGCTTTCTGCAAAACCTTAAAGATATTTCCTCTTGAGTTGCCCTTATATTTATTAATAAAGGCATTTGAAACATGTATTATTAGACTAAACTACAGCCTGACATATGTCTACAGTATATAATAAACATTGGTCTATGTGAAACATAAACTCTTCTGAAGTAGGTGTAAGGATCAGCATATTGACCCTGATGGGGAATTCTGAAAATAAATTTTAATTGAAATTGGAAGGGAAGGACATGTGAGGATTGTTTTAAGTTTCTTTTCTTTTGTGTCTTCCTCATTTCTTGGTTTTGGTCCACATGTATTTGCTGAGGACCATTTCCTCTGGTCATATTGATAATCACATGTGGTCATACTTTATTAAACTATAGTGGATGCAGGAATATCTGCAAGGCCTATACAGACCTGCACTTTGGAGCCAGGCTCACATGTCCTCATGGGCCCTCATCTACTTTCCTTCTGCTTCACAAACTTCAGTGGTACTGAAAAGCACTGAATTCAGGTCACAAAATGGCAGTTGTGCCAGATGCAAATCCCTCAGGCCCCTGCAAGGCCTGCAGTGACTATCAGTCAGTGCCACGGGTGTTTTGAACCTCTTGGTTACCTCTGCCTGAAGTGCTCAAGAGTGATTTGTGCCAACTGTTGTGGCTGGGAAACAATTTGACCTGGTTATGTAGCCCAGCAGCTCCTTCTGCATGTGGTTTCTACCCAGAGCTGGTCTTTGCTGAGTTTTGCTGTATGCATAACATTACTTGTGAAATTAAGCTTTCTGTCTCTGCATTAACCTAAACCTTGGATACCAGCTCCAACCATAAAAAGGATGGTTTTGATTTCCACACCCATAGCCTCCTCCCTATGACGTGCCATTAACTTGTAGTTCAGTTTGTTGCTGGATCTTGTGGCCACCAAAATTTCATAGGGTTTGAGAGGATAAACTGGTGGAGTGCTGCCAAACACAAATAAAGCCACTGCTGGCTCATAAGCCCCTGAGCTACCAATAAGAAGAGGCTGTGAAGCTTCCCTTCTTTACCCCTTTTTGGCCTAGGTGGTGTTGGGCTGCCAGGATCTGTACCTTCATTTGCTGTGGCTTAGCCCTGTGTTCTGGCATGCTGCTGTGGTAAGAGGCACCACTGGGAAGGTTGTTTCTGGGTTAATGTTTAGTCTAAGCTTGAGCTTCTCATCCAGGGTGAAGGTGAGAGCTAAGGGGCAAGGCATTTTCCGTGGGTGGATAGCAACAACACCCTGTAGCAGGAGCTATATCACAGTGCTGAGTTTCTCTTCCAGTCTGCAGGCTGGGCAACCTCCTGCCACCATCACAGACACAAGGCCTGGGGCTTGCTGTCTTCCCATTTAAGAGCTCACTTGTGGCCTGAGAAAATGCTGAGACTTCTCCAGCCATCTCCTGGTGCTAAGAACTCCTTAACAAAACATTAGCTCTGTTTGGTCTAGGGGCATGCCAAGTGCAAGAAGATAAACCACTTTCCCATGAGCAAGCCACAGTGCTGGAGCTGATATAATGTAATACCCTCTGAGATAATTTAACCTCTCCTAGAGTTCAGTGAGAGGCTGTGGCCTGCATTTAGAGATGCTAAATCGTGAGATTATCTCTGTGCTTTCTGTTCAACCTCAGGAGCTCTCCAGAGGGGAAAAAAGTGCACCAGGTTAGTCAGTAGAAGAGAAGGTATCCCTAATCTTGGCACATTTGGGGTGAAAGATCCCCTGCTCTGCTGCAGCCAGATGTTTGCTTTGGTCACATGGCCCACTACCTTTGAGATGAAGTCCCTGTTTCTCCTTGTTATTAAATTACAGCTTCCTGTGAAGTGCAAAGTCTGCCTTTGAGGCTCCAGCTGTTGGATCGGTATCTGCTCTGGTTTTGAGCTTAATTTTCACGGCACAGAAGCTCTGGCACATTCTGGGGTCAAGCTGTTGGAAGCTTGAGACTTGGAACAATACCCACAGTAAGTGGAATTAAATTTCAAGCCCCCTTGTAATACCAAAATCGGCCAGATAAAAACTTCCTAACACAGTTTTGAGTATTAGAAAGCAGCATTCTTTATTGCAGTGTGCTGGTCACTTGGAGAATCCTTCCTCTAACCGAGTGCCCTGAGCATTGGGTAAATGCTCAAAACTGTGAGGTTTTATCACATGCAGTGATGACATACTCATTGGCTATCCCTGCTTAATTGATGTATGTGTATTACTTCATTTTACATAGTTGCAACCCTTATTGGAAGTCCTTATGTAGTTCTTTGGGGGTTGTCTTCAATGTCCAGGGTCCTTTTTAGGTGGCTGTTCCTCAACCCCCATTCTGAGTAAGTCCAATATTGTTGCTTTGCATAACTTCTGCTTTGTCAGCCTTGCAAAGCTAAGCTGGCATCCTTTTGTGTTTTGCATGACTTGTTTTGTATACTTCTCCAAAGCTACATCGTTCCCTTTATTTGATAAGAGTAAAATTTTGTTCTGTTCTATTGTCCTTATCATTTGGGAAAAGAAGAAGTACTCAGCCCAGCATCACAATTCCATGCTGAAAATAATGCCTCTCTTTTTTTTTTTTTTTTTTTTTTTTTTTTTTTTTTTTTTTTAACAACATCATTTTGTTAGTAGAAAAGTATTGTCTATGGGCAGCATTTTGCAGGGAGGAAAAGTTCCAAAGCAAAATTAAAACCAATTGATATTTTTTTGCTGCATCTTCCAATAACATTTTTCAACATCATAAAAGCTCTTGCACATTGATGGGAAATGCCAATGCCACAAACTCTGAAAAGGCTTCCAGTCTTGACACTACTATTGCAATGGTGCTTTAAATCAGTTCCAAAGCTGGTGGGTGTTTGTGCCCTCCATGCTACCTGCCCCCATACATGTGGCACAGTTAGTGATACTGAACTGCATGGAAATAATTACAGCAGGAAAAATGGGAACCAGTGAAGTTTTTGTTACAGATGAAGTTAATTGGTCATAACTAATTAGCAGTTTCCTCCACGTGCCTGCATCCAGAACTACTAGAGACATGTCAGGCCCCTTGTCCTCTGCAGGCAGAGATAAAGCAGAGTTCAGTGCTTGCTGCAGCATCTCCCCTTCAGTGCTGATGTACTGGGCTGTGTGCTGGTATAACTTAGCCTTGAATTAAATATACCTGAGGATATCATGTCTGCAAACCGCTCATGCCTTTCCTAGGGTTGAAAGGCATATCACCGTGCAGAAAGCTGGTTTCCTTCTGTTTCCTCTCATCCACTTCTGCAAACACTCCATGCCAGTCAGGACCCTGCTCCCAGACAGCTGTGCCCAGCTGGGTGAAGTGCTTCATCATTGCTGCACAGACACCATGAATGTGGCCATGCTAATGTAGCTCCTGCAATGCAGACTAGCCACAACAAGTGCCAGCTGTGGTCTTCCAGTGGTTTGCCATAGGTTGAGATGCTGCACATGGTTTCTGGCTAACAGTGGTGTTCTGTTGCACTGCTGTCAGGCTCCCCTTCATAACCAAGTCTGCTGGAGTGATAGCTTTCCACTTCTCATTATTTCGCACGGGCCAGAAAGAGATGGGTGGGACACCGGCCTACCTCTTGGACTGGTTTCTGGCACCTGATGGTGTGGGATGGCAGAGAGTTACAGAACATGCTGCTCCAAATTCTGCAGCTGGATCTCAACAGAAAGCACCAACATGTTGGCTACTGGAGGCCCTTTAGACAGCGAAGTGTTGTGTGGGAGTGCTCTTTCCCACAAGCTACTTCTGTGGACACAAGCTGTCAGCAGCAGTTTGTTCAGCCAGGCTCTAGCTGCTGGATGACCAGTTGAGATATTTCAGGGAAGAAGACAGAGAGTAGTATTCATTCCAACCACCAAGGACACCCCAATCCCAGCCACCCAGTTTAAGACTGCAAAGGGGACTGGGGAGCAAAACCATGCACTTTGTCAGCACCTAAAACAGCTCTCAGGAATGCCACTTGCACATGAGTAGCACAGCCAGATGCCTACCATGGACAGGGCTGTAGGTGGAAGGAATCTTTCCCCCCAGTAACTCTAAACAAAGACATCTTTATCTCCCTGTCAGCCCTGAATGCAATCTTCTACAGCTTAATCAGGGCTGGAGCACAACATGTGTTAAAGGAAGGACGGAAATCATCTGTGCATCAACACCTGACCTGTCTTGTACTTCTCCATAGTGAACATATGAGCACACTGTGAGGATCCTGAGGGGCACCAGAAGTAATCTCAATTCCTGTAGGCAGGGCAGGCCCAGGACAGCTGCTGCACTAGTATCCACAATTCATGCTCACAGGAATTCCATCCTGTGCTCCATCCATGGACATTGGTTCTCAGCAGTTGTTTGGTGGTATATCTGTTGAAGTGCCTCAGTCTCCTGGGACATCCTGGGCTGGCACCTGGTAGCAAAGAATGAAGATCACTCTTAGGGGTTGCTGGTTGGTTCTGAAATTCTGTTCAACACCCTTGAAGAATTCAGTGGATCTCATCTTTTCACAGGCATAATTTTTCTTCTCCGAAAGGACCTGAGGTGTCCTGACAGGTGTGCTAATAATGCCACACGTGCAGTCTCCTCTTTTACTAGAGTTGGGGTCTGTAGTGAGGAAGTGGTCACTGTGTTGGTTGTGGTCTCCCCTTGATGGAATTACCTTTCAGCTAAGGACACATTTCCTGCCTCTCTCTCTTGGTACTGTCAGCAGTTCTTACTGTTCCAGTGATTTCAGTCACTGCTATGTTGCCTGTTGTTGCTTTGGTTGAGAGTGTTTGAGACATTTTTTGGAAGGTTCTAAAGAGGTAGAGGTGGAGCCTCTAGCCCTTCTGTCTTTGCCTACGTCTGCTAAGGTTGATATACAGCTTCTTGATAAACAGTACTTTGCCTTGAGGATTAATAATTGGTAACAGCATCCAAGCTATCGTTTGGGCATGTTTTTCTGTTTGGTCCCTCACACTGATCTGCAGCATCTCACATGTGAAGGAGTCTCACTGTCTTGTCACAGCTGTTAGCTCAGCCCAGAGCTGCCTCTGCTACCCAGTGAGTGATGGGACTAAGGTGTGTAGATGAGCTAGCTGTCTCAGACTCTGATTAATCAGACAGGACCAAAGTGGTGTTAGCTGAAGGGGTGACCTGGCCAAAGAAACCTCTTCTGCTCTTTCATCTTGGGTGCTGCTGTCTACCTACCAAGTTCCTCATTCAGGGCACTGAGGAGGTTTGTAGTGCTGCCAAGGTACCACCTGTCCACAAAGTCTGAGTGTGAGCTCTGTGAGAAGCTTTTTAAAGCCATATGCCATCAGTAAAGGGCCTGCAGCTTTGGGCCAGTGTCTCTCCATCTGCCAGGGACTGCCAGAGGCTGCCAGCTGAGGCTGGCACATTAAAACGTGTTGCAGGGGCGTGTACAGTATTCAGGATGAGCGGTACGTGGTGGTGACACTGAGGATCTGGCACAAGTGCGCCTGTCTCCTCAGAGTCTCTCTGAGCTAACGCAAGGCCTATGGTACTCCCTCTGCAAGTGACGGCAAAATCCTCACGCTGTCAGGCCCATCTCGTAGGAGAACCACGCACCCACCTTTCACCATGCGCCTCCGGGCACAGAGCCGGGGACCCACCTGCAGCGGCGACGGTGACGGTGAATGGCGCACGGCGGCCCGGGTGGGCTGCCCCCCAAGCCCAGGGTAGCGGAGAGGCACCTGAGCACCTTGCTGTGGTTGCCGAGGGGCTCTCCCCGCCCCAGCACCAGGAGAAACCCTCGCTGGCCGCGGAAGGTTGCGCCCAGGGGCCGGGCACGGCCGCGGGCCTGATGGCCCCGGGCGGGGCTCTCCGGAGCTCCGTGGGGCCAGCGCAGCCCCGGTGCCCGCCGGCACCTCCCGGCTGCGGGGCGCGGCGCGGGGGCGGGCCGGGGCGGGGACCGCGGGCGGGCCGGGCCGGGCTGGCGCGGCGCGGCTCCCGTGCGCACGTCCAGACCCCCGCCGCCAGCGGCAAGGTACGAGAGCGCGGGTGGCGGTGCGGGGCGTGGGGCCGGGACGGGCGCGGGCAGGGCCGGCTCGGGCACCTGCCGCAGCCCGGGGCCTGCGGAGCCCGGCGGTGCCGGGGAGCGGCGGGGGAAGCCTGCTCTGCCCGCCTTGCGCCGGGGGTGCCGCAGCTCCCCGCGGCCCCACCCCGCTTTGTGCGGAGCCGGGGCCGCCGCCCGCAGCCGCGGGGGCACCGGCGGCCGGGGGATGCCTTGGCCGCCCGGTGCCGCGGGCCTCGGGCATCCTCCGGTGCGTGCGGCGGGAGCGGGGCGTTCCCGCCGGCCGCGGTCGGGGCGGCCGGTGCTGGTCGCGCCCTCGGCGGGCAAGGTTCTCTCGCTCGAGAACCCGCGAGTCTGCGGGCAGCGGTGCGCCGAGCAACAGGGCTTCTTGCCGACCCGAGCCGTCCTGCTGCCTCGGGAAGGCTGCGCCTCCTGCCAGCCCTGCTGGCCGGTGCCGCCGGTGGCACGGCTTGGCATCTGTATAACTTCGCTTATTATTTATAGAGAAGTCTCACCTATGGCTTTGTGTGTGATGGGTTAAATTTGCCCTTTTTTGCTGGAGTCGTGGGGAATTCGAGTGTTTGATGTCAGGGTAGGTCACATCTTGCACAGAGCGTGATGACAGCCACATAAATGACTCTATGGCACTGCGATCTCCTGGTGCCACTTTCCCCTAGAGGGGGAAATGGCACCTTGAAGGGGTCTTATTTTCAGGCAGCAGAGCTTTGAAGACAGCTTCTTCCGTGGGTCTGGCTTTGAGGCTACAGCTCTGTCAAGGGCCAAGACAGGCTGTTGCAAAGGGATGTGTAACAGACGGCACTTTGCAGACCGATGGCCCGGTGAAGCCAGATATGTGCACTGTCTGAACACATTGTTCACTTTGCAGGGAGTGGTGCCCTCCTTGTCGTGCTCTGGAGCATCCTGTCTGTTCCTGATTCCCACGCCACCCTGCCCCAGCCCTTTTCACTTATACTTTCTAAGAAGACACTGTGCTGCAGTCCTTATAAAGGGTTATTTGCCTGGACGGGCTCAGCCTCTTTTTGCCCCTTGGGTGCTCAAGGGAAGTGATTTCTGCAGAGGATTCAGGGAACATTTGGGAGAAGGTTGACTGATAGTTGCCTTTAAGCTTCCCCAGTGCAGGCTCCCCAGTGGGTTAACAAAGGAGCAGCCTGTGTAGCCCTGCTGTTCCCTTTGTTCTTCCTCTGACCGTGCCCTCTTTGGAGAGCTCTGATCACTCCTGGTTTGATCAGAGATAGGGAGTGACTGATGGAGACACCAGGGAGTTCATGTTTTGGTTGTAAGCATTTCAATAACTCTAGAGCTTTTGGAGGCAGGATGGGGTGAGCTGGTTCCTTCTTAGAGACAGGGAAAAAGGAGGTGTTTTCATCTGTGCTGCTGTTGTTCGGTGAATTAGCATTATGACATCTATTATTATAGCTCCCATGAGCAGTATTTCAAATTCATTCAATCTGTTACTCTGTAGCAACAAATCAAAGCCCATTATCTCAGCAGAGCTGCCACAGACCTAGGAAACGTGAGACCCAGGTGCTGGTGATGTTTGGACAAAGAGCCAGACAGTTCTGCTGCCTGCACCCCAACTATGCCCTAAGCTCCTCCTGGTCCCTCTTCCTCTGAGGGAAAGCACCTAAGCATGAGTGTGCCTGTTTTGCAAGTCCAGGGCTGAGGAGGTCCACCCTATGTGGCAGCTGTGCCTGCCTGCCTGACCAGCAGCACTGATCACCTTTGTCCCGTTGATCCAGCTGGCTGCTTGTTGTACCTGTGCAGCAGGTGGATCTCCTGCTAGCAGACCAGCGTATCTCCAGATGTTGTATGTTTCTCATTCTCCTTTTCTCCCTGGCTAATTTCTGCCTGTCTTTTAAGTATGCTGGTTTGTCCCCTCTGAGCAAATTTCTTGCCTTGCAAATGCCAGTAATGGATAATATTTTCACATTTCTGTGTCTGCTACATTTGTTAGTAGCTGGATAACGAGTGGATTTTCAGTTGCCTGAGTCTGTGGCAGGTTTCTGTGAGTCTCTTTCTAGGTGGGTTGGCACCGGGTAGGCTGCTATCTCTGGAACAGGTCTATGGTGCCCCTGCAAGGGCAGTTCTCTCTTGCCTGTGGGCTGTCTGGATTGCCAGATGCCTAAATGTGGTGTGAGTTGTGTTTTGGGGATGAATAGTTGAGTACAGAGCAGGTCCCTGTGCTGTAAGCTTCGGGTGCCCAGGCGCTCACTGTTACAGAGGCTTAGAGAGAGAACTGAAGGCTTAGGCATTTCCCAGAAAAAAAGGTAATGCTTTGAGAGAGAGACAGTTGCCTTGGGGCAGGCTAAGGTATATTTTATGCTTGATCTTGCAGGCTCTTCATAAATTGTGGTCAGTTTGCTTCCTCTGACTTTTTGTATTCTTGATCTACAGTGGCTGTATAGCATGAGGTCTTCATGCCATCTTGTTAGGTCCAGATTTCCCTGGCAGGGATTTTGATGAGAAAACTGTTGGGGAGTGGGCTGTGACAGGGTATGACAGAGACTCTGTGAAGAAACAGTGTGGAGGGAAATTGTCCCAGATAATTTCCCCACCATCCACTCTTGGCTGGTTCAAGGGGACTCAGCAGGTCCTTAATGGCCACACCCTGTTCTCCACTCCCTTAGGAAAGTTTGTCTGAAGTGTTTGCTTCAACAAAAAAGCCCCACAAACCCCCACCACCTTATCTGAGTATTCCTGACTTCCAGTAATAAACACCAGTGGTCTTACAGTGGGGTGTCTGGGTGGCTGCTGGACCTTGCTACTAAACTGCTGCTGGGAGCCAAGGGCATGCCTGGTGAGGCTGGACAGCAGCTGTGCTTTGAAACAGCTGTGTCTGGCCACCTCTTGATGCAGAGCAGGAGCACAGACTGGTCTCTTGCTCCCGTGGCAAGAGGGCACCAGCGCTGGTGTGGCGAGGTGTTTCACATGCAGCCATCACACGGCTTCCCCTAAGTGCACGTCAGGCTGCTCGGGTGCGGAGCTGACTGAGGAAAGCAGCCTGCAGCACACTGCAATTATGCTGACGCGCCTCCTGCCTCTCCTCAGGAGAAACAGGAAAGACCTTGACATCATCCAGAAGGCTGTATTGGCTGCGAGGTTTTGATACTCACAGGGCTATACTGGTTTGTAGGTAGAAGCTAGACTGGCCTAGTGTTTCCAGGGATTTCCCCTCTGTGGTATTACAGGCTTGCCAGCAATTCCCCATTTTGAAAATACACCCTGCAGGGCTCTATTAGTGTAATGCTGAGGCTTACTATTTCTGAAGCACTTTGAAATTCACAAATACGACTTTCTGACCATCAGCCAAGCAAAACCCTTTCTAAATCTTGGAGACATGCTGCTGCCAAGGGTAGGACCAATGATAGTGTGCAGCTCCAAGCCCTGTTCTCTCTTTCCTTGTTGACCTGTTCCCTGCTCTGCTTCACAGTTTCAAATTTTCCAGAGCGGTACCCAAAGTTTGGCGCCTTTCTCCCTCTTTCTTCTGAGCATCCTCCAGGGCTCTGGTTTATTGAAGAGTTTCCTTCCAGTCTGGTGAATCGCTTGCTCTTTATCTCTGTGCCAAGAAACATGGACCTACCTGCAGAGAGAAGGTTGCAGCCAATGACTCTGCGCTGCCTCTCTCCCTCTATGGGACAAAATCACCTAGGAACGTGATAAGGAAGACAAAGCAGAAGAAAATCCCAGCAGCTGTGGTATTTTTATCACTGAGATGAAGACAAAGTTCATGAAAGCTGATAAGATAGCTTCCAGGAAAGCAGCAGAGGCCAAACTCCATCTTGTTCTTCCTTCTGCAGTTCTGGGAGCTGTGCTTAAACAGGAGAGCAGAAAACGCTGGGGGAGAGCTCCTCCCAGAAAAAGGTGACTGGGCAAGGCTGTCCATGTCAGGGTTGCATTAATGAAGGAAATATGACCCTCGTGCCTTGAGCTTGTGCATAAAGTTGAGCAGGGGCAGTCAGAAAAAAAGGTGCAGGGAGGGGCCAAGGCAAATACTGGGCTTACTCCCAAGAGCTGAAATTAATCAGTCCTTGCTCTACAAAGACCATGATTTAAACTTACCTTGCAGAGTGCATGTGAAAAGGGCTGAAATCCTCCTTGGGAGAGTCTGAAATCTCTGGATCCCATCCCAGGTCTTCTGGGAATCAGTGATAGGGTGCCTGAGAAGTGCTTGGTGGACAAGTGCCTTTTCCTCAGACGTGGCATTCTCTGTGGACTGGGGTATGGACTGATACAGCAGGCGAACAAGAGCATGTGCAAGCACAGCTCTGGGAACAGTGGATCTCTCCCGACACTGTCTGTCCTACTCCACCCTCACCTTGGTTAGCCAGAGAGTGTTAGCATGTTGGATGTTTTCAGTCTGACAAAAGGACCCTTGAATGGCTGCCCCCAAATGCCCCCCAGTGTCATTGTCACACCACTGATCTGTGCTGAATCCTGTAGGAACACAGCTACCCTGTCAGGTATCAGTGCAGTTTTGCCTTCTGGGCTGCAGCAAATTTGACAAATCTGCCCGTGCTGTTCAGCTCTCAGCCACCTTTCACATAGCTACACTGAGGTTATTTCAAACCAGTTATTTAAACCAGTGTGTCACAGTGTTTTCCCTAAGTAAGAATACACGAATGTTGAAAAAATATAAACCCTATTGCCTTAGAAAAGCATAGCTACCATTTTGCCTGAATTGCTGGCACAGTTGCAGTGCTCGTTTCTAGGAAGCCTAACACTGACGTTTTTAGGAACACCGCCTGTAACGTGAATGATGCCAGGGAGAACCAATCTTCCTTATGATCTTTGGTTTCTTCTATTCTATCTGCACCCTAAAAGAAGCCTGTGCTGGCAACACAATTGCAGGGTAATAGGCACAGGGAATCCAGACGGCTCTTTAATTGCAAGAGACAAGTAGAAGAAGTCAAAGATTGTCTTGCTAACATCTACTTAAATGTAATTAGTTCACATTATTTTTCTCTGCCATTTTCTCTAATTTAATTTGAATACCAAAACGCACACATAGAGGAACAAAAACAAAATCAGAATAGCATTGCTCCAAGTTCCTGCTCTTGTAATGTTCAAATTCTTCTACTTACAGAGGCTATTTTCCTTGCAGTCAGGGAGGAGCCAGAGTCTGTCTTCTGACCCCTCCTGCCTGTGGTCATGGCCAGTTCACTTTGAATTTGCAAAAGGTCTTTATGTCAGTAACTGATGCTTGAGTCTTAATTGAAAAGACTGATTTTCTAATGATAGCCTGGCATCTGACATCTTCCATAGAAATCAATTTGAACTCAGTGTCTCACAGTTTTAAAAATCATGGCATTTATTTAAAGGGATAATAGGGATTGAAGAGTTTGACTTTACAGCTCCTTGCTTCTCTTTGAGGCTGCCACACATTAATCTCCTGTGCAGTAGTTCTGGGTGTGATGCATCCTGCCAGGCAACACAAGTCTTGGAGCAGATAAACCCAACCCCTCTATGAGATTTTTATAGAAATGCTCAAGTGGAAAGTTGATGCTTTTGTATTTCTTGGTCTCCTGATTATATTTTGGTGAACTCTTGGTTTCTGCGGAATTGAAAAGATCAAAATTCACTTCTATCTTTATAGATAATGGATTCTTCAGTTAGGCTGACAAACCACAATGAGAGCCAGTAGCTGGAAGCAGAAGTTATTACTTGGCAAAATAATAAGGCAGTTGTGTTTTTAGCAGCAAAGAGGAGGAATCGTGGGAAGAGCTTCCCAGGATGATGCCTTGCTAGAAACTTGAACAGCATGATCACCTGAATAATGCTACTCAGTGCAGGCAGCAGTGTTCTCTGGAAGTAGGTGACATCTCTCAGTCTGCCATTAGCCAAACAGCAGCTACCTGGCCTCCTGCAGAAATTCTCCAGCTTGTCACCCCTAGAGCATCTCGTCTCACAGAGGAGACCATACATGTCTCTCTCCACGCTCTCAGCATGTTTTGCTGGGCTTTGCCCTTTGGGTCCCATGGTGGTATTCTTGTTGCCTAACACAACAGCTAACTTTCTCTCCTGAGTTATGTTTTATGGTGGCTGAAGGGATGACAATTTGAAGGCAGAAGTCCTCTGAGCCAGTTTGAACATTGACTATAAGTGAAGAAGGACTTCATTTGCTGTGCTGACTTGAGATCTGAAGAGGGAGGGTAGGTGGCCTCATAGAGGCAGAGCACTGTGTAGGACCAATACCTGCTTTTGTGATTGGTGTGTAATGACTGAGTTCACATTTACCCAGACAGGGGCTTAGCAGGATGGTTCTCTTGCCTTTAGTACCTCCACCCTTGGGGATTTTCAGAATTCACATGAACAAGGCCATGAAAAACCTGGCTTGACTTAAAGGCTGACCCTATTTTGTCTGGAGTTTTGTGCTGTGGACCATCAGAGGTTCCTCCCAGCCTAAATTTGCCTATAATTTTGTTGTGATGTTAGAAGCAAAAACCTGGTAATGATATTAAGAGTGGAAGTTTCCATAAGTTAAAGCAAGGAAACCCACAGCTAAAATCCACCTAGAAAGTCTGCCTTGGTCCTTGTGTTACGTGTTTCTTTCCCAATGTTCATGATGCATATTGAACTTGGATGAGTGGTTAAGAATTCCTGATTTTCTCTGCAGGACACATATCTGCTTTACAGGTTGATCCACTGAATCAGGAAAAAAATATCAAAGGATATCCTTGAGTATATTTTGGTCATCCTTGAGGTTTCAAAAAACCTGTTTCACTAAAGCTCATCATGCTCTTAGCTTGGGGAATCTTTTGTTTTGAGACCTTTGATTTGGTGTCCAATTGTCTGTGGGCTAGAACAGGGCTTCTTAAGTCTGATTGAGAGAATGCATTTAATGTGTAAAGAGAAAACTGAAGTGACAATTTCTCTGCCTTCCCTTTCTTTCAATTTTGAGAAACCAGTCATTACTTTCTGTATGATTTTGTATATTTCAGAAAAGTTTTACAATGTCTTACCTACACTTCCTTCACTGACACGACTTGCAACATGAACTTCTCTGTGACGTCATGACAGCTTGTCTTACATATATAAAAAAATATCAGCATTTGTGCTCCAATTTCTTGCTGTCTTGCAGTCAAGCTCAGTTGTGTGAATTTGGAAGACTAAAGGCACAGACACCATACGTGGCACTAGAAGCGTTTCACACACCTTTTGTTGTTTGGGGTTCTGCTTCCACTGGTGCCGCTGGCCGCTGCCAGTACAGGCAGATGTGGAACACAGTGGTTTTAGTCCAGCAATCTGGAAATCTGCAAGTGTCTTCAAGTCTGCAGAAAAGCAAGACTTCCCCAGGAGATCCAGATTTTTATTTTGAGCTATTTCTAAACTAACCCTTTCTTTACTTTCACATCCACTTATGTCATTAGCTGCTGTCCTTACTATGCCTGGAGTTCCCTGGCATGACAGTGTCATGCAGGACAGTGGTAGCACTCACCTGCAGTCCTTGAGCCTGCTCAGGGAGCCCTCTGTAGGACTCTTCCCACTTGCTATCATCTCTGGCTAAGCTAGGAGCACTGCCTCTCCACTGGCTCTGACCAGTCTTTAGAAACTTCCTAGAGCCTGAAGGCTCTCTGGTACTGGAAAGCCCTAGATACAAATGTAATTTCACGAATGCATATAAGATATCCACAGAAAACTGCATATTCAGATAGCTGCAGTGAGGCCCAGTGTGTCCTACCCAGTGCTTTACTTCTCACTCTTCTTCACACAGACAGTCTTTGTTTTTGATGCCTAAGGCATGGAAATAGCATCCCAAGCTGCCTGGCCTGCATTATGTCAGGAATTCAGAATTCTGCTTTAATTCACAGCCAGATTTTTAAAGGCTGTGCTGTCTATTTATTTATTTATTTATTTATTTATTTATTTATTTATTTAAATTTTATTTTTTCCTCCTTCCTACTGCACTGATTTAAAAAAAATATCCCAAACTGTCTGGGTACATCTATAGTGCAACTGGGCCTTCAATGCCTCATGCAAAACCAGCTTTCAGCAGCTCATTGAGGACTTGGTAGTGCAGAGAAGGGAATGCAGAAAAGCAGAACTGTTTAGCTTGGAAAAGGTATGTCTGAAAAGGGATATGACATACGGCTTTTCACATATGGTGGTATGATGGGATGGAGAGTTCAGATAGGGAGTGATTGTTCCTCTGTTTATCATTGCCCAGGAACTACAGGATACAGATAAACAGTGGAACGCATTGACTCAGGATGTTGGGGATGTGGTTCAAGAAAAGCCATTAGATGAATCTGCAGGCGGAAAATCCATTAGGGCTGGCTAAACAGACAGATAAGCCTTTGGCTCAAAAAGTCAGTGAGGCACAGATGCCCAGAGCTGACTCAAAGGCATAGAAAAGATCAGTTTGTCAGTGTGAACATCAGCTATGCTGGAGAAATAGGCTGGCATGGAAAGCAGCAGTGGTAGGAGGAGAGAGAGCCCATAGCAGGGAGGTCTGCTGGAATGTGGAGGCACTTCCAAGGGTGCTCCCTGGCTGGAAGAGTTGAAGAGAAGGCTGATGCAGTGGGACAAAGCTGGAAGATGATCAAAACTCATACTGGAGGAGATATATGAAGAGGCTGGCAGGAATGAAGCATACAGTAATTAAACTACTACTATGTGGGAGGGGAGGCTGATCTTCATTGCTGGGAGGTGTGAAGATGGATGGGTGTGAAGAATGGGACTGGTCACAGAGGAGAGCAGTGGTGCTGAATCAAATGATCAGAGATTGAGGAACACCTAAAAACAGTGTAAGAGTGCAGTATTTGGAGGAGAGGATGGTAAAGAAAATAGTCTATATGGAGACAGGTAAGGCTGAAGGTCAAACAGAGAGGGATGTCTATGTGCAGTGACTCACCTCTCTGCTAACTGTAACATCTATAGTTCAAGAAAAGTAGATTTGTAGAGTGAAAGAGGTAATACCAGGACTTTTTATATCCACAGGCATTTTGGATGTTTTAATTTGACTCAGCTGGTTCCATTAGCAGATGGAGCATACTGGGTCCTGATCCTGGAATGATTTAAATTTCAGCTGGAGGGAATCCTGTCTGCATGTTCCAAGATGTCTTTGCAATGCAAACTGGAGTGCAGTGAATGGTGGCAGTAGAGATTGGCTCCATGTTCCAAGTCTGAACCAAACAATGCTTTTGTACTTGCACTGATGGAATCGTTTCAGAGTGATGGCAGTGGTTTCCAGAAACTGTGTATTTGCCAAGCCCAGCAGGTGAATGAATTGGCACAGAATCTCATTTCCCTGGCAGGGAAAGCATGGGTAGTCTTCCCACTTAGTCAGCATCAATCAAAGCCAGACTAAAAACCGAAAAGCAAAACTCAATCTGCTACTGCTGCTCTAAACAATGAATTTTAAAAATTATGATGTATAGGGTACCATACTCACAGTGGGGTGACATCAAACTGGAGACCTGTCCCTAGTGGGCTTCCACAGGGCTCTATCCTTGGCCCTGTGCTCTTAAACATCTTTGTTAACAACTTGGGTGCAGGACCGAAAGGGATACTAAGCAAGTTTGCCAATGACACTAAATTGGCAGGAACTGTCAACTCCCTTGAGGACAGAGAGGCCCTGTGGAGAAACTCTGATAAAACAGAGGGCTGGGCAACCACCAACAGTATCAAGTCTAACAAGGGGAAGTGCTGGATTCTGCACCTGGGATGGGACAACCCTGGAGGTGTGTATAAACTGGGGAACAAGAGACTGGAGACAGGTCCATGGAATGGACCTGGGTGTCCTGGTCAGTGACAAGCTGAATATGAGTCAGCAGTGCCCTGTAAGCCAGGAGGGCCACCTGTGTCCTGTGGTGCAGCCAGGCAAGGGAGGGGATGTCCTGCTCTGCTCTGCACTGGGGTGGCCTCACCTCAAATGCTGGGGGCAGTTCTGGGTGACACAATGGAAAAATGGCATTAAACTATTGCAGAGTGTCCAAAGGAGGCCAGTGAAGATGGTGAAGGGCCTTGAGAGGAAGCCATCTGAGGAGCAGCTGAGGTCACTTGGTCTGTTCAGCTTGGAGGAGGCTGAGGGGAAACCTCATTGCAGTTGCAACTTCCTTGTGAGGGGAAGAGGAGGGTCAGACACTGACATCTAGACTCCTGTGACCAGTGACAGAACTTGAGGAAAGGGCCTGAAACTGGTTTAGGGAAGGTTTGGATTGGATATCAGGAAAAGGTTCTTTACCCTGAGGGTGACTGACTGCTGGAACAGGCTCTCCAGGGAAGTGGTCTTCAGCACTAAGCCTTAGAGTTCAAGAAGAGTTTGGACAATACTCTCACATTGAGTAACTCCTGGGGATCCTTTGCAGGGACAGGAGTTATATTTCAATGGTCTGGATGGGTCCCTTCCAACTCAGCATAGTCTATGATTCTGTGATGTGGCTGTTGTGCCTGTGACACCAGCCTGTGCCACATTCTCTTGCTGGCTCATGCTTCAGACAAGTGGAACCTGCTGTTAAAGAGCTCAAAAGTGTCTTAGGAGTTTTCTGGAGAACAGAGAGATGTCAATTCTGACTTAATCAGCCACTCAAAGAGAAAAGCCTCAACTGGAATCATAATTCCACAAGCACTGCATGGGTGTGGGAGAGTTTCCCACACTTCTCTTTTGTGTGGGCCCCTCACTACATTTTGCATGCAGATGATGCTGTAAGGGAGGTGGAAGAACTCTGCAGCTATGAGTTTCAGAGAATACGTCTGATGTTGCCTGCTGCCTTTCAAGGAACAAAGTCCTGCTGTCATTGCCCCCAGAAGGACAGAGACCATTTCCCTCTAATTCTGGCTCATGACTGGGAAACGCTCAGCTGATTCTTCTCTGGTCTGTGATAGTAGGTACCTGTGTCCTTTGCTGCCAAATCCATTTGCTAACAGAAGGATACAACTTCTGGGAGGGTAGTTAGAGAGCCAGACTCCCTTTGCCACTGACAATGTAATAAGGAGACCAAGAATGCAAGCTGCAGCTGGAGCAAAGTAGGTCAGACATTAGAGAAAATGGCATCTCCAGGAGGGCAGTGGGACCAGGCAGGTGGAGGACATCATCCTTAGGGATTTTGAAGGCTCCACATATGTCCTGATTTAGAGCTATGGGTAGATTGACTGAAGGCTTAACTGGAGGCCAGAGAGGTGGGGTCTCTTACACTGTGCCCTTGCATGTGTGGTTGTGCTTTCCTTTTCAGACAAGTAGGAGCCTGCTTAGTGCCCGCCCTCCCCCCCAGCTCTTTAGCAGTTTTCATTTCCCCAGGCTTTTTCAGAGGTGAGATACAGGCTTGGTGTCACTGGCCAGGATCTCATCACATTCAAGCCTGTGAGCTTCAGCCTTGGGGGAGTGCAGTGACATGACATCACATTAGATGTAAGGGCTGTATATTGAGACATTCAAGTGAAGTGTGTAACCTCCAAACCCTGACAGAACTCAGGAGAAACATCTGCACTTGGTGTATTTCCGTTGCCTCACCATCCTCCTGGGCACTTCAGGTTTTCTCATGTATCTGTGTTCTGGTGGTAGCCACAAGTGCTCAGGTAGGCAGAAGAGGTTTGAGAAGAAATCTGGCTAGCCCAATGGATCCCGCTTGGACTCCTGTGGGCAAGCAACCAAGATATTTGGATTCCCTGAAGGTGAACAATCTTGAACCCTTGAACCAGTGATGCTGAAGGAAAGCCTTTGCTGCAAGGAAAGCCTTCTGTACAGTAGCCTTTAGAAGAGATACCCACTCTGCCAGATGTCTGCAGGCATGGTTAGGCCTCACAATGAAGACAGGGACCAAGTATCCTTGTCCTCTGAAAGAGCATGGCAGGTTACTGAGATGCAGCTGCATCATTTTGTTGGGGAGCTGAACCTTGGTTTCTGAAACCCAGAAGCCAGCTGGGCCTTGAATAGCAGGAAACTTCTTTCTGTGAAACAAGGGAGTGAAAGCTTGGCATGCTAGTTTCAGGAGAAACTGCTG
The DNA here is from genome assembly GCA_017589585.1 of Phylloscopus whistleri. Taxonomy (NCBI): domain Eukaryota; kingdom Metazoa; phylum Chordata; class Aves; order Passeriformes; family Phylloscopidae; genus Phylloscopus; species Phylloscopus whistleri. Next base: position 2,198,884 of record JADMLD010000620.1, read on the forward strand.
AGCTTGCAGAGCATCTGATGATGAGTTTTTCAAGGCCGCCTTTCTGACAAGAAACGTGGCTATGTCCCTGAAAGTCCATAACTTCCTTTTTAAGCTGAGTTTTTGCAGGGGCGGGGGGGGGGGGGGGGCAGAAGAGGCTTCCAGTTTTTATTGTTCTTTGAACCAGGATTGTTTTATTTGCTTTTCTTTTGTAATGAAGCAGGATCTTGCCAGCATATAAAAGGTCTCTAAGGTGGAATTTGCCCTCTTGTTGAATTCAGGAGCACATTAGTACTCACAAGGAAGTTGATAAGCAATAATATTTTCTTTGCTGCCCAGGTAACCAGCAAAGTGAAAGAGGGTATTGTGTCTGGAGAATGCTGTGAGTTAGCTTTATCTTTCTGTACACAGGCTATCTTGGAAAGGCAGAGGTGAATCAGGGGAAGGTGGGGCTTACCCTCCAAAAAGGCATTGCCCCATCCTCTTATTTGGTAATACTGCCTCCTGCCCTTCCTGAGAGCTCTGATAAGTCTAATGAAACTGAGCTGAGGTCTGGGGTTATTTTGCTAGTCTTCACACTCCCCTGATTTCACTGTGGTATCTTGTAAAGGCCATGTTGACTGAAGACATTTATGTCCTCAACTCACCATGTTTCTTTCTGTCAGAGCTTGCAGAGTGTGGCAGCACACGAGGCAGAAAAGGGAGTGCTGAAAGGTAGTGGTTGAACTACCAAAAAATGTTACCACTGAGTGTGGAATCATCCCTGGAGTATTCCCCTGTGCCTCCTGGGATGCACAAACTGACTTTGCACTGACTGAGCACAAGTGTCTTCACATGCACTGAAGGGTGGGCCGTGCATTTCAGCTTGACTTCTAGCTGATGTTGGCTTAAAAATAAAGGAGAAACTTCTCTTGTGACCAGGGGTGATGCATGCTGTTTTATTTTACTCCCTGTGCCTGAGTGAGTGGTGTGAGCCTTCAAGAAGGAGAGCTCCAGGTGCTGTTGGCAGTGGAGTAAGAGTGATGGTGCCTCAGGCTGCCCTGCTCCAGGGTGAACCACTTGGGTAGCTTATGGGAAGAGTGATGCTTGTCAGGCCACTGCAGGGGAGTCCAACGTCTGGCAACAGACCCTCCATGGGCACTTCCCAGCTCCTGGGCTTTCTAAGCAAGCTGGAGGCTCCAGTCTGTTTTATGCCTATAACAAGGGTAAAACCAGCCCACCATGAAATTTAAAAAAGAGAAAAGTCAGCTTCTGCCCCTGATATGTAGCCCCTCCCTGCAGTGAAAGGAGCAGCTCTTGTGAAGGCTGTGAGGGTCCTGGTGGTCAGCAAGTTTGACCAGAGTAATTTGGCTAACTCTGCAGGGCAACTGCAGCCTGAGCTTCTCCACAAGACTCCAGATAGCCACATTTCCCAAGGAGGCCAGTGGGATCTCCATCCTCATCAGTCTTTCAAGCAGCTGGACAGTCTGAAGTAACCTAACCTGCCTTGCTGTGGGCTGAGGACAGGAGAGACTCAGGACCTCCAGAAGTGCCTTCTGGCACATTTTCATGTGGTTCTGTGTGCTTTGCTGTTGTAATGTCTCTTTGCTTCTCTCACTTGTTCCAGGGAGGCTCAGGTACATATTTGGTGTCAAGATTGGAAGTGACCACAGCAATAAAATAAAGAACAGGTGACAATTCAGCCAGTACTTCACGATGTGCACTTCAAATGTTCTGGGGGGTTCTACCCAAAATACAGTTTTGGATTCCTCAACAGATCAGGTGACAGGAGAGTTTGAGCCTCTTCAGAGCTGCCTGAGGCTGTGGTCTCTGCCAGTTTTTCTCTTTGCTATCTTCACTGCTCCTCACCATTGTTGCTGACTGTGCTGAGTTAAAAATAACCTGGCTGAGCTATTTTTATGATGCACATGTGCTCCCTTGTCCATCTCCCTGCTTTGCCAGCATGGCAGAAGAGCACAGAAGAGAAGTACTGGGCGGTGGGGATGTGGCAATAACATGGACAGGTGTCATCATGAAGGTGTTATTATGCTGGATGCCATTTGGCATTGCTACCTGCCTTGAGGAGTGCATTGTGGTTTAAACTTGTGACTGAACACAAGTGCAGTTGGAAGACTCACCGAGGAAAGCCACAGGATTTTTGCTGTCTCAGCCTTGTCTTGTGAAGAGTGGTCTTGTTTCACTCACTCCTGGCAGCCTTTGCCTGCCCCGGACATATGTGCTTAAAATTATTTTGAGGTTCACAACACTTGGTGTATCTTCTAAAGTAAAAAAAAAAATATTGAAGGATGTGCATTTTGCCAAGCTTGGGACCTTGGCGTGAATTTGGCCCTAGTTGGGCAGCCTTGGTTCCATCATCAGGAAGAGGCTCTGAGACAAACCATGTGGTACCAGCTGGTGATGATGTTTGTGGGGTGCATGGCTGCAGTGGGTTTCTGGAGCCTTTCTCTGCAGTACAGTCTGGGTCTCTATGCACTATTTGTCTTCCCTGGCCTCAGCTAGAAAGAGGGGGATGCAAAAGTACTGAAATAGCCTTCTGCTTATGGACAGAAGATGCCTGTGTCAGTGGAGGAGCCACTGTCTCACCTCTCCTGAGGCTGTGTCCATGTGGTACCCCCTGTGAAAGCTTTGACCTACTGCCAGCGTGGGGGAAGGGCTGACATGTCTCCTTGCAAGGACTCACATGAGACCTCACGTCCTGCTCCGGCCAGTGTGCACCAAAATAATGGGCAAGAGGGGCTGCTGGCACTCTCAGAGAAGGCTATTGACCTTCCTGTTTTGTGGATGAGGAAATCAACGCATTATTTTAGTTCTGGGTGAATGACTCCTTCACTTTCCTACTTCATCTCCTCTCTACTTGTGCAATATTTATTCTACAGGCAGAGCTGTTTGTTTTCCACAACCAGCTTACCAGGGCACCGTATTTAAGTATCCGTGCCATCCTGGAGAGCTGCAAATATTTTGGAGTGTTATTTAGAGCTGGGTTTTCTGATGCAAGACAACATCACTAGAAAATGTTGTTCTTTGAGATCCTGCCTGCTGCTGTCATTTTGTCCCCTACCACTTCTGCGGATCCTGGTCCATCTGCAGTGGTGGTATGCCTTTCCTCAGGCAGCTGGTAGTCTGCATGATGTGCTGCTGCCTGTGGTGACAAAAGCCCTTCCCACAGCTCCTGGTGGGCTGCCCAGGAGAAGGGACCTTTGTGCTTCTGCAGAGGAGCAGTGCTCAAACCAGCATTGGTGATGGACATGGACAAAGCTCCTCTTTCCATCACCTCTTCTTGCTTCTGAAAATACAGACTGGAGCATCTGACTGATGCTTGGTTTGGTCAAGGCTCCTTGCCCACGGTTCATTATGAGGCTGCTTTATAGTGCAGGAGAAGGATGTGGTGTGTATGCTGTGTGTCCCTCTTGGGAAGGGCCGGCTGCAGGCTCTGAGCTGCTTTTGGGAAGAGACACGTGTCTGTTTCTGAAAGCCGACTGAAACCTTAGTCTGAGCTCCCTTAATCTGAGCCCCGGAACGGTGGGTGTGGATTCTCATGGAACAAAAGACAAAGAAAGGCAATTGATAAAATCGAGGCCCATCGTAGGATGGCTGATTTAAAAGGCTGGTTCCCAGCTGGCCGATTTAAAAGCTTCCAGCTTTGGCTGCAGATAGGGTTGTTTTTCCAAGGATATGCCTCTGAGCAGCTGTAAAAAGGTCCTGCTGCCCGATAGAAAGGCGTGCTGAAAGGTTTTTATTTGCTACTGTGGATTGATTGGAGTACAGATGCTCTGGAAGACATGCTGCATTATTCATGTGGTAGATACCGTTGCTAAAAGCTAATGTACAGCCTGGAGGCTGTGAGGAGTGGTACAGTCCTTTGTGTGGCTTCCTTGATTCACTAGAGAGCCTGGACTGCTCTTAAGCTTTTTTTCTGAATACTGAGACTGATAAAGCAAATCGAGGAATGTGAGATCACTTAGTTAATGGCTCTCCACCTCCTTTCTTATTTACAAAAACTATTCACTGCTTTTTTTTTTTTTTTTTAATGCATTATTCATACAAAACTGCTTGCTAGGCTGGCCCTGTTTGCAAGACTTCATCAGTAACTCAGTTTTCTTGTGGCAGCAGCTTAAACTGCTTCCCTATCCCGGCTCAAGTGTCTGGAGTTAGTGTCCCACTTTGGATTCTCCGTTAATGCATATTCAGTAGCCTTACCCATGAGATCCCACTGCTGTACACAGGTGTTGGGGCACCCAGCAGCAGCAGCAGGGCTATGGGACACAGCTCCTGTGTTTCTGCACGCTGGCTGCAGTGGGAAGACCTCAGGCAGGGTTCAGCATGCAGTGCTGTGATACACAGGCTCTATTTTTGTGTGAAGAGGCGAAACTGCAGTGTGTGAGGGCAAAACTACGGTGTATGTGCTTGTGACTGGACTGCCTGAGATCCTGAGCTGGAGACTGGATACACAGGAGCCAGCCTAGGAACATGTCTTTTTCTGTAGCTCTCTTTGCTGACTGTTAGCAGCTGGCTGTCAAGTGACATGTTCAAAAGACCATGGTCTGCTGGTTAGTTTCTCCATCGGGGGACTCTGAACTGATAAACCTCACCTCCAAGGCACGTTTGCTTCTCAAGGATTTTGCTTCTCAGACCCCAGTTGTGGAAGAGACATGGATGCATGTCTCCACCTGCCCTGCATTAGGTGCAACCAACTCATGAACCAAGAGGCGAAAGCCACCATATCAGTGTTTTTATTTCCCTTGTGACAATAAACCTGTAGCCTCTGAGCTTGCAGTGTTGTTTGAGAGGACACGTGCAGATGGTATTTAAAGCTCTGGGTTGCTGTACAATTATATGATCGGGTTGACTTTGGTTCCAAAGGAATTTATTACTGGTAATTTCCCCTTGATAGTGTTGTGGCACAGAAGTGGAATTTGGATGGTAAGGTGCATCTAGGGGTGTGTCACCTACTATATTGCAGATATGCCTAGGAGAGTGTCCATGGCTTTGAGGGGAACCCAGCTTGAGCTGAGAGGCTCACAAACCATTTGGTGTGATAGGTTTGTGTAAAGCAAGTCCAGAAATGAAGTGGTCTGTTCTTATTTGGCATCTGAGCCAGAAGGCTGGTGTCTGGTGATGAAATTCTGGGGGCTCTGATTTTGTCTCGAAGCAGCAACTGAACACACACTGTGATAAAACAGGAAACTGTTTCTCATGTATATGTCTTACAAACTGTAGATAACACTGACATTCCTCTGTTTGCCTTCAGGGTTGCTGTTTTAAGGGTGTACTTGTATTCTGTCTTTGAAGAGGGAAGCATGTGTGGGTGGATTTTTGGAAAAAAATAAAAAAGGCAAACTCAAAAATGTAAACCTGAGAGCATTAAATTAAATTAAAAATGTTGGTGGGAGCCAGCAAACTAGTCTGTAACATGGATGTGGCAAATGGACACAGCAGGGCAAGTGGATTGATTGCCCAGAGTAGCCCAGCACCTGGCACAGCTTCTCTGTGCTTATGGCCCTGCTCTGACTGGGTGCTGGGAAGTGACTGGCAAAGGACAGCAGTCAGACATGCTGCACTTAAGAGGTGTATGACTGATTACTGGCAAAGGTCATGCATAAATGTTCCAAAGAGTGTTCTCAGGGAGCAATTCCCCACCCCTTTCCTGGGCAGGAGAAGACAATTTCTATTTTGAAATTAAAGAGCTATGGCTAGAATAAAAAGAAGAATAGTTAGTGTTATCTGCTGAGCTGTAAGGTGTGAGCTGTAGGTGCTCTCTGGATTTCTAGAGCTGTTGCTTTTCATGTACTACAAAGCACAGACACCTTTGCTTATCCTGGTGCTACCACTGGGCTTTCCAGGCCTGTTTATGTGGGAATACATTTTCAGGAGAAGCTAAAGCCTGTAATTATATTAATACAATCACACCAGTATTGCTGGTCCTCCTTGGCATGCAGAAACTAATCCAAAAGAGGTACTTCTACAGGGGGAAAGGAGGAGATGCTTTCATCCCCATCTTGTCTTTAGAGAGCCATGGCTGCACAGGGACATTTGTTGGTGTGCAGAGCAAAACCCAGTGTAGGCAGAAGTGTGAGACTGCCTGTCCTGCAGAGAGCTGTGAGGTTGCACAGTGCTGCAGGCCTCACTTTCCATAGCAGGAGCAGCAAGACTTTGTGCAGCCTGAGAAGGCAGGCTGTGACAGGAGGTGTTCTCTGGCTCACTGGTTCTGAATCTGGGCTCTGGGGTGTTGCTCCAGATGTCCAGTCAGGTGAGACAGGAGGTCTTCTCTTGCTGCAGATAAGGCTTTCTTGAGCGATCTGCTAATGATACAGATGCTTGTTGTGCTGGACATGGAGCTTAGTCTTGTGTGTTGGAAAAACCTGCTCCCAGAGCCCCCAGGAGAACAAAAGCTTGGAGATCCTGATGAACTTGCACCCCTGGTAGGCTGTGAACAACAAACATTTTAATGTCCTGCATGTAGCCCAGTCTGGGGATCCCAGTGGTTGCTTAGCCAGTGAGTTGCTGCTTAAGGGGTGCCCTGTGATCAGCTCAGCGGTGCAGTCCAGTCTGGTAGGGGTCACAGCTTCCAGCCACACTGGATTCTTCTAGGGACAAATGCAGAGCCCTCCCCAAGCCTGGCTGAATTCCCCAGCAAGGAAGGATGAGTGTTACTTCAGACAACAGTGGGGCAGGTGATGTTGGACAGTGCTCATGGAAGATGTGTGGGGACCCCAGTCAGTGTGAGCTGCAGCTCACAAAGAGCTGTGTGAACTTAACTCAGAGCAATTGACAGGTTTTCTTTGAGGACTCTTCAGAGGGTGGAGGAGATTGCTGAACTCTAGACACTGGGAAGCTTGAGCCTCTTTATAAGGAGGACATCAGAACAACAAGAAAAAATGGAACACATGGGAGAAATAATGAGATGAAAAAGACAGCATGAGCATGGAGAAACCAATTGTGTCAACACTCTGATTTCATCTTTCAGAGGGTGGTAAGCCCTGTGGCTGTGGGATCATTTATCTTGCCTTTAGAAAAATGTTATCCCACACAATCAAGATAAGGGAATATGCACTGTGTACATCTGTCTGTTGTCAGGTATATGTAAATCTGGTGAGAGAATTATAGAGGAGAGCTTACATGACAGTCTGGTATCAGAATGTGAGGATTTATTGAGAAGAATTTTGCAGGGATCTTCCTGACATCTGATGCTTTTTGTATTTTTATTAGCAATTAGGACAAAGGAATAAACAATAAACAGGAAACCAGGAGGAGCAGGAAGCTTGCAGAATGACAGGGCTCTGGTTTGAAACTGCCTTGATGAGCTGAAGTAATGGCATGGGAAAATTGAAATGTGGTTCAGCAGAGAGAGGTTCGGGTCTTCAGATAATGCAGTACCTTTTTGCCTGTGATCTGGCTAAATAGAATAAGAAGCAAGGGACACTGTTTGCACAGAAGGAGATTAAATTTTGACAGCAGAGAAAAGCTGCATAATTGTAAAGGCAGCTGTCTGCTGAGTTAAGTTTAGCAGGATGATGATGGTCTCTCCATTACTTAAGAATTTTGGAAAAAAAGTCCTTAGGGGAGAATGTAGAAAAATTAATTAAAAGGACAGGAAAAAGTATGGACTCACAAGACCTGTGATGATCTGTTTTTGTTCCACGAATTTATGCTTCCTGGAGGACATGTAGGTTTGTAAACAGGGTGGTAAAAGTCTATTTTCAGCTTAAGCCTGCAGCACTCAAATGTAGGTGTTTCCCATTTTTCACAAACCACTTACCCATTTGAGAACCTTCTTGCTAACCTCATGCTGTGGTGAGGAACTATCATAGTACTGGAATCTAATATACCATGTCATGGTGATTTTGGGTTTTGTTAATGCCATTTGGCTCGTGAAGCCTGTCAAAGGTTTACAAAAGCTGGGCTGACTCTCCATCTTTCTCGCTTTTATCTGCATATCTACCACCTTCCACTTTTTACTACTTTGATGTCATTCTTCTTTCCCCAGCCTCCTCAGAAAACCTTCTCATCTGCCTGTTCCTTATCTAGTTGGTCTTGAATGAGAGAGTTTACACTGAGGTCCAGCTATTGTTGTTGCTTTATGTCATTTGTTTGAGTTGCTGCTTGTTTTCCTTCCCGTAGCATGGCCCGTATGACGAGTCCCTCACAGGCAGTGTTGTGTAACAGGGACCTCTCCCATCTTCTTCACACTGAAAGTTCTGGTCTACTTTCCCTGTACCTGTTCAGGATCCTGACCCAAGAGATGAGTGCAGATTTCGCAGGGTCACAGCACGGCTGAGGGTGGAGGCACCCCTGGAGTTCTCCTAGTCCAAACTGCCATCTCAGGGCAGGCTCAGGGAGTTGTCTAAGTGTGTTTTGAGTGTCTCTAAGGCTCCACAGCCTCTCTCAGCAACTCATGTCAGACAGGCAGAGTGTGTGACCACCCTCAGAGTCTAAAGTTCCTTTTTGCATTTAACTCCCTGATCAAGCTCAGGCTGAACTGCCTGTGGTTCCCCAGATCCTCTGTCTTGCCCTTTGAAGGAAAGGGTGACACATTCTTCCAGTCCCCATTGCCATGAGCTTTCAAAGAAAACCAGGAGTGACCTTGCAACAAGGGCCAGCTTCCTCAGCTCCTGTGGGTCCATTCCATCAGACCCTTGTCCATATACAATCTGTTTAAACTGGAGCTGCTATGAGAGAAAAAATAGCCTACATGCACAGGGAGGGTCTGTGGATTAGTGTTGTACGGACATGGGAATCATTAATTTATTTTTAAGCCCAGGTAAATAGAGCCTGTTTAAATGTTCCCTGACCTGATCTTTCTCCAGCAAGAGTCAGTCTTCCTTGCTTTGGATTTTCTGGATCTCTCAGGGCTCCAGGGTGCCTGAAGGTTGATCGTAGCAGTAAAGACTGAGGTGAAGAAGGCATTCAATGCCTCAGTCTCAGTGTCCCTCCTGCTTTTTCTAGTGCTCCTTTGCAACAAACTTCCTCATTTGTGCTTGGAACTACTTTTAGACACTACAGAGTTACAGAGTTACACATCAGGGCAAAATAAAAAATTCACATTTTGTTTAAGAAAAGAGCTGAAAAGCTGGAGATCTGTTGTGATACCTGCATCTTCCTAGTGCACCAGTGAGCAGCCTCCTCAATACTAGAAGACTGGAAGGTGGTGTACCCATGGTGTACTACTGCCAGGTGTTGGAACAGATAATTTGTTAAATGCTTCTTTCCAAGATCAGTTCTCAGCAATATTTTCTCCATAGGGACAGCAGTGTATTTCACACAGCTTTACCCAAAAGCTTTCACAACCCAAGGAAAAAGAACACTTAAAATGAGAAGGGACAGCATGACCCTTTCAACACAAAATTTGGATGGCTATATGGAGGACTTGGCCTTGATTTGTTGATGAATGTTCTCATGGGAAGATCTAAGGAGTTGTCACCAAGCAGAAGGGTACAGGAGAGAGGAGCATTTGCCTTTATGATAAAGACCTTCCTCATGGGGAAGTAAGAGCTGCTAGTAGGTTGAGATAGATGAGTGTTGTGTCAGGCCAATGAAGCAAAAGGATGTCTTGTCAAAGCCACCCCCTCTTCTACCAGCTTGGCAGTGCAGTAATTCCCTTGGTGTTTTGAGGGGTCTCCTCTAGTTTCTTAGCAGGCTGCAAACCAGGGAACTGCCTCCCCACCTGCCTGGTGGTGCATAGGACTTGGTAATTTGGAGTACACACATGTAATTAGTAACTCTGTGATTGAGAGAGTCACAAGCCCAACCCCACTGGCTTCCTTCTGGCTGCTGGCAAGTCCTCTCTGGAAACAAGAGACAGTACTCCCTGCTCTGCTGGTTCTCCAGGTCATGCATGGAGAGTGTCGGCAGAAGTCTGTGAGGATAGGTCAACCTAGGGAAGGTGGTGCAGGGCATCAGGAGAGTGAGGGAGTCTTCCTTCTAGGAGTTTGCAAAGTGCATCTGGAGAAATCTGCAGCCATACTGGTATAACACTGAGGATGGGGTTTCTCTTAGCCACAAAGTTAACTTGCATGTGTGATACAGCTGTCCCTTACCACTGCTTCAGATGAAAGGAAAAAGATGAGAATTGGATCAGGTGAGATTTCATTAAATCACCTGAGACTGATATTGGTGTGGGGATGAACAAATGATGAGTGGACTGTTCTTCAGTGGGCTGACTGCTCATGCCTGAGCCTGGTCTGTGTTTGCATGAGTCTGTTGTGTCTTCCAAAACCTTTTTGGGATTTGAAGAGACCTTTTGAAGAGAACTACACCTTACTACAATACTTGATTTAGCAAGAGTAATGTGTTTCCCACTCTGCTGTTTCTACAAAGCCCTTTTCATTTCCATGATGGCTGGTGGCAAATGAGGACACATGGGATGGGAAATTGCACTGACTGCTTGTACTAAAAAGTGACACCTGCAGACTAGGACAACAAACAGACACCTTTCTCATTGCTTGCTTGCTTTGTGATCACTGTGCTCCTATCAGGGTTGCAGCCAGCAGCCCTTTCTCTGCATAAGACAAGAAGAAAGGGTGAGGAATGCCTTTGGAGCAGTGTGAGGTTGAAGGTTTTAAAGCTGTCTGGAAGTGAGAAGTACCTCTGCACACTGTTTTTTCAATGCCTATCTCTTTGAATGCTCTTGCTTAACCACAGGGGCAGGGTTGCAGTACGTGGTCCTGGGAAGAGAGATCTTTGCCCTGTGAAAGAAGCATTAGTAGCATTATTCAGAGTAAATACAATTATGTGATGTATTTGTGTTTTCCAAAACTGTCCCAGTCCAGCTGTGTGGACCTGGGGCTTAGTTGTCTTAGTTGATTAGTTAGCTGCTAAAAGCAGCTGTATCCCAGTGAAGGTGCTTGGATGTGAGTCTTGCTGGTGTGTCCCATGCAGGTGACAGATGTCTTCTGCAGGACGTGTAAGACACATTAACCTTGCTAGTGTGAGGTATGTACTGCACTGCACTGCTTCCCTGATCAGAGCTGTGCCCTCTGCCCTGATGCTGGCTAGGTAAGAGCAGAAGGTTTTGGAGCAGCCTGCTTAGCAGATGCTCCTCTGCCAAGATTCACCAGGAGGCAAGATGCAGCAAGAATCACATCTCTCTGATCAGGAGAGGGGACAAGAGTCTGCTTAAAGCAGAGAGACATTGAAACCAGGACCCTGTGCCTGTGTAAAGAATGCAGAAGCCTGGTTTGGGAGTAAGTAGCACATGTCTTCCTGCTTCAACTCTATTGTGGGGAAATCTGTTGTGGGGAAAAAAGAGTGAGGAGAGGGGAAGTACTTTCTATGAAGGTCTCTAGTACAGTTTGCTCTGTATGGAGCCATGCCATGTAGTTTACAGTGCATGTAGCTGGCTCTCAGGCAGAAAACCAGCAGTATTTAATGATGTACTAACTGCCTTATTTAAAATGATGTGTTTAATTGTTTCCCTTCTACACGTCCTGTGGTACTAGGAATGGGGATGTATCCCCTATTTCCAGTACATAGCTTGGTGTTCAGTGTGAGGCAGTACTGAAGCTGACTTCATGTACATCTTTTTGTTGTCATCTGGATGTGAGTGTTGTTTAATTGTCATTGGCAGAGACAAGATAGCTGAAAGGGCTTTTTGAGTCTCCCAGAGTGACTCTTCTTACCTTTTGGCATCAAATTACCTTACTCATTTTTGGATGGGGAGGGATGGATTTTGAGAGAATAAGCGATGTGAAAGAAAAGTGGAGGGGAGGAGAGATATTTTAGCAGAACAGGAGAAGTATAAGATGGATGAAATTATGGATGATTTCAAGAAAGAAGGAGAGAAGGGACCAGAGAAAATAATGGATCTAGGCAGATTCTGGAAATGACAGTGATTCTTACTTCTGTTTGATTTTATTACTTGGAGCTGAGTGCAGGTAAAGATTTTATTTCATGGACTGGAACTGAGAAGAGGATGTGTGCCTTCTCAGGAGCTTTCTAGCTGTATATCCTTGTGGCACTTTCCATCTGCTTTTTTTGCATGAGGTTGGAAGTTTGAATCTCTTGTGTCTTCTCCTTGGATGCTTGCAAACTCTTCTCTCAAAAGACTTGCAAGGCTGCCCCTATGGGTTTTTTTGCCATAGAAATATCACTTAAAAATGATTAGGCTGAAAGGGAAGGGGCACTACCAATGCAATGCAAGTTTAGCATTCCAAAGGAGAAGGTTAAAAAAGGAAATGAAGTTTAATGGCATTTGGGATTGAAATGCTCATTGTAACTTTCAAAATCCCCCTTATTAGCATTTGCATTCCTTCTTTCCTCCCCTTTTTATCTGTTTTGACCCTGCATACAAGAGAAGGAATGAGGGCAGAGTGTATTTTTTCTCTGTTGGTCTCTCTGCTTTTCAAATTACCTCTAACTTTCAAGGGATTGAGACCTCTGAAAAGTCTTTCAGAACTTTAAATTCTCTTGATTCCCTGGCAGTAAGTGCACAGGAGAAAGAGAGTCCAACTTGTCAGGCTAGATCACCTGAACATCTGAAGTTCTTTTCAGATGGCAAGTAAGAGGGTATAGGCAGAGTTTGGAAACCTGACTATGAACAGTATAAAACAGTACTTAAACGTTTCTTTGGTAGACTGTCATGTTATGTGCTTTCCCCTGGAGTGCACTGGGACTAGAGTTTGGCTGGATTTCAGATGCCAGGATGTATTTCATGCAGGAATACAACGCCGGCCATGTGGAGAACAGGTCTCGAGGAGAAGGGAGGCTTCTTGCACGAAGCTGGGGGAGCGTGACACAAACATAACCACTATTAATCCATTGGCACTTGTTTCTACTCTGCTCAGAGGTGTGCAGCACAAGAGAACAGAAAACAATTATTTGGCATGGGGCACGTACCATGCACATGATGGAGCTGTGCAATGGAACCATTGTGCACTATGTACTGGAAGGCTCCGAGCCCAGGTGTTCTGAGGAGTGTGAGCATATTATTGTGGGTTTGGATGGGAAAAGGGTGTAAGTCTGTCCCTTCAGGAGATGCTGTGCCAGATTCTGGTCTCTTGAAGAGCTTTGTCTGTTCTTTGATTGCTGCAATAGTGTTTCACAGATTTCACAGAATATTCTGAGTTGCAGGGCACCCACAAGGGTCATCAAATCCCGCTCTTCAGAGAATGGCCCATATGATCCAGAGATGAAGAGCAGAGACAGGCAGTCTGTCTCTCTGCTGCTTACCTGAAGGCAGACAGAGCTGGAGAGCTTTCTGTTAGAATTTACAAACTGTTATTTGGACTAAAAATACTGCATTGGCTTGAATGCTGCTTCTGCAATCCTCACAGCCTTTATGTGCACTGCTTCCATGCCAAGACAGTCTTGTGAGAGACTCAAAAGACTCATCTAATGTGATGCTCTACAGGCAGTGATCTTGTGGTTGCACAGGCTTAGTTTGTATGAAACTTGTAAAAAAAGCTTTGAATATCGTACAGGTGATGGAGTAGAATGCCTGTTTGTGTCACTGGAGTCAGCTGGGAGCTTCCTCCCTTCACAGCCTTCAGTCAGTGAAACAGTGACAAGTGTTGGCATGGGGGACAGAAGGGTCAAGGACTTGTGCCGTGGTGGCTGTGTGTTGGGTGGATGCATGCTGGGTGCTACCAGGACCCTGCTGTGTACGGGGTGTGGGGAGGGTGTCGTTCATGTCTGGAGTCAGGTCCTACAGGAGATGGGTGCTGGGATGGGCCATGGGCATCTCTGGGCATGGGGAACAGCCCTCTGCAAACAGGAAGGTGATTTCTAGCCTGGTTAGCTTCAAAACCTCTTTGGTGCCAGAGACCTCAGACACCTTCCTGCAGGAGCTCCATGTGGCCTTGCCAAGAGCAGAAATTTCTTGAGCCCACTGGACTTGTTCATCTTCTGTGAGTTCTCCAGGTGGTATTTTGTACCACTTTGAATGCTTTTATGTATCCATTTCCTTCCTTTACCATGATGTCTTGTGATCTCTGCTTTTGAAAGTGCCACCCCTTTTGCTTGCCATTATCTTCAAGTCTGTATCTGCATGGGGTGGTCTTGTCCTTTTTGCAGTCTCTCAGAGTTGCTGAGATTAACCTCAAGGAAATGGGGGCTACTTGTTCTTACAATGCAGTGGAAAAGGTTTCAGCTCAAACTCTGCACCAAACAAACAATCTGAAATTAAACTTTTGGCTTTCATCTGCCATTATATTGGCTTTCATCTACCATTATACCACTCTTAATAGTAACCCTAAAGAGTGATATCTTTGGAAGGAGCTATCTGGCCAGTTAATGGCCAGAACCATGGCCATTGCTAAACTGCTTTAATTGCAGCTCAGCTCTTGGTACCATAATGAAGAAGACACTCAAGTAGCTATTGAGTAGCCAAAATTTCAATTTTTCTCAAGTAGCCAAAATTTCAAATTTTAACATCCAGGGACAAAGCAGCATTCAGCTGCTTTGACCCTGGATGTTAAAATTTGAAATTTTGGCATTAAGTACTGCAACTGAAAATTGCTTAAAATGGAGATACCGGGTGCACTTCTGAGTGGGTTAGTGCAGCCAGGATGAGTGGGTGTATAGCCCTGCCACACTCCGGACATAGTAGACTTATTGCACATGAAATTAAAGTTATTATCTGATTTCTCTTCCATCTCTGTGAGTCTGTTTTCTGTCCAAATCAGGAGCAGCTGTAGCTCTGTTGTCATTGCTAGGCTTTTATTGAATCTGCCTGGGAAATGCCAGGAGAGATTAATGCCATTCTCTCTCCCACTCCTATGACTGATAAAAGTTTTGCTGCTGCCTAATTGGAAACTTCTTTGATGCAGTTAAAACACATGCCTTTTGACTCTCTTGTCTCCCCTAGACTTTGAAAGAAGATGATTTGTATCCTCCTTCTACCAGCTTGTTCTGTGTTTGAAGCCTACTGTCATGGCTTCCCTCCTTCATCTGCACCCCAAAGTTTAGGATTCTTAGCAGATCTCACACCTCTGATCACTGGTCCATACAACTGTACTCTGAATTCTCCTCTAACTCTCTGGCACGTCCTCAAGAGCAGTCCCCAGAGCTGAGGTCTTTTGTCTAGTGTTTGTGTTGCTGGTGATTGAAGCACAAACTGCACAGAAATCCCAGTGCAGGCCAGTGGAGTGGAGCGCGAGCAGACAGTGTACAGCATCTTCCTGTCTGCACACTTGTTACATGTGGTTTCTCTGCTGGAAATACAGACAGCTCATGCCATCACTTGGTGCTTCAGCACAAAGCCAGTCTACCTCATTTCTTGCTTGTATTTTCAGAATAGGGAATATGCCTGGAAGGAAAGAAAATACTTGGACAACATCCAGGTTGATAAATAGTGTGGTTGTTCAGCCTTTCCCTTTGTATAAAGTCAGTGAAAAATTGTCACCAATACTAAGCTCATTGTTGAATTGAGATGGGTGGCAGCAGACACTCTTGGCTCCAAAAGAGTCACGATGCTGTGCTCTTGGGGTTCATTTGGGAGGTTGGGGCCCAGTATCTGACAGCCCTGCTCTGTGCACCTGGGAAGTAGAAAATGAGTCACCTTCCTGGCAGTCAGCGGTGGGATGTATGGAAGTCCTGGCTCTCAAGTCTTCTGGTACCATCATAGCTGGAGATGTGCATGTCTGATCATGGGGGAATGAGGCAAGCTCTGCTTCATAGCTGAGTCTTTCCTGGGTGACATGGTCACACTGCCTGGCTGTAGTTCTCTGGGTGAGCAGAGTGAGAGATCTCATTGTTGCCAAAACACTCCAATTCCCCTCCTCCCAGATGTGATGTGATCCCTATCATTTGTGCTCTTTTTAACCCACATCAGATGCTTTTTATGATCTGATTCTGCTCAAGTGCCTTGTTCTGGTTTTTTGGATGGGTTTTGCAATTGGTTGTTGTTGTCTTTTGCTTGTTTGTTTTCTTGTGTTTTCATAATTCCTATCCTCCTCCAATGTAAATTTTCTGCTCAGAGTAAGAGAAATCAGCTTGTGGATGGGGCTGAAGGTGCCAGACCACAAGCAGTCCAGGATTGTGTGCTGGAGAGGTCACCTCCTAGCAGTGTGTGGAGCCGCACCCAAGAACTGGTATTTGTAGGAGATAAGGTGCCCATCAATCTTCTTTCAGGCCTTTCCCAGGATGTAAGGAAAATAATTTCCTGGGCTGCTCCCGGGACTGCCAGGGATATAAAAAACACTAAGGATATCAAAGATGAGAAATGGTAGAATAAAGTGTTGACAAAGATTTGAGTTTTTACACTATTGGGACTGACTGCTGCTGTGAGTCTTTCACAAAATACTGTGGTGCCAGGGTAGAGGGTACTCTCAGTTTGATCTGGATTAAGCTACCATGTGTCTGGGTTTCCTCAAACATATTTCACTTTTTCCATGTGGTTATTTTGTCCAGGACCAAGATAAATTCATCCAGAATTCACAAATGTCATGGATGTTTGTAGTGAGCTGACCCAGGCCAGATGCCAGGCACCCACTAAATCTGCTCACCCACTCCTCTCTGCAGCTGGATGGGAAGGAAAATTTACTGAAGGGTTCCTGGATTGAGATTAAGGAATGGGGAGTAGTCATTCATCAAATAGCATCAGGGGCAACACAGCCTCAACCTAGAGATACAAAGTAAATTTGTTACTAACAAAATCAGAGCAGGATAATGAGAAGTAAAATAAAAACCCTTAAAAACACCCTTCCCCCACGCCTCCCTCTTTCCCGTCTACCTCCTGCCCCAGCAGTGCAATGAGACAGGGAATAGGGTTTGTGGTCAGTTCATCACCCAAGGATGCTCCCACTGCTCACGGAGAGCAGTCCCTCTCCTGCTGCACCCTGGGGTCCCTCCCAGAGGAGACAGTTCTCCATGAGCTTCTCTGACGTGGCTGCATCTCATGGGCACCAGTCCCCCTCAAACTGCTGCAGTGTGGGTCACTCTTCCATGGGGTGCAGTCCTCCAAGGGCAGGCTGCTCCAGCCTGGGAACAGAACCTCTCTCTCCATGGGCCTCCCATGGGAGCCTCCTCCAGGCATCCACCTGTTCCAGCATAGGCACCTCCATGGGCTGTGGGTGGATCTCTGCATCCCCCATGGATCCCCATGGGCTGCAGGGGCACAGCTGCTTCACCATGGTCTGCACCACAGGCTGCAGAGGGATATCAGCTCCAGTGCCTGGAGCACCTCCTGCCCCTCCTTCTCCACTGACCTTGGTGTTTGCAGAGCTGTTCTTCTCACATGTTCTCCCTCTGCGCTTCTCTGGCTGCAATTACAACTGTGCAACCCCTTTTTGTTTTGAATTCTTCTTACATATGTTATCACAGAGGAGTTACCATCATTTCTAATTGGTCCAGCCTGGGCCAGCAGCACATCCATCTTTGGAGCCACCAGGGATTGGCTCTGCTGAGCATGGAGGAAGCTTCCAGCAGCCTCTCACAGAAGTCACCCGTCTAGCCCCTTGCTACCAGGCCATGCAAAACCAATACAATGGTGCAGGCAAATCTGTAATCCTAAGGTAGGTGGGATGCAATAGGAAGACTGTGAAGATGCTGGCCTATGGTGAAGCACATAATCAGTCAGTTGTACAGGCATGTGCCTGTTTGTTTGGTTCGACATTTCCTCAGGAGCAGTAAATATGCCACAGCATGGCTCTCCTAAGAACTCATGGAAGTGCTGCAGACATCCCTAGGCTTCACAACCCTTCTACGAGCTCAGTCCTTTGGCAAGAGCTAAGACATTTGCAGTCATGTTTTGCTGGTGAGTAATGAAAAGCTAACTTTTCATAAACAGCCATGTAAAAGAGTAAGAGCTAAAGCAGAGCAAAGTCCCTTCTGTGCTGCTGCATTATATTTCTAAAGACAAGTGGTGGAACCAGAGTCTCAGTCTTTAACTGCCTGTTCTCTAGAGGTCACACACAACCATTTTGATGGTCATGTTTGGTATGCACCAAAAGGTATCAGAATGTGCTTGAGGATATCAAAATACCTCAGTGGTTTTCTAGGCACCCTTTCAGGTGCCAGAAAGAAAATTCCCACCTGTTCTGAGCACTGTGCTGAGATTTGCTATGGCTTTTCATTTTGATCTTGCAATTTCAGACCCAACTGCTGAGCCCTGTCTTAAAAAATATAAAAAAAAACCAACAAAAAAAACCCCAAACAAAACCAAGCAACAGATTCTTAGTTGATTTCTTTCTGCTCTTCCTTCCATGACCTGTTGCTGACTGCACTTGCTGCATCAAGCTTTCATGAAGTTTCCTCTGCTCTGCAGTTGAGATTTTCCTCACAATCAGATCTGCCTCTCAGAGTAGTCCGTGTTACATCATTCTTTTGGAGTCAAGATGCAGGAATGCCTACAGTGAGAAACTACAGAAATAATTTTAAACTGTGTGTCCTTGCCATATCTCCTATATGCATTATCCTGTTTACAGAGAGAGAAGCTACTTACGCTCTTTATGCCAGCAGCGAGGAATTCGAAGCAAATGGATGTATTTTACTCTATTTTGTGTAAATTACTACATATTCTTTCATGAAATAGTGTTTCCAGTGCTAGGGTTGCACATCTTAATAGGTAGAAGCTGTCTGGAAACACTTACAGCCTGAAAAGGCTGGTATGCAACCTGGCAAGCAGAGATCTGAGAAGAGTTTGTAGGGATCTTTGTATGCTTCTCCAGGAACTCTTGACAGCTTCAAGAAAAGATCTACTTAATGTTCTTTGCTGGGAGAGGTGGTACTGAAAACCACAAGGTCCCAGGATTTGATCCCTGAGAGCTGAGTGAGAGGACATTGCTAAGCAGAGTCTTTACATCAGCTGTATGGTTAGAAATACATGAACAGTACTGTAATCAGCACTATTTCCCTCCATCCCTCCTCCCCCACAGCAAGGCTGGAAAACTGGGAATTAAGTCATGATGATGAGGAGGGAAGGCAGGAGGCTGATTCCTGGATTGCAAAGGCTATGCTGCCTTCCTTCTTTCTCTGGGATGCAAAGGACTCTGTGCTACCCTGGCACAGGGTCAGTGATGCCTTCATCAGTAATTGTTATCCTTTTGTCAGTTCAGGAGCAGTCTGTGTGGTGGCATCAGAGGCTTGAGCAGCAAGTGAGGAAGGTCTTCTGCCTCTTTGACCAGAGAGAGGACCCAGACCTCAGTTCCAGCAGCCTCTCAAAATATGCTGTCTGTGTGCGCTGCCCCATGTGCGTGGGTGATCTGCATGCCCCTGCTGTGGGCACCCTGGCATCTTGCTGTCCCGCAAGCAGTGAGGTGAGCTGGAGATCCCTCAGCTCTGGCTTCAGGCCTTACCCAGTGCTGCACACACAGGATTTTCAGGTCCTTGGGCTCTGCCCATATGGGCTCACACAGCTCAAACATGGCTGTGCAAGGAGAGACCCTCTACACTGGGGCCAACCCTCCAGTGCAGGGAGAAAGCTAATGCTGTTGGTCCAAAAAACTCAGGAAAAATTTCAGGGAAAGCATGTTGTTAAGGGACTGTGCAGGACATTTAATTTTCGGACATTATAAAATGCACAAATATGCCTTTTAATTATTTGGAGATGATAGTGCCAGTTCTTGCAATGTAAAAGCAATCCTGTCGTACTGAGAAAATATTGGTATATTTTTCATCACTTTATTCCCCCTCCCATTCTTTACACCAGTTGCTCTTTGCACTTTTTTGAAAATGGTTGCCTGTCCAAACAGCAATTTTTATGAATGAGGAAGAAATGTGTTGTTATCACTTCCTGTCAGAGGAACAGGTGAGAAAGCTGAGCCTGCAAAGCACACGTCAGATTTATTGGGTTGAAAGTCTGCCTACATGGGTGTGCATCTTGGTATGTTGGCAGTACAAGATACACATGGCTGAGATCCAGAGGCCCTAAAATCACAGAACAGTTGAGGTTTGAAGTGATCCCTTAAGATCTATCCTTTCCAAAGGTCCAATCCTTTCCAAAGCAGGGTCAACTAGAAAAGCTGCCCAGGACCGTAGCTCCAAGGATGGAGACTCTATATAGTTTTGGGCAACCTGTACCAGTGTTGCACAACCCTCACAGAGAAAAAGTGTTCCATTGCATATAAATGGAGTTTTCTGAGTTTCAGTTTGTACCCATTGCTTCTTGTCCAGTTTCTGGGCACTGCTAAGGAAAGCCTGATTCTGTTTTCTCTACTACCTCTTCTAAGGTATTGGTGTGCATTAATAAGATCCTTCTGAGCTTCCCTGCGTGAAGAGTCCTGGCTTTCTCAATAATTTCTCCTGTGTGCTTGGTGACTCCTTTCTCCAGAGGACGCTTGAAACTTCAGACCACGCACTCTCTCCCAACTCAAGGGCAGTGTAGCTAGAATTTCTTTGCAGCCAGGCAATTTAGTTCCTTTTGGAAAGATAATAGTCCTGCTGTAAGAAGGAACTGCTGCATACTGCTGCATCTGGACAATACAGTGATTTCCACCCCCCCCCACCTCCCGCCCCATGTGAGTAAACCTAACCACTAAAAGTGTAACGAGGATGAAATTGTTTGAGAACACTGCACCTCTGGGGCTGTTTGGGGAGCTAGCCAGTTGCATATAACCTCAGCTTGCTTTCTGCCTGTGAACATCTATCTCTTCTTCTAAGATCAGCTTTCAGGATTGCTGCTTTCTTTTGCAAATTGTCATTGTCGATATGTGGCAGTCGACATAGACACTGCACTTAAGGTGCTTCACCAAAATCATCAGAAGTCTTCAAGCAGCAGCACCTTGTTAGTCAAAAAGTCTCCCATACCTTTTCTCTGTATCTCCCAAGAGCAACTCCACACAGCTCTGGCTCTGTCTCTCTTTCTTCTTCAGTTCTGGCTCACTCCTTCCTGTCCCTAGCACGGCCGCCTAACCCTGTCTGTCCTACAGACAGCATCTTACCCCTAATGTCCCTCACACAACCTCCTCTCCCTTCCTTCTCCCAGCACAGCCAGCAAACCCCAACTCACTCCCTACCAGCTAACTCACTTTTTATCACACCCATGGCTGTGAGGGCAAGGCTGTTTCCACTCTTGGATAATTAACACAGCTGTAACGTATCAGGGGGAAGACTGCCTTCAGCAGCATCTCCTTTTGTCTCCCCCCACCAAATAACTTGCATTTCTTCACTTTTGTTTGGCTCAGGTAGCTCTCCCGGTATAAAAGATTCTTTGCACCTAATGTTTTCTGCAGAAGAGATTTATTCACCTAAAAATGTGGGCAAATCAGAGTTAACATAGGTAAAACATGCTAAGGTAAAAGAGCAACAAAGATGACTATGAAAGCAACTAGTGATCTGCCAGGACTCTTAAAGGCATGTGTTATTTGTCCAAGGTGGGGTTGGCTCTGAGCTGTGTCAGTAGAATTGGGAGGAGGCAGGAAATAGGATAGAACTTGTGTCCTAGTACTATTCACAGCCCAAATCTTCCAGTGAGACTCCACCTGGAACAGTGCATATAGTTTTGGTGCCCCCAACATAATAATGATGTGGAACTGCTGGAGCAGGTCCAAAGGAGGCCATGAAATTGATAAGAGGACTGGAGCACCTCCCCTATGAAGACAGGCTGACAAAGCTGGGGCTGTTCAGCCTGGAGAAGAGAAGGCTGTGGGGAAACCTCATTGTGACCTTCCAATATCTGAAGGGTTCCACAGGGAAGGTGGAGAGGGACTCCCTGTCAGGAACTGTAGTGGTAGGACAAGGACTAATGCATGCAAAGTAAAAGATGGGAAACTTAGATTAGATATTAGGAAGAAAATCTTTACTGCGAGGGTGCTGAGATACTGGAACAGGTTGCCCCATCCCTGACAAGTGTTCAAGGCTGGTTTGGATAAGGCCTTGAGCAACCTGGTCTAGTGGGAAGTGTCCCTGCCCATGTCAGGGGGTAAGAACTAGCTGGTCTTCAAGGTCCCTTCCAACCCAAACCATTCTATCACTCTGTGACTCTATGATTTTATGAAATCGGTTACATCAGTTCCATTAAGCCTCACTGCTCTCTGAGAGTGAGGCTTAATGGAAGGGATTCTTGTGTTTAGTTCACTTTATTGTGCCATTTAAACACAATTTAAAATGCTCTCTGTCAGAGGGTTTTAGTGCAGTTATAAATCAGACATGTAGAACATAACTGTCTGTGGAAAAAACATCAACAGGTGACTGTAACTATTCCTATGATCTGTCAGACTCCTTTTTTCCATTCATGTGAGCAAAATTTAGAATAAGTTTTGGTCCTGCACCACCTGAGAGCTAAACAAAGCATGCATCCAGACTGCCTTGTTCACTCATCATCTTTCGTGCTTTCCTTACCCAAGATGTTGCATTTTTCATGCTTTCTGAACTCTGTCATACCAGAATTCATCTCCTCTTAAGCTGGCTGTCATGTGGCCCTATCCCAGTGATAGGGACTGCTGCATATGCACAGCCAGCTGGCTGGTGATGCTGAGAGCTGTCATTTCTTCCCCGCACTCTCCTCTCTCCATCAGAGGTCTGCAACAAGGTTATGGCCAAGGGGTGAACACCAGAGAAAACAGCTTGCTGGCTGAGGCTTGGTGTGAGCAGCCCAAGTGGGAAGGGTGAGCCTGTGGTGGGGAGAGGAGTGGGGTTCTGCACGCCTTGCCAGGATGGCCTGTCCTTACGCCTGCGGACGTCGTGTTTCTCTGCTTGCAGATGTCGTGGCACCCGCAGTACCGCAGCTCCAAGTTCCGCCACGTGTACGGCAAAGCCGCCAGCAAGGACAAGTGCTACGACTGCGTGCCCATCACCCGCAACGTCCACGACAACCACTTCTGCGCCGTCAACCCCAGCTTCATCGCTGTGGTGACCGAGTGCGCAGGCGGCGGCGCCTTCCTCGTCATTCCCATCAAGCAGGTGAGCTCCCCAGCGTGAGCTGGCTTTTGAGAGAACGCCAAGAGGCTGGAGGAGGCACGGGCTGTCTAGGGAGCTAGATTGCAGAGGAGATTCAGTTAATTTTGTGGCCCAAATTGCAAAATGATGGAAGAGGCCCCAGCTGCCCTAGCAGGTGGCTCCTGGCATGTGTGTATGTATATGTCTTGCATTGCTGCTTGCAGATTTTTAACACCTTGCTTCATTTTGCAACTCACTTCCCTTTCTTGTATAATCAGCATAATGTGCTGTTCAGATGTTTGTCTCCTGGGAGAAGCTGCAAATTAAAAAGTATTTAGTGGATATAGAGGGCAAAACCAGAAAGATGCTTTAGTGACATGGATTCAGCTGTGACCAAAGGAGAATACGGTATGTTTTGTTCTTCTGTCTCCTTTGTGAAAGAATGGAGACACAGTTATCAGGCAATGTGATAAGCATTGATGCTGTGAAGTCCTCCCTTTCAGAAACAAATCCCATGTATATGAGTTTTGATGACTTAGGATGTGCTGAGAGGGAGAAGCTGGCCATCTGATGTTTATTGCTTCAGTAAAATTAGGCATGCACTGATGTGGATTAACTTCAGTATGAGATTATGATCTCTCTGGAATCAGGACAGAACAGATGAAAGGCAAAAGTTCAGCCTTTAATTAAAAGTTAATTGATGGTGTTATTGCAATGCCACTTTTTCAATATATATTTGCTAAGGATGAAAGTGAACTGGTTGTGCCTGAAGAACTTAGCATAGTTTCCGGCCCTTCTGGACTTTGTTAATTCATTCCTTCAATGCTGGTGCTGTTTAGAGGCTGTCCTTTTAAAATTAACCACTACCCTGTTTTTCTTGACTGAGTCACTTCTGCCCCCGCAATGATGGTCTGTTGAGGCTCAACAACTTGTCTTTATCACAAAACTGCATCTGTAGGCAGACAGCTGTTGGCTGTGGGGCGTGGTGCAGGACCAAGCTCTCAAAGTGGTGGCAAAAGTAGCTGAAGGTGCTTGCACTGCTTACTATTAATTTTTCTGTCTTCTCACCTCTTCTCAGCTTGGCTAGTCTTTGTAGTAATTTTTCCTTCTTACACCTGCTCAGATACTCCACCCAGTTCAGAAATACTGCGTGTGGAAATCAAAGGCATGGTAGAACTAAAAAGATACAGAAAAGCGTAATTAAAGTTTGTCGGTGAAAATGTGAATATACTTTCATGTGAGGAAAGACTTAGCAGTTCAGGCCCCAATCAGTCTGGGAAAAAAAGGCAAATGAGCAAGATATATAAAGCTGTGAGGAGAAGTTGTTTATGGAGCAACTCTTCTTGGTTTGTTTGGCGAAGGGGACTCTGGATAGGGTTAGCAGCAGATGTAAATGCTGCTGCAGTTCAGATGTGGGGCTCGCTGTTCTGGATGCTGATGAGTCTGGAAGAATTAATGGCTTCAGAACGGAGCTATGGAGAAGAGTTGGTCCCTTGAGGTTTAAGCTTTGGTTGTGGATCAGGGAAATTAGGTGCTTCATACAGCTGTTCCCTGAATACCAGTTCCTGACCCATGCTGGGGGTGAAGCAACCTCAGCCACCCAAAGAAAGGGATTTCCCAAGTCAGGACCTTTGATACCAGCTACTTTGTTTTGTTTGATACACTTCCAAAGTGGTACCATCCAGTGCAAAGCAGAAACTTTTGACTTGTGCTTCTGGTGGTGTGTTTTTTTGTGACTGCCATCTCCCCTGTGAAGGTGAGCCATGGCAGACAGTGTACTGGACACTTGGCTTGTGCCCTCGGCTGCCAGGGCATCAAAGGTAGCCTGTTCTGGAGATGTGTCTGGGACAGTATTGCCCTCTTACAATGGACAGCTGACTGTGGTTACTTTTGACTGGATTCTCAGGAAGCAGACACATCCTAAGTGTGACAAAGTGTGGAGGAAGAGTCCAAGAGACCAAGAGCCAGGATGTCACGCATTTGGTCAAAGCAGGAGACAGTAGCTGGGACAGGGAGGGCTGCACTTGCTGAAGAGGATGAACAACCTGTTCAGAGAGCTGTTCTTGTCCCTCCCTCCAATGCTTTCTTTAGCTCATTCTGCATGTGTTGCTACTAGAGGGGCTGCCTGCCTAAGGAAGGAGGCCTCAGCTTTGCTCTGTTTAACTGCACCTGCTTGTTTGTTTGTTGTACTCCTCTCCTGCTGAGTCATAGACATCAAGCTCTCTCATCTCTCCTTGAATAAATACCACTTCTTTCCTTCTGCACCAGTCTTCTTCTCAGAGAGCCTGGGGGTGAGGTGGGGCTGGGGACAGTGGAGGTTATGTAGAGAATTAGTTCTTTGCCCTAGATACCATCCTTTCAGCAGGCCTTTGCATTCGACCTTATAAGAAATTAGATGAATATTTGCCATCACTTTGGAAATGGTCTGTTGCAGGGTGTGTCAGTGACATCCTGGTGAATATGTGCCACTGAAACCAGCTGGGTGGAATGACAGCACATCTGAACAGAGAGGGAAGGGGCTGTGGCCACAGGGGCTGCCTGGTGCCCAGAACAGGCAGGCTGACTGTAAATCTTACAAGTTTGAGGAGACATGAGCTCAGTGACTTATGGGAGATCAGCTGCTCTGCCACAGTCTGGTCTGGGTGTGGATGTGCTGAGGAAGTGCATTTGAGAGAGAAGTCCTGCCTTTTTCCTTCTCAGATGGCCAGTCTCAGTTGAGACCACATCTGTCTCTTCCTCTGCAGTGAAAGGAAAGTGCAGACAAGGTTCTAAGAGACAGGAGATTATTTGTGCCCAGGTCTGCAATCTCCAGTCTTTCCATGTGTCAGCACCAGGTGTGAAAGGGAGAACATCTGTGCAAACCTCCTAGACACAACCTCCCCTCCCTTCTCTCTGGGAACATGGACTGTAAAATGAAACCAGTGATGACCCCTCTGGCCTGATGTGACTGACTCATGTGGGCGCTGTGCTGGTGCCCTTTCGGTGCAGAGGTGGGGCTGACCTACCTCACAGTAATCTGCTTTGTACAGATCTGCTGGGAGAGTTTTGACACGTGTTCCACTACAAGTGATTTTTGTCAGCGAGCTCCAAGCTTTTGGAAATGCTAGAATTTTAGAAAGGGAGTGGTTGAAAAACTGCTCATTTTCAAGCTTTGCAGGCAACTGTGGAAGTCAAGTACCACTTCATGGAATGACAAAACATCTAGTTACTGAAGTAGTTTTTGATCTGTAGAATGAAATTTCCTCCAGCAATGAAGACTGTCACTTCCACATGCAGATGTGCACCTGAGACCAGCAGCTCTAGCTTTATGTCGTGTATGTTTGCTGGCTCTTGGGGGGTTCATGTGTGGTGAGTCCTGCTCTGTCCCAGGGCTTTCAGTGGGGCAGCTGAGACTGGTGGCCAGGAGAACAAGGGCTCCTTTTCCAAAGCCTGTTGGGGAAGTGGGAGTGGGGTAAGAGAGCTTTGAGGGATGGGTCAGGCAAAGTGGGCTTAGGACTGCCTGGGAGTCTCCCAAAATGGAGTGGGGAGCAGACAGGCAAGTAGCTGTGGGAGGGGACAGAGTTCCCTTAGGGATCAAGGGATCCTTATGGATCCAGCTGTCTACCCCTTTTAGTTGTCATCTTGAAGCCAAGCTCTGAAGCCTACAAAAGGACACTGTGGGTGGAGGAGTGCTTCTTATTAAAGGCCTTTTTTCTCTCTCCTCCCTTCCCAAATCTCTTTGCATTATTGCTGTTACAAAAGGGAATTGTTTTAGACTGTATTTTACATTTCAAAGCCCTTTGGATGTTCCATTTAAAGCAGGTTAGTCCCAGTTTATGCAACAAACTTTCCAGTGAAGCCAGAATAGTTAAACACTAGTGTCCCGTTCTATATTCAAAATTGCAAAAACGCCCCAAAATTTAAAAGCCAGGGAAATGATATCGTATCCACAGCCTGGTTTAGGGACAGCAGTGATTCCCCTCAGCTCTGCTCTCCTAAGGCTCACCTCTGGAGAGGTGTAGGGAGCAGTAAATCTACAGAAGTGTCTGCTTTCCAGGAGAGTGCACATTTACAATAATTTTGGTCTACAGTTTCTTCCAAGGCAGGAAGCAGTAAGCTGGTAAGCATCCCCAGCTTGCCATCATGTCTCCCTTCTTAGGTGACTGACTTTTGCTCTTGAACTGCTGCCTGGGGTGGGTCAGGGGTCTCCCCATACTTCTTCTGCTTCTTACAGAGGGGAGCAAGTGTTGCTGCAGTGTTAATAAAGTCACCACCACCCTTTCTACCATTTAAATGTTCAGTCTTGACTCAGCAGAGACCATGCCGGCAGTGCGGGTTTATTCAATGCAATACCGTCCCCATGTGGCACAAGGCTCTCAATACACCTTGGCGCTCCTGGTGTAGGATTTGTACCAGTGCAGAGGCTGCCTAAAGTTTTTTTTTTGTTGTTTTTTTTTTTTTTTTTTTTTTTTTTTGAGAGCCTAGAATGCTGGTTGAATTCGGTGAATGGCTGTATTTGAACAGCATCAGAGAGAAGTAGATAGCTTGCTGAAAGTAAAACTTTGTAATTTGTTTCACAAATAACTTTTGAGCTAAACCCAAAACCTAAACCTTTTTTTTTTCTGCTTGTAGGAAATGTCTTTTGAAGGAGAGTTTGCTGTTGTTTGTCCCCCCATCAAAAGATCTTTAAAAAATGTCAAAAATTCATCTCATTCATAGATGTTTCTCCTCCAAGTTACATTTTGGTGTCTGAACCTAATACTATCTTCTAATACACGTGTAGGCATGCACAGAAATTTTTTGACAGCAGCTTGTACTTAGGAAGGCCTGGACAGTCTTTCCCTTCTTTAGGATGGTACCAAGACTTGACCTCCAGGGACAGCAAAAACCCATCCTTAACAGACAGAGAGCACCCAGGGCATTTGGAGGACAACAAGCAGAAAGAAGTTTCTTTCTGGAGCTGCCAAGAAAATGTCCTGTAATTCCATGGCTCACCTTAGCTTTGATTATATTTTTTTTTCCAGACAGGCAAGCTTGACCCACATTATCCCAAAGTATGTGGGCACAAAGGAAATGTTCTGGACATCAAATGGAACCCATTCAATGACTTCGTAATAGCTTCATGTTCAGAAGATGCCACAGTAAGTTTACTACCTTGTACTCTGTGTTAGTACCTGGCTAATTGCTTTTTGGAGAATAAAGTTAAAAGAAACCAAAGGCTCATGGATGAGATGTGAAAGCATGCATATACTTATTTAAGAACTCAGGTGAGAGAGTAAGATTATTTTCTTTTTCCTGAGTTCAGACCTAGTGTGATGCCTTCCAGATGATATACCAAATCAGTGTAATGAGGAAGATCTGTTTTGTGGGGGCTTGTGCCTTTTTTTGGTGTGTTTATGTGATAAAAACCAAATATGAGTTTAAAAATACAATGGTTATTCAAGTTTAATATCTTTGAAACTCTGTCTTTAGAATAAAATCTTCAACACAGCATAATCTGGATCAGCTCTTTCAGATTAACTCCCTGCAGAGCAAATTTGAGCTTGTTCCTGCAGTCAGTTGCTCTGTAAAGTCATGTTGGATCAGTTGTGGTGAGGAATATATGCATCATATTGCACAGAGTTCTGCAGTGAGTGCTTTGGCTGAAGTTAGTATGGTTAAGGTGCTGACACTATAGCAATTGAAAGATTCAAGTCATGTTTGTAAGGGACTATTTAGCTCGTGTCTACCTACTGGAAGGTCACTTTCAAAAGGTCTTGTAATAAGTGTGATGTTGACATCTTTGATAGTGAGGACATCTAACTAACTACCATGCTTTTTTCCAGAGATCCCATATGAGATCCCACACGGTTTATTCTCACTCTGCTGTACAGCATCAGGGAGGTTTCTCCTGTCATTTTCTCTAGCCCTGGCTTGGTTCACATGATCTGCCATTTTAGTTCTGCCAAAAAGTCACTCTTGATTGTAAGCATTTTAGATTGTCTTTCCTGATTAGTGACTTGTCTTTGCTTGTTTGGATACTCCTTTAGTTTTTTTTTTTTTGGTTTGTTTTTTTTTTTTTTTTTTTTTTTTTTAGGCTTCTTTCAGTTCCTGAACTGATGGTAAAGATTCTATTTTATCTTCCAACCTTTGTGCTGTCTCAGGAAGTATGACATAGCAGGGCTTACTTGGCAGAGGCCACCATGGCAGAGGCCACCGCCTTGGTCACTGTTTTGAGCCTCATATGAGAAATGAACACAATCTTCAAAACATCCCATTGCAGTTACAGTTGAAGGGGAGGTTGGGTGGTTTTTTTCACCACCTCTCTAGGCAACCTGTTCCTGTTCTTCACTCCTCTCATGGGGAACTTTTTTCCTTCCAGTGTAGTTAATGACTGCTGTATCCTACCCTGAATTTCAAGACAGAGCCTGGCTTTATTTTCTCCGTAGTCTTGTAAGTACTGAAGGCTTTTATCAATTTACCTAGAAGCTGTCTCTTCTCCAGGCTGAGCAAGCCCATCTCCCCCAGCTTCTACTCACAGGGCAAAGTGCTGCAGACTCCTGAGCATCTGGTGGCCTCTGCTGGACTCACAAGTTTATCAGCATCTTTCTTGCACTGGGGGGTACAAAACGGGATGCAGTATCCCCAGCTTTCCTTTCCAGTTTTCTCCAGAAACTTCACACTGGAATCATTCCTCAGACTAAAGAATGGAAACACGGAGCACGTCACTGGTCTCAGAACCAAAAGTTGTTCCAAGAAGTCTGTCTGTTTGTGCTGTACTCTCTTTTTACTATTCTCCCATCCCTATTCTAGCACAGGTATCTTAGGGGTCCCTGCACTGTGACATGGTGTAGAGACATCTCCTCCCTGCCTGCTTTGTCACTATTGTATTAGGGACAGTTGAATAACGACACAGACTCTAAGGTCTTCTCAGAAGGCAAAAAGCCCAGTTTATTAGAAATCACATCTTTTATAGACTGTTCCAAGAGAACTGGACATAATTGGTCCCTCAATCAACACCCCTCACTATTATTGGTTAATTAGAAACACCTCTTCGTAAATGTCTTTCAAGTAAACAAGTGTAAAACAACAGCAGGTGCAGGATTGTTTGGATTCCTTCCAAACAATCTGTGAGTTTTGTCAGAGCTTTGCAGACCAGTGTATGGGAAAGTTATCTGACTTGCTCTCTCAGAGGCTCTACTGCTGTTTTATACTTGACAATTCCTTTCTGACCAGGCTGTCAGCATCCACACCTGCTAAGTAGCAAGGACAGCAGACTGTGTTACTTGCTGTGACTATCTTTTCTCATACCTCGTAGCTAGACCTTGGAGATCACTTCATCCAAGCCTGTTCAAAGAACTGGGTTGCTCCAAGCCTTGTTTGGAGGAGCTGGGAAGATCTCTAAGGCTACAGATCCTATGGCCTCACTAGGTCCTTCTTCCAGGTGTTGAGTATCCTTCTAGGGAAAATGGAATGCCTCTAATCTCCAGGCATTCCCATATTGCCATATACATCCATTGCCTTTGATGCTCTCCTTGTGTACCTTCAAAGAATTTATCTCCATCTTCTCTGTGCCTTCATGCTATGTAGTTGAAAGGCAGTCAGCAACTGAACAAATTGTTTTCTTTCCAGCTCTCTTCAGATTCGCTGTGCTTCTGCCTCCTTCTCATCTCATGTCTGCTGTTGGACTCATTCTGTGGGGTCAGCATCTTCCTTAACCTGTCCTGTTCTGGAGAGCTCAGATTGGGCATACTGTTGAGACATCTTCAAGCAGTATTTCCTCTGTTTTAAGAGGAGATT
Source organism: Phylloscopus whistleri (assembly GCA_017589585.1). NCBI lineage: Eukaryota > Metazoa > Chordata > Aves > Passeriformes > Phylloscopidae > Phylloscopus > Phylloscopus whistleri. Next base: position 2,229,370 of record JADMLD010000620.1, read on the forward strand.
GAGAAAGGTTTTTTGGGGGTCACAGAGGTGTCTATCACTTCCACTGGGCTAGACATAAGAGGAAAAGCTTTCCTTCCAGTCTGTTGTTAAAGACTGGTGCTCTCTTCCATTTCTGAGCATTAGTAAGCCACTGTGCAAGTAAGACTTGTGTGCAAGGACACATGTAATTCCATACTGGCTTGGGCCTCCCTTTCAGGAAGGCTACAAGCTTCTGAGTAGATGATGAAAATTTCACTTCTCCCACATTTTTCAGAGGTTTCTTGACCATTAACCAGCCTTTGTGGGGCTTGCCTTGGTGCTACCACTGTTACCAAAAATCAGTAAAAATAAAAACTCCTTAACACTAACGTAGCATTAAGAACCAGATATTCTTTATTCAGCTGGATGCATGAGAGGATATCTCCTCTGAAATATCGTGCATGCTGACTACAAAAGAAACTCCTGTTTATATACTATATTTTACGCACATAGTCACTGATTTTTCCATGAATAAACATACACACACATAATAATAATTTCCCTCAAATCAGTAACATATTTTCTCTCCCTTTTACACGTGTTCTTCTTTCCTGGGGATCACTTTGGTCATTCCTGGTGGTTGGTGACTCCCAAAGTCATGACCGCCTGATCAAGTGGTAAAAGTTGGCACAACTGGGCTGGTTGCTCTCCAGTTCTTCTTACAGAATGGGCATTGTGCAGTTCCACAGGCCAGTGGTTTTTGAAGAATAGGCATTGTATTAGCCCACCAGGTGCAGACAATTTTTCATCTGGCAGCACTACAGCTATCTTTTGTGATACATAGCTGGAGCTATGTAGAATGGTACTTCTGGGCATGGGAAGGATTGTATGTTCTCTGTGAACACCGAGTTCCACTTCCCACTGCTGTTTCAGGCAGGTGTAGGACTGAGGCCAATGCAAATACCTAGGGGCTGAGAGTTTGAGCTTATCCTCTTACCCCTTCTGTTCTTCTTGGTAAATCATCAGGCATGAAGAGTTCAACTTGTTGAAGATCTGCTCCCCTCTGGTTAGAGGGGAAACTCTGTGCCTTTTACTTAATTTTATCAGGCTTTCTTCAAGATGTTGCAGGGTAGACAGCTTGTTCATGCTTGGATTGTCCATGCTTGCCCTGCAGGCCTGTGTCCAAGACCTGCTGATTCCACACACTGAAGAACTGGCAATTTCTGCCATTTAAAGCAGCCTGAGATTCCAGCCAAAGGACAGGCTTTTCTCTGCTTTTATCACCAACCATTTCACAGCATAAGGAGTCGATGGTTCATTCTAGACAGTTCTTGTCAGCATGAACAAAACCTATTTTTCCCTTTTCTAGTCTCTCAGCCCCATTCCTTTTGGGATATCTGTTGAAACGGTGAAGAATCAGTCAGTCTGATTGTAAAGTGTGATGTTTTCTCTAACTGCTGTAGAAATTCATGTGGATACTTCTGGACTCTACAGCCCTTATGTTCCTGGTGGGCTTGTTTCCTTATTGGGATAAACACTGCTGAGAAGAATGCTTATGATGTTTTCCAGGAGGTCCCAGAATTTGGGTTTGCTTCCTATTTGTCTTAGAAAGGAGTGATCCTTATCAACCCAACAGTAGGACACTTGGGCAGCTGTGGATGATTTCCACAAACTCTCTTCCAAAGAGCATTTTGCTTTTGCTTCAGGCTAAGAACTAGAAAAATTATGACACAAGCATAGTAATTTTCATTGAGCCAATCATTGAGATTAATCATCTGTTAGCATCCTAAATACATGTGTTTCTAGGGTTAGTGTGAGAAAGACTCCTTTTAGACCTACATAGGTTCAGCCCCTCTTGCTGGTTTCCTCTTTCTTCTACCACAGGAGAGCAGAGCATTTTTGTCTTCATGCAGCATCCTTCTAGAAGGACCAAGAGCTGGAGGTGGGTCTGTTACAAGACAGCACCCAGTGCTGAGTGGCTTCAGTGCGGTGCTGCCCAGTGTCTCTGCTCAGGGTGTCTGCTTTGAGGCCACCTATGTGGTGTTCTGTGAACTTTGACAGATGGCTGTGTCAATTGCAAAGTGTTCAGCACCAGTGCAGCTTTTTGTGACACACAATACTGTAGCTGTTGCCTGACCAGAGGAGTTCTCAGTTCTTCTGCCAGGTGACATTGAATGGATCCTCAGGACCAGGATGGAAAGGGCCAGTAGAGCAGGAGAGGATTGAGCTTGGATCAATCACTGCTACAGTATCATAGAATCAGAGGATTATAGTATCTTTTGGGACTCGAATTTTCTGGCTCCTGTTCAAAGTTTGTTAAGATGCGTGGTTTACTTCTTCCCCTTGGGAATATCTTTTTGTAATTGTGCTGACAGGTCTAAGGATCGGATTGCCAAATTTAAAGAAACCCTGGTAGGCCTGCTGTCTAGAGTGATAGAACATAAAGAGGAGTTTTCAGGTCCACAGAAAAGTAAAGATACAGATGACAAGGACAGGCATTCCAAAAAGCCAGGTTCATTCCCATTCACTACAAAGGGAATAGTAATTCCAAGGCAGTTAATAGCTGTTGGTAAATTCCAAATTAGCTCCTTCTCAGGAATCTGACAAAGACACATCCTGTGCCATCAGGTTAAAATCTGGGACATCCCCAATCAGTTGCTAAAAAGAAACATTACCACTCCGAAGAAAGAACTTCTTGGGCATGCTCGAAGAGTTGGTCTGATTGAATGGCATCCCACGGCTGATAACATCCTCTTCAGCTCTGGCTATGACTACAAGGTGGGTCTGTGCTCCTAGAACACCCTGTTTAGCTGGGTATTTTGGAATTTGTTTAATTTCAAGCTGTACGATGGCACTAAAAAGCTTTCTTCAGGGGGAAATTTCATGGTGACTGAAAGGCAAAAGGGTATTGCTATAATTCAAAAGGACTGTCTAATTTTCCAGTCTTCTGATGAATTTCAGTTTACTCTGCACTTGTCATTTACTGAACTGGATACAGCATGCAATGCTATCCACTTCTCTTTGTGCTAGTGCATTTGTCTGCATGTATCTGTTGTCTATTTTTATGTATAAAATGTGGCTGCAAAGGAAATGAAAATACTGGACATCCTTAGCTGACACTGATACCTATACATGTAGAGAAAAGACAAAGAAGTAAATGGAGTACACAAAATCCCTGGTGTGTGATGCAGCAAAGGGCTGATTTGCTTTTATTATTTTTGCTCCAGATAATGATCTGGAACCTTGATGTCAAGGACACTGTTCTTTCAAAGCCAGTGAAGATTCTTGACACTCACAAAGATGTGGTCCTCTCCATGTCATTCAACACAGATGGCAGTCTCCTTGCCACCGCTTGCAGGGACAGAAAGATACGTGTGATAGACCCTCGTGCTGGAACAGTCTTACAGGTAGGTTGGGTTCAGAGGTTTATGGTCCATCTGATCTCACCTCTTGGAGTGTTTCCTCTCCCAGGTAGCTTCACTGACATAAAAGACGATGCATCTGTGCCCTGCATTGCCCAAGGCACTATATGGTGCTGTTCCCTTCTACTTTCCATGAAATGCTTGCTGTCATTGTTGAAAACAGGGATTTTGTATCTTGATAACATGTTCCTTGCTCCTTGAAACCTTACTTGGATTGTATTATTTTCATAGGTACCTCCTGCAGCCCTCTGAGGGACATCATGGGAGGGAATGTAGAGATCAGGTGGACAGGTGGATGCAAGTGTACATAAGTCCCAATGATCAAGGTTGTTCTTGTTGCCTGGATTTTGTTGGCTAGGTGAAACTGGCTGCATTTTGTAGCTATTTGGACAGGTTTGTGTACACAGAAAGTCCTGCCTGCAATTACTAGAGACTGTTGCCTTGCAAATATGAGAATCAATAGTTAGGGAGGTGAGATTGGCTCAGCTGGTCAGACCAGGGTGCTGATAGCACCAGGATTGTGGGTTTAATCCCTGTATGGGCCGTTTGCTTTAGAGTTGGACTTGATGATCTTTGTGTGTCCCTTTCAACTCAGAATATTGTGTAATTTGTGGCTGAGCTTTTGGGAATGATCCTGAAGAGTTTAGGTCACTTTTTTCAGATGCCTGTGAAATCCTGCTCACTGTAGTTCAGCTGGGCTGAGCAGATCTTTCAGATGTGAGTGAATGAGGGTTGTCATGTAACATGAAATGTAGCTATGCAACAGATGTTGTCTTACTCATGCAATGTCCTTTCTCTTCTACAGGAAGGAAGCTACAAGTCTCACAAAGTCAATAAAGTCTTATTCCTTGGAAACATGAAAAAGCTGTTTTCTACTGGAACGTCTTGCTGGAATAATAGACAAATTGCATTATGGGATCAAGTGAGTTAGACTAAAAATCTTAACCATATGAGCTTCAGTTTTCTCTCTTTTGCTGTCACTTTAACTTTCCACCTGCCACATACACAAGAATTGATTTATAACAGCAATTCAGAAGTGATGTGTCAGATTCCTGAAGGGTGATAGGTCTTACTGCTGTGAGACCTAACTGAGTTTCCAGAGAAGTTTTCAACATAAAAGCGTAAGAGAACAAAGCAAACACTGTGCCCATGTCCTGGTTTTGGCTGGGATAGAATTCATTTTCTTCTTAGTAGTTGGCACAAGGTTGTGTTTTGGATTTAGTGTTGAAAGCACACTGACATTTGGGGTGTTGCTAAGTAGTGCTAACCCTAAGTCAAAGACTTTTCAGTGTCTCATGCTCTGCCAGTGTGCAGGTGCACGAGAAACCGGGAGGGAGGATGTCCAGGACAGCTGATCTGAACTGGCCAAAGGGATATTCTATACCATAGAACGTCATACTCAACTGGGGGGAGTTGGCCAGGAGCCATGGATTGCTACTCAGGGACTGGTTGGGCATTGGTCAGCGAGTGGTGAGTGGTTGTGTTGTCCATCACTTATTTTTCTTCAGTTTTATTCCCCTCCCTCTTCTTTGCGTTACAATTGTTACTGTTCTATATTTTGCTTTTTTTTCTGAACTGTTCTTATCTCAACCATTGGTTTACCTTTTTCTGCTTCTCTTCCTCATCCCACAAAGGGGAAGTGAGCAAATGGCTGTGTGGTACTTAGTTGCTGACTGAGGTAAAACCACGACAGCCCACTACAAGAAGAAATTGTGCAAAGGCCCTCTGTGTGGTTATTGTAGCTCTGAGTTAATGTGACTCATACTGCCAAACTGCTCCTGGTGCTGGAAAGAGAAATGAGCTCTACACACAGCCTACTCAGATGAAGCCCTCAATGAAGGAAAGTGTGTTGAGTGTTTTTGATTTCTGATGATTCCTGATGGTAGAGTACTGAGGTAGTGCTTAATTGGTCATTTCCAAGATGTGATCCCCTGTCAGGATGGCAGCTAGCCTTATGAAACCCTGCTCTCATCTACCCTTTCATATGCAGTGAGATGTTTTTACTTTGTCAGCATCTAAGTATGTCCCTCTGCATCAACCACCATGCAGCACAATTTTTTGTCTCTTTGTAGTGTTGTCACGCTTTGTTACTGGACAAAGCTGGTAGACCAGGCCTATGATTTGCTATGTTTTGGCTATGTTTGGACATAGCTTCTTTGCATATGTGAGAGGCAAAGCACTATGCTGCTGTCTGAAGGCTTTCCACAATGCTAAGCAGTGCTGTGACACTTCATGAGTATCATGTCAGGGTTTTACATGCTTGGTTTAAGAACACAGTGGGAAGATCTGTGAGGGAAGGTATGTAAAGCCTCCTTAGGAACAGGGATTGGCACAGGACCTGCCCAGCTGGCCTCTTTCTCAGGTCCTCACCCATCTTTGTATCTAAACAGACGCTCTGGCTTGCTGCAGCCTGCAGCAGTTCTGCAGGAAGAACTGGTCAGTTCTGCAGGAAAAAATGTGTGTTAACCCTATGCTAAATGCATGTTTATGTGAGAATCGCCACATGAACAGCCATAGGACACCAGAGTCTGCCCTGTCAGTCCTCCCAAAATCACTCCCTTCAGCAGTGCAGGGATAGCTTTGTGCAAGACATGCCAGTTTGCATATGGAGAGGTGTGCTGTGTCCTCCTACATGGCTTACCTGCAAAGTGCCAGTGGGAGGTTCTGTCCTTGCAACAAGCACCTTCCCACTGTGCAATGCTGAGACTCTTGGCTGATGCAGACTGCTTTTGTGGGTGGTGCATTATTGTGAAAGTATCGCCTTGACTAGGGGTTTTGAGGGAACATGAGTAAAATTCAGTGTGAATTTTACACCAGTGATACAGATGTACCCTGAAGGCCCCCTTCATCTCCTGGGGTCAGGCCCACGTAGAGGCAGGCAGTATTTCTTACCATATCTACCCTGAGATGCCATCAGATGCCTGAGGTGTTACAGTGGTAGGAATTGACGTCTTGCCCTCAGTCAAGGCCTGGGACAGACATTTCCCACCCACAGAGCTTTGCAGCAGTCTGTGCATGGCCCCCTGCTCAGGGCTGTGGGTCATTACAAAGCTGTGCTCACGTGCCACTGCCAGGTGGGTTCAGGTGAGGTGTTCTGGACTTGAGGTGACTGACTGGTGATTGCAGCTGACTCTTTTTCCTGTGTCCTGCCCAGAATAACCTTTCTGTGCCTTTACTGGAGGAGGATCTGGATGGCTCCTCGGGACTACTGTTTCCCATCTATGACTCTGACACACACATGCTTTACGTGGTGGGAAAGGTAAGTGCTTTCCACATCAGCAAGTGCAGGCCTGTTTGATTCTGCTGTCAGCTTGTGTTGTGACAGACTGAGGTCAAAGATGCTCCTGAAGCATGTTAACCTAAGGATATGAGCAGATGGGGTGAGGCCAGAGGGTGCTTCATCATGAGGTCACATTTAGCACGTTTACAGATGTACCATGTAGAGAGATACACAGCTGGGTCCAAACCTTCCCACATAGGAATTCGATGGTAAATATTTGGTTCACTGTTGATCCTGCATGGCTTCTTGGGGCCAGGAATTCTTCTCAGACTGCCATGCTGAACAGCAGGGTCTGGCTAATGTTGATTTTCTTTGACTTTAGGGTGATGGAAACATACGGTACTATGAGATAAGCCCTGAGAAACCATACCTGAACTACCTGATGGAGTATCGTTCTCACTTACCACAGAAGGGAATTGGTGAGTGGCAGAATGTCTAATGTTTACATAATTTTATTTAATTAATAATAATATTTATATTTTTTATAATATAAAATATTACATAATTATATTTAATAATAACTACAGGAGGATTGTGGCTTCTTTATTTTAGAGGCTGCCAGAGTCTAGGACTATTCAAAAGACCATTTAGAAAAGAGAATGAATCAAGTTCCTCCACACAGGTTTACAGGCACTTACAGTCAGCTTGGCCCAGTTCACCCAAATATGACAGGCAGTAAGTATTACAGGGTCAGAGCTTGGAAAGGGCCCTTCTGACCAGCAGAGCATGGGCTGGGCAGTTTTACCAGTCACTGCTGTATCTCCTCTCACATACCTGGTCAAGGTGGAAAGGAGGATAGTCTGGATTTAAAGGTGGAGAATGCTTCTTGCCATTTGTCAATCTGTTTCAAGGTTTTTGTCACTGAAATCTATTTCCATCATTCCCGCTCTGATTTCTCTGGTAACAGATGCTTCACAGCTTAATGCCTTCAGACTTTATTGTTTGTCAACCTTCTATTTTACTGACTTCTCCTATTTAGAGATAGATCTACTATGATTAGGTCACCTCTCCTCCCTTGGAGACCCTTGCTTATTAACCTGTGTATTACCCACTGTTTAAATAATTCTAGTCACAGAACTTAGCTTTCAGCCCTCAGACCTTATGGTTCTTGAACCTTCTCCAGTCTACTCTATGAGTCATATTCCTCTACATGTTTCTAGGATCATTAACACCCCTCCACACTATCTGTAGACACTCCTGCTCTTAGAGGACATTGGTAGAGATATTGGCAGCACTGAATTTTGTGCCTGCACCTTGTCTTCAAAAAAAATTAAAAGGAATATATTATTTAAAATGTAACTGTAAGGATCTCCTCATTATTCAGTTTTTATAATCCTTCCAGTACAACATCCTTATTTCTCATTGTCATTGTCTCTTTAAAAATCATTTCAAAGGAAGCGTGCAAGAGGAATAAACCAGGACCCTTTTCATGCTGTGATAAACAAGGAGTCTGTGCCTTAGCTCATTTCTGCCCTCTAACAAGAGGGCTGCTGCAACAGTTTAGCTGTCCTGAAATCCCTTCCTAGTGAACCTGATACTCAGATCCTGTGGCATCACCTGGCAGTTCTGTTCTGTTTTGGTCACTGTATTTGGAGCCCATTAGAATGAATAAGGAATAAATATTCATGAATAAGGAATAAATATTCATTCATTAGAATGAATAAGGAACAGGAGGCTTAGCATGAAAACCACACATTCTGTATGTAGCAATATAATCTGACAGAAAAAAGGAATTATTTAGTCTTGTCATTTGTGCCACTGAGCCAGTTTTGGATGCAGATATCAAACTGTGCTGATGCTATGACTGCTTTCATTGTTTGATGACCCTTTTCACTGGCTGATGACATTAACTTTCCTAAGGAGATTCATACTCCATTTATTTCATGATCTTCCCCCAGGAACGATGCCGAAGAGAGGTCTTGATGTGGCAGCTTGTGAAATTTTCCGTTTCTACAAACTAATTCCAACTAAAAGCCTTATTGAGCCCATCTCCATGATTGTGCCTCGACGGGTAAGTTAACCTCAGGTGATGTTCATATCCAAGGCAAATATAAGTGGAAAAATGAGGGCACTGCCTCCTCTCTGTGAGTGTTGGGGGCAGGAGAGTAGGTAGAACAAGAGATTTTCTCTCTCCTGGCATGTGGGACTTAGCTGGCCAGTTTCTGGGGCAGCCCTGCCAACAAACCCTATCTGGGTAACTCAAGAGTTACTCAGGATTTAGGTCTCTGTTTAATGTCTGACTTTCCAGGACATGCTGCCAGGTCTGCTAGCTGTCTGTAAACTTCTCCAATAGAATAATGTTTGACATAATGACAAAAGAGGGAGAGGTGTTGGAACTGGTGTTTGGTAACATAAGAATCTCCTTGTGGAAGGAAGAAGAATCACCCTGGTAAAACAGGAACTATGAATTCATGGGTCTCTGCCCCTCGGGTAGAATTGTGTTACAGACAGTTGTTCTGCAGCATGTAAGGCATGACCTGTTGCTCTGAGGGTGATATAGGAGTAAGTCTCAGAGCTGCTGTCATTAGAAGGAAACTGGCCTGGAATCTGTAGCTAGCCAAGGTAGCTTCTGTGTGACTGTGTGAGCATAGGTACACTGGAAATGTCAATAATGTGCTCTCTACTTCCAGAAAGTAGAATATGAAAAGAAAGTATGAGTTTCTTGAATTCAGAGATGCAGGAGAACTAATGCTCATTGCAACTCTCAACCAGGTGTGTTCCTCCAGCTTTATCTCCTTGGCCAGTTTCTGTCAGCTGATGATCAGCTGATGCTTTGTAACTTGTTCATCCTTTATATCCACGTGTTCATCCTTAGGAACATGATTTTGTGGGAGTTGAGTTAGTCTATGTCAACTCCTCCAGTCTGTAGACCTTACTGGCATGATTTAAATTAGGCCTTCAGATGCAGTTCTTCTGAGTTGAGGTGAAGAGCAGAGAGGGTCAGAGCAGGTGAAAAGACTATGTGTCCAAGCTGCTGAGTGCTCATGGCACTCCCTGTGCTGAAGAGGAATTAATTCATTTCTCCAGCACAATCCAGTGTGATCTCTTTAAGCCAAAATCTCACTGACATAGTTACTCTGGACTTTTTTTTGCTTCCAGTCGGAATCATACCAGGAAGATATCTACCCCTTGACTGCAGCAGCCCAGCCGGCACTGACAGCACAAGAATGGCTCAATGGAATTAACAAAGGTCAGCACATGGAGAGCTCCCCAGCCCTTCAGCTCCCCAGGGCTTGGGTAAGCTGCTGCCAGCTCTCTGGCCTATTACCTGCCAGAGAAAGAGGAAAGAAGGAAAAGGAGAGACATAGTAAATATGGCTGGAAACTAAAATAACTTAGTGGCTGTAAATTCTGGAATCCCCTCTGGTCTGGTTCCTCCATGTTCATCTCTGAATGAATTGCTTACAGCTGATTTCTGCATGTGGTTTATGAGTGTTCACTTGTCTCCTTCCTCCCTAGGGCCTCTCTTGGTATCCTTAAGACCAGGCTCTGAGGCTATGAACTCCCTACCACAGTTTCTTGAGCCAGAACCTGCTCACAAAAGCTACTGACTTGAGCCAGCAACAGGGAGGGGAAGGAAGGATGTCACTGGAGGACAAGCAGAAGCCAAGAGAGATAGAAGATGGCAGAAAAAGGCTGAAAGTGGAAGAGAAACTGCCAAAAAATGAGCAAACGTGCCTCTCCAATGGCTTTGGCATATTTGAGTGTCCACCACCAAAAACTGAAAATGAGGTATGAATGTCTGGGATGAAGTGTTGGGGCCACAGGGGAAACCCAAAGCCAGATGACAAAAGGATGCCATTCACATGGGTGGCAATTCAGGGAGGGTTTATTTTGCAAACTGGTGTGAGTACAAGCTCTTTGTTTTTTGTGGTGCCAAAAGCTCTGCCTGCCCTGAGTGCCCCATGGGTAGCAGGAATATGGCCCAGCAGCATCCCAGCTGAAGAGGTCTGTACAGGAGGGGACAGTCAGTGTTCTCACTTTCTAGGCATTCTTGTGACACAGACCTGCCTGGTGGCTGGCTGGGGACAAGGAGGTCCTTGTGACTTCCAGGTGCTGGAGAAAAGAAGGGGGTTTATGCAGGGTAATCCTTTGATGAGAATTGCAGTCAGCAAGGCTGTTGAGGCAGCAGGGATTTCTGTGGAAGGAGTGGGTGTAGCCCTGGTGCATCCATGTAGTCTTAACTGCCTGACTGTATTATGGACCCTGACACAAGAAAGAGTCTGCCTCTGCAGCTCGCTGCTGAGGGACAGCTTCTTCGTGCAGTGCTACTGAGGTTGGCTGCTGGCTGCAGCATTGTCCTGGTTTGAAAGACAGGTATCTGCTAAGGAGGGGCAAGGCCTCCCTAGGAAATGGAGAATTCAAATCCCCTCCCTCCAAATTATTATAATTTAGAAAATTAAAGGAGGTTTCAGGTAGAGGTATGGGGATAGGAATAACAGTTCTTTACTAGTATGTATAACAAGAGAAACAAACAACAAAAACTACAGCATTAATAGTAAACAGAACCAGGAAAGCCTTGAGGGGCTTTGTTTGACAAAGCCCGGGGCAGTCTGATCTCTTGGGACTCCAAGCTGGAGCAGTGGAAAATCCCGGGCTGGTGGATGAGATCTGAAGCTCTGCTGGCGGCAGCTGGAATGGCGAGGATGTCCCGGCAGGTCAGAGGGCGTGGGGACAGAGAGCAGCAAAAAGCCTCCAGGCAGTGTCAAGGAAAACAGCCCGTGGTGGGACAGGGCTGGCCCAGCTCCAGCAGGGCAGGAGGAGGCAGCTCAGAGTTCTGGGGCACACGAGCAGATGGTGGTAGATTTTGTGAGGACCTGACCTGGTGGTGACAGCGAACTCCTCTCGCAGCAAGCAACAGCCTCAACATCCTCTCTCCCATGCAGAGAGCAAGAACAAGCAGCTGCCCCCAGCTCTGTCCTTTACTGGCCCCAAAACTCAAGTTAACTCCCCCTCCCGGACGTCTGGCCACCTCTTTGTTCTGGTCAAGTACTCAGTAGTTAGTCTCCCGGCAACTTATTTTTTTTTTCCAGGAATTTCCAACTCCTGGAAAAATTCTCTAATAAAAAAAAAAAGGACCAAACGTAACCCCCAGCAAGCATGCACCTAGAAGAGGCTCTAGAAAAGATCCTGGCAGCTCCATGATCTGTCTTTAGTCATGGAAAACCACCTCTCTATAAAAATCAAAGCTGGCACAGTGGTGATTTGGTGATATATCTCTGTAGTGGTTTGTCAGCCTCCCACTGTTGGCAGCTCAGGGACATTTTCAACTACATGCAGTGTGTTTGCTTTTAAGAACCCTGAAATGATTTTCTACGCATACCTGTACTGAGGTCCCCTTTCATCTCTGCAAGAATTTAGCATGTACATCTTGACAGGGCAGGATTTTCCACATACGAAATTTCCCTGTGGTGTGAAAAAGGATGTTTTTTCCACATATTTCTGAGCTGGCACCCCAAGGTTAGAGAAGCAGCCTTTGCAGAGCTGGGTACTCTGCTGCATGTGTAGTGAAAGACTATGCTAGTCCCAACTGGAAGAGGAAAAAGGACTTTCCCAAGGTCAGAGAAGGAGATGTGGCAGAACCTGGAATTTAGACTCCAACTACTGCCTGTGAAACACATGCAGTCAATAGCCCAATCTAGTGGACAACAGGAGCACTGCTGATGTTGCCTGCTGGTTGAAGGCATCCTCCTTAGGTGTTTCTCTCAGAAGTGAAACAGGCTCCAGTTCTGGAGGCATTGTCAGGTTAAGCCTGTGTTTTCTTAGTGTAAAGTAAGTAAGATGTGTGTTTTCTTACAGCTTTTACAGATGTATTACCGGCAACAGGAAGAAATCCGTCGACTACGTGAGTTGGTAATCCAGAGAGATGTCCAAATTAAACAGCTGGAGCTGGAGCTCAGAAACCTCAGAACGGACACAGGCAATTACTGAGGTTGCTGGCCTTTGTACCCCTGGACACGGGGAGACTCCAGTTCCTACAGATTACTCCTCCTGGGTTTTTTACTGGGGGTAAAATTGATATTTCAGGCAGCATGGACTTCCCTGGCTTGTGGTGGTCACATTTCCCTAATCATCACCAGACTGTTTTTGATGGATTTGCTGCGCTTCTTCAGGCTTCCCTTGCTTGCCTGCTCACCAATGTCAGAAGCTTGTGTGTTAATGCTAGTGAGAGACTTTGGAAAATCTTGCTCTTCTGGTCCTGGAGAAGCTACATGTTAAGCTCTAGGAACAACCCGTTTTGCTGCCCCTCCACATGACAGGAGAATGGGAGACTGAAGGCAGCTGCCAGGTTCTTTTCTCACCTTGGGGCCCAGCAATGTGGCTCCTGTGGCTGCCATCCCCTTGCCCAGGGAGTCCACTCTGCTGAGCTTCAGGGGCACCTCTAGCTCCACAGTGATGCCTCTGCACCCCTCTCACCTCACAGCTTGGCCCTGCCCCCAGGTGGTTCGGGAAAGCCGTGGCTGCCCTGCCCTGGTGCTGGGGATAGTCCCGCTCGGAGTGGGAGGCTGCACTGGGGTGCCAAGGGCCAGCACTTTAGTGATAGGAAAAGTCAGTGTTGGAGGTCCTACTTTAAAAAGGTGATGGTGTGGGCTAGTTCTCACCAGAGAAGCTAAAGAGTCTCTGTGTTCTGTGAGTCAGTGGCCTTCTCTCACTCCTTCTGCCAAAGACCAGCTGCAGTCAACTGGGGGTCATCAGAGGTGTGAGGACAACATTTAAAGCTGCACAGTGTTGAAAATGGGGGAATTTGCCAAGAGGGGTTAAAAGGATGAGTGGGGCGTTGGACCCCCAGCCCACTGCAGGCATTTCAGCAATGGTGCTAGAAGTGTTGTGTCACTTGCGATCACAGGGCTGTGGCCAGTCATGAACAGCCCTCCAGGGTTGCTGGAGTATTGCTTGTCTCTTTAATGCCTGCAGCTGTTGCTTCCTTAGCTCTCAGGTGCCAGCACCTTGTCCCATTCCTGCAGCCATCTACAGCTGCAGGTTCCCTCTTTCCAGCCATGTTGTCCAGCCCCCTGCATCCTCCCAGGCTGCTCAGCCTTCCTCAGCCCCATGGCCACACTGCTCTGTACCCTTCAGCACCAGCTCTCTGGCTCGATGCTGGACCTTATGGAGATGTCTTAAACCCAGGCAGAGCAAGCAAACACTGTTTAACCTGTAACTGTGCACCTCTATTGTGGCACGTAGAAATCACGGAATCAACTAGGTCCAGGGGATATGTCTAGGACACATCCTTGTCACCAGATATGTTTTATTGGCTGCATTTTTTTGCTTATTTTTTTTCATACAAAATAAATTATTTAAATTATTTCCAAAGTAAAGTAATTTTTCCAGGGGGATTTTTACATCCTCTTGAGGACTGTTTCTTTGTTATTCTATGACTGACTAGCATAGAGAATGGTTGGCCAATATGGTTCTTATCCTAGGGTTGTGTTGATTTCAGCATTTATGGAAAAGAAGGTGCTTTCATTTAGGCTTTGGTGAGACTATTTAATCAAAACTTCTTTTTTAGACAGTATGCCTGTAAAAGCGTGGACTGTGAAATGTATTTAAATTTGGAGCTTAACTGCAACCACTAATCTTTCACATGGAAAAAACCTTGAGGAAATGGAGTTATGCGTTCATGATCTGTGCCTAAATAGTCTTGAGTGATTATTTTAACAGTTTCTGAAACTAAAAGCTTTGTAAAAAACTGTTGAACATGGGGATAAAAACCAAATCTGTGCAATGAAAAGCAAATACAACTGAATAATAAATGTATTTAGAGTTTTACTTTTTAATACATGCAAGATTGTTGTTTTGTTATTGTATTGTTGAAGTGACTGAATCTTAAGCTGAATCAAGGTCTGAAGGGAGTGTCACCTACTGTCTCTTTCGCTTGCGTCAAGCTGTGGCCTTACTTTAGTAGGTGGGTTGTACACAGTGTTATGCAGATGGCTCTGTCTTTTTATATCTTTCCCAGTTGCCCTTGATGCCATGAAGGGGCTGCTGTTCCACACTGTTCTGAATTGCTGTGTGTGTTGCCTTGAGTAAACTCAGTCCTGCTGGAGATGCATTCTGTGTGGTAATGTGTTTGCTGCTGTCTTGCAGTCCTGGCTCTTCTCTTGGGCAGTACACTCTCAGCAGGCTCTTTTAGATATTCCACATGAGGAGGGTTTAATATGTTATTAGCAAATTTACTTATTTGTAGGTGGGATTTTGATTTAGCAGACTGAAGCAGCATACAAGCACAATATAGCAGCTGCAACCTCCAGCTAGATCACAATATAAATGAAATTCCCATTATGCGTACTGTCATAATGCTGGATATCTCCAGTCATGGGGAAAAAATGTGTGGGCTGAAGCCAGCTCAAGTCTGTAGCTCTCTTTAAAGCTCACTTTATTGTTTTGGTTTTGCTCTGATTCCCATGGGCATGGTAGCTGTGGTGAAATCTGAACAACCTGTGCTCATGTCCTTGAAGCTGTCCTTCATGGTAACAGTTTGTTGATCCATTACGGCTTTGGTCATGGAAATGTTCATGGCTGCATTCGAGATGCAATTTTAAATGTTTTTTGTAGAATATTTTAGGCCAGTGTAAGGAGAAAAAATGGTGGAAATTGCTATAGTAAGACTGGGAAGTGCTGGGAACTTTGCATACCTGCCATGTCATCTGGACACTGTGACCTCCTGGCTTCCAGGTCCTGTAAGGAATCTTGTGCTGGTGAGAGTGTCTGGGCAGGCACTGTGACCCTCCTCAGGGGCCAATACAGTCTCACTGCTCTGAGCAAAGCCTAGAAAAAGGCAGCAGCAGGCAGATTAGCAGCAGACAGCCTAGAAAAAGGCAGCAGCAGGCAGATTGGGAGGCAGGAGAAGAGCCTGCAGTGCCTTTGCAACTCTGGTGTTATGGCTGCTTAACCCCAAAGAGAGTAAAACGCAGCCCTGCAGTGTTGGCTTGCCTGTGGGGTTTAGAGCCACATTTCACATCTTCACCCTCTACTCCAGGCCAGCTGCCAACTGCAGAGTCAAACCTAGACAACAGTTGTCATTCTCATTTTATTTCTCATCTTGGAAGGCTGTACCCTTGGTGTGCTCAAGGAGCTGTGGGCAGAGGGGAACGTGGAGATGATGCCCCCTCATTTGCCCTGCAGTGGGAAGCAGCAGATCACCCTTGTTGATCTTGGGCTGGGTAGCATCCATCCCTAGCACAGGGTGGCTGTGAGCTGCAGGGGGCCACTGAAGTGAAGTTGCAGTATCAGGAATTGACTCTTGGACATGCTGCAGCACCATTTCAGAGCAGGATCTCTGAGCTTGTGCTGGAGCCACTGCAGTCTGTGTACAACTTGTCTGTGCTTGGGTAGCCCAGGACTGGACTTGGCACTGCTCATATGGCCTCACCAGCCCTGAGGGTAGAGGAAGGACAAATTCCCCTGAGCCACTCTTAATGCACTTCTAAATACAGCTTTGCATTTCTGCTGTTGATGTTCCCCCAACGTGCAGCACAACTGTTGCACCTTTCACTCCTTCCACTTTTATATGCTCTCTAAACTTACTTGACTCTGCACTGTTCCATCCTGCAGGTCACTAAGGAAGATGTTCAACAGCTTTGGATTTGTTTTGTAAACCGTTTTTGGTTTTCTGCTCAGAAATCCAGGCTGACTACTCCTGAGCACCTTCTGATTCTTCATGCTTTTCAAAATGTTCTCCAGGAGGGTTTTCTCCAATATCTTCCAAAGGATTGCATGAGGCTGTAGTTCATTCCTCTTCCTTACATGGTTAGAAGGCAGGGCTGAGAGTCAGCCATTTGGAACTTTTCCCACTCACCTCCACCTTTCAAAGACTACTGAGAGTGACCTTGCAATGCCACTGGCCTTCACCTGCCTCAGCACACTTGAGTCAAACCCATCTGGCTCCACAAACCTGTGTACATACAGGGTGTTGAAGTATACCTCAACCTGGTCCTCACTATTTTGACCCTCCCTAATCTGGTATACAGCAGGTATCTACTTATCTACCTCAACAATATCTGTTTTTCTCTGCCAGCCTTCCCTCTCTTAGAACCTGGTTATGCTCTTCAGATTCTCACCATGGCTGCTGTGCTCGTGGGGATCAGAAGTCTGCTATGAACAACAGCTGTGCATCCAGTGGTTCATGCACAGTTTCTGCTGAGTCCTCTTTGGGCACAATAGAGAAAACCACTTGGGTGTCTGTGCTCTTCAGCAGCACCCCTCAAGTTTGCTAGTTACATCTGGTAATTCTCAGGTCACCCCTAGTGGTGTCTTTGGTACAAACGTGAAAAGGCACCACTGTGTAGTAGAAAGCTAGATAAGCCTTGGTAGCCTCTGCACAACATTCTCAATGAAAGCCCCACACAAGCAGCAAACCTGCCTAAATGATAAATCTGATCAGCAGATATAGGGCTTCTGACCCCTGTAGTGGACAGCAGTGTCCTCTATCACTTGTCAGTTCCTTCTAGTTGTTTTAAGAGGTTCACATTCACCTAGGAAACCCCTTTCTGTTGGTCCTGACAAGGGTGGGACTGAGACTGCATGGTTAGAGCTACCACGCTTAAAATTCTGCACCTCTGAGCTACTGGCAATTGCTGCTTCTGTCAGCAGAGTAATCTCTCCTGAGTAAAATCTTTGTGCAGAATTAGAGGAAAAAAGCTTCTGAGTTTAATTTTCTGTGTCACAACATGGCAAACACTATGCCCAGTTCTCTCCAAATCCTTGTCTGTGAAAAAATGATGCTCAACAAAAAATAATCTGTTTAAGGAAGTTCTTAAAGTGAATGCATACATAAATGAAGATTGTTTCCTCTTTTGATTTTCTTTCCTCTTGTTTTTGCATGTTTTATCGTCAGTAGAAATTTGCACATCCAGTAAATCTGATTCAACCGTAAACACCTCTAAGGATTGTCAGAGGAAGGGGCTTAATAGTAGAAAGAGTTATCTGGGTTTTTCATCTTTCCCAGTGCTTAGCCATGACATATGGATAGCGTATGTGAGGGGCATTAGAAGTGGATAGAGGCAGCATAATTTTATTTTCTTTGCCAGTAGAGAGCTTGGGCCTTCATCTGCTTTGAATGTTGCCTCATATTCTTCCCTCTGTATTAGAGTGAATTCAGAATTCAGAATTAGAGTGAATTAGACTGGGCTTCTGATGACAAAGCTCTTCTGCTTTATGTTGGATTTGATGCTTTATGTTTTCACTATCCTGACTCACGTGGGTGTATTTGATCAGATCTTCAAAGGTCTATGGGAAAATACCATCAATACATTACCTCAGCTTCAGGTCTATGTGTTTTACATGCCAAAGTTAAATCTTTGCACTGATTCCATATCTCTGCAGGATTTGATGTGAACAAATTTGAGCAAGGAACAAAAAAATCTTGTGAGTAAACCTGAAGGGTAGTCTGTAGGGTAGAATCACCCAGAAGTGAAGAAATGTGTTTTGAATCAAACTTTACTTCCTACTGATAGCCTTTACAGAACACATTGGCTTCTTTAACCTAATGCAATCTTGAAAGCTTAATTTCTAGGTCAGTAACAGTGTATCTGATTGTGATGCAAAATGTTTAGGTACATTTTTTTTTTTGCCAGGGCCTGGAACTATGGATTCTTCAATTTTCACAAAGATGTTCCTACAGAATTTTTTCATGTGAGTTTACCTGAGCCTTTAATGGAAAGTATGTTTAATATGACCATTGTGATTTGTGAGGCAGCTTCTTTGGGAAGATTTAAAGGAAATTCTGCTCAAAAACTATTTTTATGAACAAAGGTGCAAGATGCTTTGTCCCAGCTGGAAAAGTGGTAGAAGTAGCAGCATTTACAGCAAGGTGCAAAATAAGGAACAGATTTTACTTTCTATTGCTGCTGAAAGTAAACAGATTCAAGGGAGGTAAGTGTGTTCCTAAGGCTCAGACACTGTAATTTGAAGTGTGTCACATATTTTTCTACACCCATACATTTTGTCTGCTCATAAACCCACAATTGCTTTTGCTGGTGGTAAAGTTAAAAGTGGAATCCTATTCAAGCCAAATACATGTTTAGGGAAGGGAAGGACACTGAAAAAGTGAGGGGCAGATGAGAATTTTGTCTGAGAGGATTGGTGAAAAAGGATATAGTTGGCATATCACAGAATATTTTGAGTTGAAAGGGAACCACAAGGATCTCTGAGTCCAGCTCTTAAGTGTACAGCCCATGTGGGGACCTTGCTTTTAAGGCCACAGAAGTGGATCATAGCAGTTCATGCTCAGATTCTTAGAGTGCTTTAGTCCCTGACCCTTATGCCTAGAGGGTTATAACAATTCTTTAGGAAGCTTTGCAAGCCTCTAGAAGTGAAAAAAAAAAAAGGCTTGAATTTTTTTTTTTTTTTTGCATCATCGTAAAGACACAATGAAAATCAGATGCAGACAGTGGAAGTGTCAATCATACAGAAAGAAGAAACCTTAGTTTCAGTTCAAATGAACGCTGGAAGGGAGCAAATCATGTGTTCATAGTTCATGAAAGCATGGTTCATCTTACAGTAATGGAACAGGCCTCTGAGATCCTTTCATGAAAAGTACATACAAATAAACATCTGGCTCAAAACATGTGCTTCTCTCTGCATTGGAAGGCAAATGTAGCAGACTTGTTTGGTTATTCATTTGAATTCAGTACCAGAAAGGAGCAGGTCAGTATACCAAATAGTAAGACCTTTCAGGTACTTAAAGATGACCATGTTTCTATAAAGATGTTCCTCTCACAGGACTATTTTAGCTGCAGGCTCCTTTGTATGTGTGGAGAGGAGTTTCTATTACTTTTCTCAACAGCAAGTACTGAGTTGCTAATTTTGGGAGTATGTGGCTCTTGAAACAGTATCTTTTAGACATCAGAGAAGGAAGGCCACCACCTGGATCCCTGGTAAAGTTCACCGCGTTTTTTTTTGCAGTCAATTATTAAACCAATTGAGCACTGAAGAAATGAAAATTAAGCACATCAGTCTTTTCTGCCTGTCTTAGTGGAGTATGCCCAGGCTCTGGACGAGTTTTCTAATCCAGTGGGACGACTCAAAGTCCACAGAGTGCTGAATAAAATTTCCTGATGGTTGAGACAGACTGATCTTCCATATTACACCCCCAGAGCTAGCCTTGGGAGTTAGAGCATTCGCTCTCCCCACCTCCATGTGAACCTCTGCAGAGTCTCACCCCTTTCAGGGGGGCTCTTGTTTCAAAGAAAGGGTGCTTTGAGCAACTTCTGTTCAGGGATATTTTGGTCAAGTGTAACAGTTCCCATGGTTCAAATATAGGCCCTGTCCTGCAAAGACCATCATATTTTTCCCAGACTCTCCTTGCCAGACAAGGCAAGAATCATGGAAGTCTGTGAAGCAAGGCTTGTAGTGTGAACATCCTTGAAAGTGTTGCTCCAGAGAGTTTGGTTCCCTTTGTTCACAAGATTGACTCTACCTTGCCATTTGTCTCCAGCTGCAGGTAACCCAGAGTGTTTCACTCTTTTGTACTGGTACTTTGCTGCTTTTCAGATAAAAACCCTTGTGAGAGAACAAGTTAGTTTTAGGTGCTTGTGCCTCTTCACAAATTTGCTTCCTAATGCTTTGTTTAAGGTGGGGATGACAACTGGTGTCCTTGAGGGAGCATTTTGTTCCGTGAATCTGGGGCTTTGAAGTGTTTTTTTTGCCTTATTTCCTCTATCCATTGTCTCTTCTTTCAATGGGTGGTTACTTTTTTAAAATTTAGTATGTAGCTGATCTTTGGTTATGTAATCGATGCTCCAGTCCAAAAGCACAAGACCTTGAATTAAACACTTGTTTAAAATAAATTCCTCCTTCTAGATCAGTGATTTGTACCACTTTTTTGAAAACCCTGAGAGTTTGGGAATCAATGCATTCCAGAGAATTTATGTTTCACTATCAAAATGGTGACAGATCCTTACTTACATCTGTTGCAGCTATCAGTGCCTTCAGCTGAAATTGAATGCAAAGCCCCACAATCCAATACTTCATTGATTTCTACACTTCTCTTTCTTTATGTGTTTGACTTCTTTGTGTATAGACTTTAGGGCTTTTCGTGTTATGGTAAGGTTGTTCAATTAGGGAAGAAAACCCACACCTTCAGTAAACATTAACGGGAATTCCATCTGCAGAGATTTCTCTGCCCTAAATGTAGCATTACCTCAGTCCAGAAGAGGGAACTATTGTTCCACGTATGGTAAGTCCAAGCAAATAGTTCAGAGCATATTCTAATGTGAAGATGAAAAGATGAAAATGGTCTTCTCTAGCGACAGTAAACAACGAGATATGAAAATGGAGATATTTAGAGAGTTTAACAAAACAACAAAATACCAGAGCATACAAATGCCATTTATATTTGCTTTTAGAGTATTCTTACAATGTTGATTTATATTAAAATGTGTAAGTATAATTGAACTGTTTACCATAGAATAGGAGATCACACTAATTTTCTGACATGTGAAATAAATTATATTAATTGAGTTATTCTGGTAATGTACTTGGGTTTAATTTGATTTTATGTTAAGTGCATGAGCCTTTCTGGGGAAAAATAAATACCCTATTAAAAAATGGATCTCTGCATTTGCAGCTTTCTGCTATAAGCCATTGCCAGAAATCAGAAAGGAGAAGTGTTTTCCTTCCCACAAGAATTTACTTAAGTGAACACTCCGGCACTTCAAACTTAGATGCTGCAAATGCCTCAGTTTCTTTAAGAATTGCTTATTGAGAGTAATTCTATAGTTTTAGTTGTATTATTCCGTTCTTTTAAGTACATGCTGAGATAATTTTACAGCTGGTGACCTTGTAGCTAATGTTTGTCTTTGGAGAAGGGGCTTCTTTCTTACATCTGCTCAGCGATGACGTGTTTCAGTTGTTAACTATATTGTTTTTAGCCTATATGCCAACATTAAATAAAGCATTTGTATCCCAACATGTTGTACGTGCTCCTGTTATCGTGCATAAAATCATGCAAATGAGTGTCAAGTAACAAGTGAAGGCACAACACAAAGTCATTGAACTACTATCAGCTTATTTGGACCCAGGACTGGGTATATAATTTAGGACTGAGGATGTGAGATAATCGTACCTTAACTGTTGTCAGGGCAATGTGTGGACCACACATCTGGTGTCCCTCCTACTAGTGCCTAGTACAGGGAAGCAAGTCTGCAGACCTCTTAGCACTGATGCTAGCTAGCATCTGTGGTTAGGTTTGAATAGAAACTGCAGGGCTACCATAAACTGCCAATGAATGGTTTGTCAGTCAAACCACAGCAGTATTCTCACTGCTAGTACTAAACAACAAAGGGATGTATGCAGACTGATAAAATCAGCCCTGTGGCTTTATCTTAGTCCTGCTGATGTGTTGCCTAATGATGGTGGCTGTTTTTATACAACTTTCTGTGCTCTCTTACACAGCCATCACCGGTTCTTCTTGCTGACAAAGGGCAAAATCGATGAAACATATTTAAGTGTAGCTATCTGGGAGATGACACCATAGAATGACTTGTGGTTACCACCAATAGACTAAATGCATTTCTTAAGTGAATCCACATAAAATCAGCAGGACAGAGTTTCATATGTTGTGTGTCAACACTGCACGTTGCAGTAGAGCTAAACCAGTTTTTAATCTGAATCTGGGAGGAAATATGTTTTGCCAGTTACAATTAGTTTGTTTTCACTCTTTCTGCATGTCCTAAGTGATGGAACCTATTTTGCATGGTTCTGTGTTTAGTTCATCTCCTTATTATCAGTCCTTGTATCCTTCCACTGATTTTTTAATTTTCCTTAGGAATAGTGACACAGTGGCAAGACAACTGTGGTGGTTTGCCCTATAAACCATAAAAAAACCTCCTCCATATTAAAATTTCAATGCTTGAATCTTAATGATTGAAAATGATATTCCAAATTGTAAGAACACAGCTTAATTTGCAGTTGAGGTCACAAGACATTTCAATGACAATTTAGAGTAGCTCAGCTTTTGTCAATAAACTAAGTAGATAGGACTCCAGATGATACCTTGGGGCTATATTATAATCTTTCTCCACATATTACTTGTTTTGCATTTACAGCTGTATTTTACCACCATGTGAAATGCTTTATAAGTTTTCTGTACAAAAGGGTTTTGTCATACAAGCATACAAATGTATTCAAGCAAATATAATCTGGAACTCACCAGGGAGAGTAAGTGTGGTGACTCCAGTATTTCTTCCTTAGCTGTCTTTTTTTTGATTGCAATTATGCATAGAGCAGACTGAAAGGATTAAAGAGGTCATCAGGCCATGTCTCTGCCTGAGGCAGGATTAAGTGCACCCACACCATTCTGGTAGGTGTTTGTGTGGCCTATAAAAATCTCCAGTGATGGAGATATGTGTCATCTTCAGATAATCTGTGCCAATTCTTTTCCATCTTTACCCTCAACAGGGTTTACACTAATGTCTGGATTTTCCTTTCTGTACATTAAGTTGTTAATTTTTGTCCTATTTTGTGGAACTGTAAATTATTCATTTTTATTCTGTGATAGCACTTTACCTTGCTGGAGACTAAGTCCCTCAGTGAAATTACCCTTAGTTCATTTGATTCTTCCTCATTGGATTCATCTCACTTATCCTCTGGGTTATTTTAAGTGGTTCTGTTCAAATCTTGTGATGCAACACTGTACAGAGGCTCCCAGAGGACAAGGGTGCATTCAAAGGTTATCTTGGCTGTAGCCATGTTTCTGAATGCCTGTATGATTCTTTTTTACCTACAGAAATGAGTGGAATCATGCTCAATATATTCACTGTAAGCCTGGCCTCCCTTTCTGTAGAGCTGCTACATTCTTTTCTCCTCTCCTCATATTTTTCAGATTGTTTTCTGTTTATGAGTAGTATTTCATGCATCTCTGTAAAATTATTTTATGAATACCTCAAAATAAAAATGTGCCTGAGGAGGAATGGGAGGTCAAACTTCAAAATTTTGCCATTAAGAACTAGCAGGTGAATTCTTTTTCCCCCTGGAGGTTACAGTGCTACGTTGAATTACAACAACTGGAAATTCAAATGTCTTAATTACTGAAATCAATGAACAGTTGTCCAGCTATTTTTGTTCAGCCATTCATGAAGTTGGGTGAGTGCCTACCTGGCTCAAACTTTAATTTGCTCCTCTTATGCTGCTCACAAAATGACTAGATGCCTTGATATCTTGTTCCCTGGAAGAGAGTATAAGAATGATCTGAGAACAGAGCACCACAGGATGGGCTGTCTTCCTCATAATGAGGCCTCTTTCTGGAATTTTCACTATTGGCAGAAAGTCTTACATTTCCCTGCTACACATAGGTTTCCTAAAATACACATAGTTGCATATAACAAAAAAAGATTAAGTATGTGCTAAGAAATGTCGGAGAAAAATACTAAGAAATGTCGGAGAAAAATCATTAAGTGCTGACAGAAAGTGAAGGTAGGAAGGAGCAGGATGGAAGTAAGTCTTTCTTTTCAGTTCTAAAATACTGACACCTGAAGACACTATCACAGAAAGGCTGTGCTGAATTCTTTGACCTGTGACATCCTTGGGTTATGAAAGAGTGGTTATTGGATAAAATTTTAGCCAAATGTGAGTCACCGTGTCCCTTGTAAAAATACCCGAGTGAGGTTTTTCTGGATTGGGTAATGTGGAAGATCAGAGCAGACAATTTAAAAGTCCCTTCAGCCTTAAAATCATTGAGTGAGCAAAAGATCAGTGAGAATAATGTTAACAGTACCAAGGGCAAGTAATGTGGAAGGGAAGCTAAAAAGAAACAGAAGATGAGAGAAAATCAGTACTAATAGGCAATATGGCTTCTAAAGAGGGAAGAATGAATAATAAAGCAGATGTTCAGCTTCATCTGCTGGAGTCCGATGGAAGATTGATGCAGATTTCAAAGGTGTGTGGATTAGCTCTTAAAGTGTCCATAACTCTTATGTAAATTTAAGTATATACACCAAATACATGTATGCACACACAGACATACTTTAGTATTTGGAGTGTTTGTTTTGTTATACATAATTTTTGGGGTTTATTTGGAAGAACTTGAAAATGAAATTGTGTTCACCTGTGAGAGAAAGACACTACTATGACTAACACAGTCTCAAGTGTCAATAATGGTTGGCTATTTTCTTTACATGTGGCTTTCTTAAAGATTAAAGTAAGTAGCGTCTCTTAAAAAAAGAAACACTATGTCATCCTGTTTCAGAGAATAGACAGATCTTAGATTTGGGACAGAGAGATCAGGAAATGCGTACTCCATCACAAAGAGGACTTATATACTTTCTGGGAAGGGTGTGTGAATCATTTCACTTGCGTACTTCCTGTTAATAGGCAGAACCATCCTTTCTATTGCATAGAAGAGAATATTTCAACTGAGCTGTCAGAAGAAAGCACAAATATATCTTCCAAAAATGAGGAAAACAGACAGGTTTCATAGAACTTGATTTTACTTCTGACCTTTAAAGGGATGAAGTACTCCCCTCCTGGGGATGTGGAGAAAAAGAAGGGAAGGGAATGATTTTGGTGGCAATACTGCTCTATTAAGCATGTTCAGTGTTCTGGGTCAAAAGGGGCATCCATCAATATTGCAAAGTACTCAGTGGAGCAGCTGTGGTGGTCCAGCATAGGCAGGTTACAAACCATTGCTCCATATTAGCCATCTGGGAACAATTGGAAACGCCTGCCATTATCTGCCAGGGGCAGCAATTTGTAGGCGCTATGGTGCATTATGATGGATTAGCTCTGCATCTGAAGGTGTCATAACCCATTTCTCTGCATCTTCTTTGGGATAACATTGCAAAGCAAAGGCCTTTATTGTTGCAGTTTCAGGGTAAGGAATCTAATTTGTAAGGACGCTGTAGGGCAGAAGGGAAGAAAGGCTTAAATAGCCACTCTGGTTGTGAGCAAAGCATGCACTTCAGCACTTGGCTGCCTCCATGGTTACCTACTTGAGGGAATTCCTTATTCAGGAATTATTTACATACTTTCATGGACATTGGAGCTGAGCCATTAACACCAGTCTGGGACTTGTTTGCCAGGATGCTTCTTTGAGGATTGGTGATCTGCCCTCTCACTCCTACCCCTCCTTCTCCAAGTTGCTATGCTGGGCTGACCTTTGCCACTCTCGTCAGCCTGAGGCTACTCATGGTCCTTGGCAGCTGATCTCCTTGCTATTCCTGCCTCAGGGAAGGTGCTGAGTCTGTGGTACTCCTCCATGTGACACTGGCTCGGACATTTGTAGGGAGTGTGAGGCCTCCATTGTCTTCACCCTTGTCATGAGAACCTTTCTGAACAATCTCTCTGTCCATCTTATAAATGCAGCTGATGAGGTAGTTCATCTCATCTCATTGCATCTTGTGCAATGGTAACTATCTATACAAATATAGGCATACAGACATATTTTACTCTCGTGATACTCACTACGACACACCTCTGCTGATGTGTATGTAGTACTTTGGTAGTAGACTTCTTTCAGTGTGCTGCTTCAGCAGCTGATCATAATTACATTGTTTCTGAAGCAGGAACCAACAGGAAGTTTTGTACTTTTGTTTGTTTATTTGCCTTTTTTTTTTTTTTTCCTTTGCTTTGTTTTGTTTTGTTTTCAAAAGATCCTGGAAGCTATGCATTTTAATTTACTTTTTTTAAAAGCAGAATGGCATCTGGTTGTGTGAATCCCAACTACCCTTTATGTTTAACCACTGCTCTGACCACTGTCCAGACCTGTTTCCCTAGAGCTTAAAGGGAAAATAAAATACCATATTTGTTGGGCTAACTACTTAGACTGTTGCTGGCTGTTGGCTGATCTCCCATCTCAAGAAAATAACTACAGCTGACCCTTTGATTTAAAGTCTTTCAAGAAGCCTTAATTATGTTTAAGGAGGAACAAAGCAGTCTAAAATATCAAGCAGGAGGTTCCTACATGTCATCAGCCCTCACTGATTTCCTCTGTAGTGATGGATATCTAGTATTGTGCAAGAATGATAGCAGTAGCAACAACACAAGAGTCATTTTGATGGGGACAGGGTTGGCATGAGGACCATCTGTCCAGATGATTCTGTAATATTCCATACGACATTCTTTCCTCTGTGAGACACAATATAGTCTTAAACTGGAGACTCCTTGTGATAAGAAGATAGATGTTATGTGGACATTTTCTTTGAAATATGAAGCATTATCTACTCTTGCAACAATATTTATCTATTCCTATTCACTTATTAACCTTACAGTACTCTTTCACAAGCCTGTTGAGGGACTGACCATCAAAAGAAAAATAGGAAATGCATTATAGATACCAAAACATTTATTTGTTACTCCTTACTGCTTCACAAGCAAGTGAAGTTGTAAGGTTGGGATGGGTGGTAGAGTGGGATATATAAGATATCCCAGTCGTATTATGCAGGGGCTGGGATATGAATATTGTGTTGGTGTCACGAAGAGACGAATTGTCGTTATTGTATTAGGAACGGCCGTAACAACGACACAGACTCTCTGATCGTCCTTTTAATAGACAGTTCTGAGAAAAGAATTGGACACTTAGATTGGGCACTGATTGGACACTTAGAACAACACCCCTCAACCATTTTTTACAAGTAAACAACAAGTTAGAAAAACATGACCTGAGAACCGTTTTCCACCTTAATGGTTTTTGACATTCCAAGGGTTGTTTCTGATTTCTCCTCACAACTTCTCAGGCCAGTGTGAGAAAGTTATGTGACTTGATTTCACACAGACTCAAACTCTGCTGCTGCTGCCTGATCTCTCGCTTTCAGTATCCACAATGAGTTACAGAGCAAGTGCAAGTACACAGGATATAGGAAAAGACATGCAGTGAAAAGAGGCAGATCTGGCTATTACCTGCCTTATTGCACACTGCCCTGTGGAAACATGCTGTTTGTGTAAGCCAGTGGCAAGTAGCCACAGACACATGGAGTTAGTGAATAGCTGGGGAAAGACAACTCTCCTGTGGCCTTTTCTTCATAGTAAAAGGGTTTGTGCCTGTAGCTGGATTGTTTGACAAACTTCTGGTGTTCCCTCTACCACAGTTTTGATTTCACATAGTGAAGAAAAGTGTGATTAAATGGAGCACATCAACTAGATTTAAATTTCAGTGAAAGTGCATGTACAGAGAACTAAAGGGAATGTCAGCTCTCCTTGCTTTATGCCAAGAAACTTTCTGTTGCTAAACTTTTGGTGAGAAATGAGAGTAGAAAACACATCATTGTTGTTATATATAGGTTATAGTTACTTTTCTGTCTTGTATACAGAATAGCCATTCATAGTGCTCAGAGTTATGAGGAATGACTGACAGTTAAGTTGTACATTACAAAATGTCTGCACAAGACAACATCTAAGCATGACTACTCAAAGTATGATTCTAACCTTCTTTCCATTAAATAGGTCAAGCCACAAACTGAGATTCTAGAGGGTTTGCTAGGTTTTCAAGAGGCTTGGGCTCAGTTTATTAGATGTCTATGCCAGTAATAGACACTTTTACTGAGAGCTCCTAGTGGACCAGCAGAGCAACATTTTTTGAAGTTCCATAAGATAAATGCAGAAGAGGTTACCTGTCAGAGTATTAACTTAAATCTTGCCACACAAGATAATGGTGGATTGCATATTGACTCTTGAAGAGGTGCCTCATATGTCACAACCATCAATGCAAGCTTGGAAAACTGCGAGGCAAATAAAATAATGAAAGAAAAAGGAAGGAATAATCTTAAGTGTGAAAAGCAAAAAATATGCTGAAAGTGTTCCTTTGGAAAGCACAGAATTCCTAACAGGTCTACAGACAAAGTGTCAAGGGATGAGACAGAAGAGGGTGCAGTTGGCTCCTGTTTTTGCTGTGAGGAGCACTGGGGTGGGGACTGAGCGCCAACATTCACATTGCAGCCGGGGCCGAAGTGAGTGGACTCAGGGAGAGCCTGGGAGCATTCTTTCCTTGGCATCTGTAAAATAGACAGCACCTGGACAAGGTTGGCCTTATTTAGGAGTGGTAGTGGTGCTGGTGCTTTTCAAACCGCTGCGGAGATGATGACACCACAGACACGAAGAGGAAAACCCAAGCTATGTGCCAGAATAGAAAATAGTGCTTGTGACTGTAAACAGGTGGATGAGGTATGCATGGTAACTGTCAGGCTCAGAACATTTAAAAAGTCACGTGAGCATTTAATGTATCAGTGCCTGGAAAATTAGCTAAACATTCCTTAGAAAAATGTTAATCTTCCACCTGTGGGGAGAGACCTTACATGCCT
Organism: Phylloscopus whistleri; assembly: GCA_017589585.1. Classification (NCBI taxonomy): domain Eukaryota; kingdom Metazoa; phylum Chordata; class Aves; order Passeriformes; family Phylloscopidae; genus Phylloscopus; species Phylloscopus whistleri. The sequence goes on from JADMLD010000620.1 coordinate 2,258,261, forward strand.
CTCCTGCAGGTTTTATTCTCAAGAATTGGCAAAGTGTTTGCTGAGGAGAAATGACAGTGAATAAACAGGTCGGATCATGCCATATCACTGCTCTCTACTCTGCTGTCCCATAGGCATGTGCTTTTGGGCCAGCATCTGGTGTGGGTTTCATCCTGCTTAGCTGGAGGCACCTGGTGTGCACACATTTGGCTCCAGACCAGACACACCAACTATGCAGTCAGTGGAGGAGCAGCCTGCTTCTAAGGAAGGAGGATTTTGTCTTGGGTAGGAAAAGTTAGTTTTTCAAGATGGTGAAATTTGTGCATGGTGTGAGGACCCTGAACATGGTATCACAGCGATCCTAAGGGATTCATCAAAGGGGTCATGATTAGAGAAATCATTCTTGGCCTTAATCTGTCTGGAGTTCCAAAACTGGAGAAATTTTCTTTCCAAAGGAGTTATTGAGGACAAAGACACTGTTGATGCTTAGCTGGCACAGTAAGGCACTGTAGGTAAGATGTACACTTAATGTGTAAGGCACTGTAAGGCACTGTAAAAGGCACTGTAAAAAGATATGTGCAGCACTAATTGGCTTTTGTTATTTTCTTAGAGAACCTTCTAGGGCATTGATTCCTGTGGCCTCATTTCAGCTGCATGGCAGGTATTCATCATTAGTGCTTCTTTGCCTGCTATGTAAGATTTTTTCTCAGCATTTTGAAAAGGCCTAATTTATTGCCATAGGGATGCCTTTGGAGAAGCTGTGGCAATTCTTGCCAGAGCTGTGTAAGACACAGTGACCCTTGGCTATCAGCAGCAGTTGCAGAGGTAGGAGAATAGCCAGTGTGTTTTCCACCTCCTTGATGAGGGTCAGGGACAGGTAGATTAGAGCAAATTGAAACAAAGTGACAGTGATCTCAGCCTGAACACAGCAGATCTCATATACAGGTAGATCAGGGGTTTGGGTTTCTGGGTTATGTTTGCTATTAAATCCTTTTCACATCCTTCTGAAGATCAAAAAAAGGTAGCTACATTTTTCTTTTCCTTTCTCCACAATGGGTGGCCCCATACATCTTCCTGCTTCCAGCTGCAAACTTTCAGGGACAAGCATATGCAGAAAATCATTTAATAAGACTTCTATTGCAAGAAAGAAAAAAAATTCTCTTCACATAAACTTGAAATACTTCAATATTTCAGCCATGCCGATGAGTTTGTCAGTGCATCATCATTGTGTCACTTGATAACACCCTAAAACTGTAAAAGGATACACATACCCCACAAGCTAGTACATAAGTGGGCAGAGACACAGATAATTTCCTTCACTGCAAAGGCTATAAAAATGGTCACGGTGAGTTAGACCAAAGGTCTATCTAAGGCAGGATTCCTTTTTCAGTCATAATCAAAACCAGGTGTGTAGAGGAAATTAGGACCAGGGAAAACATATGTGACATTTCCCCCAGGGTCTAATTATTTTCAGCTTGGAAACTCCCTTGTTTAGAACTGGGATCAGTGTATTCTTCCAGCTTACAAAATATTGCACAACTGGGTACAGGAGAGTGGTGGATGATGAGTTAGTGGAAAAGCTTCAAGCATGTCCTACTGTGAAGACAATACTTTAAGAAATCATTGAAACAGATACTGCAATGATGAGGGAGTTTAGAAAGCCCAGTCATGTATATAATTCTGTAGTTAACACATTTTGCAATGGGAGGTGCGATTACTGGGTAAAACAGAATATAGTTTGCAATGGCTAAAATGGCCAAGAATGTGATTTCTAAGCATCTTTCTCTGCAGCTCAATGACTGCCAAAAAGGGTTATGTTTACTTTCTTATGTACAAGCCACTACCTGTACTTCTAATCATAAACTGTTTGCTCCAAGGACCCCTCCAGCAAGTTCAAATAAACAAAGCAACTGGTAAAGTGGTAGCTGCATGTGAGTGCCTGGGGAGAGGGATGTTATAAATGCTGACAATAGATGGGCTCAATATATTGTTTGAGAAAGTTGTAGCTAGTTGCCTCATTCATCATAGTGACAGCAATACTGACAGCTCTCTGCAGTGTTTCATCTGTGAAATGATGGATCAGCAATGAGGGCTGGCTGGCAGGAGGCACTTGAAACATCCAGGGCTTTCAAAGTCTACTTTCTCTGTAATGCTTTATTCGTGCTGCATAATGGACAAGGACAGGCAGTGTGCTTGATAGGCTTGATCCTTGAGATCCAGTCCAGGGATAATTTTCCTAAATCTGCACAATTCTCTCCTTTTCAGATGCATGCAATAGCAAAGCCTGTAGCAGAAGTGGGGAAGGTGAGAACTCTTCAGGGCCTGGTCACTCAGAGCTGTTTGAAGTCAGTATAGAGATGCAGAGCAGTTAGTTAGGACAGTGGGAGAGGCCAGACTTGTCTGTGATTTGCATTTGGAATAGAATTGGCCTCGATGTAGATGCTGATAACCAGAGATTATTTAAATCTATAAATCAGTCTATGAGCTGTATGCAGAGAAGCAAATTAATGATGACATAAATCTAATGGCTGGTGTAGCTCAAAGAGTAAGCAAAGTTGCAGTGCCATGACAACAGCAGATGTATTCAGAGAGGATGTGAAATAGTTTAAAATTTGGCAAAGGTTGAATAAACGTAGTATGTGAAATGAGTGAAATGCTCCCTGACAGCACCATCATACTTGGCTTTTTCTTCTTTATTGCTGTGAAGGTGATAGGAGACTTGTTAAGGCAGAGCAGTAGCAGCATCTAAAGCTGTATTTTAGTTAAGGGTCACTGTCAGTGCTTTCATTATAAAACTTGTTCCTCCAGATAATATAGTACTGCAATAAAAAATTCACTCTGGCCTGAAAGGTGCTATATGGCAGTTTGGTCCAGGAGCACAAACAGAGCAGTGAAATAGGCAACTGGAAGTCTGCTGAAGTCAAGGGCAAGGCTTTTGTTTGCTTTCTGATCAGGCTCCGTGTAAGCTGAGTGGCTGTGAGATGAATTTGCAATGCTGAATATCCTGTGTCAGCAGAGCATGAACAGTGAAAGCTCCTGTTTCCCTGCAGGGACCATTGTCTGTCTCAGCACACTAGCTTTATAAGATGCACACTAAGTGAGCACATTGCCAAAGCATGACACAGATCTTGGTCAGTTAATAACTTCACCTTCCCCTAAAACACACACCTATGGTGTGAGCAGGGGCCAGTCAGCACAGCTTGCAGAGATGGCACAGATCACACCATTGTTTGGATCCATCACTCCTGACACCGGGAAAGGGGTCAAAATATCCAAACAAGGACTGAAGTATTTGTTTATTTGCCCTGAAGTCAGTCCAAAGAAGAAGACAATTTCAAAGATAAGCTGTGATATGGAAGTATATGGTTACAAATTTATTATCTCTGTCCAATGGCTGAAATGAAGTAGGGTTACAGAGGAATTCCTAGTAAGGCTCTAAATAGGCATTGTCCTGCTGAGGGCCTTCCCAGGATTTGGTCCACCATGGTTTCTTACAGGGGAGTCCAGCTGGAACAGGTCCAGTTACTCCGTGGGGGAAGCTTTCTTCACGTTTGTCGAGGCTTGAGTGGCTGAGTTGTGGTTCATCATGTGATTGGCAGAAGAAATATTTACGTCATGAATGTGAAAGATCCTCCAACTGAAAGGGCGATTCCTGTGGTGGAAGACATGGAAAATGGGGATTCTTCAGCCAGTCAAGTCTTCCTCATGAAGTACAATCAGGGCAGTAAAAGCACCATTTTTCAACCTTCTCTAGTTTTCAGGCCCCTTAAGTATAGCGAGATTGAAGATGCAGACAACAGTGTACTGAATTTATGACAACAAATAGAGGCTTTTTTTCAGGTGTGCTTAGTCTGCAGACCTTATAGAATGTGCAGATCACACTGAGAAAACAAGCTCCTTGAAATGGGTATTCTAAAAGGAATGAATTTTTCTTGTGTCATAATTTCTGATTTGCTTTGAAGTTTAATCAGACTGAAGTAAATGTAACAATTTAAACTGGACACAACTCAGCAAGGTGTACTCGCAGCCCAGAATGCCAGACACATCCTGGGCTGCAACAAAAAAGGTATGGCCAGGAGGTCAAGGGGGGATTCTCCCCCTCTGCTTTGCCCTTGTGAGACCCCACGTGAAGTGCTGTGTCCAGCTCTGGGGCCCTCAGCACAAGAAAGATGTGGATCTCTTCTAGTAGGTTCCAAGGAGGGAGACACAAATGGTAAGAGGGATGGAGCACCTTTCAAGTGTGGACAGGCTGAGAGAGTTGGGCTTGTTCAGCCTGGAAAAGAGAAGGTCTCTCTTCTCTCCTTCTGGGAGGCCTTTCAGTAAACTTGAAGCAGGCTTATAGCAAAGATTGAGACATGTCTTAGCAGGGCCTGTAGTGGTAGGACAAGGGGTAATGGTTTTAAACTAAAAGAGGATGGATCCAGACTAGATTTAAGGAAGAAATTTTTTATGAGGGTGCTGAAACATTGGCACAGGTTGCCTGGAGAGGTCGATGGTCAATGCTGCATCCTTGGAAGTGTTCAAGGTCAAGTGGGATGGGGCTCTGAACACCCTGATCTAGTTGAAAATGTCCCATCTAGTTGAATTATTTGCAGGGATTTTGTATTAGGTGACCTTTAAAGGTCCCTTCCAACTCAAACCATTCTGTGATTCTATGATCAGATCTCTTCCGAATAGCAACGAAAGAGTTATTTGGCTGTGAAGATCTGCATCATCTTTGGTTTGGAATCTAATTTTGCTATTTTATGAGAGCAGGAATTTAGATGTGAATGGTCCTGAGCAGTGTGGTGTGTACCCTGTCCTGGCATTTGTACAGAAGAGCTGTTCTATGACCTCTTGTGTGGTTTGTGCTGCTGAGCTAGTGACCTCAGCCAGAACTTTGCTACTGGAGAAGGGCTCCTTTCTTTATGGTCTGATTGTAAGTCATTACTTCATCTGAAGTAAGTCAGACTAATAGGACTTTGAAAAAAAACTACAGTGGCTAGCTTTACTCACTGAAATTCCATAAGCTGAACTGGCACAGAGCTCAAATTGTGATCTGCTTGTCAGAAGAGGTCAGTTGTGCCCAAGGGTGGGACATGTTTGTAATGTGGCACCATGTGAAGCTTTTTCATGCTTTAAAATATGTGAAGACTAGTTCTGTTTGTGGTTTTGTTATTTGTTTCTATGACTGTAAGTTTGGCAGCAGGGGTGTATTTTCATTATTCTGTATTTTTTTGGTGGCTTTAAAAAAATTGATTTAGGATACATAAAGAGGAAAAAAGTTCACTGTGAGATATTATAATTTAGGATAGTTAGGTTTCCTACTTGAAAAGTTCTGAGAAACTAGTTATTTGATCTACAATCCCATTTTCAACTTTGAGTCCTGGTATTTTCAGAGCTACTGATAATTTGCGTATTCTAAAACAACTGATGCATTTTGTGGCACTGGATTTGTATATTTTTGCTACCTCTTTTTTTAAAATAAAAGTACAATTAATGGTATTTTGATCTTGCATTTTAATTTCTAGAGTATATGCATTTATCCAGACATTATTTAAGTATGGAATTTGCTTACCAATTCATGATTCTAACAGGAAATGGGAAAGAACAGTTGCAAAATCAATCCAGTTTAGCATTTGTCCAGTCTGGTCACCCACCAACCTGGTGAAGCCCTATGACACCTTCTTAAATGTGGTTTTTTTGTTTTAAGTATGTTCAGGATTGCTCCAATGTATAGAACTGCTGGGATGGGGACAGATTGTCCCACTGGGCAATCTTCATACTATGCTTTACATTCCAGATACACTGCTACACAGTATTCTGTGTTGGCACTATGCAGACCTACTTGCTGGGATCACAGTCCTACTGTCAACTCAACAGAAATATGATAAAAACTGATTGAAGAGAGGGACCTGACACAGGGCTGTGGATCTGCACACCTTCCACTAATCACTCTGGAGCTGAAATATGTCTCTTTCATCTCTATGTGAAATTTGTGAACCAATGAGAGACAAAGCATACTATTTTAAAAAAGTACTGGTCTGACACTACCTAAGAACTGTGTATTTTTATTTGTTTTCAATAAAATCAAAAGTTTAAACATAATTTAAAAAATAGCTTTTTGCTTTTTTCTCCTTTAAATTTAGATCGTAAGGTGTATGAAGGTTTGCAACACAATTAATGGAGACTTGGGCAATATTATTTATCTTAGAGTTACTTTAACTGTGGTCTTATAGCCATTCAGTTATTTTTTTCTACTATGTCCTTATGACACAGTAAACAGCAGAGCATACATCAAAAACATGCTTATCATTGGTATAGCTACTTATATCTTACCTCCTATTCATCATGTATGAAGTCATATAAGCTGTAAATGTGACAGCAGCATATGATAATGCCAACATTTTTTTTGTGTTGAAAGTGTCAGAGTTTCAGGAATAAAGAATTCAGATAAATGAAAGAAATCAGAAGCATGGGGGCTTGAACTTAAATCCATTATTTGTAAGTGTGCTTTTATCTTTAATCAGAGACCCACTAAACACTCCGAACTTCTTGTAGTCGTTGAAGTATGAGAACAGTGAGCATCTCTGGGAACAGTGCCTATCACAGACCATGAATTCTTCCTCATAACAAAAACTTAAGGCTTTTAACACTACAATACATGGATGCAGGCTCTTCGACAGAGTCTTTAAAAAAGAAATCCCTTGTAGAGATGCATTTTGGTGCCAGAAACCTGATGTGTAGGGCATTGGTGGGCCTGATGCCTTAAGTTTTAGCTTTGATATTTTTCAGATTTTGTACTGTATTAGTATATAACTCAACTTCATATAAAGTGTTAGCAAGTTCTCCTCAGTTTCATTAGACAAAACAATCCCTTTCCAGCCCAAGAACCAAGGACACCATTGCAGCTTCGGGCCCCAAAAGTATAAACAACAGCGAATTGAGGAGAGCAATCTGGGAGGATGGGAGTTCATAACCTGAAGCTGTAATTGAACAATTAATCCCAATATGTAAATGGACCAAAACTTATAGAAGTGTGAAAACATGTGACCTGTTGTCCATCTTGGGTGGAGCCATGGCCAGGCTCTTGTACTGCCCAAGGGGTATCCTTTGAACACCCATTAATAAATACCTACTTTATTCCTTTAACACTGTCTAGCCTCTGTTCCAGGCAGCCTCTCAAGACATGAGGCCCAGCTCTCTGGGAGAAGGATGGTGGAGATGTACCCCGTGAGACGCACGACCAGCACCACAGGATAGCAGATGGTGAGAGCAGATGTGGGCCAGCCCTGCACAGCTTGCAGATTCTTTTCCATGCACTGTATTAGTATTGTATTAGGCTGTGGGTTCAGCAGGACCCACAATGCAGTACTGCCTAGTCACAGACTCTCAGTTCCTTGGGAAACAGTGGGCTCTGGGTTTTACTGCAGGGGCTGAAGCCCTGGAAGAACTTTTGGTGAAACTGTATCACCTCTAGGGAATACCAGTGCCAGGACATTTCTTCCACAATGTCCTGTGGAGATTCCCATCATGCTTAGTGGAGGGGAGAGAGATGGTTGTCAACATTCTTGTTCACACCACACCTTTGAGGACACCTTAGATAACCCCAGCACTCTAGTAACTGGCACACACCCCCATACGGTTTTTGAAAACATGAAACTCAGGAGGAGTGTTTTAGATTATATGCCTGTGCCTTTGCCATTGCATCATTTGCAAAACCCACATAAAGTTACTTGGTTCCTACGCACATATATTTTACATATTACAATACACATGGAGTAGTAGAATCAGATAGTAAGTTTATGACCAAATGATGTTTCTCTGATGAATACTATTTCATGTTAATGCAGGGAAGGAGAAAAGACGAGGAGATGCTGCCTCTCAAGAGCAGTGCAGTAAGACTAAAAATATGAAATACAGAGAATGTATTTATATCCCTCATTTATCTCATTCACAGCTATCTGACATGAAAAATTCAGACAGAGTCCTCCATTTGGGACTTTTCCAAGCCTGGCCCATGTCCCAGTCAAAGACATGCACACTTGAATTGGAAAACCTGAAAATCCAATTTAAAATAATGCATTATAGTGCATTTCTGTGTTTATAAGAAGATTCTGAGTAGTTGTTATTCAGCAGGGGACAAAAATCCCTTTTCAAAACCGTGTATGCCACAGAATGGAATTGTTATCCAGAGGTCAGTTGTCCTCTATGCTTTTATTTACTTTTGGGATGATTTTCAGTTACTGTAGGCTCAAGCCCTTAGGATGTGAAAATTGTAATTAAAGAATGAATTTTATGAGGAATGACTGACAGTTAAGTTGTACATTACAAAATGTCTGCACAAGGCAACATCTAACCATGGCTACTCAAAGTATGATTCAAACCTTCTTTCCATTAAATAGGTCAAGCCACAAACTGAGACTCTAGCGGGTTTGCTAGGTTTTCAATAGGTTTGGGCTCAGTTTATTAGATGTCCATGCCAGTTCCATCTCCATGAGTTTGGACTACAAACATCATTGATAGCATCATATGGCTTCAGCCCACTGATGCTTGAAGAGAAAGAATGGCAGCAATAAGCAACTGGGTGCTGCAGTGCCCTGTGTCAGAATATTATTTATTGCATATGTCTCCATTTCTGCATTTTAGAGAGGCTCCTTTTGACACAGAGTCTTACCATGTGGACTTGGCTTATGACGGCAAGAAGAGTTTCATCTATAGCTTTCCCTAGAAGAGCTGGTGTACTTTCAACTCCTTTAAATCAGAGGCTTCTGCAGCTGCATATTTCAGTGATGCAGAAGGCTGGTTGTGTTCTCAATATTTCTTTTGATGTTAGGCAGCTCAGGATAAGATAAAATTGTGAATACTCCTTGGGTTATAACTTGAATTTACAATCTTGACAGCTCTGTTCAGGCTCAGTGCCAAAAAGCTCTTGGTACATTTAAACAATGATAGGACGAAGTGATATTGTCTCCTAAGGGACAACAGGAAGCAACTTGGCCTTTCAGAAATGTTACATTGATGTGTTTTCCTAGGAACATCAAGTCTAAGTATGGTAATCTCCTGGTAAAGCCCCTCCAGGGATCTCAATTGAAAGAAAGGTATGATATAATAAAACTGCTGGATGGAATGAAAGTAAGGAAAAAGAATAAAAATGGGAAAGCAGTTTCCCATTAGATAAACTGTAAATCTGCAGAAATAATTTCTCTATAGGAAAAGGGATTCTTTTTTCATTAAAGAGCAGTTACAACAGACACTTCCATAGTAATTGTTGTGTAATGTAAGTGCATGATGGACTCTCAGCATAATCTAGAACTTGTCATTGTCAGATAACACCAATGAATTTGTTGTTCTATATTTTTAAACAGTCATTTCTGTTTCATCTTGGGCAAAATAATATCAAAATCCAATCTTTTAAGTCATGCCTCTGCATCAACAGTGAAAGGCTAAACAAGGAAAATTTGGGCTAAATAAGGCAGTTTTTATGAAAAGAGGCACAGATAAAGACAGAGGTGCTCAATGCTGTCTTTTCCTCACTCTTTGCTGGTGGACTCCCCAGAGACAGAACTTAAGGAGGGTGAGATCAACCAGCAAGTGGAGGAAGGTTGAGTCAGGGATTACTTGCACAGACTCAACACCTACGAGGCTGCGGAACTCCAAAGGCTGCACCTACAGCTGCTGAAAGAGCTGGCTAATGGTTGTATAAGATCACTTCAAGCATTTCTGAAAACCTATGGAGAGTTTGGGGAGAATCCCCACAACTGAAGAAAGGCAAATATCAGACCTGTCTTCAAAAAAGGAGATGAATGATGATGATCTAGGCAACATCACGGCAGTCAAGCCTCATTTTGCTTCCTGAGACAACCATGGTATGCATTCAGTTGGAGCACATCCCTTGCTTCATGAAAAAGAAGATGACTGGGGCCACCAGCACCATTGACCAGGGGTGAATCAGGTCTGAGACAGATGCTTACCTTGTGTGATAAAGTGTTTGTGGACAAGGGAAGAACATGGAATGTAACTTCAGCAAGGTTTCCAACAATATCCCACAAGGTCCTTGAATCCATGCTAGAGATTAAAGTCTGGAGGGGTAAACACCTGCTTGACTGGTCAAGATGAGAGGTGGTGGTCACCAGGCCAAATCTGCCTGGAGGCTCACGCTCCATGGAGTCTTTCAGGATCTTCTCTGGGACCTTTTCTGGTTACTGTTTCCAAGTGGTGAACATGGGAAGTCACAGGAGCACTGTCATGTTTGTAGGTGACACCAAGGCTGTCTGAGGTTACTTCATCTGGAGCCTCAGGGCACCCAGCAGCACCTCAGTGCTGATGGAGAGGGGATCAATGAGATGGGGACAAGCTCCTTGTAGCAGTTCTTGGCTGCATGCAAGAAACCACATTTTCTTTCCAAAGATAACAGCCAAGCCCTGGAGGAGTGGTCCAGCGTGCCTTGTGGTCTCCACTCTTGGAGACTGCAAACCTAGAGGTGAGCTACTGCTCAGGTGATGAATAAGGGGCCCCCATTTCCCACCAGCGCTCTGGGAAGTGTTCTATGGCTTTATGAAGCAGAGAACTATAGAGCATTGTTTTTTAAAATGCAATTGAAAGTTTCACATCAGCACAGCTCTGATTATCCAGTAGATGGAATTTTCAGTCTTTGCTTTACTAAAGCAAAGGCAGTAAATGGGATGAATCCAATCCATGACCAAGATGCTGTGACTTTGCAGTAGTGAAGACAAGGGCAACCTGCTCTCTGCGTTCTGCATGTCAGGTGGCATGGTCTTTGCTTAAACTCATTTACACTTTTGTAATGGCATTGTGAAACTGTTACTGTCCTCATTGCTCAGTCTTTTCAATCTACTTTGAGGGAGTGAAAATCAATACATAAAACTGGAGTCTTGTATTTTTTCTAGGAAAGAAAAAAGACCCTGTTGTGGTGTGGTTTTTTTTTTTTTTTTTTTTTTTTTTTTTTTTTTTTTTTTTTGTTTTTTTTTTTTTTTTTTTTTTTTTTTTTTTTTTTGCTTGCCCCAAACTGGAGGAAGTATGGGTGAAGAAGTATGAGTGATTAAACTTTAAGATGTCTTTCTGAAACTAGCCACTCCTCTCCTTTGAGACTTTGCCAAAAATGCAAGGACTATTATCCTGATTTCTGAGTAATTTCCATGTCAATACTTTCTCATTAATATTTTTTGTTTTGAACAGTCAGTCTTGCTCTATGTTTTATTATTCAACCTTATCTAGACAGAGACCTTTTCATAGTGCAAAGTCTATCTGTTTTGGTATACCCAAGAGATTTTACAGTAGTAGCTATCATACTAAGAATCAAACAGAGGCCAGCAGATTGATTTGCTGTGGCAACAGAGATGAGTCTGGTATTGATAGACCGACACTGAGGGTTCATGCTTCACCCAGCAGGCTTCAGAAGGCTGCTTATTATTTCATTTTTTTGGCTTAGAATAATGTGATAAATGACCTCTTGTCTTGCTTTGTGGCTCTCTTTGCTCCATTTATTTGTTGTCATCATGCTCCCATGAATATTTCATCATTATTTCTACAAAACATTGCCCAGCAGGTTACATGAACATTAGTGTTTGAGAAAACAGAAATTGTCAGTACCAAGCTTTTGAAGAGGTTTGCCATTTATTCATTGCAGAAGGCTGGAGAGGGTCATAAGAAGATCACTGACTTAATGAAGAGATAATGCAGGAGGTAGTGAAAGAAAATGGAGAGAACTGATCATTCTGCAAGCTGTTGTAGGCAATATAATACATGCATGCACACCATTTTTTCCTTTACTGTAATTGTGACACTGTGCTGTATCTCTATAAAACACTTAGGAAAGAAACTGCAGATTCATTGACTTCATTGCCCGTGACAAAAAGAAAAAGATTATGGAAAGTAATAAGCAGCAGGCATTGTGCATACAGCTTATTCAAGGCAGCTGGAAGAACTGTGCATTGTGTGGCAGAGCAGTTCTGGAGACAATGAAATACTGCAACAATAAATATATTGATGAGATCGTGGCTGTGTTAGTCTAGGAAAGGTCATCTGCACATACTTTTTATGTTGCAGTGACTGATTGCAGAATTTGGCCCCTAACAATTTCCAGATATGCCATTTCCTAGCATTCATATACTTAAGGTGGTTTAGAGGCTGAATGTTAAAGTACATGACTAATAGAAAATGTCTTGTGAGCTCAATGGATGAATTCTATGCTTTGCAAAATGTTAATTTTCTCTGTTATGTCTACGTTAATGTCATGAACTCTTGAAATTCATATGTTCTGTGATTATAAACTGGTCAGCTCATGGAGAGAAATTCTCATATAAGGTGGGACAAAACGAGGTAAGATTTTTATAAGAGATAGGAAAAAGGAAGAATTTGAGCTTTATTTAGACAAAGAGTGGAGAAGCAGCTGCAGGTCAGTGTAGTGCTTTCAAACAGCTGCTGGTTTTGAAATGGGTATATTACTTTTAGTGTTGCAAGGATCAAAAAATTGTTCCTCAACAGAAGTTGTTCCAGTTCTGCTTAAAAGCAGGAGTTTTTTTATGTGCTCAGTTGGAATGAGCCATAGTTCTTCCCAAGCCTGCTGTCAACATCCCATTGCTTATTCCTAATTCAGCAGCTGGATTCTCCACACACGTCTACTGGATTAGCAACATCCCTGGTGCCCAGACCTCAGCCTCCCACTGTCTCTGTTAAATATACGGAGTATGCATCTACTCATGTTGCAAAGTATCTGTGGGGACACCTCTATAAGCATTGCTGTACAAAGGCATATACAGGCTTTCAACCCTAGGGGTCAATAAAGAAGTCTAACCCTGCACACATTTGCGTCTAGATAAAGAGAACACAAAATTATTAGGCCAACTCAAGCAGAAGTTGAGTTCTTAGGATAGCTAGTGCCACTTGTAGAAAAGCTTTGCACTCCTAATGCTCTGCCAGCTCTCTTCCTTCAAGTATCAGTCAGAGCACAATATGTGGCACCTGATATTTTAGATGGGCTAGTTGAGCTTTAAGGCAAAGATCCTGACAATTTGCCACTTGCCTGTGGCTGAGAGATGAAGGCTTTTTCTGCCAGATTTACATTACATATTGACAGGAAATACTTGTCCCTACTTCACACTGTGGTGCAGTTGACTCCAACTCAAGGCTTATGGCACTGAACATGTAAACAGCTCTTTATCTTTCTGTGGCAATTTGCAAGTCAAGACCAAATATATAAGGAAGAATAAACCTCAACAAAGCAGAGTGGAAATACATAGATATACTAAAATAATTGTAGGAAGGATGGAATACCTGTGAATGGAATGGAACAGATGGAATGGATAAAATAGTTGTGCAGGAAGAAGATACTGAATAACATATTAAAAAAAGAAAAAAAAAACCTGAAAAAAAGTGAAAAAGGAAGAAAATAGAGAAAATAAATATTAAAAAAGTGTAAAAGTGTGGGATAAATCCTCCACTGGTACAAAATGTAACATCATTTGAATGCAACAGACTTTCATCAAAAGCATGCTCTAACAAGATAGATGACTCTGTTTTACAAAATGCCTCTGTTCTGTGTCCTTCATGATTAATGAGTAATTCCTCACAGTGAGTCCACAAGAACAAAAGAAAACCATTTTTGGGTCCTCTTTTCACAGAACATTGTCTTCCAACAACGATGTAGCAGCAAAATACAATTCTGATGCACTTTTTATGTTCTCCAATTTTCCCAGTTTAGAGACATTGCTAGCATTTTCCCCTTCAGCTGTGATAAACAGAGTGGCTTACTGATGCTGTGGAACCCCACTATATTTATTTCTGTCTTCTGTCTTTGTTCTATTTATTCTCTCTTGAAGACACAAGCATAATATTACTGAAAAAGTTTAGCTAATTTACTTCTTTATTTCTTTTCCATTGAAGAAGCATTAACTCACTAGCAGCATATCAGTAGAAAGCAGAGTCTGAAGCTTCAGAGAAATGCAGCAAAGCACCAGGGATCTATAACTCCTGCAGGGGAAAGAGCTGAAATTTGTTGCCACATCCCTAACAGATCCATTTATGGATTAGGTAGAGATAACAAGAAAAGAGCAGATTCATATATGCCTTCTTTAAGATCAAACCTACGACCAGGAAGTAATTTTTATTTATTACAGAACAGTGGAAACCAGTTTCTGCAACCAGAAAACCAGTTAGGTTAGGTCAATACATCCCATTAAAATGTTTAAGGGTATGTTTTAGACAGACTTTTACACAGTATTAGTAACTGGTAATGTTAAATGAAGCATTCCAGAGCATGTCACATCACTGCTTCATCACTTCTGTTAGGACCTACATTGCAAAAACCAAAAAAATGCTGAATCACATGCTGTTGAATTAGCCTCTTGAATTATTGTAATTTTTATATTTCACATTTCTTGGAAATTTATCTATGCTAATCTGTCTCTGACCAGTTGCAGATCCAGGTTTTAAACTGGGCTGGTTTTTAATTGACTTATAAAATACTCAAGTTCCCATAGGTAGATCAATGTATATACATATTATTTTTATAGTTTTACATGAGCTATTCTGAAATTCGCTGGGGGGTGAAGCTGCAGCATTTTGTTTCTCTAGCAACTTCTGGATTTTTGAAGAAGATGTAAAACACCACTACTCCTTATCTGAACCTTCTGGAGCAGCATAGCTTAAAGTATTGTGGAAAGCCTCTTTATTATAGGTTTTTTGCAGACCAGCTAATCTAGGGATGCTGCAAGATGTTAAAAAGGGTGGTGGTGGTGGTGGTGTTCTCCTCGCTCTCCAGTTTTCCAATCTGGAGACTACAGCTCTGTAGCTGAAAGAGAAGACAAGTAAGACTCAATAGAAATAACAGAGAAAATGGTGCAAATGTTCTCGCTGCTCATGTTTCCCCTTCTTATCTCAAAGGGAATCCGGATGTATGGGATGTTCCATAGTATTGAACACTATATATTTAAAATTGAACAGAAAAATAGCTTTTTTTTGAAAGATAACTAAGAAATGAAAGCTTGTGAGTTCATAAGCACGTAAGTTCTTAGAAAAATTAGACTTTTTTTGGTTGTTTACGATGATCTTTGGCAGCTTCTCTCCAGAGATTTCTGAAGTGTAGGAAGTGAGTTAAATTTAACTGGACGGGGTTAAAAGGCCTTTCCTTAGTTGTAGTGATGTGTTTGATTTTCTCTGTTAAATATGTGTTCAGACTGTTCATTTGGTTCATTCCATGTACCCCCGTTTAACTCCCAGCTGGTTCATACCACAGTTGTTTACCCAATTTCGGTTATATGCCAATCTTCTGCTCCCTACCCCCAAGGACCTGTCCATCTTACCGAGGCCCCTCCCTGGGTCTAGAAAGTTCCAGGGAAGGCATCGTGTGGTAGGCCAGGATCCGAGGAGGTCCCTCCTTCCCCCCAGGGATTGGCTTCTGGAGGAGTCTCTCATCCCCAGGGCCACTCCCTGGTCCTCCCTGGTTGGTCCCTTCCTTGATCCTTCCCTCCGCTCCTCCCCCTGTTAAAAGTAGCTGACACAGGGCAGTCTGTGCTCTGCTGAGGCAGACACCCTGGAGTGAGGCTGCTCCCTCGAGACCCTCAGTTAACTTCAGTGGCAACTCCTCAGTAGAGTTCTCCTTTATTCTCCTCACCTTCATCACAGCTTCCAGCACTCGAGCTGTCTGTCAGGAACCCACCGGATCGGCTCAGCTGGTCAGCCTACTGAGCTGTACCGCTTGCCTATAGCTGGTGCCAGGGCTAGCCGGGGCAGGCAAGGCAGGGACAGCGGGCACGGCGTCACTTAGTGGCAAATTATTTTTTCACAGTGTATGTTAGAAGTTTGTTTCGTAGCATTCATTTGAAATCTACAGTATTGAGCAAGATATTGGTCTAAATTTGCCTGAGGCCAAAGGCAGGATAGCAACTTCTATGAAATTGTGCTTTTGCTAAGCTGTCCTGAGACTGCAAGATGAGCATTTTCTCTTTTTAACTGTTTGTTTTTCATTTCTGGATAAAATAATCACTTTAGAAACTCACTTGCACAGCAAAATTACATGCATTTTTCTTGTGGCTGTTCTTTATACTGCTGTTATGAAGGAAGAGGACCACGTGATCTTGGTGGGGAGCAGTAAAAGTGAAAATTTTGCTCTCAGACAGAGGCATTGCACTTCTCAAGTCATCATAAAAATACATCACAATAGCATGATGTCAAGAGTGCTTGCATGTTTGATATTTTTGTAAGGCTAATGCTGATACTCCTTCAACATATCTTTCTCAGGAAAAGAAAAAAAGCCAGAGACACAGGTTACAGATGTTACAGCACCAAGATTCAAAAGCAAAAAGTAATTGAGGCATGTTGAGATTAGCAGGGCTTTTCTTTTTTCTCAGGTTCCCAGCAGAATTAAACATCCCAGCTGGCAGATATTGGCTTAAGCTTTGGCTGTAAATTAGCTGCTGTTCTGGGGTGACGGTACGATGTATCCCCAATCGTCTGTTGGGTTTGTGTTGGATATTGTACTCTGTGCCTTTAATTTGGACCTGAGAGTGAAGCGGGGAGAAAAATGCACAGTTTGTTCTCAGAAACCTCTCGGACTGGCCTTGGAGAGTGGGAGTTACCAGATACAGACAGCAAGGTTTTTTTTTTTCGGCACTCACTTCCGTTTTGCTTTTGCTTTGTAGCTAGTTAGCACAGCTTAGGGCTGAGCAGCTTCAGATTTCTTTTTTTCCTTTTTTTCTTTTTTTTTTTCCTTTTTTTTTCCTTCCCTATTTTCCCTTTTTTCTGCCTGTTTTTGAACTGCTCAAACCTCCCCAAACTGAAGACCCGGGGGGGAGGCTCCGGGGGAGTCTGCACTGGACCCACCAAGATCTCTCCAGTGCCGCAACTTTTCCCAGAGAGGAAGCGAGGAAGAGCTGAGACCAGAAACCATCTACAGGAGAGACTTCGTTTTCCCTAATTTGTCATTTGTCCTGGGCAGCACGAAGTTGTCATCTGGTATTGTTCAATTTATTGTGCTGGGGGAGTGTTTTTGCCAGTTTAATAAGCAGCTTTCTTTCCACTTTCTCTCTGAGGAGGTTTTCTCCCGAACCGGTTGGGGGGAGGGGAGGGAGGGTCTCCCTAGGAGTTCTCCTCCCAAATTTGCCTTAAACCACTACAGCCACTATTCAAGCAGCATCTGCAGAGCATCCCCTGCCTCTGAACTAAAATGTGTTTTAGAGTTGTAAGCTCTTTTTTTTTGTTCTGCTTTCTTACCAGCTCTTTAGTTTTGGTACCTGTCTTTCATTAATGTGTGCTCTTGAGTCTGAACTGACAGGAGTGAGATAATTTTACAAATTAGAGGACATGATTATGCTTGGGTCCCTCTTATGACCACTTTGTTGGTCTTTGGGATGGCTTTGTTTCCCCTAAACTTAGTGTTTGAGTCCTGTCTGTCTCCTGGGCAGTATGAACCTCAACATGAAATCCAGTAACTCCTTCTTAGAGCTTTTCTAATGGATGCATTTATAGAAAAGCCAACTCACAAACCCAAGCCCCAAAGGCTTGTAATACACCAGAGTGCCCTGTCTGAAAAAGCACATGAATGCAGTAGGAAGGAGAGATTTATGCAGCTTGATTGATCTCTTCTTCTCTGAACTGCAGCACAATTGAATGTCTTTCATTACAGAGATGTTTTGCAGAACACTAACAGGTTCAGACAAGACTTCAAAATGGCTTCTCTGCATGCCTCTCTGTACTATTTGTCTATTTATTTTAGGGAGATAATTACACTGGCACTAAAGTGAGCGGTTGAAGAGGGATTGGAAGGATAAGGTCAGTGTAGGAGGTGAATTTGTTTATATGATTGTAAATCCTTAGGGAAGGCTGCTAAAATGGAGGGGTAACGCTGCTACTGCTGCTACTGCTGCTGCTACTGCTACTACTACTGCTAATCATCTACTGGCAATTCTTGCACACAATTTCAGCAAAGTGCTGGACCCTCATGGATTTCAGCTGATTCTTTTGACCTATGAAATGTGTCCCTGAATCACCTCCTCAGCACAAATCTGCAGGATGCTTTGGGTAGTGCCTGGGGCATTAAGTGTTCTTGTTTCTCCCAATACACATGTTCACTAACCATTTGCAAAACCCACTCAAGATGATGGAAAAATATCTGTCCACTGATGTAAGGGACTGTTGACCCAGTTTTCACTGCATAAATTACTGATTTCATCCTAGAGCTTGGCAAAGACATTCCATATTCTCCATGCACAGCATACACACTGCTTATTTCTTCTGAATTGTTTTTGTGCTTTAAATGGGGAAATGGTACGGGTAAAGAGAAAGGAAATGAAAAGGAGCAAACTCAGAATTCCTGCCAGCCAATACAGGATGGGCACCTTTCCAGAGCAGTATGTTACCTGAAAAAGCCGTTGTCCCCACTGGTTCTGAAGAGACAGAGGGATTCAGGATCCAGAAAATAAAGTTGTTATAGCTCTATAATTGCATCTTTCACAACTTTGGTATCGTACAGAGTCTTGTGGACTTGGCATCAAGCCCAGCAGCAGATGTCTTCCACTGCATTGACATATAGTATGATGAGAACCAGGACTGAAGCATAGTTTTGCAGCAGGCATGTGAAATAATTATTTTTGCAGTCACTTTACACAATCCTCAGGACTACATTTTGGAAGAAAGAACAGGGCTGCTTTGATACCTGTGAGCCCAAATGACTTTAGATGAAGATCAGGGCTCGGTTGTAGCATACTTTTGTTGTGCCCAAGACTCACAGAGAGGATCTTGGATGGAATGATGGCTGATAAGCTGTCACAGCAGGCAAGACAATTGTTTCAAATAACTTTTTTGTTTGTTTGTTTTTAATTGGAAATTTCTTTCTAATGATTATTAAGGACCAAGTCTTCACAAGTATGCCTCCTGATATTTTTTATTGGTAGTGCTGCGTTAATACCTTGAAGTCCTGTGTAACAGAATATTCCTGTGTACAGACATCAGGGCTACTGCACAGTGTGCTCATTGTGTTAGTAGGCACTCCATTTACTAGCTTATGCAAAGCCTGCATAATCAGTTCTCTCCTGTCATGAGCAGTTCTCCCCTGGACTGCAGTATTCTGTTCCTGCAGGTACTTCATTTCCACAAAAAGGAGGAACAGGTTTGCCATATTGCAGGCACATCAGGAAGGCAAGTCAGAGTCCATGTTCCATTGCATTAGAAAACTTGTCTCCTGGCTAAGAAACAGCGTATCTTGGCCATGATCACAAACCTGCATTAACTGGTGCCATCTCAGAAAACACAGATTTGCCCTTGGCTCCTTTTTCCTTCTCTCTTCTCTCATACCACTGAAAGTAATTGTATGGTTGCATAGTGGATCTCCCCAGAGAAGTGAAGCAGACTAAATACTTCTTTGCTTTTGCCTCTTATCTTTATATTGGACTTGCTTCACTCTGAGGTTCAAAAATCAGAGATTTTTGAATTGCACAATGGGTAATGTTGGACAGGGCCAGTGGAGGATGTTTAGTCCAACCTCTCAAGCAGAGAGCATGTTACTCAGGATTGTGTCCAGGCAGCTTTTGACTATCTCCAGCGAAGGAGACTCCACAAGATCTCTAGGCTGCTGTTTCAGTACTCAGTCATCTTCACTGTAGAGTTCTTCCTCATGCTCAGGTGGAACATCCTGTGTTTCAGTTTGTGTGCTCTTATCATGAGAAAGTGGTGGGCTGAAATGCTACCAAGCCAAGCAGTCAGGTAAAGGGCAGATGCAAAGCTGTTTATGCTGTTGAGAAATGGCCATGCCCGCTTAACATGATGGTGAAATTCTGCCTGAGGTTCAGTCCTCAGTGCTCTCACAAATTGTATTACCTGTGACTGATAGCTTCTTTGATAGAGGAATGGTCATATTTTCCCCTTTTTCTGTAAATTTTCAGTGTAATTTTGAGATGCTGAGGGTGGAGACTGTCTCCTCTTAGGTATTTATACACCATCCTGCAAAACACAGCCCTTATCTAGGCTGGACTTTTTCAGGACTATTACTCCTATAATGCAAAGACTAGAAGCCAATAAAAAGTGGAGGAATGGAAGTAGAGAAAGAGCTGTAATAATACACAGCACAGCTCTCTACATTTTAACAATGTTGGGGAAGGTCTGTGAAAAGATAATTTTTGTTTTGGGGACCTGTATTCTCAGTATGCAGTCAGGAAGAAGAGGTAAGTCATATGTCCTTTGTGTCTGAAGAAAATGTCAGGAAGTCTTTCTAGGAAGTACTCAAAGACAAGTGTCATGACAGAACACTTCATACATTAGGTGCATTCAAGAGCACAGCCACTGGTTTGCTAACAGCTTGCACACATATTGCACAAGCAGGCCATCATCATTAATTGTCTGTTTATTTCCAATATAAGGCAGCAGTTCCTAAAATCTTACACGTGCCATGGGTAAGATGCAGAGTTCCTGCTTCTCTTGAGGACAGGGTCATTGCATTCTTTAATGCAGTCTATAAGCAAGCTTCTTTGCATCCTAAATTGTTTTCTTTTCCAATGTGAAAATACATCTAATATCACATCAGGTCTCATAAATGTTCATAAGGTAGTGAAAACAACAAGAAAGGTGAGGAAGAGAGGAGCCCTTGGTAAGCATTTATTTATTTAATGTGATCATTCAGATCTCCAGTAGGAGAAAGCAAGACTTATGTGTACTGCTATTGGAGCATAAGTAATAATGTTAATGACATAGTATTTCAGGATAATTGAGATCTCAAGGGAAAGAATGATGGAGATATGTGGTAGGTAAATACAGTGTGAAAAAAAATTTAAATCTTATTGCTTGTCAATCTTATTTAAGAATTTTTATGGGAAAAGTAAGAAAATTAAGAAATAAAACTCTGTAGGAAAACCTCTGGCCCGCACGGTGCTGCTGCTGCTGCCTACTCAAGGCTCAGGTAGGCACCTGAGCTGCCTTCCTCCACGGCCAAAGCCATCTCAATGCTGCAGTGCAGGCCAGAGGTGCTGCACAGCTGGAAGCTGCAGGACTTGCAGCTCCAGCAGGAGGGCAGCGCCGTGAGCTGGCAGTGGCTCGAGTGGGGCAGACGCAGCCAGGCTGATGCCACCAACATCTGGACCCAGCGGGTGACTTTCTCCGCATCCAAGCACGAGTCCGTGCAGAGGGTGTGCAGCAGGTACCAGTCCTGATCCGTGGGCAGCTGGCCGCCAGAGGTGTGCAGGAAGCACGTCTGCCCCAGCAGCTCCTCCCCGGAGCACAGGCACTCCAGCGCCACACGGATGCGCCCGGCCGGCGGCTGCTCCGTGATCTCCAGCCTGAAGGAGTGGCCGGGGGGTGGCCGCAGGATGACCAGCAGGCGGTAGGTGCCGCTCTTGTCCTGGACGCTGCAGGCTTCAGGGCTGGTGTCCATCCCAGTGGCCGGGTGCAATTCTGGCATGTAGCTCCGCCGGGAGAGCATTCGGCAGACCCCGAGGAGCTCGTCCACCAGCTCCTTCATCATATTTGTGCTGGGCAGGTCCTGCTGCAGAATCACAGAATCACAGAATAGCTGGGCTTAGGAGCGACCTTTAAAGCCATCCAATTTTGACTCTGCAGCAACGAGCAGGGACATTCTCAACTAGATCAGGTTGCTGACAGCCCACTCCAGCCTTCTCCTGGATGTGCCCATTGCTGATGGGGTGGGCACAGCCAAAAAGCACTGCCACCACTGTCTGCACCCTTGCCTTTCCTTCTCCTTGAGCTCACTGACCTACTCCTCACTGCTGACCTCCTCACTGCTGTTCTTCTCTCTGCTGCCACCCTTCTGGCTGCAGACCTTCTCCTTCTCCTTGCTATTGACATTCTCATAGCCAAACTTCTCACGGCTCACCTTCTCTTTGGTGCTGAAATTCTTGCTCATAACCACCCTGTAGCTGGCAGAACCATGCTTGCTTCTTCTGAGCAGCCAGTAGCCTGTAGCAAGAAGAACCAGAGCCAGGGCTGCCGCAGTGACCAAAAGCAGCCTCTGCTGTTGCCATGCAGAAGAGAGCAGGGTTTCCACGATGCCACTGCTCCCCTCAATCTCCTTCAGGAGTCGAGTCATTTCCTGATGCAGATATTCTTCACGCTCCTGCATCTGCTGTACTTCTTCCTTTTCCATTCGCAGATTTACTTTGAGGCCAGTGTGGGTGGCTAACAGGGTCAGGATGAAGGTCAGTGTTGGAGACATGGTCTGGTGGGAGAAAGAAGGCTCAGCACGTCTGGTGGGGAGGGAGCAGGGGGCTGGGGTCATCTGGAATGTCCCGAGAGCCTCTCTGGGCACCTGCCACACTGAAAGCCCCAAGCCCTGGGGACAGTGCCGTGCCCTGCCCTGGGGATCCCAGCTCTGACTCTGGGTTTAAACCCCCAGGACATCTTTCCCAGCCCCCATCCAGCCCTGCATGAGCACTCACTAGCTGCCAGAATCCAAGTGCCCAGTGCTGCCTCTGGACACAGGTGCCAGTGTGACCTGTCCTCTGTGATGTCACAGCCAGCAGAACCATGTCACTAAGCTGCCAAGCTGGCTGTGCCTCTGCTCACAGCTCCCACTGTGACCCATGCCCTGGCATGTCACAGCCCCCAGAGCCACACCTCACAGCCTACAAGCCCCAGCCTTTTTCCTCACTGCCAGCCTCAGCAGCTCCTGAGCATCCTCACCCTGAGTGCAAACCCAGCCTCAGGAGCTCCCCAAGGTGCTCTAGATCCAGCCTGCAGACACCCTGAAGCCATCACGGAGAGGAACATGGGCAATGTAGCTGCATCTCCCAGTGCTGACCACCCTTGACTGCTCTTGAGGTGAACCTGAACCTCCTCTGCTGCAACTGGAACACATCTACCCTTCTTGCCCATCCTAGAACGTGATGCTCCTACATTATACACAAGCCCTTTGCAGGGAGTGGCCAGCTCCCAGCTGATCTGCTACCCTGGCCTTACTTGCTGTTTCTCAGGAGTGAACGTAACAGATCATGAGATTCATGAGAATCCCAGCAGAACATTGGCTTCTCAAGAGCTCTTAGGCAAAGAAAGTCCACCAATCACTATTGTGTACACAGAGAAGGAGGTGCTGACAAGCAATAAGGCACAAGTCAGGGTGCTGACCCGAGAGCTCCTGAGCCATAGGATGCCATGCACTGCTGTTCCCAGCTGTTTTGCTCGTATTTTATAGCCAGTTCTGGACAGGGGCTGCTGCTGACAAGGGTAGGAAAATTTGGAGAAATCAAGAGGCAGGAGACAAGCAACAGCAAGAGGGCAGACACTCAGGAATACAGAGCACAACAGAAGACCTCTGAGATGGTTCAATAGCACATGCCTCGAGCAGTGACCAGAGCCCAGAGCTGGCTGCTGCCACCACAGGGGCTCAGTCCACTGCTGGTTTGTGTCTGGGCTGCCCTGCTGGGCTCCCTCTGCCCCTTCAGCCAACACAGCCCTGGAAAGGGCTCCATGCTCCAGTGTTTGCAGTTAGCTGCAGGCTAAATTCTTAGCAGCACTGACAGAGGAGGTAGTACGGAGAGCCATTTTCTGTCCCGCCTGGAAACTTTTCTTCTTCAGTGCCACTGTCAGAGATGATCCCTCTGTCAGCTTGGCACTGTGCCTGCTGCAGCCTTATCCCTGTCCCTTCCATCAGCAGGAACTCATGCACATTCAGCACTCCTGCTGTCCCACGAATGGAGCAAGCTGTGTCAGAAGAACAAAGATTGCATTTCCTTGGCATTCGTAAGAGACACAAGGAACGTGAGTCACAACAACTGCTTCTTGGACACAATAGAAAATACAGCATTCGTGTGAAATTCAAGAGACAACATGCGGCTGAGATCTAAATTTTTAATCAAATGCATTGACAAATAGGCAAGTTTTAACTGGAGCTAAATTTGGGGTCCAGAAATATCTTTAATTTCAAATGAATGAAAACAAAGAGGACATTCACTGCTGCTGCTGAGTTATGTTTGCCATTAGCCTGACACTAGTTATTGAAGTAATACTAATTACTAGTTCCAAATGTTGCAGGAATTGTTTCCAACAGAGGCTAGAGAGTGAATAAATTTCATTTTCAGAACATGAGGACGAATGTAGAATTGTAGAAACAATTCTAGTTCTGCACACACAACTTCTTGGGGAAGTTTTCACAGCCACCAGAGGTGTCAGCAGTCCAAATGAGAGCTCTGCCTGGCAGCGGTCTGAAATACTGCACTGGACTGTTGGGCAGTCTTGGGCATTGGGCATCCATCCCATCATTAAGGGAAGTTTCCTGTAGAGCAACACGACAGGATCGCAAAAGGTTGAGAAGGGGAAACCATGGTGGGAAAAAAGCAAACCAAGAACCATCAGAGCTTGCTACATTTATTAGGTTGCTCCAAGCGGAAGAGAAAGAAATGTGGGGGAAGTCCATGGCATTTATAATAGTAAAGGAAATGTATACAGGATGCTTTGCCTTGTAAACAAAAGCAAAGGGACAGCAAAATATTACCAGGTCTCGTGAAAAAAAAATAAAAAATCAAGTCCCCACCGATGCAGGGTCATGCTGAGAAGCTGGCTGGATGGCAGAGTGTTAAAATCACTGGAGCAAACACAGAACAAAACATTATCTGCAAGGCTGCTCAGGTGAATTCATTGCTCCACGTGGAAAAGAAGCAGCCTGCTAAAAACCTGAAAAGAAACCCAGCTCAAGTGGCTAAAGCCCTCCCTTATTCACAGGCTGCAGCACTTAGCCCAAGTTCTACAAGCAGCTTCACTGCCTGTGCCAAAGATGAAATTAATTGGAGAAGACCCCCCTGAAAAGCTGGGGGAAGCACCAAGGGCAGTGCAGCATGTGCACTGGAAGGTTTTAACCTCCCCTTGCAATGCTGGGCTTTCTCTTTTGAAGTGTCCCACAGTGTTCCACAGGAGCACTTGCTGGGACCTGTCTGACAAGTGGTCATCCCCCAGCCTTGTCCCTGGGGTCTCCATATATGAGGCTGAAGGCTTCTCTGTGCTACTCCTCCTCCTCTCCCAAGCCCATTTCCAGGTTGCCACTTTATTCCTTCGTCTACACTGCCCACCACTAACTTAGCCTTACTCTTCCATTTCTCCTCATCTCTCCTAACATAAACCTTCTGAGCTTATCTCAGTAGTTTGCTCAATTTTGTACCACTCCAGTCCTCTCTTCTGTCTAATTTCTTCTTTATGTCTGGCCGTGCTTTGGCGACAAAACTTGCTTCTGATAGTTCTCGACCTGCATCACTTTCAAGAACTCAGGTTCCTGAGTCCTGCTGTGACACGGCTGCAGCTATTAGAAGAGCCCTTTCAGGCTGGCCCGAGCTGCTGCTCTAACCGTGCCATGATAAGCCCTCTGTGGCTCGGGCAGCAGTGCAGAGCAGGAAGGCTGTGACTGCTCTTTGCTGCCAGGCCAGTGGTCACCAGCTGTTACAATGTGCCAAGGAGCAGGAGCCAGGAAGGAAGGAGAGGCCTTCTGTATGATTTCCAAAGGTATTTACTCCCCAGAGGCTCAGGGACAGAAAAAGGCCCAGAACCTGCACTTGCAGAGGCTTATGAGCAGGGGAGGTCTTAGGAGAGGATATAATTCCCTCAACAAGGGGGAGGAACATAAGGGGGGAGTAGAGTACACAGACCAATGAAAGAACACAAGGGGAGGGAACAATCTAAACTAACCACTAGGGTGTTGAGGGTTGGGGGATTGACAGGGAAGGGTCTGGAAGAAGGGGCAGGGTTAGGGAAGGATTGACAATTCTGTAGGAGGAGGGAAGGGCAGGTCTAGGGAAGATAGACAACCAGGGGTGTGACCAAGGGAAAGACCTTGAATAAGGGGTCTGGATATAGGTGAGATTGGCCTGGGAAGTGGGGGGCGGGGTACAAACTTAGGGTGAACCAACAGAGCAGGGGGAAACAGAACAGACTATTTGGGCTAAAAACACACTACAACACTGCCGCGTTTTCTTTCTGAACCTCTGTAACCAGGCAGTGGCAACTCATCCCCTTGCTGTTTATTCTCAAAGGCCTTGTCCAACTTCTGTCCCTTGGGTGCAGAATTCCTTTAATCATCAACTTCTAGAGTTTGACAGGGTATGCTTGCCCTCAACTGTACTCTGATCTCAGTATTGGGAATTCCTGTTTCCCAGGGATATCTCCCCCTCCAACATTGGGTGGGTTTTCTCTTTCCTAAATCGTTATTCCGGCAATTTGTATCATTTTTCTTTCCTCTGAACTAAATAAATTCCCCAAACAGACTGCATTTCTTCCCAAGTGTAGATGCTGGGGCCTAAAAATGGATCCAATTGCTCTGCTAGCCCCTTGCAATGCTCTACTATGATACTCATCTCCCTTTTAAATCCTCTTACTTCTGGACTAGGAAGATGTACATTCACAAATTCTAGTTCCCTTGGAGCTCCCTGCACAGGCACCTCTCACAAGAGAAATGTTGTGAATGGGGCCACTAAACTCCAATGTTATGGGAAATTGGTCAATCGTTTTATTCAAAAAGGTATGACTACCAGGAATGAGGGGTGTGAGCTAATCTCGCACCCTTTTTGACAAGCCAGACATAAACTGAACATACAATGCTGTATGGGACACTTCCTCAGGACACGACATCCATCAGGAAACTGCCGCCTCTGAGAGCCATCAGTCCATCTTTATAGTCTCTGTTTCCTTGTGGATTGGTGAGGTTTGGATCCTCGATGTCATTGGTCCATTTTCCTGGTTTTCATTGGCCTTTAGCCAGGTTCACTCTCAACCCATCATTTATTCCTGCCACGAGATGACTGGTTGGCCATGTCCACCAGTGGAGGTTCAGGGTTGTGGTCCTGGTGGTATTGGCAAGGGGCGGGGGGGGGGAGCAAAAGATTTCCCCCTTCTTCTCCCCTTCTGATACCTTCTCTAGGCAGCTTTTTCATTCTTTTGAATGAAAGGTGAGGAAGAGAGGAGCCCTTGGTACACATTTATTTATTTAATGTGATCATTCAGATCTCCAGTAGGAGAAAGCAAGACTTATGTGTACTGCTATTGAAACATAAGTAATAATGTTAATGATATAGTACTTGAGAATAACTGAGACCTCAAGGGAAAGAATAATGGAGAGATATGTGGTAGGTAAATATAGTGTGAAAAAAAATAAGATTAAATAAGATTGACAAGCAATAACATTTAATAATTTTATGGGAAAAGTAAGAATTTACTTTAATACCATTTTAAAAGGGAAAAAACCAATCTGGTTTACACAGCTCAATCTCTTCAGGCAAGAATTTTACCTGCTAAAAGGAGGATTTGAACTGGTGATTGTTGTGGCTTCCAGCAAAAGTCTTATTTTGAAAAACCTAAATTAATGTTCCTTCTCGGTTGTTAATTTGATTTTACTGCTACTGAGCTGGCAAAATGTACATGTTGCTCTACTGTGTTCTCTGCAAAACAGCTGCGTATCTGCCAGACAGAGAATTGTAAAAGCTGCTGATGGATAATGGGTGCTGTACTGGAGGCAGATAGGTCTCCCTGCACTTAAGAGTCAAGTCCTGCACAAGCTCCAGTGGGCCCATAGGAATCTCATGAGGTTTGACAAGGCCAAGTGCAAAATGCTGCACCTGGATCAGGACAACCCCCAGCATCAGCACAGGCTGGGGCTGCCCAGATGGAGAGCAGCCCTGTGGGAAGGCCTTGGGGCTGCTGGTGGGTGAGAGGCTGGACATGACCCAGCCATGGGCACTCCCAGCCCAGAAAGCCAAACATGTCCTGGCTGCATCCAAATCAGCGAGGGCAGCAGGGGAGGGAGGGGATTCTGCCCCTCTGTTCTGCTCTGCTGAGACCCCACCTGGAACCTGCATCCAGCCCTGAGGTCCCAGCACAGGAAGGGCGTGGAACTGCTGGAGTGAGTCCAGAGGAGCGACACCAAGATGATCAGGGAGATGGAGCACCTCTCCTACAAGGAAAGGCTGAAAGAATTGCTTGTTGGTTCCTGAAGCAGCTGGTTTCCACCAGGATGAATGAGATGAAACTGCTGGTGCTAAACATGGAATAGGGCAGACAGTCGTGTGGTACTGCTGGAGGAGACACTTCCATTCACCTCCGGGCTCAGAGAGCAGAGAACAGTCTTTTGGCTTGATGTTTGTTTGTTTTGGACTGTCACAAATTATTTTTGATCTTTAACATAAAGGCAATATGCCTTCAGTGGACCAGTGACACCAAAATACTTTTGTTTATAAGGAATAAATGCAGTGGTTTGGTCATTATCTTGTTCATCTCCAAATATTCTCTTAATGCACATCTTCCCCTTGGCTATGCTGACAGGTAAGCCTCAGGCTGTGCATGGTATTCTTCAGCCAGGGTGCACAGAGAAGGTAGCCAGCTCCATTTCAGTTTCCTTTTCATGTGCTGTTCTTTGAACTGGTGGTATCAGCACAAAGAAAGAAGCATTCCCAGGGCTGGAAAATAAATGTAAAAGAAAAAAATATACATCCAGACATGCAAATGACTCAACAGGATTGAGTCCTTTCTTTCTCTGTTGCTTGGTTAATTTTGTAGAGATGCATGTCAGTAGGACTACAGGGAATTGCTCCAGAGAAGAGAGGCTGGCAAGATGGAAGAAAACACTTGAGGGACCTGTAAGTCATGCAACAATTACCTTACAGAGATAGTTGGTGAAGACATCACTGCAGAGTCCAATGAACCTGAAAGCAGAGTCCCTGTGGTCTGAGCTGAGGAAGCCAACTCTGCAGATGGGATTGGACTTGAGTTTTTTGTGGGCTGGAAGAAAGGGTCTATGTGACAGGCAAGTTACATGAGTGGTTGTTGGGGTGTTCTGTGGTGCTGAACTGTAACACAAAACTGTCCAAGGGAAGCTGGCTTCCACACGTTGTCTTCTCATGCAGGCACACACAGCACAGAGATGTACAAGCCTGGAAAGGTATTTTACTTTCTGCTGCATAGGGCTAAGACACAGCCCCTAATAACAGGCTACACATTACCATAAAATCTCTTAACAAAGGAACTCCATCTCAGGAAGAAAAATCCCTCTTCATTTCAGAAACTTTTAATTCTTTCTGAGCAAGTGGTGATAAAGGGCAACCATCTGCTGTGAGGGGCTGTTGAGATACCATGTGCAGCCAGGGCTCCCTCCCTGGTGCCTGCTTCTGCCAGGGGTTGGAAGATATGGCCAGTTATTTCCCTGTGAGATCAGTGTTTTAGCCCCAGGAAGTCTATGCAGGGATAGATGGAGGAGTGTTTGAGAGGATGTGTAGCCTGAATCACAGTCTGTGCTCAAGGGTGAAAGCCTGGCCAAGGATAGGCCAGTCCTGCCTGACCTGTCAGCAAGTGAATATTCTGCAGAGCACACCACTGAGATCAAGAGAGAGGGGAAGCCCAGCACCCTTTGAGGGGCTGGTGAGACGGGACCTCAGGCCATACAAAAACTTTAGAATGCCCCAAAAATTTGGGCAACAACCTACAAAGAAAAAATATAGAGCACAGCAAACTTCTCTTTTGTTTTCATACCTGCCTTTCCTGTAAAACCAGTAAGTCCTCAAGGAGATTGGAGATTCTCTTAAGCTTAAGGTCTTTCAATAGGATACAGGTAGTGAGAATAGATAAAGAGCATATTTACCTGATACAGGTGGAGGTGTGGACTTCCATTCTGTAAAAGATCTGGAAAGTGTCAAGGATTGATTATCACACAAACCCCCTTTATTTGCTTGTTTGGTTTTCTTTTTATTTGTAGCTGTTAAAAGACATTTTCCAACACCTTACAACTATTCCCAGAAATTTTCTCCTTCCCCCCTCCCGACTTTTTTTTAGTATAGTTTTCTTTTGATCTTGGCTTCCGCTGAAGCTCTACTAAAGAGGTAGCATCTATTTTTCACTCCTTGCATTACTGCTACATATCCTGACATGACTTTTGAGGGTTTGTTGTCAATTTGTTTGTCAAGTGATGGGTGCAGTGCACAGAGAGCAGAATTGACAAGCCACACTTTCATAGTGTCAGTCTCCAAACATGACCATTGTAGTCCAGTGCAGACGAAAACATGCTAGAACTAAACCAAAGAAAGACTACAGTTTTTGGAAGCTCCAGTGGGTACACTGATGTCAGTTGCAGAAACCAAAGACTCATATATCACTGTATATTTCTGGAACTGATGCTTTTATGCACAAAACTGCTAAATACAGCCTCTTCCAGCCTTTCTTCCACAGAATAAATGACAAGGGCAAAAACAGAGGCTTGCTTTTATGAAGAAGTTATTGACATTGAGTAAGATTATTACCTCAGGTTACATGGAGGTTTGTGAGGCATTTTAGTTGCAATTGGAGTGAAGAAAAAACAGAACTGAAGAGTATTTTATCCCGATGAGTTTTACCCTATCTACCATAGTCCACCATGGTCAGTATAAAAATACTCCTGGGAAATACCTTGGAGAAAAAACAATCTTTTTGATTGATAAACATTATCATTTAACTATGCACAATGATACATACAGAGTAATTTTAGCCTGCACACTAAATATGCACATTCTAAATTCATTTCAGTGCAAGACTTAATGAGACTGTCCTCGGATCCCCAGAATCAGTTTAGCTGTACCTGTATGTCAATTAATCTCAGATTCATTACTCTCATTGACAAAAATTCCTCCAGGCTAGCAGTGCCAAAGCTGGATGATGCAGGGGATTTTCTGTTGTGATTGTTGCCAGGTGATCACTCAAGCAAGTACAGGTCTCAACACTCTGTGTTCCCTTCTGTAGGCAAGGAAAGATTACTGAAGAGAATTTAGAACACATATTTTGTGCTCCAATTTTTCCTTAAGCAGCAGAGTAGATTAAAGGAACTAGGATGCCTTCTGGAAATTTAAGAGCTGGCTGCAGAGAAAACTTGCGAGTAACCACCCTCAGGACCTATTATTTTGCTCAGCTCCTTTGGAACTGAACCCCCACAGGGATGGAGAGAAGTCAATACTATTCTTCTCTGTGTATAAGGAGTTCTTCCCTGTATATAAGGAGCAGGCTCTGTGTTGCTGTGGAGCTTTTGCTCCAGCCTTCCTGCTCTGCATTTTCAAACGCAGCTGTAGAAGGATCACAGGCTTGCTCTCACTTGCAGGGATATGAACCAAGTATAGTGCAATATCTTTTCAAACGGGAATATATGTATTTACACTGTCTTTCAGCGAGTCGATTTTATGCTTTCACTCTTCAACACTCACAAACTCATAAAGTTCCAAGAATTCCTCATACGTTAGTCCATGTGGTCTGGACAGGAGCACTTGCTGTCAAGCCCTCATCAGATTTTTGTGGTTGCTTTTGATAGGACACATCAAGCTTAATTTTGGATTATTTTATATCCTTTATATTATAGGATATAATAGGTTATCCTTTATATCCTATTATATTCTATAATCATCAGATACTTAGAAGCAGTCCTTTGCTTTGGGTTCGTGCTTACTTCATCCATCTTAAATCTAATATCAAATTGCTGCTCATTGTCTCTTTGTCCTTGTGTGAAATATGTTTGAAGTCTCTGTCCTTGCTAGACTAACAAAAAAAAATAATCTGTGCTGTTGCACAGATTTCTAGCCACCTTGCAGATGTGTTGATTGCAGGGTCTGTAGACTCATCAGGAGTAGTGGGCTGGTGACTGTGATAAAAATGGCACTTCCCATGAATTTACTGCTGGAAGTGGTGTCCTGGGAGACATCTGTGTTTCTTCTGGCATTGACATATAGAGTGTCACCTTTTCTTCATGCCTCCTTTAATTATTTTGCCATCAATCTTTTCAAGCTTATATATATCTGATACTTATATACATCTGAGATGTTTGTTGTTCTCTGAGATTTTAGTGCTGGATACATCTTTCAAACCTAATTGCTAGTGGTTGCTGAGGTCAAGAACTTAGGCAAAACATTGTTTGAGGCCCTTAGGAAGACGACTGCCAAAAGTTCTATTGACTTTCTTGAATGTTAGCTCATATCCAGAATCCATAAGGAGTGCTCTCCGAAGAAGTCAACAAGGGCTGGGGAGTGCAGCTAATCACAGGACAGGATGGGTAACTGAGTGTATTCAAAGGGGAGTATAATATGTATTTTACTTTATATTCAAATATAAGGAGTAATAATGCAAAAGGTGCCCTCTACTATTGGTTATGGAAAGTAAAGTTAAAGGTTTTCTCTCCAGTTGACCTGAATAGCAGTTAAACTACTTTTATCTGTACAGTTGCTTGAACAGAAAGGACCAGGGATGGAAAAATCAATGAAGAGTTTGTTCTGCATCATGTTCTGGAAGGTAATACTTCATATAATTATTAAGTACCTTTTAAGATAGACCTAGAAAATCTCTAAAACTGGACTTTTCCAGATTTTGAACCAGACAGATATTGCTGGCAAGTACAATTATATGCTCAGAGGCTGCAACTGTGAATCTTTACAAGGTCAGTATTGACTTTCTTACTCTTAGTTCTGTGCTGCTAAAACCCATCCTTCCACTTTGCTGGGTGTCAGAAAGACAGCTGTGAAGTATGACTTGAAAAGAAAAAGGATAAGAATGAAGCAAAAGTCTTGCAGAAATTTGCTCACATTTATCTGGCCTTCCAACTGTTACAGCCTTACCTGATGCAGCTACTGTGCCTCTGGTCAGTTGTTTTAAAAATGAACTTTCTAATGTGAGCTGAAGTGTTTCTACTTGGCTGCAGAAGAAATAGATCAAGGTCTCTCAGATGTCTAACACTTACAACACTTCTCTTCACAAAACTGTACTGAGAAAAACTCTGCAAAGATTCTTGAGTGATAAGGGGTTATTCTCGTCTTTCATCACAACAACAGATATCCCTGAGGTTAAGACTGCAGACTGTAGTCTGGACTGGATTCTTGACAATATGATTGAAATCTTCTGCGGCCTTCAGCAAATCTGGGTTCAGTTCCAGTGTCTGGGTTCCTCTGCCAAGGATCATCAAGGGTGTTGGTGTTTTGTCTAGCCGTATCTTCAGTGCTGATGTCTGCACATTCTGGCATTAACTAGACTTTCTGTTAGGTTGGTAGCAGTGCTGAGCTGAGGCCATGAAGAGAGGTTTGTTAAGAGAGCTATGCTTCGTTACATTGGCTTATGTAACTGGAAAACGCATATAAACTTACAGGTGAACTAAGCCTTTCTCAGTGCTTAGGGAGACATGAAAAACTTGGAGCTAAAAATCAGGGAAGGTAATTTCCTGTTCAGCAACATGAGTTGCATGAGTGGCAGGAAGTTACATACACAAAAAAGGGAATTAGTCATGGAAGTGAAAAATTACCAGATCCTAGAGAAGGCAAAGGAAGAGAAAGTAAACACCTAGCGAATGGAAGCATACCCTAAATTTAGTTATCTTGTTTACTGGATAACTCTGGGATGATGTTTCTCTTTCCCTACATTTTCCATTCATGAAATAAAGATAGTAAAGGCTTGGTAATGTACTACAAGTAGAATAAACTGTAGAAGAAATTTTTTTTCTTCAATTATTCATTTGAGTATTGAAGCTAGTAATTTTTTTCTGTAAATCTGGAAATGTTGTGTAATGGCTGCCTGAAACACTGAGGATTTGGGTCATTTTTATTGGAATAAACACACACCTTAGTAGGGGGTTGCCAAGAAGTTTTTCTAGTCTTTTGTTCTATTTTTAAATGTCAGGAATTTCATGCTTATGTTGCCAGATGAACTTGTGAGAGTCTGCGTGAGTTCAGCCTCTTGAGAGTTTTTGTTTAATTTGAAGGGATAATTATTTTTAAAATGTCAGTCTTTAGTTATAATTTAACCAGGTTAAAACTCATGTTCACATGGTTAAACACTCTTTTCTTTGTCCCTTTTACTATGTTTTGGAATTGCTTCTTCCCAAAATGATGCTCAAACTTTGCCAGGTAGGGGGCGGTTATCACCAGAAAAAAATGTGCCAAATAAAGTCGCAATGGCTGAACAGTATCCATGTATATGTGCCATCCCTTAAGCCTATACTCTGTTCCTCTTTAGGTTACAGGTATAACTGTAGCCAAAGACACCAGATTCTTTAATTATAATAGAAGTAAGCTAGTTTAGTAAATGAAAACACATCATTGATCACCTTGTGGAAAGGAAAAAAAGGTATTTGAAGGCAGGCACTACTACAGGCCAAACCAAATACATTGGATATAAGCATAGGGCAATTGCCCAGGCTGCTGGAGCCTAATTCCTCAGTTATGGCTTCTCCATGCTAGAGGTGCCTAATGAAGCATGGCAGAGTGTGAGTCATTCAGAGCGTGTTCTCTGTATTTTTCAGCTAAACCTCAGTCAGCTAGAACAATCAAATCTGCTGGAAACCAGTTCCTGGGTTGCTCACATGGCAATTTATTGTGTTATTGCCTATGTTTAGATGATTTGCAGAATAGACCTGCTGGTGCACAGTGGGTGGTACTGTCTGTCCTCGGGGGTTTTGCTGAGGATGGTGTGGAAGTGCTAGAAGTCAAAGGTTAGGCTGGTGTGGGTGTCTTGTCCCTCACCTTTCTGCTGTTTATGCTGTGCCTTTTGAGGCAGTTTGGCTGGATGTGCCAGGTGGTGTAGTAACCTGCCAACTCTGCTTAGCCACAAGAAGTCCTGTGACTTTCCAGCCACCAGCACAAGGCCTTGTCCATGCCAAATGACCCAGCTCTCCTGTCTCACTAGTAATTCCTGATCACTGTGATGGATAGAAGTTCTGAAGGACCAGTTCCAAACCTTGCTCCTGCTAGTTCAAATGGCATCATCGAGGCTCAGAGAGAATTTCGTTCCACATTCAGTGCTGCAAATTACTTCTGACTCTTTATGATACAGACAAGATTATTCCAGAGCAAATAGAGTTGGAGCAAACTCAGTCTTCTACAGCAATGTGGCATTTTCTCAGTATTCTCACACAGATTTTGGATTGTACACTCTTATGCTGTTATTTACATGGTCAAGAACCAGGAGGGCAGTACAATTTCATTGACTAAAAACTACAATATCATAAATGGGATCAGCTTCAATGTGACAAATCACCTCCAGAGTCAGATATGCAAATAAAACTATTGCAGCCTGTAACAATTGCAATAAAAAAAAAAAAGATCATCATATTTCATTCTAAGACAATGTGTAGCTTCTGCGCAGGATGACCTCCATACATAGATGACATTCTCTCCATACATAGATGATATTCTACTAAAAGCTGAGATGGTATCATGAAGGTATTCTCAGATGTCTGACAAAAAACATCACTTAACAATTGTAAGCATATAAAATGTGCTTTCATGAAAGAAAAGTTACTTCATCTGTCAGAGCTAAAACCAGAGCTGTATTGTCTTTACACTACATGGAAAAGAGTTTATGTTATTTTCCTGGAAGAATAATCTGTTGTGCTGGTTTGAAAGAAAAAACTAGTGAGACTCTCAGTCAGAGATACAATTTAATAGGAGAAGAGAGGAAAAATAAAAGAAAAATAACATGAAATAAAAGTAATAGTACAAAAAAAAAACCAAAAAACCACTGACAGAGTCAGAATACAACCTGACACCCTGTTAGGGTGGTAGTGGCAGTCCGGATGAGATGGTCTTGTCTAAGCAGTGATCCTGTAGAAGCGTCTGGTAGCTCTTGTCTCCTCTGGGAGTCCAGTGGATGAAAGCTATCTGTGCTGTCCCAAACCCTGGATTTATCCAGGGGGAAATGTTTGCCTCCTCCCCCTGGGCAGAGCATCTCACAATGGGATGATGAGTCATGCAGTGGGTCCTTGATGGCCCATTAAACAGAGATAACTCCCGGAGGGAGTTATCTATGACTCATGTGGCAAGGCATTGTTGGGCTCGTTAACAGAAGATAAGGAAAACACTGCCCCACCTTGGCTCCAATGGCTCATGGGGATAGAATACATACCTTAGGCACAATTTTACATTGTAACCTAGGACATCTGTTAATTCTGATCTTCAGGACAACTCACTGGATTGTAGTATAGAGTTTGCATGTGACAAAAATAAATTTGCAGTGTATCAAATCCTCATGTCATGTCACTATCCTCTACTTCTTCAAGTCATAGATTTATAGAATCGTTAAGGTTGGAAAAGACCCTCAAGGTCATTGCGTCCAACCTTTGGCCAAAACCCAGCATATCAACTAGACCATAGCACATAGTGTTATGTCCAGTCTTTCCTCAAACTCCTCCAGGAACGGTGATTCCACTACCTCACTAACGGAATCCATTCCAATGCCTGACTACATTTTTAGTGAGGAAATTCTTCCTGAATGATGGTGAGTACAAGCTCTTTTCCTGAGAGGAGAAACATTTGCCATCCACAAATTACATAGAAGGATCTATGGAAACCATGTGAACCTTTAAAGAGTTGGAGGCTATTACTCTTAGTTATAGGAAGAGTAATAGAACCTGTAATGTTGTCAGAGTGGTGCTACCTCAGAGAAGATAATACTTGACCATACCTTTACATGTAATGGGAACACTAAAATAAAATATCATGCACTTCAGGAGACAAGGAAGTAATAGGAGATTCAGTGGCTGGCTGATAGTTAAACTTTACTGGTTTTGGCAGAAGGTCAAAATAATGGTTATTGGAAGTTAGGGTGTTAGTTGAAATGTCAACTGTTAGGTTTCTGAGCAATTCAGAAAAATGAACTGCTTTAGGAACCTAATGTTAGTGTGAATATCCAACCAATATATCAGGTACAATGTGTGAACCATGTTCAGCTGTGACAAGAAGAAAGAAAGGGAGGAAATAAAAATAACACTCCCAATACCAATAATCTTTGGTTTTTGACTTTAGACTCCTTCATGTTAGATCATTCAGTCCTCCAAGGGAATGTCAAAAGACTATATCTGGCCAATTACATTTCATATCTTTTTTCCCTGGCTAACAAGTTCTGCAGTGCTGTGCATTCATGGATTTCTATTATCATGTGACAGATATATATTCACTATATACTGTGAAACATAGGCTAGAATTTCTTCTAGATTGAAAATTGCAATGACACATTTTTAACCTGAGTTGTAATTAAGTTTTAACTTGGTTTGGTGTTTAGATTGAAACTGAGGCCACTAGATAAGCCAAGTTGGACAAATGTAACTGTCAGAGCTCAATAATGGAGTCACAGGCTCAACTATATGAAATGTTTCAGTAAACATAATCTGTTAAAGCAGCAAGATCAAACAGAAATTAATGCATTTCCAGAATACTTGAGAGGTAAAAAAATCCGCATGGAGAAGACTGGTGATGTATCAATTAATGTGTGTATGAAATATTGAAAGCAGACAAGAATTTGACTATTTTTAAAGGTGACCAGGCCTAAGGGTGTTCGTGTACTATAGCACCTGCAGCAAAAAGATTTAGGCCGACTTGACAATTGGGTTATGACTCAGATCCATTGTACTAAATCTCTCGTTATTGTTGTATCAGAAATCAGATTTAGATGCATCTGGGTAGCATGTCTAATGAGTGGAGAAAGACACTCAGAAGGAAACAGTGTCATTGTATCTAGTTTTTAATTTTGTTTTTCTTTGATTTCAAACAGAATTTGGCTGTTAAAAAAACTTATTTCAAGATAACATCTTTTTTCCCTGTGAATTGTTGGTAGGCTTACAGAGCTTGAACCACTGTTTTGCTATTGGAGTTAGCTACATGGGACCATACTCGGTAAGTGAAGGTGTTTCACTTACCATTCTTAAGACAGCTTTTACTAGAAGGAGCATTCTTAAGTACTCTAACACTTGCTCCCATTTTGTCACGTTTCTGCTGATGAGGTCTTTTGACTGACTTTGTTCCGTTTAGAAGGATTAATTTAATTCTGATAATCACCTTTTCATTTTTAAGCTGCACTGCATTTTTCCTACTCATTTTCTTTCTGGACATGGTAAAGCTGCAGTTAATTTATTCATCCAGGTGCCTTTGCATGTAGCCTGCCAGAGATCATGTCAAAAGTCTCCAGAAACTTTTACAATTAACAGTTGTAACTATTTAGCCACTGACTATCATTAGTAGCCTCTTTGTTCAGGTTACTTAATTAGTTACAACCAATTACCAGTAGGTTGTTCTTCTGTGCAATTTGTAATGTAGTGAAGCAGCTTTTCCCTCACCCATTTAAAAGTGTGTTGTAGGTTCCTGTGCTTGAATGATTAATACCTAAATGATTAATACCTACCTGGTAGGAGATCGGTAACAGGCACTTGATCCTGCTGCGGCAGGACTTGCTAGCAAGGTTTCCTCTAATGGCAGCACCAGCACAATGCACTTTGCAGGCAGATCAGAGAGTGAGGCTCAGTATGATGTACAGAGGCACTGGTGGGAGAGTCACCTTTTTCCCCTTGAACTGTGTGGATTTATGATAAAGCTGAGAGCTTTATCCTCCCATGCGTTTATAATAAAAATGACTTTAAACTAGCTCATTAAAATGTCATTGTGCCGCAACAGGAGCTCATTTTTTTTCCTGGGCAGATTCAAAAGATCAGACTTATCAGATCTGTGCAGGCAGTATAGAAAGAGGACACTGATGCCTCCAGGGTGTGCTCCTCCCTGCCTCAGAGAGCATGTTAGAGAAGGGAAAAGAAGGCTCTGGGGAGAACTTATTTCTGCCTTTCAAAGGCGGCTTATAAGAAAGATGGAGATAGACTTTATAGCCTGCAGTGATAGAACAGGGGGTAGTAAGTTTTTGTTAATTTAAACTAATTTTTTTATGATGAGTGGGGCAAAGAACTGGAACTGGTTTCTCAGAGAGGTACTAGACCCGTTCCTAAACACCTTCATAGACAAGGCTGGACTAGGCTCTGAGCAGCACGATCAAGCTGAAGATATCCCTGCTCACTGCAAGGGATTTGGACGAAGGGACCTTTAAAAGTTCCTTCCAACTCAAACTCTTCTGTGATTCTAAAATTCTACAATCTTCCCCTCGTCATGAGAAATGTTTCTGCTACTTTGAGAAGTCTGGTCTGACCACATAATCCTTTTCCTAACAATGGCTATAGGACCTGTCAGCTTTATTTCTTGTAGGAGCCTGAAATTGAAATTCCTATAAGAGGACGTTATACTTGCCTGAAGATGCGTAGTTCCTATCAGTTAATTTGGATTACTGAACAAGCCTTCCTCTGTCCTGTGAAACACTGATTTCTTCAGAAAGCTGAAATTTTAGTGCTTTGGTTTTAACTAGGTATTTAGCATGTAAACTTAAAAAATTTTCCAGTGCCAGAAATTTGTTGTGGTAGATGTTTGGTGAGATTCTGCAGAGTCCAGGCTTTTTTTCCAGGCAATGCTGCACAATAATGAATACCAAACAGAAATAATTGAATACAGGTAAATTTTAATGAACAGCACTTGTGTGCTGAACATATGTAGAAAAAAGGTTTATTTATGAAGGTTCACCTGAGACTTGTTTGTGAAGGTTCACCTGGGATTTGAACATCCCAATCTAAGTGAACATTGCTGTTCTTGATATGTGCCACTTTGTCAAGATTTCTGAGTGCAGATGGGGAACAGTAAGGAAGCTTCCTTTTAGCATAAAGTACCAGTTTTATTAATACCCAATGAAACTGGTTGATCTTTAAAGCAGAGTGAAGCTTTGAAAAGAAGAGTGAGACAAAAAAATTGCAAATAATTACAGTAGTCTTTTTAAGTGCTATGCCTATAGAATGGCTGGATAACAATGATGATTGTGCATTTCTTATTGCAAGACGGTCAGTACTTGACTAGAACCAAAGAAATACTGATACTTTGGATGGGGGAGCTTTTGTAGCCTGATAATAACTTGCTTCTGTGTGTTTCCCAGCATATTATTTACATGGTATCTGCTTTACTTCAACTCATCATAGCAAAAGTTCTTACTTTGTACTCTGGATGCGACCAAATAATATGTGGTAAACTACATACAAACCAAATGATGATTAATTATTGAGGATTAATTAGTGAGGATTAATTATTGAGACAAGAAGTCAAATAATGCATATGTATAAGTATTTTTGGAGACTGAAGTCATGGTATGGATTATGGTTAAATTAGCTTCTTTTTACCCATTTCTTTACATGAAACTCCCGAGGGGTCCAAGCTCAGATGATCAGACCTCTTTCAGTTTCCTCAGGACTCAGCCCTGTGGTGACAATGGAGAGAGACACCCTCGATCCAGTTGTCCAAAAAGGAATTTTAATAGTACAAAAATAACAATCAATAAATTGTCCACTGTATGGGACCGAATTGGACCAAGGCAGTAACAAGGGACAAAAGGCAAAAGACAAAAGGCAGGGTCTTGGGTCAGACAGGTGTACTTATGCACCCTGGTGTGGGTGGGGAATTAAGGTGGGGTCTGAGGGAAGGGTCCAATAGGGGAGAGCAATTAAGAATATTAAAATTCTTGCACCAAAAATTTAACTATGATAGCACAGAGAATGGGGAACCTTCTAGTTGCATACTTGAACATATGAATAAGCTTCTTGCTTATTGCATTTTGAACGGGGTTTCCCAAGGCATTATTCCAGGGTTTTCATTTTCCCCAGGGAAAGCACCTCTTCATTTACATATAAAACAGAAATAGTTTTCTGAAAGTATTCATTAAGTCTATTTTAAGCTCCCCTTGGAACAGTTTTGGGTACTGAATATAAACTGGCATCAGCACTTTCCATGCTTCCACTGTAAGTGCAGTAACAACAGCCATTATGTGATGCTATATGGTTCAGCCTCGTAGTTTTTTTGACTTATTTTCTAGGAGAATAGATGGTTTTATGTAATGACATTTGCCTATATTTTCTCAAGTGACACTTCGCAGACACATTTAGTTGTAACACTAGATCTATCTTTTATGAATCAATTAAGATGGTATTTGTGTTTCTAACTCCCTCCAGGAAGATGTAAATGAAGTATATTATGCTTAAAGTATTATTGTAGAGTTGGCTTGAAAATTTCAGTTTGAGATTCTGAATGTTGCTAGTGCTGTCTGTGTCAAGAAATAGAAGGTATCTGTAATCCCTTTCCTATTAAATGCATGCTCTATGTTTAAAAGAACTGACTGTAAATTTCTGTTACAGAAGAGTAAAATATTAGATAGAATGCCTATCATATTCTCTGTAAAAATATATGCGTTTGAATAAGTTTTATAGTTAAGCACACAAAAAATCAGGAAATCTGAAAAACGTTGACTCTGAATTTTTCACTTTGTATTACATGTAGAGGTAAATCCTTCCATTGTGTTTTGGTTACTTATAAAAATATGTTCAACTGGCATACACAGCACTTTAAACAGAACACACGAGGCAGCACAGAAGCTGAGATGCCAAATAATTTCAATTACATGTACTTACATGGCCTTTCATAATATTCTTTTTAAGCCCAGAATATAGATTTTAAGTTCTTAATTTCTGTGTGTCTTCCAGCCATATAGTACTGTAGTGGGTTTAGTGCTGGCTAAACACCAATGCACCAACTAGATTTACTCATTTCCTGCTGTGAGATACGGATTAGGAGGAGGGCAAAACAGACTCAAAACTCTAAAAGGTATAAAGAAAACTTTATTAACAGAATTAAAAGAAAAATAATAAGAAAATCAGAATAAACCTTCAGAAAACTTTTCCTCTCCCCACACCCTATTTTCTTTCCCACTGACAACATAAGGAGACTAAACTCTGGACTTTCAGTCGGTTTACCACCTCTAAAATAGTCTTTCTTCAGTTCACTTAGGGAGAGAAGTGTCTCTTGCCATGCCATGGAGGCTTCTCCACAAGAAAGGGTTCTCTCGTGGCTTCCATGTCGCAGCGAATCAGCTGCCTGGGAAAGAAAAATCTACTCTCAGTGTGAAAGTCCCTCCTGTCTTTTGCAGCCTTCTCACAGTTGCGTTCATGGGCCACGTCAATTTATTGGGGTGCTATTTTAAGGATGAGCTGTTCTAACATAAAAACAAAAGTTATTTTCATCCATCTCTGGGAACAGAGGTTTTCTTCTTCTGTTCCTGGGCTGAAGTTTTTCATCTCCCTCATCTCTCTGTGTTCAAGCTTCTCATTGGATTACAGCTACTGCTTAATTCAACACTGGTGTTCCTACTTATGGCTATGATTAGAATGCTACATTCCATGAATTACAGGGAAAAAATGAAGTCTGATATATATTAAAAAAATGTATCTTCCCCATAGCCTTACAAAAGAATTTCAGCCCAAAACAAAGGCATCTCCTCAATCGCCTCCCGTCTAGATTTTTACTCCTTCTTGCTGATCTCAGTGTCTTATGCTGTTTTCTCTATGTCTCTCTACCCTTTATTTTTCCTGACTTGGGAGAGCATTGGTGTTCGTAGGTTCATTTGTTCTCAAGCTTTATCAATTGAATCAGTTTTTGCAGAGATCTGCAGTTGAAAGGTTGGTCTCGTTCCGGCTCCACAGTCGAGGAGTCGCTGTGTCTCTCACTGCTGCTCACGTGGTTCCCACCAGCACCGTGCGAGTCTTGCTGGCTGCCGGTGCCGCCCCTGCGCCTTTCCTTCATGCGGGGCTCTGGAAAAAGGAGAACTGCTGCTGCTGCTTTTGTCCTTCTCTCTGCAGCCTGGCTGGCTAAAAGCAGTTAAGCAAAAAAAGTCTGCTGCGTGATAACCAGCACCACGTGGTGCTTCCCTGGCCACACCAATTTCGGCTGACCAGTCCCAGCTGTGTGGCCATTGCCAGCCTCAGGGCCGCCTCCCTGCATGGCCACTCCTGGCGCTGGAGTAAACAAAGTTAGTTTTGTGAGCCATGCCGAGATAGCCACAGCTGTGCTGTGCTGCCTGGCTGCGCGGCACTGCCCTGGCCGTGGGCTTGCTTGTGGCGTTGGGATAGTCCTGGTGGCATGGCCCAGTGGCAGCAGGAATCTCAGCCGAGCTGCGTGCCAGCCTGGCCACGCAAACCATGTGGGGCTGGCCTGGCCCGTGCTGCAGCAGAGCCCGGCCTGCTGGGCTTGCCCAACCCAGCCATGCGGCCATGCAGGGGCTAGGTTGGCCAGTTACCTGTTCCCAGGCCAGGAGCCAAGAGAGTTTTTCCTGGCTTTGTTAATTTTAAAATGTTTTTTTCCACAGAGGTGCGTTCAACTCTTTGAAGTGGTTTAACTGGGTGTCAATCTTCAAAAATAGCCAGCTGATTGGATCTTCAAAACTTACCAGCTGATTGTCCCTGCCAGGTCCTCACAGAGAGCTACCCCCGCAGCCTGGGACTCTCCCCCAGCTAAAAACCTGACAGCCTATTAAACCACAGCATGTATTCAGTTAAAATAAAATGGGTAATGGTTTATTGAAGATGAGTCCATGCCATTTTTGGTCCTGGGTCATACAAGATGTTTGTCTGTTATTAGATTAAGTACCCTAATGAAAAAAACCAAAGCCATTAGCCTTGATGCTGTGACAGAATCAATTGTTTATAGATTTGTAAATATGCTATCAATGAGTATCAAGGGATCAGTGCAGACCTCTGCACTTGCACTCTCTTCAATGGAAGCGTTCAAACACTTCATGCGTTAATGAGTATACTGGGGGTTTTAAAGAGGGAGAAATTAAGATGGGGTTGACTGCAGAATTTTCCAAGTAACTTGTGATTATTCAGGATGCTATTCATTAGTCTTGAACACAGGAGCCTCAGAAGGTCTACAGCTTTACAATACGTCAGCCTTCTCAAAAGTTCAAATACTGACAATGGTTGCATATCGAAAGGCACTCTTATGAACCTCGTTAAGGAATTACCACCTGAGCGTGGCAGCAATTTATTAGCAAAACCCAGTTTTTTCTGTGTCTCAGCTCTGACTGAGACATGGTCCAAAAACAGGGGATGCAATTATCTGTTTGCCTGTAAGACCTAGATTGTCCCATTTTTAATTTTTTTAATTATTTTTTAGGATGCAGAAATGCAATCATGTTTCTCTTTCAATGTGATTTAAAAAGGCTGAATTTTTCTATGACAGGCAATATCTTAGTCTGACCCAAATTCACTCTTTTTGGAGCTGCTTTGCTGGAACAAGATGAACAAATGTCAATTATTGTTTTCTCTTTTCATGGGAATAGATGAGAGTGGATATATTTCCACCAATAAGATTTGGAGGGTGATGTGTAATGTTAACATGCAAATCAGGTTGAGATGATATTTCTGTCAGGGGAAATAAAAACTCTTCCATGAATTTCCCTCATCATTCCTTTCATTTTCTGCATATAAGCTCCATGTAAAACTGTCAGGCTGGTAATTAGGCAAATTATAGGGACCTTCTCATATGAAAACTAATGCAGTTTCCAGACAGAATTTCAAATGAAGATGCCCACAAGGAAGGCAGAAGTCGGAGCTCATTTTCCTTTATTGAGACTGATTTACAAGTATGCAGATTTTTCACTGTCTAAACTTGACAGCACCAAAAGGATCTGAAGGTGTAGGGGTGGACTTTCTTGCAATGAATAGGTCTCTGAAAAATACTTGTCATCCAGAAAGCAAGGTATTTAAATGCAATGTAATTTTTTTGAAAATATTCCTGCTTAGCTCTGGTAAAATTGTGCAAGCTGTCTGCATATTGCATGATTTTTATGAGAAG
Organism: Phylloscopus whistleri; assembly: GCA_017589585.1. Lineage (NCBI taxonomy): Eukaryota > Metazoa > Chordata > Aves > Passeriformes > Phylloscopidae > Phylloscopus > Phylloscopus whistleri. Next base: position 2,302,675 of record JADMLD010000620.1, read on the forward strand.
TCATGAACTGGTGAAGTTTTATCCAAAATCAGCACAGACTTGTAAAGTTGGCAGCAATCTTTCCCAAGAGAGGGTTTGTGGGAAAAGCCAATTATAAAACAGGTTTCATAATTTGCTGCAAACTGTCTGTGAAGAGCTCTACAGAGAAACAGAATTTCTCACTTTTAAGGACATGGGACAATAATAAAAAAATGTGATCAGCTTTTGTCCTTTTAAAAGCAACAAATAACATTCACTAAACAGGGAAGAGGCTGGGGAAAGTGTAGTAAGCTATGTAAGAGGGAGCCACCTCTCAAAACAATCGGGGGAAGGCTTGGGTGTGGCAGAGTCAATAAGTAATACAATATATGAAATAGACTAATTTTTACAGTCAGAAACATATTGACATAATATTCTTGTACTGCTGTAAGACATTTTTCTCTGTCCTGCATTATACTCTTATAAAAAGATTAGCATTTCTCAAAATCAGTGTATATTGAATGAACCTAATTTAGAAGAAACTCATTGTAAAATTGAGAAAGTTAATCGTGTTGTCACGTCATCCTGTTGACTATTCCTGGTTGAGGTGTCCAGGGATTAGTTTACAACTTGTATTTAATATTTTTTCACCCGTGATGCAGAATGGGGAATGTCAGCCGCCTGCTTTGGTGGGGCTATGAGGAAATCATCCTAGCCAAATGGAGATGACCAGCTTCATCTCCGTTTGGCTGGGATGGAAAATCTCCCCAGATCCTGCAGCCCACTTTTTCTGGTTTCTCTTTAAAATTATTACATCATATCTACCAAAATTTACAGCTCTTACTGAGGTCACATTTTAAGCCAGCAAGGGGCTTTTCCGAGGCATGTGAAGGATGTTTGAGAGCAGGCCTTGCTGTCTGTGTAATACAGTTTAGGCTTACATTTTGAGCAGACATAGGATTGATTCAGTGCCTGGGACCAACCTCATCAGTAACACTGGGCAAGTGCCGGGAGACACTAGTGCTCCCTCTAGGGATAAAATGCTAGTTAAGGCCAATGTCCTGAGGAGGGGACGTCCCTCAATCACACTATCTTGGTGAAAAGACAACTAACCTAAACATATAATCTATTTTCCTCAATCACATACTCTTCTTAACTACTTAGGAAATGATTCCCAAATCCTATTTTTACTTCTGCATGTAGGACTGATTATTTTCATTCTATTTTTCTGTACATGTCTGGTAACTGCCCCTTTCCTTCACAGCCTTGTCATTGTGAAGTGGAGCCTGAAAATACAATCATCTGCTTCCAAATACTCGTCCCTATGATCAGCCTGGGAACATCTTTGGTGTTGGAAGATAGATTGCCATTTATGCTTATTATATTGCAGTGAAAGGTTTTGAGGGCTGTTATGGAAACTAGGTAACCATTTTCTCATAAAACTACTCGGAGCAGTTGCTGGAGGTGTAGTGCATTTGCCTCAATCTATTAATGAAATCAAACTACATAGAAAAAAGCGAGGAAGGAGAAGCACAGCCCATATACAGGAGAAATGTTTCATTTTCTTCTTAACCTCTAATTGAGCTTCAACCAAAATATCTAGGGACATCATGGAGTCCTAATTTCCTCATTGCTTGAAAGATTAATCTCAGATGTGTCTGCAAAGTATTCTGCTGTTAAAGAGAAAGCTCTGAGTTGCTGGCAGGGATCAATGCATGAAGTGATGTTATCTAGAGGGTTACATTAGACAGAGAAATGTTTCTCTCATTTTTAACATGCCATAAACCTATGCCTTTCACTAAACTGGAGTGATTTTTTTTTTGATAATTTGCATTTTGATCATTTGTCCGATTACCTCCACCATTAATGAATGTGTTTACATTTTTGACAGCTGAGTCAGTAAAGTTAGGGTTCATAAAATACTGTTGCTGTAACATTACATAGCATTTTCATTCTTAAATCCTTGAGTTTGGTAGTACTTGGATATGATGAAGTAGAATTCGATATCCACCTACAGCAGGGAGAAAGCTCATATTTTTTATATCTATACAGCTGCAAGGATATGATGCCCACCCCTACTCACCTTTAATTCTGTTATCTTAGCAGTCAAATAGGAAAGCCCTCTAAGAATAATAATTCTGTAAGCTAAGCATAGTAAAGTGTAGAAAATCGTGGTTGTTTGAGTCCAATAAGAGATGTCCTGAGACCGGGGTGCTCTCAAGACACGTGGTTTATTAGTCGTGGGGGACAGCCTGACCAGGGAAGGGGAACAGCAGCAGGAAAACGTCTAGAGGGACAGGAATCCAGGCGGGCAGAGAGAACGATTACCTGTTACAATCCATTTTAACCCTTTCCATCATGAATATTCTAATTAGCACTAACCAATCACCTCAGGATACAAAAACCAACAGAATTTACATACAGCCTATGGGGACTATTGCATTACCATACTAAAAACCTGAAGAACCACCTTTTCCCTGATACCTGAGACCACTCATCTGTCTTTTGTTTGGGGGGGGTTCCTTAGCTACTGGAACTTTGGCTGATTGCATCACTCTTTTCTTGTTTAATATCCTATGGTTCGAATCTCGCTTTCAATTCTATTTCTTTCGTAGGTTTCATACTTTTAGGATCTTTTGTTAATAAACCATCTCTGCAAGAGTTTCCTGCTTCATCTTTTCCAACAGTAAAGTGCTAGTTTTCATATCACAGCTATATTGTCCTCTCTTGGTATTTCCATCCATTTAGTTGCTGAAGAATTTTGCTGCTTTATCAAAGTTTTTCTGAGCACTCCCATGATTTCCAAGAGATCTGGATCAGCATTAATATTTTTTATTACCAAAAGGTGCTACCCAGCACAGGACACTTAATATGTGAGTAGAAGAGCCATATGTGCTGACAACAGATCACAGGTCTCCTTTCACTAGGACTAAGGGTATAGAGAAGTTTCTACTGACATCACTGAGAGAAGGTGCTAAGAGTGTGGTTATTATCATCTTGCCTGAGATCATCACTGTAACAGGCCATAGTTTTGAAACTTTGTGATAAACTGCACAAGGTATTTTTGAGATTATAGTGAGGCAAAAATGGGGTCTTTTTTTAAGAGAAGAGGAGCAGGAAACAGAAGGTAAATCACTTTCTTCTGATGTCCATTGTACTTCTCTGGCCCCTTGGGCTCACAGGGGTGTCTGTGTAAGAGTAGTTTTTCTGACTAATTTCATCGTTAAAAACAGAAATTATTTTCTGGAGATATGGGAGGTATTTACCATAGTATGGTTGCCTGGGAGAAGCAAGACCCTTTTTGAAAATACCCAGGCCAGCTCTTGCTCTGTCTCACTGCTTTCTTGCATTGGTTTTCAGTTAGAGGCAAAGCTCTCTGTCCATATTCCTTTAACCTGGACATTTTATCAACATCCACAGCTCAGTAGCACTATGTGGGCTGAAGAATGGGTGAGGAAAAGGTGAGGGTGCCAGGCAACAACAAGGTTGAGGTATAAGGAACACAAAATAATTCTTGTTGCTCCTGGATGATGTGCCTGTATACAGTGTTAATTGGAGACCCATGCCTGCATCTCAGCCAGCTGATGGACTGACCTCCCTTCTCTTCCTGTTTATCTTCCAAATATCTGACCAAACAGGGAGCTTCCTCTGACTGTGGATGCTGCCATCCTCTGAGCCCCTTCAGCCCCCTCCATGCTTCCTCTATTCTGTCAGTCACGGTCTGCATCCTCCAGGGTGAACAGCTTTGGAAAATTATCATCAGTCAGGCCTTATCAGTGAAAGTGAAGATGAGTACTCTCAGGATAACTCATCTATCAATGCATTGCCTACTGGTGAATTCCTGGACTCTTGGCTGTGCTCAAGTTTTCACCCAACAGCTAAATCAGGCAAATTCAGCATCCACAGCTGCATCTAAGTAGTTTGTTTCATATGTAGAAACACTGTGTGTCAGGTGGGGAGAAAAAATTTTTCCTTGCTGGTAGGTTTAGGAGGAAAAAGAGAAGGGTTTGTACCTGAGAATTCTCTTTCCATTTTAGGTAATGATGTTTCTTCCCATAAAGGTTTACCTCCTCAGCTTTCATGTGTGCCTGGGATGGGGAACCCTCCCACGCTCGGCAGTGACTAATTATTGAACTGTGCTCAGAAAAAGCTCTGTCACGTGGCAATCAAATGGGAACAAGAAATTGTTACAAATGACACTGTAGGCTAGATGTAGTGGAAACAAGAAGACTTTAGAAATCCAAAATAAGAAAAAGAACCACTTGGTAAATACATGTGACATAATTCATTATAGAATCATTATGTCTATTTTTCTTGCCTGTGCTGGTCTTCTAGACCTAAATATTGTGCTTCATTTAAATATTTCATTTACTTGTATGGCTTGACAAATTTTCTTCTTCTGATATGCTTTCTTATCATATCATTGAAGAGAACTGCCTTCACTCTCCCTGTTCTTGTCCTCTTTTCCCTCCTGCTTGCTTCTGCATAATTTTGAAGGCATGCTTTCTCTTTTTACTTAGAACAGTACTTCAATATATTCAGACTGTGCTTGATTCCATGAAGAATTTCTTTTGCCTCTGTGATTTCAGAGAGCCTGAATTTATAGCAGAATATCATATGTATGTATATATATATATAAAGATGGGAAACTGTAGGGAGAAATCTCTTTGAACTGTCATGCTAATGTAATTTTATTTTTAAAGCACATTTGGAGACTTGTCGCTCATCATTTTAGTGCATTAGCTTTGCATTTGCTGATCTGGCCTTGGAGACAGAGGCATAGGTGAAAGTTGGCATACTTTTGGTGTCACAGTAGTTCTGCTTTGGAGTCTGCAGATCTACAAGCCAGGCCTAGAGATGACTCCAGAACTACAGACTCAAAAGGGAGGGCTGATACTGCTTCTACTTCATGTTGTCTTGCTGTCTGAGCTGACAGTGGGTGCAACCCAGAGCAGCCTTTACTCAACACCATCTGCTGTGTGACCAGTAAGAGTGATGGGAGCACAGGTCAAAGGGTATTTACCTTAATGCCCTTTGAGCATTTTGTCAGCTACAAACAGGGAATGCAGGTGCATGTCAAAGCTAGGTCATGCATTAAATCCTCTTCTTGGATCCAGGGAGGATGGAAAATCTCTGAATCTCAAAAGTAAGGAGACCCTAACTTTGGAAAGGATGTGCAGCCCTTCGCTGGATGAAGACAGCCTTGGAAAAGCAAAAGGATTAAAAACAAGTGAGTTCTGGCCATTTTTGGGTTCTCTGTGTCTTTATATTTCTACCAAGGCCAGGCTGTTGAACCTTTGGAACAACACAAGGATAAGAACCGCACAGTTTTTGGTTGTGCCTGTGAGAAGAGTGATCAGTCACCCTGTGGATTGCTCAAGAGACCTGTGTTGCCTGCAAAGGTGCAGGCTGGCGACCTGGTTTGGGCGAGACCACGGCGAACTTACAACCTGGCCGGACAAACCACACGTCACACTAATATGGTGAACGGCGAAATGCGTTTATTTCCCGTGGGCACCCCCTTATATAGCCTCAGGGTGCCCACGTCATTGCCTTTGTGGTTACATAACTTTAGCAACGTCATAGAGGGGAGGGCCCTAAACTCCTCGTTACAGCCCGAGTTTCTTCCGATCGGTATTGGCTAACTACATTTCCCCCCTCTCCATGAACAATTAAACTTTGGCTTAAGCAAACATAACAACTGTAGACTGCATAAACAACTGGTTAACGGCATGCGAGCAAACTAAATTGTTAGCAGATATGGTAAGCTTTATAGTTGTTTTAGGTTAGCTGTCCCTGTTGCAAAAGCATAATATCAATCCGGCTCAGCTGGGCTTTAACAAACTGGGTAACTTTGTTAAGCAAACAGGGTCCGAAAATGAGGGCAAGCATTATAACAACAATGGGTCCTATTAGAGTGGAAATCATGAGGGCAATCCAGGGATGCTGGGCAAACAGGGAACCGAACCAGTTTTTTTGCTGGAGTTCATGGCTACGACGCTCCAATCTGCTTTTGAGCTCGGCCATGGACTGTCGGATGGGACCTGAGTGGTTGACATAAGTGCAGCATTCTTCGTTTAAGGCAGCGCATAGTCCTCCTTGCTGCATCAGCAGGAGTTCTAATCCTCGCCTATTTTGAAGAACCATTTCAGATAGGGGAAACAAGGACTCTTCTAGTTTGACGATGTTTTTGTGGATTTTGAGGAGGTCTTCATCTATTGTCCGCTGCAGTTGCTGTAGGCTTTGTTTTTGAGTGGCTAGCGAGGTGATGCCGGTGGCTGCTCCTGTTCCTCCAAGGGTCAGTAGCACCGCCAGGCTGATGGCTGTGGTGATCTCTCGCTTAGCTCGGTGTGGTTTTGCTTCAAAATGCAGCATGACTTCCTCGTCTGTGTGATAGAGGATCCTGGGGACAACAGTGACTTGAACACAAAAATCGTTTGATTCATCAAAATGTTTTATAGAAACACAAGGGGTGAGTCCTGTGGTGTGACACGCCCATGTGTTCCCTGATGCAGGAATGGCCCATCCTTTTTGTTTGTTTAGGCGGACGGAAGAGCCACACAGCTCTTTGCTTTGGGGCTTTATCTGCCTGTTTCCTATACAGACTCCGTACCCTGAGATGATTCCTAGGGTAATCCCTTTGCTGTGGGTGTCCCACTTGCACTGTTTTGGGCTGGCTTCTTGGGAATAGCTAAATGTTTTATTGGAACCTATTCCTTCATAGAAAGGTGGTCTGGAGTCGTAGCACAGCCAGCAAGACTTAGTGAGATTGGGTTGAGTGACATTGAGGGACTTAAAGGCTGCATTTAACATTCGGGTAAATAGGTTTTGTGGAGGAGCTTTGGGCTTGGGAACAACTTTAGTCTGACCCAATAGGGGAGTAGTGGCAAGTGGCCTTTTTGCCGCTGGGGTGATAACTACAGGTAGTTCATTTTTTGGGAAGGCTGCCAATTCGTTCGGCCCTATTGCTATGTGCCGTTTGGGCAATGGGGACTTAACAGTTTGGATAACTGTACCTAGGTCAGGGCTTCTACTTATGGCCCGGTCACTTTGTAGGTACACTGACCACAGTTTGCCTACCGACCAGGATGGATCTTGTGGTTGCAGGACCGTGATTGTGAGGTGTGTGCAGTTTCCAAGGAGCATGCCTTGGTATTCGGTGCCAAAAACACAGTTATAAGGCCAACCTGTTACCTTTAGGAATTCGTCTTTCTTGGGAGGGTCCCACCTGGTCCAGCGGTAGCTGGTCACTATAGTTTCGCACCCCCAATACCCGCAAAACCAGTAACTGGGGTAGGTGCAATACTCTTACCGGGGTTGTTACTCGGGCACCGATATGTTAACTCAGAGATGGTCGAAGTTACTTTCCTGGGGTATTGTCCACCCCCGCCGCGCCAGAGGTCTTCAAGTCGCACAGTTCAGGCTGGAGTGTTGGTCTCGGACTGGCCTATTATCGCACTGGTGACGAAGTTCCGAAACGTCCAGACGTGGGGCTGATATGGGTGGTGACTGGCGGTAGGGTGAAGTAGCATTACCCAGATGTAGAAGCACAGAGGTCGGGTGAGGGGCTTGGCTGACGGTCTGTGAAGGAGGACCTGTGGGGAAATACTCAAAGTGTTTTGTTAGCTTCGTCGGCGAAGATCCAGAGCTCGCTGTAATGCTGGGAAGCATTTCTTCCTATGGATATATATACCATAAACAGTTACAGTCACTGCCTAAATAGTGTGGACAGATAAAACTTATTTTTTACAATGGATCTTGGGCTTTACTGATTTCAAAGGACACCATTTAATGTCATCATCTTTCTTTACTGCTGCATACCCTCTACCAGCTACAACTAGTTTCCATCCTGTCTCCCACTCTCCCAACTCATTTCTTACGCTAACTGGGGGGCCTTCTTGGGTGGCTTCTACTGCCCAATGTTTTTGCGATGGAGTCTGATTCTGGTCTCCCCTGGGGAACTGATTTAAAGCAAGCATGGCAGTTGCCAACAGACGTGGCTGTTCCGACGGAGAAATGGCACTGGTGAACCCTTCAGCCTTTGCTAGGGTTTCTAGCTTGGACTTTAGAGTTTGGTTGGCCCTCTCTACGATGGCCTGTCCTGTACTATTGTATGGAATGCCTTGCTTTAGGACAATGCTCCATTTTGCAGTGAACTCTTGGACTGCCTTTGATATAAAATGAGTTCCGTTGTCCGTTTTGATTTGTTTGGGGATGCCAAGCCAGGCCATGGCTGACAACCAGTGTTGCACAGCAGCTTTGGAATTCGCTTCGGCATGCTGAGTTCCGACAATGATGCCACTGAAGGTGTCTACAGTAACTGCAAGCCATGCTCTGGGTTTTAGCAATTGGCATAGCGTGAAATCTGTCTGCCAAATTTCTGAAGGCTTCAGGCCTCTCGGGTTGACACCACCGGACCACAGAGGAGACTTTTGGCAGTAGGGGCAAGTAGCTACAACGTGCCTGGCATCTGCCATAGGAATGTTACATCGCTGAGCTAAAGCTTTGGGTCCTGTGTGCAGGGACTCATGCAGTTGTCATGCGCTTTGCAAGGTCCACAGGTTCTTGGCCGCGGCATCGGCCTTGTTGTTTCCTAGCTAAAAGTAACCTTTGATAGGGCTGTGGCTGTTGATATGGATGACTGTTACAGTGCCTTGTCATGACTGCAGCGCTTCTTCAATCATTTGGGCGGCCAGTGAGTTGGAGACGCCTGGGTGAGACATTGCCTGGCAGAGCTTTGCTGCAAACATTGAATCGGTGACAATGTTGAGGTGATGGGTTTGAAACAGATTGTAGGCTAGTACTATTGCGGATGCTTCTAGAAGCTGGGCGGACAGAGATTGATCTTTCATCTTCACACATTGCCATCGACCTTGGTCTTGCCATACCACTGCTGCTGTTGAAGTTGTTGATGATGCGTCGGTGAACACTGTTGGGCCGGGCTGAGGTCTGTCCAGGACCTTTGATGGGAGATCTATGTTTACTACTGTGAGTAGCTGGATCCATGGGGGCTTTGCGGCGTAGCCAAGTTCTCCTCCAAATCCGAATAGAGCTAGTGCGAGGTGTTCTGAAAGCGCCATGGATGCAGAAGGAATCTGTTTTCTGAATGGGAGATATATTTTTGAGGGTTCTGAGCCCAGGTAATTCAGGGTGAGTTTTCTGCCCTTCATGATTACACTTCCGAGGCACTCCATTCCTGGAGAGAAGGCTCGTTGAGATCTCCCAAGGATGATCCACTGCACTGGCTTGGCTGACTCTGGAGGCCCTTGTGCTAACGCTCCGACTCCTCCTTCCTTAGTGAAGTGCACGTATAGGTCTAGAGGCAGATTGGGATTCCACCTCGACAATGCAGCTACTGGTAGTTGTTTCTTGATGTAGTCAAGCGATTTTGTGGCTTCTTCTGAGATGCTTTTTGATTCCCATGGATGTTTGCCTTTCAAGAGGTCATATAGGGGGGACATGACTTCTGGAGGGATAAGGACAATGTTTCGCAACCACTGTAGTGAGCCTACTAACTGCTGGATGTCGTGCAGCGTCTTGACGTCGCGCCGAATTTTGATCGCTGGAGGTGACACATGAGAACTGTCGACTTTCACGCCTAAAAAGGTGACAGAAGCGCCTTTCTTTATTTTTGCCTTCGCTATTTCGAACCCGTTGTTCTCTAGGGTCGTGGAGACTTCTGTCACAATAGCGTCTACCTGGCTTGGCGTAGGGGCGGCGATCAAGATGTCGTCCATGTATTGGATGATCGTGGCTTCAGGACGCTTTGCTCGGACAGGGACTAAAGCTTTGCTCATGACGATCTGACAAATGGTTGGGCTGTTGACCGTGCCCTGTGGCAAGACTCTCCATTGGAATCTCAGGCTGGGCTGCTGGCCATTTGGGAATGTGATCGAGAACGCAAACCGCTCTTTGTCATCTTCATGCAGCGGAATGGAGAAGAAGCAGTCCTTTATGTTGACTACGGCACAAGGTTGGTTTGTAGGTATAAAGGAGTTGCTGGGTAGCTTGGTTTGCACGGGCCCCATAGGGTGGATCTTTTTGTTGACAGCTCGTAGATCATGTAACAGGCGGAAACCTTCGCCGCTGCGCTTGGGAATGACAAAAACTGGTGTGTTCCACGGTGAGACAGAGGGTTCAATGTGTCCTTTTTTTAATTCCCACTCGATGAACTGGAGAAGAGCGGATCTTCGAGGCTCGGCAATGGGCCTCTGCTCGAAGTACACCGGGTCTGAGGACTTCCAGGTTAGTTTAATTGGGAGCGACGGGTACACCGGAGTGGCCCTGAGGATAAATTTGTCACTCGCATATTCAGCAATGCTTGAGCATCACGCCCCAAGAGGGGTGGAGTGTTAGAAAGGACGTAGACATGCACATAGACAGGTTTTTCAACCCTGTCTGGGCCGTATATCGTGATTGATATTGGATCTACGCTTTTTCGAGCTTGTTGAATTCCTCCAACTCTGGCCACGGCTACGGCGTCTTGCAGTTGCCAGCTCGGAGGCCAGTGCGTGTCTGGAATGACTGTTACATCGGATCCTGTATCCACTGTGAAGAGGAGCGCTACAAACAGGTCGTCGCGTGTTCGTCGGCAGACTCCCCAAACTTCTGGAGGGCGTTGGGCATCGCAGTTTATTGCCAGGGCCACCTGAGGGCCGTTGCTGGGTCGGAGGTTGTCTGCGCCGTGTGTTGCGCTTGTGTACCACCTACTGGTGACAGAGGAACCTGCGTCGTCGATGCTGGTGGTGGAGGCATCTGCGTCAGGGCATTGGGCGTAGCTTGAGCTATGAAGTTGGTCAGTTCTCTGGGGGGCAGTGGAGTAGGAAGATGCTCCGTCCCTGAGGGTATAAAATAGCTGGGCCGCGGGTTGCTCCAACGGGGAGAGGGTCGCATGCGGCCAGATTGTCCCCTCCCCTGCCCGTTTCTCTGCTTTTTATTATGGGTGCAGCATCGAGCTATGTGGCCTTTCTTACCACAAATCCAGCAGGGTCCTCTCGGCCTCGATGAGGGTGGTTCATGGATGGGTGTTGGCTGCGAGCGTTGCGACTCTGGACTGCCATTACTTCTGCCACGGCTGTGCCGACTGCTGCTGGAAGTGGGGCCATCGCTGCGTTGATCGCAGCTTGGACTGGGGCTGAATTTTCTTCTTTGACTACATGCTTAATTATGGTCGCGATGTTAGAACTTGGAGGTAAGGACCGCAGTAGCTCTCTGGTTGCTTGGTTGCATTGTTGTCTTACGCACCCTTCTAATACTGGCCCTTTAGCTTCTGGTGGCAAATCTGAGGCATCTATAGCTGCTTGGTGGCGATCGATGAAGGTGGTGAAGCGCTCGCTTTCGGCTTGTCTGATGCCGGTCCACGGTGACGGCTTGGCGATGACTCTGCAGGCTGTGTGGATGGCTTCTCTTGCAGCGCGGGTGGTGGCGACGACCTCGGAAGCTCTCAGATGCTGTGCCTGCGCTTGGGGGCTAATCAGTCCTGGGTCTCGACCCATCAAGCGCTGTATGCTTGAGGTGCGCAATGGGTGCGAGTCTCCATTTACCTTGGCAAGCATCTTTTCTAAATTGTCTTCCCATTCTTGTTTGAATACGATCATACCAGCCCCGTCAAAAATCATGCGGCATGTCTGTTTTATGTCAAAAGGCAGCATGTCGTCATTGCCGAAAAGGCCATCTACCAGGGTAGAGACCATTGCGGAATTGATTCCTTTTTCGGCTATGGCTTTGGCGATGGCATGCACTTCTTTGGAGTTTACCGGGGAGTATGTTGGCAGATTATTGTCTAGTCTCTTTACCGGAAAAATTCGCGCTGCCATTTCAGGCAGATCGGCCAGTGCTGTTTGGACTTTTTTCCAGTCCGTTAAAGGCATAGGTTTAGAAGTGCCTTTTTTGTTTGCTTGCCATAGGTTTTGATTCATAGGTTTAGTACAGGTCATCGGCATAGGGTCTGCATCTGAGTCAGCGTCTGAGTCAGAGTAGGAAGTGTATGAGGAGGAGTAGTCGTCTGACTGGGAGGAAGGGGACTGATAGGAGAGTTCCGGCAAGCTGTGCCTTTTGGTTGGGCTCCGCCCTCTGTGTTTCTTGGGGGTGGTGATGGCTGGGCCTGCTTTACCCCGCCTCCTCTCTAGGGGCTTATCTGCCTTATATGGTAACATTTGAGAACTTGCTCTTTGATTGGGTTTTGATCTCCACTCCCAGCTGCAAGCAGCACCTCCCCCAGTGTGGTCTTGACCGCGCATGTCTGTGGCGGGAACTGGCTTTTGGTCACGCCCTTCTTGTTCGGGTCCGGCGCCATATTGTGGAGCATAAGGCGGCGGTCTTATTAATGTTTCATTTTTATCTATATTGCTGGCACCGTCATTAAAAAATGGGGAACTGCTGTGCTCAGGATGCGGGTTTAGGTTAGTGTTGGAGTCGGGGTTTAAGGCAGGCGATAAGGATCGTGGACGCGGAGGATCGTTAGTTTTAGACGGCGGTTTCAGCTCTGTGAAATCGTCACTAACCGCGGTCTGAGTTGCAGCGCCAACACCTAGTTTCGGAATTACTCTTAAGCACTGTTGAGCTGCCTTCCACGTTTCTTGCTCTTCTAATGCCTTTTTTAAAGAGTTCATAACTTTCCCCCAGCTTTTTAGACATTTCCCAGAACCGGTTGTAAAAACATCGTCAGCAAGAGCGCTCGTGCACTTTGCCCAAGTTTCAGGATGCAAGATATCGACAGGGCGATCAATGATTTTTAGCTTTAGCAACCGCGTAATAGCGGCTTCAAAATCTTTAAATTTACATTTCATATTCCACTGTTCATAAATTTCTACTGTTACCTTGCCGAGAGACTCCATCTACGGCGGTACTGGACGCGTCCGTCCCACCGAAGTCAACGTAGTGCTTCGGTCGTCTCACCTTCCAGCGAGAATCCCGATTCCCGCAGCGCACTCACACCCGATTATCGGGGGGTCGCAGACCGGGTTTCGGCACCAGATGTTGCCTGCAAAGGTGCAGGCCGGCGACCTGGTTTGGGCGAGACCACGGCGAACTTACAACCTGGCCGGACAAACCACACATCACACCAATATGGTGAACGGCGAAATGCGTTTATTTCCTGTGGGCGCCCCCTTATATAGCCTCAGGGTGCCCACGTCATTGCCTTTGTGGTTACATAACTTTAGCAACGTCATAGAGGGGAGGGCCCTAAACTCCTCGTTACAGCCCGAGTTTCTTCTGATCGGTATTGGCTAACTACAGACCTGTGAAATGTTCTCTGAGCTGTCTCAGAAATAAAACTGTAAAGATTTTTCTTTCATTATTATTATGTTGTCAATCTTAATTCAAGTACTAATTCAAGAACCTTTTGACATTTGCTCAACAACACTTGCTTACCTAATTTTCTATTACAAAATGTTTAGTGTTCCAGTTACAATTTTGGAAAGGAGTAAGGTGGCTAAAGATGTAGACAGACTTTGAAATTTCTAAATTTTGAGAGAAGTCACCTGCCAGTGAATTGGGTGTCTCCCTGACTTTAAAACTCTGAGGCTTTGTAGACCTAAACTTCAAGGGCAAGGGTTATGTGTCCTTGAAAAGTTTATTTGGAATTTCCATTTGGGGACAATAATTTTCAATGACTGAGGACAATGAGAAAGCTGCAACTGTTTAGCCTACAGAAGAGAAGTCTCAAGGAGGGATCTTTTTAGTGGATGTAAGTACCTGAAGAGAGGGTGCGAAAAAGATGGAGCCAGACTCTGTCCAGCAGTACCCAGTGACAGGTTAGAGGCAGTGGGCATGAACTGAAACATAGGAGGTTCCCTCTGAACCTCCACTGGAGGTGACTGTGGGGTGACTGAGCACTGCCAAAGGTTGCCCCAAAAGTTTGTGAAGTCTCCATCCTTGGAGACTTTTGTAATATCCAGTTTTTGGAGCTTTTTGGACACTGTCCTTGGCAGTGTAGGTGTAGGTGATTCTTCTTAACCAGGAGGCTGGACCAAATGGCATCCAGTGGACCCTTCCAACGTTAACCGTTCTGTCATCATGTGATTCTCTGGTGCTGTTATCACACTTAGATGCCATTTTTATTGGGACTTTATTAACATTCTTTGTTGTTGTTTTGATACTGCTTTTGCCAGTTATTCATAAATCTGTATCTCATTTTATAACCTGTTTGAATTTGAATTCATTCTTATTTCAATGGTTTTCCATTGGTTTAAAAAGAATTTTGGCTCTTTGTCTCTACTAATTCCTGATCCTTCACGTAGCCTCAAGTTTCTGCAACAATGCAATAGTACAAAACTAAAAGTCAGTAGCACTCACATTTTTACCAGCGGGTTTAGTTTGTAAACCATTAAAACATCCTCCTTTGCTTACAGATGAAGGACAAATTTACTGTGAAGTTACAAAAGTGAATCTCCCTTCTATCAGTTTTGTTACATGGTAAGTAATTTTGTTTTGCTATATAAATTTGAGGCTTTTATAGTAGTAAATGTAATTTTCCCTTTGTTTTCTTGGATTTTACATTTTGGTGGCAATGGATCAGTCGACTTCAATGAAGACTTCAATGACAGTAAGATTGTCTTGCTCTGCTCTGCACTGGTGCAGCCTCGCCTCGAGTCCTGGGGGCAGTTCTGGATAGCACATTATAGAAAAGACATTAAGCAATTAGAAAGTGTCCAAAGCAGGGCTAAGAAGGAGGCAAAGGGCCTTGAGAGGAGGCCTTATGGGGAGCAGCTGAGGTCACTTGGTCTGTTCAGCCTGGAGAAGAGGAGACTGAGGGGAGACCCCATTGCAGTCTGCAGCTTCCTTGTGAGCGGAGGAGAGGCAGGCACTGATCTCTCCTCTCTGGTGACAGTGACAGGACTTGAGGGAATGGCCTGAAGTTGTGTCAGTGGAGGTTTAGGTTGGATATCAGGAAAATGTTCTTCCCCCAGAGGGTGGTTTGAGCAGTGAAACAGGCTCCCCAAGGAAGTGGTCCCAGCACCAGAGCTGACCAGCCTGACAGAGCTCAAGAAGTGTTTGGAAAATACTGCTGAGTTCATGGTGGGATTCTTGGGGATGGTGCTGTGCAGGGCCAGGAGCTGGTCTTGATCGTCCTTGTGGGTCCCTTCCAACTCACCATTTTCTGTGATTCCTAGTTCCAGCCTACTGTGTATTCTGCCACACTGAGCTAATCTAAATCAGTTCACAGCTGGGATCAAGGGCACTGAGGATGGTGAGAGACTCAGTAAAGCAAAAAGCTGACACTAGGTGGTGGGGTTAAACTCCCTGCTAACCCACCCTGGAGAAAGAGGCGAAAATGGGGCAGACCAGCAGAACCAAAATTACAACAGATTAAAAAATTCCTTGACCACTAGGCATGTAGGTAGCAAGACAGAAAAGAAATGTTGTTATACCAGTAGTTTGTGCTATTTGGTACAAGGTGCAATGATTTCACGTGATGCCTTTACACACAAAGGATTGTGTTTAGTGTTTGAACCCCACACAACAGCATGACATATCTGTTCATTCCTTGCAATAGTGGAATCACCATGCTGCAGACTTTCTAAAGCTCTGCCTTGACAGTTATCAAAAGGAAATACCTGAGTCACATAGAGCATAATAATGAGAGGAACAACTCAGGTGACCTACTTCTTACCCACTACCTTCAGGCAGTAGTATTTCTGTGCCTGGAAACCTTGAGGGCAGGCATCCCACAGCAATCCTGAGTTAAGAAAGTGGTGAGGTATTTTGGGGGTTAAGCATCCTGACCAGGAAGAGGGCTGCACTGTCTGAAAAGAGGTGTGGGAGGCAGGGTTTCTGGACTTTGGCTGATGTTTCTGGGAAGTTCTGCTGAAGAGTAGCATTTTCAGGAATTTAGAAGAGGGAGGAAAAATAGTGTTTTAGCACAGACACTTGTCATGAAAATAAGTGAATTAAGCCAACACACATGTACACACACTGAAGAGCAGATCCAGAGACATTTTTACTATGTGGCTTACCTTTGTATCACACTGTAATTCACCCTGGGGCTCTGAGGGAAATGTGAATGAGCAGCAGTCATGACCATAGCTGCTCTCTGAGCCAGAGGTGGGGGACAGAGTGCAAACTGTCCTGCATTTCCACAGCTGTTTCAACGAGAGGGTTTAAATACGCTTTTGGCTGTTGCACCAAAGGAAGATGGCAGGAGAAAAGGAGTCTCCCATGACCTCTGCTCTTCCCTTCTGCACCTATCTCTGTCCATCATGAGGAGTGGATAGCAGGAGAGACTGCAGGAGAGGATGCAGGAGAGGAACTGAGCAGACTGTCTGCTCTTGATCCCATAAACAATACACAGATATGTATAGTTCCAGCTGATAACCCCTAAATGTGATTAGGATGAGGAACAGGGCAGGAAGGAGGGTGTTTGGTGTCTTGCAATGCTGCAAAACAGACTGTTTCCTTGTGGCCCTGCTAGAAATTCCTGGCTTTGGCTTCAGCAGAAACAGGATCTCACTTTAGAAAGAGAATATCTTCCTTCAAGAAAGATAAGGTTTCATGCCCCAGCACTTGGTAGAAGGTCCTTTATGGATGTGAGAGAAACGCTTGTTAAGCTTTAGTTATGAATATGCTTTTGTTTTAATTGAATATGCTTTTGTTTTAATTGCAAAGTAAGGATAGTCCTACCCTGAAGCAGCCCATTGTCTTAGAAGTTACTTTGTTAGGATCAATACGGTTACTAGGACAACGGAACATCTGCTTGGAACCTGTCAAGGTCTCTGGGTCGGGCCACTAGGCGCCTAGAGACCACTCCCAAACTTTCTATGATTTGCTAGTGTTTAGATAGTAATGCTGAAATGTATTAGACAGAGCTGTTTTATTGGTTTGTAGATTATGTACCCGCCCTACGACCTGTCCTGTACAAAACTCCCCTGCAACCCCTGCCCGGGGCCTCTCCAAAGGCACCGGACAGAGGGCATGGAATCCCGTTACCCCTGAATAAACCCTCTAAATCTTAACGTGCCTGAGAGACCCCTCTTTCATCACCACAGCCATTACAGTGTAGTTTTAGACTGTCTTCAGAGTCAAGTCCCACAAAACAGGTGTGTGGCAGCGTGACAGAGCAGCTGGGTGGCCCAGGTATACCAGCCGGGCCAGGGAGAGAGTCACGCGAAGCTACAGTCCTTCACCTGCTCTTTCAATTTCTTCACAGGAGTATGAGGAGGAAAAAAAGGTAGTTAAAGTTATCATCATTGCTTTTTCTGAAATACAGGAGATGGGATAAAGCTTTATAGATTCAAAAGCATTTTTCTGCTTGCTTTAAAAGTAGACCTTGTAATATTAACCTCACTTTAATTATAAATTGCACCTATTCTGAGGGAAACTGAGGGAAAGATAGCTGTAGAGTATCCCTGGATAAGTGTATTTTATCTGCTCTTTTTAAAGGCTGAAGAACAGCAATGGAAAGATGATCACCTTTCCTTGGCAGCTCCATAACCTACATTTTTGGAGCCTCTGTTTCAGGTTACTAGGACTATCACTAGTACAATCAAATTGAAATTCATGTGAAGTACCTGGTTTCTCTCCCCCTCTCAGCCCCCATCTCTCCCTTTTGCCCCCCTCCTTCCCCTTCCCCTTTTCTCCACCCCTCCTTCCGCCTCTCCCTGCTCCTCTCCTCCTCTATCTCCCTCTATTTCCTTCCCTTTTACTCTTTATCATCTGCCCCCTCAGCTCTTGCACTTTGTCTGTCCTATGTTTTCTCATAAGAAAACGTGTTGGCTGGTAGGAATCTTTCTGAAGGGCTAATTCAAGGATATAGGATAATATTTATCTGGTCACAAGAGATTCTCTTTCATTCAATTTGAAATAATAAAACATAATTTATACAACATAAATAATGTTAGCCTTCAAAAATCTATGAGAGAATGGCAGTGTGTCTTTGCTGAGCACAATCTAAAACCTCTCTCTTGTGTGAGCTGATCAAATTAAATAAAGCTTCTGTGCTGTCAAAGTTCGAAATCTACTGGTGTGCCAACATTCATTCTTCAGCTCCCTATTTAGCTTTCCAGGCAGACAAGGTCAGCTGTATCTGATTGATTCAGCTTCTGTCTTATAGCAATACCAGACGGTTGTTTCTCTAAGAAAGAGGGTGTTTTCCCTTATTTTCCACCCTCAGCAGAGCAGCTGATTTGGTCTCATTCCACCAGATGGCAAGCTTTAACCAAGGAAAAAAAAAAGTTTTTTTGCAACTATCCATTTACCTTAGGGGAGAGGGGAAAGCAAGCTTTGCTTAGTGGTTATTTTTTTTTTTTTTTTCTGTTTTAAAAAAATGTTTTTACTATAACAGGTTCACATCCATCTTCTGGCATGATTTGTAGTGTTTAGAAAAATAAATCAATAGAGCAACACTTGCTGTCAGCTATTGAGTAACTGACAGGTGTCATCAAGGGAAGTAAAAAATAGTTTAGAATATACAGTCCATCCCCAAATTTCACCTAACAGAGACAGATTCAGTGCTGCTAAACAAACAAATGAATATAGAGATCCCAGTAAAAAATCAGAAGATATTACTAAGCTCTCAGTGCTGCATAACTGACCCTTAGTTCTGGTTATCCCCAAACCCCACATTAATCCCTGCCTCTGACTCTCAGGAAATGCTTTGCCCTGTATTTCTGCTATTATAACCTGCCCTTAATGTGTGGACAATGCACAGAGCAGAGAACTGTGCTTGTTCTGTTCAAGCTACATTATCTCTTCAGTCTAGGGCAGTCTGTGTCTCAGATCTCCTGGGAATGGAGTTAAAGTCTGCTTGTATTAGTGCAGCAGAGTTTATCTGCTGTGTTAAAGTTAAAGGTGCTAATTTTCACTCATTTTTTTTTATGGATTGGCTGTTCCAGCTTCACAAGGGAAGCAGCTGTGTCACCAGGTTTGGCTTGGCATTGGTGACTCACCATGGAGCATTAGAGCGATGTGTGAGGACCAACTCTCCCAAGTCCAAGCTCTGCAATTTGGCCCTGTGTATATGGAGACAGCTTCTGCTCTGTCTCCAGCAACAACAACTCTAGGGGACTCTGAGCCTTTGGGTTAGAAAATCTGGCACAGGTAAAATCACAGTTGCCAGTACCTTCACTACTCTTCTTTTTTTTATTATTTTTTAAATTTATTTTATTTTATTTTAAATTATTATTATTATCAGTTCTCTCCTCTTGAGGTCATGGGTGCATCCCCTCTTGGTAACTGGGCTCCAGGTAAATAGCATGGTGGGGGTCTTGGCATCCCTGGGGGTTGCTGTGCCCATCCCTGTAAACAGAAAAGTGGTACCTAGTTGTTCAAGAGGAAAGACGTGATTGGCTAGCATCATGAAAGTCTTCAAAGGGTAGAGGGGAAATCAAATTTACATTTCAGCTGCTGACCTAATGACTGGAGAAAAAAGAGTTCCCATTTTCTTCCTGTAGGTTCTTTTCAAGTAAATTACTCTTCTACTATAAACATCTTTACAAGTTTGAAAATAGCTTTACCTGTGTCTTTACACCAGTTTCTTAGCTCTTTCTAAAGAATAAACGTCTATAAAGTAAATCAATGCCATTGACATTTGTAAGATTATGCCAGATGAGTCTGAGGTAAATTTATGCAACAAACACAATTATATGGCAGTTTGCAGAGTAGTCAAAACTTGTGAGCTCCAGTTCTGAGACTGAAAAATAAATACATGCATTTTAGCTATTTTTTGCATTTCCTGGTTCATGGTTTTAATTTTTTTTCTCAACATCACAGGAGGTTGAAAGTCTTTGTTTTTCCAAAAGTGGGAACTAATTTTTCTGTTCTGACTCCTAGAATGGAGGCTTAACAAAAGGCTCAGCATTGATTATACTATGAAGGTTGAAGAGCTGCAGCAGTGCAGACTGCAGTGAAATGGAACAGCTAAGGAGTACAGGTGGCAGGCTGTGGGTGTCTGGCTCTGTATTTATGCTATGAGGACTTAGCTTGTGCTTCATTTCTCTCAGGGAGAGGATTATGGGCTTTGGAGTTTTGTACTGTTCCTGGAGTTTGTTTAGGTCTTAGATTTTTTTTTTCCTTTTGGATAAAATGCTGCAATTTCATGCAGTGCCTCTGCCAGAGCTCCAGGCATGCCTGGGAAAGTTGTGAATGCCCTCCGTGACTCGGGCATCCCTGACGCACACATCTCCTCTCTCTTGAAACAAGCAGTATCTCTCCAAAGCCATGTGGGCTTGACCAACAGCATGACTCATGTGACCTTGTTTTGCTGTCACTCCCCTTACTATCCACTTTCTTTTCTCAATTAAGGGAACTTTTGAAAGCATCACACCAAGGTGACGGAAGTGCAGCCAGGTAGGAACCGCTTGGTGCTTCCAAAGGCAATGTGTCCTCTGAGAGAGATGGGAACCCACTTCCCTTCCCAAACTGTTCTCAGCAGAACGGTAGTGTGCCAGCTTGGCATACTTCTAGGTGTAAGGACAACAAGGTTATTTTTATGCTGGGCCTCCCTTCTCTGCTGCTACTAAAAATGCCACTGCAGTGGTATAGAGAGTCACAAGAAGATTTTTTTATTTCTGCTTTTGCTGTGGGCTTTGACTCTGTGAATTTTGCTTTGGCTTTCCCAGTGTGAGTTAATTTAGAGATCACTTGTTTTTGTGGCAGAATGCAAGGGATGAGACCACTGTGATGATTTTGGAACAAGACCACAAAAAACCAGGCCAAAATTGCCCAGGAAGAGAAGTATTTTTCCTTCATTGCATCCAGTAAGTTTAAATACTGTACAAAAGTGAAAGTCCCCCCAAACCTTGAAAATATTAATGTCTTTAATGTGGTTTTAGTTTTACTATTGGTCTCATATGTGAAACTCTGCTGAGTATGAATTTCACCTTTTGTTTTATAATTCAATTGTTGATATACAAACTAAAATAAAATCAGATTCCTTTTCCATATTCATAAGGGCTCTGCAGTTCTGAAAAAAACTGTAATAAACCAATGCAAATCAAAATTCTTTTCTCTTCTGCTAAGAAAATTCTGTAATAAAAGTCCAAATAAATATAAAGGATTGTACATCCACATAATACCTTTCCAAGGCTAGGAATGGCTTTTAAAGTCATGCATCTTAGTTAAAAAAAAAGCTTTCAGTTCCTCTCTGAATGGCATTTTGCAGTCTGTAGGGTTTGTTCAAGTACTAATCTATCAAACATGGAGAGAGCTGAGATCACTGGTCTAAGTAAATTGTGGAGAGGAGACAACCCTTCTACCTTAAATAAATCTGAGCTTTCTTTGAAAGAACTGCTTGAATCAGAAGTGCTGGGCTGGCAGATGCTGAAACCAGATGTGATGTTTGATCTCAGAGTTGTGGAAACCATCAGGCCAACAAAGGTATATAAAAGATCTGTCTGCAGTAGGCTCAGAAAGATTCCAGTGCTGCAAATGAAGGTGTGGTTGAGTTTTCGAGGAAAGTGCTAGATGTACTTGCCTTGTGCTAAGTCTTTTCTGGGATTCAGCTTGCAGTCAGGCTGGAGTCAGGGTCCTGAAGTAAATGAACCTGTGGTCTGAAATGTATGGCTCCTCTCGTGTTATATGTTTTCAAATGTTTTCTGTGCTGTTATATGTTGACAATATTCTGAAATCTCTTATTTTGCTTGGTGAGATAAAAAACTTTTGCTACTGATGCAGGCTCCTAGTCAATCTTTCTTCTTCAAATAAATGTTGTTTTGTTGTTACTGCCTCTCTGCTACTGCTAAAATAAATCAGAATCCCCATCTCAATGCCTGTAGAGACAGGAACATTTAATTTATAGCAATTTCCTTTTCTCTTCATGGTTTCTACTAAACAGAACATGCTGGGTCTCAACCTGTGTTTGCATTTATGCTAAATTACAAGCAGAACAATCAATACAAGTCCCAGCTCATGCTGCCCACAGCTGAACAGCAGCAAAAAAAAAGAAAACTGCCAGGGAAATCTTTCCCACTCAGCCAGCTTGTTACTTGTTTCTTGTTAATATACTTTAACAGATGGCATTTAACCATCTATTTATTTATCACAGTGGTCTTGGTGTGCCTTCCAAGAGTTGTGGAGGTGAGACGAGGAGCTTATCCTTAGACACCTTGTGAATCCTCCTTGCAAGACAGTCCCAGATAGCCGTTTCTCTGGGCAGGTCAGGACAGGCAGAGAAGGGTGTCTGGGCAGTATCTCCTCTTTGAGTGCCCAAAGAGATGGACACAGGACTTCCCTTCACACAGGACTGCAATTGGTGGGACCTCCACTGGGGTGGTTATTGTGAGCACTCATCCCTGACAATTGCAGTCCTCCTTGCCTCCTTGCCCATGCTCCACCTCACCGACCAAGTGAGCGGATGGAAGGTGACTGGCTACAGGAGTGATCTTAGTGCTGAAAGTCTGAGGTTCTGCCGTGACCATTCCAGCACCTGAGTGACATCTCCTCTGTCCTGCTATCCACTTGCTGAGCTGCTACTTGTGTGGGTGAAGGCACTGCTAGGTCTCTGTGCAGCCCGCCTCACAGAGCACGCGTGGGAAGGTGTTTTCAGCTTTTGCCTTGGGACCCATGCTCAACTTGAAACAAGCAGAAGAGCAACTCTGTGATCCTGCAGTTAGCAGCCATATCCTGCAGAGCAGCAGAGACTGACTGAATTGACAGGATTAATGTGACTCCAGGGGGTGTCCCTGCAGCTAATCAGAGGATGCTGGTCCTAATGAATGAAGCACAGTGGAGACAACTGGTATGCTAAAGGCGGTGAATGTCCCCTTTATTGTAGTTACAGTGCTAGTGATTAAAATGTTACTCTGTGGGATGCAGCTAATTCTCAAGCTAATTCTTGAGGTGAAGAAGGAACAGCTCATAAAATGTCAGCTGAAATGTAATGGAAATCACTGCTCAGAACACTCGTATTTTTTGATCAAGGGTCGTGTTGTAATTGATGCAGGTTTTGGGGACTACATCTCTAGCTCCTGCCTGTTTCCCATGCAGCTTCTATTTAGAGCCTGCTCCACATCTCAGAAACAAGTAGGTTCAATAGAAAGGAGATGAATTAATCATTTCCCCTCCATAAACTGGTGCTTATAATCCTGGCTGTGATTTCCTGTTATGTCTTCCCTTCTGCACAGAACTTTATTCCCTACTGAGATGAAATAAAACGAACCAAACCATTGTCAAAACAATTCAAAGCGCTCTGCTCCTTTGAGTAGAGGGATCAGCTCTATAGCTTTCTTTGCCTGTTAACTCCTCAAATTGGTGAAGAAACAGATGCAGGAAAAATGATAGTGTGTCTAATACTATATTTGAAATTTAAGTGATGTGTTTGTTTTGTTGGTAACACAACATTCATTGTGTGCAATATGCTTTTCTGTCCTGGCAAATGCCCCACCTTAAAAAAAATCAAAATCTCTGTGTACCTGCAGTTTATTGGCCAGCAAGCAAATGAGCTATTGAATAAACATGCATGAAATATCACATAAAAGGCATACAAAAAGTTGCAGCTGCGAAGAATGGGCCCTCAGTCTCTGTTCAGTCACACGGTTAGATGAGAGAAGCTGTTGGTTAAACCAACGCCAGTCACACTAAGGGTGCAGCACAACTTCCCTGAAGGCGTCAGCTTGGGGTTCTTTGCTTTAATGACACAAAGTGTTTGTGGGTATGTTTGGGACAGAGTCCCTCATACCACACCTTGATGTAGTGGGTAGCAAACTAGCCAGGGTCCTTGGTCAAACAGCAATTTCATGGTTGCTGAGTTATGTATGTATGTATGTATGTATGTAAGATTTGTTTATTTTGCATGTAAAGGCTTTTCTTTTTAAAAAAAATTATCAAATTGTCGCTTCTTACAGAGCTCTCTTAACAGCTCCCATTCATCCTTCTCCAAAATCCTGTAAGTCCATGAAGGAATAGAAAAAATTTAGAAAAAAATAGAAAAATAGAAATATTTACATTTCACTTCTGAAAAAGGCTAAATATTATAATGATCAAGAATGTGTTTTTAGCAGGGAATAAAAGTTATTATCCATCCTATCCTTACCAAAACCTACTCTTCTCTTATCTTGTATTTCTAGGGGTTCTTTCCTCCATTATCTATGTTATGCTAATTAGTTCCTAACTTCTACTTTCTCTTTTTCCCTCTCTCCTATTTAATTAACATGGTGGATGTTGTATTTTGTCTTATGGTTACAATGAACAAGGCTCCTGTGAAAACAATGTTTTTTTAAAACCCTTTTAATTGAAATGGCATGAATTCAAAGATTGTCAGGCAGTTCTAGTAATTTTGTCACATGAAAGTTGCTTTGGAGACTCTTCCCCCAAAGCAGACTTTAAAACCCCCAAGCTAGCTTTTTGCTTAGGCAGCTACTGTTGTGCAAAAGAACAAAAACCAAAAAAGCCAGGCATTAAAGAATAATTAAGTATTTTCTAAATTTTGGCAGTTGCACATAGAATGTTGCATTCAAGTGTGGATGCACTTTAATTCATATAAATGTCCTTCCTCTAAGGTAGAAAATAAGCCTGAGATACAGACTCTGTTTTCAAGGATTGATGCGACACTCCGTTCATGGTGCATTTCCATGAGAAGTTTCCATAACTTTTTTTCACCATGCAATGAAATCCTTCTTCTCAGCAAGTGGGGTCTAGATATTTTGCTCCTGCAGGTCAAAGTACTTTCCTAGTTTACCAGGATGAGGAGGGGCTGGGGTGAGCAACATCTCCAACCCTGCTGAAGCTGGATTACTCATCCATGTGGGAAGCAAACCACAGGCTGGGGAGGACAACAGAGAAATGACAGTCAGAGCTCAGCCAAAAGGGGGTGGACACTGGTTGGTTGCTCTGCTATTTTGGTGTTGTGGCTCCCGTGATTCCTGACCCACCTGATTTCAACTGAAATTTCCATGGCTTTGCCTTTTTGTCTGTATCAGATGCTTTGCTCTCAAAGGCTACTTCAGCTTCTGTGGTATTTGCACTTTGTTGACAGAGCCTTCTACCTGTGCATGTGTAGTACACTGTGGTGCTGAGGACCTGTGGGCATGACGTTCACGCAGAGAGAGCATGGCTGTCTCTCCACAAAGTACATTAACAATTGTTATTTAAGATTCTGCTGAAACACGAATCTGAACAGGTTGCAGTAAGATGTTTAACAACAGCTTGTAGTAGATGCTTTGATTTTTTTTTCTCTAGCACTCATAAGCAGCTCAAAAACTCATTTAGGCATCTTCTGCTTTAACTGTTACCTAGTGCAGGGCGCTGGCTGCAGAGCGGCGTACCAAACACAAGAGATGAAACACTGCAGTATGTTTCTCTCCACTTACACTGCTAAAGCAGATGGAATCGGTTGTGAAAGAGGTCCAGGGTGCATCTCCTCAAATGGAGCTATAGGCCGTAACTGCAGAGTTTCATTGATGGTAAAGTGTCTGATTTCAGGTAATGAGGTAGTGCCTTTGCCAAAATCACCAACAACTGCCCCAGTCTGTCTCATTTCCCATTTCCAGAATTCAACAACATATAAATCTCCTGGGTACTGGTGCTGGTTCTATTCTTTGTAATAGAATAATAACAGAGGGCAGTACTAAATCAAGACCTTAGTCCAATCATTATCACGGTTACTCACTTTCTGAAAAAGTATAACACCATGAATATTTATAGTGATTTTTATTGCAGAAAAAGCCATGGAATTTTTCAACTGCAGGGATGCTTTGTAGTAAGTCTAAGATCTGCTGCAGACTTGTTTTACTGCAGATACGCTCTGCAGACATAACTTTGTTTGATTCACTAATAGTCATACCAATTATAAAGTGGAGGCATTTAATTACAGTGCCTGCAGCTTGTGAGGCTTGATTCAAAGCCCACCAAAGTCAAAGGATGCTTTAAAACTGAATGAAAGAAGTTTGAAAGACAGCAAGGATCCCAAAGTAAGCTGTGACTACAAAATCAAGGTTGAAAGAGACCTCTAAGATTATCCAGTCCAACTGTTCACTTGGCACTTCCACTGTAAGCCCATAACCACTAAACCACATCACCCAGCAGCAGATCCAGATGCCTCTTAAACACTTCCAGGCATGGGGACTCCATCACCTCCCTGGGCAACCTATTCCAATGTTTATACATTTTCCAAAACACTAAAATTTTTCTGGAAAGCAATGCTTAAGATTTGGAACTATATTTCTAATAATTTCTATTTAATTGGGTTCTCCTTTCTTGACATAATTTTTTGTATTACAATATTTGTTCCTTGGTCTGATATGTTAGTACCTTTAATTTATTCAAAAGCGAGAGTAGTCACAAATATTCTACATTGGTTATTGCTGAATTTCTTGCATTTCTAAATTAAAACAAGTTGCTTTTAGGAACTAAAAATTTAATTTCATGTATATTCTAATTGAGTTACGCTTACTCAGCAATGGAACACAATGCTTATTTGCCTTCTGTTCTATTTTATGTTTTATGTTTTCTCCAGGTTATCATGTTTCAGTAATACAATGTGTATGATCATACAGCAGATTAAAATGCATCGTAAAACTCTTGTGCTTTGCTCTTTTGAACAGATGGCCAGGATGTGGGTTAGTGTTTATCAGTGCAAACCCAGCGAAGCCAGTGGGAAAAGAGCATTTTATAGAAACACTTTCTGTAATATCTCAGAACTTAAATATTTCTTAAATATCTCAGAACTGTGAGATGTAATAAGGCCGGACATGATTCTTGGTTACCCCCACCTTCTGTAAGCATTTATTGTTGAGGAAAGGGGATGTAGGATTTCTGCAGCATGCTACATTCTGATTGGGTAGAATGTTTACTCTCAGCTTCTTTTAAAGATGTGGCCCAACCACAAGGTGGCATGAAGTAGAGTAGTTTTGACAGCAAAATATTGTGATTCTGGTTGATTTTCCAAATATTTATCTTTCCTTATTAGTAAAATGGATAACAACATGTAAAGTGCCACATTATGAGAGTGGGAAGTTGTAGTTTTGACTTTTGCACATGGAGCAGTGATCCATAACTAGGAGAAGTAGGTGTGTGCAGAGTTGGGTGGTGTAACTCTGAAAAAATTGGTTTTCCCCCAGAGATTGGTGTGGCTCCCCAGAATGCTACAGCTGCTCCATAATAAGAAGCAACAACAATTTTTGTAAAAATGGGACGGATCAGCATTCCTTTTGCCCACTGAAGGAGCTGTGGGAGAAGAGTCTTCATGGTTTTCCACATTAGAGGTCTCCTCCATTTTTTCCCCAGGATGATGAATAGCTTGGATATCTATGCAAGCATCTAGTGAGCCTGTGACTACTGTGATATACTCAACATTTCTACAGTACTATTGATGCTTCTGACATTTACCAATTATATATTGAGTTATTGCTAATCAGATGGAGGTACAGTGTTCATCAAATAACCCAAGTTTCTTTAAAAAGTGATGCAAATTGTTAATGCAAAAGCAGTAAGGAACCACTGTACCTTGGACTCGCCCTTGAGGGCATGAAGAACATCCTTTAATGTTGGAAGCCAGAACATCAACTTAACTGAAGTTATTTTGTCATTTTTTACCAATGGTTTATTAATATCAAGTAAATTCCTGATTATTTAAGAAGTTGGAACTCTTATGATATCTCTTTAAACAAGCTTTCACTTGGGCTTATGCAATTAAAGCTTATACTTTGATTTGTGCAATGCAATTCTGCACACAAAGTTGGAAAGGCTTTTGTATCTAGTATCCCTTTACTCTGTGAGCTGATCTGCCTGTACTGTCTGGATGGGGAAGGGGAACTTGGAACATCAGCAGTCATGTCTATAGACCATCACTGTATATTTAGCTAGTGTACTCTTCCAGGAGTGGAAGGAAGTGCTTGATGAAGCTAAATCTGTTAAATTTAATTTGGAAGATCTCATGTTTGTGCAAGTTACATGCATTTTGCATGTTCCGGAAGTAGTTCTGCTATCTTTAATACCTAAAGCCTTAGCAATTGTACTCTGTTGGAGTCCTTGTCCTAGGTTACAATGTAAAATTGTGCCTAAGGTATGTATTCTATCCCCATGAGCCATTGGAGCCAAGGTGGGGCAGTGTTTTCCTTATCTTCCGTTAATGAGCCCAACAATGCCTTGCCACATGAGTCATAGATAACTCCCTCCGGGAGTTATCTCTGTTTAATGGGCCATCAAGGACCCACTGCATGACTCATCATCCCATTGTGAGATGCTCTGCCCAGGGGGAGGAGGCAAACATTTCCACCTGGATAAATCCAGGGTTTGGGACAGCACAGATAGCTTTTCATCCACTGGACTCCCAGAGGAGACAAGAGCTACCAGACGCTTCTACAGGATCACTGCTTAGACAAGACCATCTCATCTGGACTGCCACTACCACCCTAACAGGGTGTCAGGTTGTATTCTGACTCTGTCAGTGGTTTTTTTTTTGTACTATTACTTTTATTTCATGTTACTTTTCTTTTATTTTTCCTCTCTTCTCCTATTAAATTGTATCTCTGACTGAGAGTCTCACTGGTTTTTCTTTCAAACCAACACAGTCCTGTAGCATAAATCATGGCAGAGATGCTGTGAATTATCTCTTACTTTGCAAGGATTGCAGTTAGGTATTTTTTATAGAAAAATAAAGTAAAATTTACTCTATATTTGTCTGTAACACTCTCTCTTAGATAGTCTGTTTCATAGGTATTTGGGCATTTTTCATGGGGCAGTTACTGTGGCCCAGTTCCTTGCAGTGTCAAGACGTGTACTTAGCATGAGTGAGGTAATGGAGTCATCAACTTTCACATCAAACCATGAACTTACAGCATTTTTTATTTCAATACTGTCAAGGTTGAGGCAAAATTCAGTGATTTACATTGAGTCTGGTACCAATAGTGCTGTTTTTTCCAGAGATGTGCCAGTTCCTGTAGTTCTTTTTGGGAGTGAGAGCATGAAGAAGTTGTGCTCTACTTGATTTCATCAAAACAGCATTTGATTGAGGGATGGACCTCACACTGTTTTGATAGGTGTCACAGCAGCTGAGACAATCTGGCTGTGGAGGGATCAGAGCTGTGAAATTAGATTCTGTGTATTGATTGATTGTTCTGAATGCCACCAACATCATTAAGATAAATGAATTCTCTAACACTGTGAAAAAAGGGGACTCTTCGAAATATTTAATAATTATTGATGTTTCCAATATTCATGTCATTGACTTACAGGATGGATTGTAAAGAAGGAAGAAACATTTACAAAGAGACTACCCTCAATGTAATGAATAGCAACTGAAAACTGCAGAAACCTCAGAGTATAATTTCCTACCTATTCTCTGCTACAAGAAAGATCTGAAATTGTAAAAAAATAGGGCAGTATTGCAGTACAGCTTGACTGAGACACTGAAGTGTTCCTTTTCATCTAGAAGTTGAATGAAATGATAAGGATTAATTAGCTTCAGATGTAGTTAACCTGATGAGGTTTTATAAACCTCAGGATATCTTCTCTGTGAACCATTAATCTCTGGACTAAAATTAACTGATGTTTGGTCTTGTAATAAAAACAAGAAAGTTTTTATCTCAGTTTTATGTCAAGATGATTTTAAGCAGACAATGATTACACTGTGTCCTGGTACATGAGCTGTAAGAGCACAGGTTGGAATGTTCTAAGAAAGAAATGGAGTGGTATACTCTACAAAATGGGATAATTGCAATCCAGTGAAATAAGCTCCTTGTAAAATCAGAACTGCCTTCAGTCAGGCAAAATAAGCAATGACATCTTCATAAAAAACATTCACATCTGAACTGATGTTAGAAAGCTGAGTATCTTTTCCTGAACGAGACTGTTGCAGTGAAGGAGCAATGCAGAAGCATGTCCTTGGTGCAGGATTCTTACATCTTTCCTAGAGCAAGATGAATCCCATTACAATTTTTTTCCTGCTAGGCTGTTTCACTTTCTTGAAATATTGGATGAACATCTAGGAGCGGAGTGTTAGGGAAAGATGTGCTGGTCACACTTGCATCTCCACAAATCTAGGTTTGCAGTAATCAAAGAGAACTTTTAAAACATACATTCTCATATAGTCTGTTCATGCAAGAAGTGACAGATGGGCTTGGCCACTAAGAGGAAGAACAGAAAAGTGTGAGAAAACATGTGCATGCAGACCACTCAGGCTTACATGGATGTGTGTGTTGGGAACAGCTGGGATGCAAGTGTGTTGGGACCAGTACCTCTAGAGAGGAGATCTGGAGGCCTGTAGTGCAAGGAGAAAGAGGCCATCATGAATGGACATTTATTGACCCCAAAGTCAGAAGCTGGAGTTATGAAGGTGATGAACTAAGCTGGTACTTTCCCTGCTCATAGCAGAGCATGCTTGTACCAACTCTGCTTGTCACCACAACTGGTAGCAAAGTGAGGCCTCTAGAGACAGCAAGGATGAGTAAGAGAAAAGTACTGCTGCTTGAGACCCTAATTTGAGGGCTCATGAAATATCTTTTTCACAAAACTAGAAAAACTTTTGTGCTAAAATTAGCTGAGCAAAATTGAAAGATTTGTAGTAGTTTGTACGTGTAGTAAGAAATCATATATGTCAGTTTGGTATCACCGTGCCATGCCTGGCGAGCACAAATTTATTAGAGTTAGGGTGTTCAGGAGTTCTTCGTCTGCTTCTTATCTGCTGCCTGATGCAAAGCAGCACCTCCACACCATGGTAAGTCATATGGCTTATCTGGCCACCAGGTCCTGAGTGAAGTGGTGCCTGGTTCATCAACACAGTGGCATTTCCCTTGAAAATTTCCAAACTTAAGTCGCACTGCAATCTTTTGGCAAAGTACTATTTGCTAATGCATTGAACTCTGGAAGAAAAAAGCCACTTTTCCTACAATCAGTTCACTATCTTTGGAGCTCTTTTGGAAAACTGCCTTGATGAAGGGTGTGAAAGTCTGGCTCTGAGCCCTTGATGCAAAAAGCAATTTATGTTCATGCTCCTGGTTGTTACAGAGACCAATGAAAAAGGTTGTGCAGATTCAGATGTCCTGGGTTAGATCTTTTCAACTGTGCACAGCTCTCTTCTGTCTCCCCTGAACCTGAAGAACTGCAGTGATAACACCTCATTTTCCCTTTTTGGTCCAAGGCTGAAGGGTTAAACTGGTCTAAATGCATAACCAGCCCCAAGACCTAATGGCAGCTTTACACATTTTAGGGTGAATGTATATGGATGTAGGTTTTTTGCTCAGAGAAAGCACTCACAGGTTTCAGCCTATGGACTCCCCTTCAGAGAGACTGGAATGGGAATTTCCATGAGTAGAAACAGCTGGATCAAACTCCCTGTAAGTAATTAACGCACAGGAGGGTCAGTTGTGCTTGCACTTTATCAAGCCTCTTGGTAAGATTATGTACTCCAGATAATTAATCATTACATTTCCCTATACACATAATTACCTCTACTTTCTTGCTCTCCCACCTCCACACATACAAACAATTCATATGCATGTATTTACAGAGTAATTACAGAGTACGTATGCTGTGATTAAAGGCAATATAAACTGTGTTACCCTAATTACAAGAAAAAAACCAAAACGAAACAAAATACCCAAACAAATGAAAGCACAAGCAGGAAACCACAGCACTTCTTTAACTGGATTGAATCCCTTTCTCTTCAGACTAATAGAAAAAAAAAAAAGAAAATATTCTGTGCTATGAGCCTGGCAAACAAATGAGAGTGTCAGCCAGCCCAGCAGGTCCCTTGATTGTAAATTATTTAATATATGGGACATAAATCAGAAAGCAATGTTACTTGGGACAAGATGAAAGAAATGCTGCATCTCAAAGTTAGAGCACCATTTGGGTTTAGTTCCCTTCCACCAAATAAGAGAAGCTCCTGCAGGTATAGCTTCAGCAGAAAACACCTGCATCCCACATGAAGTGAATACAGGTATGTTTGCCTTCTGAGAACTCTTGATGGCTTTGTTTACATGAGGTGATCTGATGTGGCTCTTATAAAAGGAGCAGCACTGGTCTCTCCTGCTGAAGTCTCACATTCCCCCATGATACTTTGATATATGATCTCTATGTTTTCCATGTCAGACTGCTCTGATGTTTTCCTTCAGGGACTTTGGGCTCAAAGCACTCCAGACTACTGGCAAATGAAGTAATTCTGTGGCATGGGGAGGGCAGGATCAAATGGAGTAATTCTGCATTTTCTTGGAAAATACTCTTGGGCACCTGGTGTGACTCTTGAGGATGATCCTACTGAGGGTCAGTATCATCCCTGTGGGTCCCTTCCAGCTCTTTATTCTGTGATTCTGTAATCTTTTTGTCTGGCTTCGTGAGGCAGGATAGTAAGAGTAGTCAACAACAAAGAAAGAAGTTGACATTGAAA
This sequence comes from Phylloscopus whistleri, assembly GCA_017589585.1. Classification (NCBI taxonomy): domain Eukaryota; kingdom Metazoa; phylum Chordata; class Aves; order Passeriformes; family Phylloscopidae; genus Phylloscopus; species Phylloscopus whistleri. The sequence continues at coordinate 2,334,893 of JADMLD010000620.1, forward strand.
GGACAAATTGCTCAGATTTATTTCAGCTGGCACCAAAATTTTTTAGAAAGCGCCTCTCACTTCTACTCCTAAAAGTCAGTGGTGAGACTACACTTTCAGCTTTTGGCTGACAAACACTGCTAAGAATGACTCATCATTAGATCTAAGAGCGGGCATAGAGTGATGGTTCTTGAAGTTTTTATGTATCAGCAGGGCAGCCAGGAAGGCCCATATGTATCCTATGTACCCAGTGCTGGTCATGAAGTTCAACACAAAGGGCTGTTATTTCCACATCTGCAATTCCATACAAGCTACTGTAAGGTCTGCCTGAAGAGGTCCTGGACACCAGCTTCAGCAGTAGATTGACTTCCTTTCTGTCACAAGAGGATGACTAGGATCCACTGTCTCTATGGATGTCAGTGCAATTGTTCTCTGCTATTCTTACTGGGACACCACAGTTGTTGCTGTGGGCACACTCTGGACCCGTCTTTGTAGAAGTGGATGTATTGCCTTGTGTTTTGAAGTGCTTCCTATGCTAACATCTGGGAGAAAGGTAGTGTGCTTAATGGAAGTCTTAGTGTTGAGAAAAGAAATGAAGGAGATGTGGGACATAGCAGGGAAAGATCAGAAGCACAAAATCCTAGCACTGTTGAGGAAAAAGTATGTCATAGCAGATGATTGGCAGGGAAGATGGGCAGGATACCAGACAGAGAAAGGGTAGAAATTAAGATGAACAGAGACAATCTGGCAGCACAGAAGCAGGGATGGCTTTGAGCTATTGCAATGTGCTTATTGCTAGAGACTGTAAAAAACCTCAGAGTCCCAGCATCCCTGTTGTGTCACACAACAGGGAGTTAAACACCCTGATGTCTTACAGCAGCCAGCTGATATTGATGGCAGAGACTGCTACAGACTTGTGTTCTATCAAAGTGAGTATGGGCAATAACTCTCCAAACCCTCACGCTGCTTGTAACACTGCTACTGGGGCCTCTGTAGGAACCCAGTCAATGACTGTGAGATTATATCACACACTTCCTTTTTACCAGAATACTTTGCAGCTAGTGGCAGGAAGTTAGGGCTCATTGTCTGACTTTATTCTGGCATGTACTTTTTCTCTGCATCCTTCTAAGTTAGTTTGAAGTAGCCATTACAGCACCATTTCCTGTTTAAGAAGAAAAAAATTTTCTCCCTGGTTGTCTGAAATTCACAGCCTGACTCAACTTTCCTGCAGACCATGCAGCTTTGGATCACCACAGTGCCAACCCCAACCGTTCAGTGTCTGGCCTGAGTAACAGTGTCTCATTAATTAATATACAAGCTGTGAAATGGGATTGAAGCCAGGTGGCTTGAAATTCTGCAGCCTTTGAGGGGAAATTCTGCACTGTGTAAAGCTGAATATGCTGATAATCCCAGCAGAAGAGAAAGTCTGTCTCCAATTGAAACTATGCCTGGGATGAAACTCCTCTGTTTGAGCCTGAGAGGTGACCTAAGCTGGTACAGAGCGCCATTACCTGAAGTACAATTTAGCCAGGAAACAAACCTCCACTTACAAAAAGCACTTGATAATCTTTAATTATCACAGCAGGTTTGAACCTCAGCTTTCAATCTCATCAGGTAAGTGTTTGCCCTCTGATATCAGGCTGAGTCACTGGCTGAATAAAGAGGTCAGAAGAGGAAGGTTTGTGCTATGTCAAAAGACAGAACCACTTCTAACAGAGATCCTTGATCTGGAGGGTGATTGGGACTGTTCACAATTAGACAATTAGTAGTCTGCATCCCTTGAAAGCAAATTCACTGGTCCTGTAGGGCCACTTGTAGCATTTGTAATGCTTTCAAAGTATTTGATAATTGCTTATTTGTTCACCAAGAAAATACCTATTGGACACTGTATGTGTTGTTCTGTATATTTCTTTGCCAAGTCCTGTGTTACAACACAGATTTTTATTTGAAAAAGTATTAATAAAGCTCTTGTGTTCCTCAGTGCATGGGAACAGTTTCCTGCTCTCCCATACCAATACCTTGTATAGTAAGTTCATAGTGAGTAAATGAAAAAAGAAGCAATGTCACCTTCAGGCTTGCCACAGTATCTGGAGTGAAAACTGCAGAATTTGTGTTGCAGGGCCTTTGCTGAGGCAGTGTGATCTTTTGCCAAATGGGTCATGGTGTGACAAAGGCCTAGGCTTTTTAGATCACATGTAGCCTGAGTCTTGCTGGGGCAGTAGAGCAGGCTCAAGGTTAACAGACCTGGCTTGCAGAACGAGCAAGAGCCTCAGGTGTCAGCCTGGCCAAATAGAAAACTTGTGCTCACAACTATCCTTGTAGTCTAAATTACACATGCATTCCACAAACCCACATATACTAACTGGGAATAATGTCAGCTGCAGACAAAGCAATTAGGCTAATTTTCTCAGTGCATATGGCATGTCAGCAGCTGGCAAACTGTTTGCAGGAGGGCTCCTAAAAGTGCTACCATTAGCCAAATTATTGTCATGGATAATCAGAGATCAGTTTCCTTACATTGCCAATGCAATGCACAGTTTGGTTAGGCTTTGAGATGCAGATTTTAATTGCAGCAAGAAACCTTTTTCATTTTACAGGGATACAGTGATAAAATAGTTTACCTATGACTGGTCAAGGACTTCCTTACCTGTGTTAAATCTGATATTTGGAAATAACAACTAGAATTTATTTAACTGGTAGCAGTTGCCTAATCCCCTCGTTTCTTCTGCAAAATACAATTTGCTCACTGTTTTGTCACCTAAACTGTATGACTAATGTTCTAAATTAAAACACTGCCCTGTTATTCTAATAGCCAAAAATTTCATGACAGTTGTAAGTGTGATGCCAGAGGACTAAAATTAAAAAATATCCCTTTCTTTCTCTTTCCTCTGAGATCTTCAGTCCACAGCGATTGGATCCCATATGATAAAAGATGCTGGGCTCAGTCTGGTTAAATCAAAAGGGATAGAAAGGGAAAAGTGGATGGGAGGCGTAGCTGCCTGTGTTATGTGTATTGTGCTATTATGTTTGAAAGGCATTGCTGTGGAAAAGAGGAAGTTTGTGGGTTACTTAGAGTCTTGGTCAGTTAATGAATGTGATTGGGGTTGAGGGAGCAGTGAGGAACACTCCTTGAAGGGTGCTGAGCAGCACTGAATCACAGGAGCAAGGAGCGAAGAGAGAGATCCACCTTGCTTCAAGGATCCACCCAGAAATGCTTTTTGGGTGCTGTCTTCAGGTTAGGCCTTCCTTGTTTGGCATTCAAATGTAGTTTCCAGTGCTGAAGCTGTTACTCAGTCCAAGCAGCAAACAGTTCTCACCTGGTGCTGTGCCTTTAGTGGTATTGAAAATTGCAGACCTGTGCATTCATAGTGCAGAATAAGCAGGCTGAACTCCTCACTGTCTGTTTGATGGCATAACACTCCATACTTTTTGGGTGATGACTTGTTAGTCAGCTTGCTAGTCCTGTGCAGTTTTGTGTGACATTCTCACTTGTGGGCTCTCGTTAGATGATTGGGCAATATACAACGAGGCATCCTGCAAGCCCCAGCCAAAGAGGGCTGCATAAATTACAGCTTTAAAGCCAGGCAAGGAGAGATCACAAAACACAGGCTCAGAAAACTTTAGACTTTGGGTTGTGCCTGTAAGGGCAAGATAACTTTGATAGAATAGGACTTGTCCATTGTTTTAAAGGACTTCTCCAAGACTTTACATACTAGGCCAAATTCAGCTCTGTTGTGCCATTGATACCAGTGCCACTATTACATGATTAAAATTGCTTGGGCTGCTTGAAATGGATTTGGGGCAGAAAATAAAAATACCACCAGGTTCAGCAGGTATACATTCAGCTGCAACACTGTATTTGAAAAGGTCTGTTTGTAATCCTGGCTCCTAGTTTTCTCATGGCTATTTTGATCTTCAAAGGACTTTACAGGTATTGATTAATCTCAGAGTGGACCTGTAAAATAGCTGCAGTGAGTAACTATCACCTCTGCTGCAGAGGCTGCAAAACTGAAACAAAGGAGTTTTGACTGCACAAGAGGCCACCGTGAGATCCTGGCTATCCACCCTGGCTTCAGACCTCTTGATCATACTTCTGTCTAATAAAGTATTCTACTCCTCGCTCCTATAGCAAGTATTTATTTTGGATTAATTGTTGATCCCGTGGGACACTGAATTCAATATCAATCTATTTTTAATAGAAGAAATACCATCTGGAGTTAGCTCAGAGAGACAGGCTAAAGTTACCTGAACCAGATTGCACTGTTCCTACTCTATTTACAGGAAAAAGAGGTGTGGGAGACCACACACACAACCAAACAGAAACTTATGAGGTTTATTTGGATTGCCATTTTATATCCATTGCCACTGGATATAAAATAAAACTCTCTGTACAAAGGTGTAAAATATACACAGAATGATCTTTCTCTACTGAATGGTGCAAGCAGTTGTGTTGGGACAGATAATGAGAAACACTGTGAAGCTCATGTGTGATCTGGTAAGGAACCACAAAACATTTGCAGGCAGCTGTCTTTTGCTGAGACGCAGTTTTGCTGCAACCTCAACTGAGTCAAATTCTTTTATGTGGATGAAGATAGGGGGAAGTGAAAAAACTAAGAAAAGGAGTAGAAAGAGCAGTGTTTGGAACTGACATTTTGGAAGAGGTGCTGGTTTCAAAACATAACTGGATTTTACTTAGAAGAGGGAAACCCAGTCAAAATGACTAATCTGTGGCTTTTTTATTGTTTCCTGGAGAATTCTGCTAACTATGTGTTAGCCTTTTTGTTGTGGGACGAACATGAGGATATATCACCTTGGAAGTTTTGATGTTATGGAATGAATAAGTTGAAGATGCCAAGAGGTATCTTCCAAGAACTTTTGGCTGGTAACAAACTTAGTATGTTTGACAAACAAAAAAAGTTACTCGTGCTCCAGAGAATGGCAGATCTGGTGTAGGTGGTGTTTAAAAGTGATATTTCTTAAATTGATGCACCCTACAGATATTTATAATTTCATCTTTTACCTAAACAAATGTCCAGAGAAAGCTAGTACAAACCTTTCCTTTGAGTTCCCTTTTCAAGACTCAGATGAGTAGTTGGCATTTGGTGATGATGAGTGATGTTTTGCAGCCAGCATACTACATTGAGTATTTCATGTGCATTTTGAGGATCCATGATAATTATGACACTGCAGAATTACTTAAAACTAGCTTTAAGGAAACACTTATATTTTAAAATAATTGGGGTAAATCCTGAGTGATCTGATAATGGTGGAGAAATCTCTAAATAAGTGAGATTTGGTGGTTTGATTAAAAACACTTTTCTATAAACCATGAAAAACTTTGAAGTCAGAATTAGAAAAAGCTAGATATAAGCTACAAGTAATCCTATAAGTCTTTTCAGGTTTTATAACTCACAGTAGTCTATGAGGGTTTTGACCATGTTTACAAAAAATGAATTTGTTGGCAGGATACTTTAAAACTAAAAATATGTAAAGTGGGCAGCCTAATACATTCATTCAGATATGGTGATGAGATCTCTGGTTTTATTAATTACATTCCCAGCAATCACAATTATAAAAGTTATGCTTGGAGATAATCGTGTAAGGCAGATATAATTCTCTGTTGCTACCTGAATTTCAACTGGCTCTGTATCATTAAAGTTGAAAAATATTAATTAAATGCTTTTCCCTAACATTAATTTCTCTGAATACATTTTTGTCTCCATTTTTCTTCTCTTTTTAGGAAGTATCAAGTGAAATATATTAAAAAAATCAGAAATAAGTGTTTTATTAAGGGTATTGAGGATGGAGAGTATAGCTGAACATAGTACCAGAGGGAGAAAAGAAAAAGAAAACCAGGTTTTTCTTCTAGAAAAAAAAAAGAACATTTTTCCTTTATTTTTTTTCCTAGAAAAAATAAAGGCTTTTTCCCTAAAGAGAAATAATGTCAAAGGATCCATGCATTAAAATAGGCTTTTAGATTATGAAAGGGAAGAAACTACTCAGAGAGCTGCTTAAAAAAGATGATGATATATTGGTAAAACAGAATTAAATGTATCTTTTCTTTTAGTGCCTATTCTCTTGTTTCTCAACAGAGTAAGAGATGTGTGGATCTTCAAAAATGGTGACATGCATTTGAATTAGAGCACATGCATCAACTTTCTTCAAGGATCTGGTGAGTTAAAGGTCACTCAGCAGCAAATAGCATCTCGTATTTTCGCAGAGCTGATGGATGTTTGATTCATCCAGGGTCTCACAAAAAAGCTAGTGCCAGAGTCCACTTGCTGTAACCATTCATAGGCAATTAAGGCAGTGTAAATGGGCAGCATATTAAAATAACCTTTCAGTGTGATTGAGCAACCTCTGGTATTGCACCCCTCTCAGTAGTGCCACTCACATACTTCACTTGATACCAGTGAATTACTAATGCTGAAATTTCAGTGAGTAATAGAGGTGTTAATTAACTACAAAACCAGGAGTGCAGTGAGGCAGGGATGGATAAAGAAGACCTGTATCTCTTGGAGCTCACAGGAGCTCCTTTGAGTGACGTCTTTCTTGCACAATATTTCTCATGTCTTATTCTCTACTATCCATCTTACTAACCATATTTGTTTCCTCTTTTTTTTTTCTTTTTTTTTTTTCTTTCCTCCAATCAGAGGAGCCAAAATGTGAGCCCAAAATGACAAGATTAAGAACAAAATACTGTGAGTCTCAGAGAAGAAGACCTAATCCAAACTCCCCAGCCATTGCAACCAGCAGAAATTTCCTGTTGGTCTTGAAACCTCTTTCTCTTATAGCATTTTGTTCTTTCTGCTGGGACTCATTTCAGAATCTAATTCAAGCTTAAAGCAAAGAAGAAGTTTCCCTTGTTCATCTCAGGAAAATATTGCAACTTTTTTTAACCAAAACTACCACAAATTTGAAAGGATCTTTCTTTCCATATTCCTTTTTCAACACCTGGTGTTTGGTCTCAGATGGAAACTGATTCTGTGCTCACCACTTGGTTGCTAAGTGACCCATGCAGAATCTCTGAGCTGATTTTCCTTCTCTTGTATTTTGTTCCTGAATGAGAGAACCAGGTAGTCAAAAGATGGATTTCATTCATATGCAAGATTTCTCAAAAACCATGAGAACCTTTTTCTGTACTGCTTTCAGGGCTGCAAGAGAGAGTAGCAGTCTTCCTGCAAAATAGGGCTGATATGTGACAAGGATAAGCAGTCCTCACCTTCAGTGGTCTAACTCAATTTTAGAGGAAAGACAAGATCATAAAACTTGGAGGACAGTCAAAGCCCTAAATTCTCTTTCTGGAGGGATAGCTGATTGATAAATGGCTGCTGATTTTGCCCGTGTGCATCTGATTTTTAAATAAGGCCTTGCACTAGGGATAGCTATTGAGGTAGGAGAGCTAATTAGGTTCAGCAGGTGACTTTATGAATTGGTTTGAGGCAGAAAAAGTGGGTAAGGAAATCAACTGCTAGCATACAGTCTCCTATTTTTCTTCAGAGTGGCTTTGACCTGTCTCTTTCCTGTTTAAGGATTTCATTTGTTCAGGAAGGCAGTGACACCAAGAAGGAGGGGCAGAGGGGCAGCAACCTGTAGACACACTTGTAACCAGGAGATGATGTACATTCACAGCCTCAAATCATGCTGAACGGCCTGTAGCTCTCAAGCCAGCTGTTTGCAATGTTATGCTCCAGTAGGACCTGAGGATTAAAGAATCATCTGCAATGCAGATCAGATTGTCTTTCAGGGAACAGAAAAAGTCACAAAATACAAGCAGGTGCAAGGTCCAGTCAAGAGGGCTCTTCTGTGGTCTGGATATGAGAAACAAGACTGCCACCTGAGTTAACTCACTAAGCAGATCTATCATTACTATTTTACCCTCTATTTTATTAAAAAGGGCAATGAAGCAAAACACTGCCAAAATGCATTGTATTAACAGAACATTGTCACAGCATTACCTTATAATGGGAATCGAAATCTGAGCCAAAGCACTGTGCTTTTCTTCAATAATACATTGCCATCAGTACTTTTCCCTGCAGAGAAGCTGCATCTTCATGCATCCCATGACAAAGAAGATAGTCTGGCACAGAGACAGTGTCATCCTTTCTCTGAATTACACAGACCCTTTTAACCAACAGGAAAAAAAGCTGGATTACTTTGTTTTTGTTCTTTTCAGATGTGGGGCGCAGCTGTGTAGATTGTAGGCAACAACTGCCTGCTCTGATGCAGCATCCTGCACAGCAAGAAAACTAAACACTGTCGCTTCTCTTCTTCATTTTGAGCATTGGCTTGTGCATTGGGAGCATCAGTGTGCATCTGCCTGGTTGTGAAACACTCACTGGATCACGATGCAAGTCTGGCAGTAGCCCTGCAAAAGGGTTTGGACTTGTGATTTACGATTGATATCTTTCACTACCAAATCCCTGGGCATTGCACCTCTTTAAATTAAGACACATGCCTTAAGGTCTCCCAAAAATAATCACTAGCTCTGGAGTGGAAGTAACTTTTCAGTTTAAAAGTTTTATTGTCACTATGGCTTTGATGCTGCTGTCTGGCAGAGTCTGAATTACTATAGATTACTATGAGACACTTGCTATCTAACAGCCTTCACTGAGCGGGTGCCTTGGTGTAAATGTCTGTCTGAAGGTGGCAGAATGAGGCAGTGCTGCAGGGTGACAGAGTTCATTCAATTCCCAAAGGAAGTCTACAGGTGAATTTGGCAGTCAACAGTATACTAAAAAGCATGGTTTCATGTCAAGGGCCATTCCAAGGAAGCAAAGAAAATTCTGTTGGTTTTCTTTTTTTTTTTCTTTTTTTCCTCATGCTGCAGATTCTCCAGATGTGTTTCTGATTATAATAAGGTCCAGTGAAAGTGGAACCTTGATCCTTAGTAGAAACCGAAAGGATCATGTTGTGACAAAGGGTTTGACAAAATTTCTAGACTGGTACAAAGATTTCTAATATAATATCAGTTGTTGCTTTCTCCCATATGGATTCTGATTTTCATTTAAACTGACATAACATTTTTCTATTTGGACATCTGACACTTCTTCATAGGCATCAACAAATATTATTTATAGGTTCCATACTATTTATTTTTAAATAAACTGCTGTCTGACCTGCCTTTTAGGATTACTCAGTTGTAATAGGTCCGACAAAGAGTGTGATAACAGAAACGCTGTGAGGTGAATATGGGGGTTCTTATGTTAATGTAGGTCTGTGTGGAAAGCTGACAGGCGATCCTGAACAAATTACATTTCTAAGTTCAATTTGGCACATTTGAGAAATTTGAATAAGATTTGTAATCCTCTTGCATTCATTCAAACTCTACCGAAGCTGTATCTTACAGTTAAAAACAACAAAAACAAAACCAACCAACCAAAAACAAACACAAACAAACCAAACAAAAAAGTTTAAAAAAAGGCATGACATGAATCACTTGAAAATTAGTCTGGATTCCAACCAATACAATAAGAACCAATCTCACTAAGTATTAATAACCTATTTTCAAAGGAATCAATGGAAGTGAAGAACCTACCTATCATTAAGGTTCTGGGTGTTAGATTTGGCCTTACAGTGTCTTGAGGTGTTTATACAGGTGTGGAACATCAGAGAAACAGGCTGGTGTACTGATTTTCGTGCAACATGAACAACAGTGAAAGAAATATTTATTATTGAACGTGTATGTACAGGCCTCTGAAGTCAAGAATTGAAAACCAATGGCAAAAACATATATATACAATACAAAACAGGTTCAGCTGAAGGCAAAGGGCATGAAGAATTTCAATGTCAGGTGAAATTTCAAAATAAATATATAAAAATTCCGCAACATTTGTGGATTCCTTCCTCTCTCTCCTTTTGGATCCAGGCTATATAACACAGTGCTTGATATAATTAAATGAATATTAGTATTTACATTTATATATATATTTATATAGATATGTATATGTAAAATAAGTATATAGAAATCATTGTTGTGCTATCTCTAAAGCTTGTTTGCATGATTTTGTCTGCAGGCAGAATGTGTGGCTGTCAAAAGAGGCAGCTGAAAGGCAGCTGGGTTTAATGTCCAGCCTGAATACACATTTGTTTGGTCTAGTTGAGGATGGCAAAGTGTCCTCCACTGTGATGCTGGTGGGTATGAGCTGAGAGCACCCAACAACACACCAGGGAGCCAGAGCTGGGGAAGGGAACTGGGACAGCTGTTAACACCCCTCTCTCCTGTTCTAGCAGCAGGATAAGAGCCTTGAAATGGGAATGGTATTTTTCATCCCTTCTACAGCTCCTCTCCATTCCCAAAGTGGGCTCCAGAGGTACTTTTTACCAGAAGATTAAAATGACCCCACCAGTGGGGCTACTGGATGAAAAGCTGCCTATAACAGTGCTCCAGCCTGGAAAGATCCAACAAAAGCCCTCTAGTGCTCTTGGGTATTTACTTGGCAGGAAGCAGTGGAGGATGTTAAGCAATCACCACTGTGCATATATGCATTATAAATGCAGAGTATTCAGAGCACTGTCTGTGATGCCAGATGTTCACAGCTCTTCTCTTTACTTTTCAGTAAGGGTTTTCCATGCTGTACAACTGTTTATGGTCTTTGCTCCCTTGGTGTTTGGGGGTTCCTGCTGTGCCTAAATTCTGCTAAGGCATCAGGACACAAGTTCCTTTACGCCAGCAAATACCTTCCCAGTGCTCATAATAACAGAAGAAAAGTTAATTAAAAAAAAGTGAATTAACAGTTTCTAAATCCAGAAGTCTTTTGATCACTGAAGAACCTGAGATCCTGTGGAATTAGAAAGACTTATTTACAAAAGTGTAAAAAAAAGCTGCAGAAAATTGGTGAGACTAACTGTAAGTGACAGGAATGGGGAGCTTGGAGCTTAATTCATCTCAGCCTTTCCCTTCCTATATTTTGCTCTGTGTAGAGCAGTGTGGATGCTGAATTTCTGTTCTCACTGGATATGGGTGGGGGCAGCCTTCCATGCATCACATTGATTCTGCAGGGTCATGCACTTCTTTCTTCTCTTCAGAGATCGAGAAATCCTTAAAGAGGGGTGGGCAGGGAAGGTCGAAGTTCTTTCTGTAGCAAAGGCACAACAGAAAACAAGCAGTTTCATTATTGTGTTTTGCTTACTGTCAGATTTGTGTCAGCTTCAAAAGCAGCTTCTGCTGGAAGGGACTATTCAGCTGGTGGGAAAGACTCTGGGAGGGTGTAGGTGTGAGTGATTTCTGCTAAATTTATATTTAGCCTTTAGCTTAACAAGCTTTCTAGTGTTAATTAAGCCTGTGAATTTTTTTGTGTTACAGGATGCAACAGCCATTCTTACTTCATGTGGGAGCAAGCATCAGGGGAAGGTAAAGACACCCAGTCATTAAACTACTGAAGCAAACAATTTAGTTTTCAAGGGTACCATTGCCTGTTTTGTGAAAGCCAAGCTGTTGTTTCAAAGTTTCTGTGCTCATTGTATTATTTATTTACACACACACACACACACACATAAATAAAATCATAATGTTACATGTATTTCCTGATAGCTTTGACAATAGCCTGGGATATGAAGATCAAGCCTGGTACAACGTGGCTTGCATTATGTCTTCTCACAGGACACCATACAGGGACAGGTAGATTACACATACAAGGCCAGAACAAAGCTAAGGTTAAGATGCTGAACTTTATTTAGCAATTTTCTAGCTTTCACTAATTATGTTTACTCACTAATTAGACTATTTTATCAGTATTATTATTTTAATTTTAAATATTTTTCTCAAGTCTTACATAGATATTTTATATGAGGTTTTTTTATGTCTTTGTCTTGAGTATTTAAGAGCATAGAAACTCTGTTGTTAGAAAATAAATGCATATCTGGGCAATTCAGAGCAGTTTTAGATGTCAGGGGTAACCTTAAGTAGAATAAAAAAGCTTGTGGTATCTATGCACCATAGCATGTCATAGCAGTCCCAGCTATGCACCGCAAAAATCAGAATTCAAATCACCAGTGTGTATGAAAACTCTGAGGATCATTACCACTTACACCCCTGTAAGGCAGGATTAACTCTGTTGCAGCCAATAAAATCTCATCAAAGTACAATGGATGTACTGGGCTGGTAACTTCTGCATATAACTGAGCTTGGCTTGCTATGACTCTACTACCTGGTGTCAGCTCAGAGAGCTCATTTTGATAAAGGCAAGAACATTATTTTTCATGATCCATAAACAAATAACTCTACGGGGTGCATATACAGATATAAGAGCAGTGCAATGGCAGCTATATACGGTACTTCCACAATACTGCTGTTCCTGGTCAGGACTGGCATTTGTTACAGCTGTGCCTGCAAGATGTTTCAACCCTGTTACCTACTATAAGGAATGAAGCAGATCCATTTATTCAGATTTGGGCCCAGAATTTTCCTCAGTGGAAAAGCATGAAAACTATGTCCAGTGTATTGCCGTGTCATCTTATCTCTAGCTTACCACAGACATTAATGGCACAGGAAAGGAGGTGGCAGACAAGCAGACTCAGAGAAGTAGCTGGAGCAATTAAACACACATAGGAAAATTATCTGCTTTCCTTCTTTCTTTCTTCTTCTACCCCTCTGTTCATCTTTGTTTGTTTTCTGCCTGCAGTGAGTACTGTCAGCCAGGGAACTGCAGGAAAATCAGTAATTGCCTGGCTAAACTGTCTGAAACCAGTGTTTCTGAAACCAGGTAAAGTGCAATCGCAGTCAATGTCTGGAGGCATTAAATAGAGGGGAAATATAAGAATAATATGCTTTCTTCTGCTTACAAGATTTAAAATAGCTCAAGATTCTAGCTTGCAGGAGCAGAAGTCAAAAAAGCCAGGCTTAGTGAAGAAAGCTTGTTATTTAGGGTAAAGGGATTTAGTTATAACATTACAGAGGTTGTGATGGTTTTGCTCTCTGATCCCTTCATCTTTTACCAAAGAATGTTGGAATGAACTAGATTTTAGAAAGAGTTCTTGCAGAATGCAGAAATTCCAACAAAGAGAGATTTCCTTTCAAAGATGCAGTGTCCCAGTTTAGCAGAACAACAAATATATTTTCAGTAATGGGTGTTCTCTTGAACATTAATGTCAGATTTAGAGTTTAGTTTTGATGCTTCTGTTATTCAGCTTGATCCATAATGGATGCTCTGTAGGTGGTTTTTGTTTGTTTGTTTTTCTTTCTTTTTTCCCCCCTTTCCTTTTTGTTTTTGAGTAAATTGTCAGTCTCGTCAGAATTTCTTTCATCTGGGGTATTTTTAGTATGTTCTTCAGATAGGAATGCTCTTGGTCAACAGCAAACCCAGGTGTCCTTTCTGACCCCAGGCTTCTGAGCAAGAGAACCCAGGGCAAGTCAAGGCTGATGACCCTGCTGCAGTCAAACAGTCCTAGACAACACAAAATGAACTGCTGAATTGTCTTACAACATTCCTTTCATCTTCTTGGATATCCTTCATTCACAAGTTCATTCCCATGCCTGAAGGTGTACATGTGGCACAAGTATGTCAAGGACTGGTGTCTCACTCAGGGTCACTCTCTTCACATTTCCAAGAAGAGGTACAGAAGGTCTTCCAAGTATTCCAAACCTGTGTTGGAACTTGTTTGGAACAAGTGTTGGCAAACCTGCCAAACCCTACGTTCTATGGGATCAACCCATCCTGTTCCCAGTGGAGCCCTAATGGACCTAATGGAGTTAAAGTGGTCCTAGAGGTTTTTTTAACTGTGAAGGAAGAAATCCAGGATTTTATACTAGCTGGCTGAGTTTTCTCTCAGGGATCAGGTGATGTGCAGGACTGGACCCGGATTCCAAGAATAAAGGCTTATTGGTATACTCATTGTAGGGGTAGGACTACATTTTGGTTTTGAGAAGGGTAGCCAGCCCTGATGTCTGGCAACCAGATACCAAGCTAAGAGAAACTGCTGATTGCCAAATAGAACTATTTATTTTGAGAGAAAGCCCATGAACAAGTTCATGTAATGATAAATTACATACCCTTTTATCTATTCTGGGATTCTCTCGTTGCTCCTAGAGGTCTTGAAGATATTTAGTTTATGGACATCCAAGGCCATAGCTGTCAACACTTGGTGGAACACTTAATCATTGGAAACAAGGTACAATTAATTCATACACAACCTTCTAGAGTAAGAAAATCAGCACAGGCTACTCTTTAACTAACTAATTGTAGTTTTCACCGATGTTTGGAAGCAGAGGAAGTAGTCCCATTTGTCTCCAGTATAATTGTATCTCATTCATGACTGTTACATAGTTTATACAAAAAATAATAAAAAAGACTCCTTAAAATTGATGCTTCAATTTAAAAAAAAAAACCCAAAAATCCAACCAAACAACAAAACCCGAGAAATTAGGAAGAGCCACAAATCTGCAATTCAAATATCTCAGCATGCCAGAAAGTGTGATCAGCTGCATACAAGGGTTGCATCTGCTCTGCTTCATTCCCACAGACAGCAAGCTGCCCACAGAGACCACACATCCTCCCACTGCTTCTTCTGTTCAAGTTGCTGAAATGCTGCCCAAAACCAACACTACAAAATTTGACTGAAGCACTTTTTCACTGTGGCCCCATTACTCACTTCAAAAAGGACATTTGTTGCCACCTGGTGTCATTGCAGGACATCAGCAGCAGTATCTTTGGCTGTTTAACTAGTTTGTTGACTGGACAGAGCATTCCCAAACAGTTGACAAACACCATTATCACAGACCTCTGTTGTAGTTTTGATCCCTCTCATCTCTGTGATGGATGTAGATTAAAAAGGAGTTAAAGAATTCCTGCCTGGCCAGGAAAATCCCTCTTGTTTATAAAAGATTTCTGTTCATTGGTCCTGAAAAATCTATTACTTCTCTCTTTTAAGTAACCCCTCTTCAGAGATGCTATTTTAATAAAGCTCTGCAAAATGGCTGCAGCTAGAGGGAAAAGTATATATGTGAAGGTGGCTTCAAAGGGATATGCTTTTATTATGAGCTTTCCCTGCTCTCCCTCTGATTTAATTTTCTTTTGTACTCTGGATCACTCTTGGTTTATTTCTAAATTTATTGTCTTCCCCTCCTCCTCAATGGAAAATAGAAATAATGCAGCATCAAATTTGTTTTGAAACCTATTGTTTCAAGTGAAACCTGAACACAAATATCCTGGTACTTTTTACTGGAGTCTGTTTTGTGAAGGAAGGTGAATGTACATGGGGTGAGACTCTTCCAGTGTGAAGAAATATCACACAGATTGAGATGTTCATTCTCCTCTTCTATCTTTAGATAACACCTTTTTAACAGTGTTAATATTTGTCAATGGTGAGGATTGTGTGTCTTTCAAGGGAAGTCCTGCTGTGCACCTGTGAGCTAGAAAATGAGTGACTGTGAGAGACATCTTACTTGGCAGTTGCATGAAGCAGGGAGTGGACCATGAACCTGATATGTATTTGGTACTCCATTTGTTGAGGCAGGAGAGACTGGAGAGTCTTGGGTTCCTATGATCTCATGATTTAGTGTGTCGGCTCACCGAGTCTGGCTTGCTGACTTTCCCATGTTACTGCTGTGTGAGAGCCAGCCATGCTGAAGCAGCCAGGGTGATAGCAGAGGAAGAAACATCAATGAAGTAATCTTTCAAGGAGTCTTCATCTGAAGTGCTCTTCTAAGGAGTCTGTGTCTCCTCACAGGGTTGTGCTGCTGCCCTTTGCTGAATATGGAGAGCCTGAAATAACAGTGGATGTGGCAGCATTTAGCATCCCTGATGGAGTTACTTGTCTTCTGCCACCTGAAAAAATCACCTTTGGCTCCGTGGTGGCCCCTGTCTTAGTTCTGCTGCTATCCATGCTGCTGGGATCAATCTCTTCTCTGGCCAGAAGTCTGTCATCCTCGGGAAGCATGTCAGCAGCCTTTATTCAATGGTGGAGAGTGGTGGGAGGGATTAGCTGCAGGGAAGCTCTGTGTTTTGCTGAGCATTTTGAGCTTCCCATCCAGGAGAAATCAAAATGACAGCTCTTGCTCTACTCACGTGGAAGGCTCTTAGCCATTTTTATGCAGAGAGAAAGAGGCTGTAACAAGAGCCAAAAAATCTGGTCTGGCTCTCCTGCTACTCTCCCCTTCTCCCTTAAGGGAAAGAGGATTTCACAGACATTAGGAAAAAAACCAAAACACCAAATTTTCTCCTAAATTTGACAGAAGTGGGAATAACAACATTTCTGTTTGTAAAATGATTGTCAGACTTACCTGCTGTCTGCAGTGCATGTGCTGCACCTTCTGGTCTGCTCCTTTCAAGGAGATCCCAGGACGGGCTAAGGGGCAGGCAGTGGCCAGAGGGGAGCAAACTCACTTCCTACACTTTAAGCAGAGTAGTAAGCTGGTCACTGCGGCCTGTCAATGCATTTCAGAGGCCTGATGTGCCATGGCAAATGTACACTTAGGCTATGAAATGTGGAATTGATATATAAGTTCATTTGCATCTTCATCAAACTCCTGTTTTACTCCATTTCTGTTCTGGATTTTGTGCATGCTTCGCTCAAAAAAACCTGACTTTTCATTGGAAGTAAAAATCTAGACCAGGAACAATGGGCTTCCTTGTAATTAAAATTGCTGTTAAGGCATGGGAATGTACAGGTTTTTTTTGACAAACCATGTCTGCCCTGTGTTTGTCCTATGAAGACCCAGATATCTCTTAAGAAAAAGCTGTTGTCTTCTCATCCTGTGAGGATACAAGAAAGACTGGCAACAATAAGGCAAGCGTCATCTCCAGGGAACTGCAAAGCATCTAGAAATGGAGTTTGCTTTCTGAGCAGCTAACATGAAACATTTCAGAGCACAAGTACAAGACAGAACTTTGCAACGCAAGTTGTTGAGGCCAAGCACTTAATGAACATGCATCCAGCCGCCTACAAGTGGATTGAGATAAGCATTGCCCATGGTTCCTCCCACAAGCTGCAAAAGTTCAGGAAGGGTTAGGCTTAACTTCTGAGATTTAAATGGCTTCTTTCTTTTCATAAACATGAGGATTAGCAACTGCAGTGTTTGTACAGGGTTTTAGTAGGTAAAAACTGGTTCTGTTTGCGAAGCAAAATACCATGAACTGGAAGAGCAGTGGCAGCAAAACCAAGAAGAAGCCACATATGTACCTTTCTGATTATCCAGCTTTTGAAATGTAACTGGACAAAGACTGAAACCAGACACAGTTCACATTATTCTGTTCTATCCAGGAATATCAGCCTATACACTAATGCAGTAGCTGGGAAACAACCTCAGGACACACCACAGTGGCATCCCAGCAGATCTATGCAGTACAAGGCCTAGGCAGAAGAGACACAAGTGGATGCCAAGTTGGAGAAGCTTGAAGACAAGAAAAGGAATAAAGACAGGACCTTGAAATACAAACCAGAAATCTAGTGGTAAGACTGAGGAAGAGGTGAATTTTGGAGCTGCTATGAGAGAAAAAAAATAGCCTACATGCACAGGAGAAGGTCTGTGGATTAGTGTTGTATGGACATGGGAATCATTAATTTTTAAGCCCAGATAAACAGAGCCCTTTTTTGCCTCCACTAATTGGCTTCCCTGTCTATAAGTTTGGACCAGAACTCATTGCCCCACAACACTCTCAAATGTAATCTTCTTGTGACAACAGAAATTTGTTTGTTTCCCTTTACTTGTGAATATGAGAGTAATCTGTACAGAATTAACTTGAACAAGTGATGTAAAAGAAACTGAAATTTTTGTCCATCTGTAGGTATCAACCTTCAGTGGATTCTCCAGGATATCCCAGAAGCTGCCGCAGCTTACTAAAGTGTTGGTCAATGTGGAGAGCTTGGCTAAGCATACAGAACCATCATCCTTATATCAAGGACTACGGGGACACGTATTTTAGTTCTGATCATCTTGTTCACCAAGAAGTGACTATTTATAAATTTTTGCAGAATAAACAAAGCAAGCTGCTCTGTTCCCTGTGCCTTCACACCTATCTTTAGAGTGTTGTGGCAAAAAGAAAACAATTATTTGTTTTAAATGGTGAAGAAATTAAAAAAAAAGACCTTACACATTATTTGTAATATTCGTCCAACAAAAATAGTGAAGTGGGTCTAGACTTTCATTACATTTTACGGCTTTCAAAATATTCATGGCAAAACATACTGAGCAGACATATGAACATGCACCTCCTTTCCCTCATTTGCCTTCTGTGCACAAATACATATTTGCCATTGTCTCATTCTCCTCTCAGCTCAATCATCTTATTTTTATCATACCTACACACATACATGCCTGTATATGCTTTTAAATAAAAACCACTTTTCCTGAGCATCCACCCTTCCTCTTTTCCTAAGCATCTTTCCTTGACTTTCTCTCAGATAATTAGCAGGTTTTCTCTAGGTTTTCACCACTTCTTCATAGGAAGGCCTCTCTGTCTCAGAGCTATTTTTTTCCAGCAAAATACTTTTCAGGAGTCCAAGTCTCTGTGACCTATGTGGAAAGGCCAGGGAGGTGTCCCTATTAGCTACTGGGGAGGCACCTGAAGGCAGGTGCAGCTTTGGTTTACACAGCTGTATCTACAGGGGATGTGCATCCATGGACTTTTTACTCTGTGCCTTCACACCTTTGTCTTTTTGGCTGCTTTTCCACAAGGCTGTGATGTTCTGAGGACTCTGCTGTATGCTCAGCATTTTTCTTGTGCTAAGCCCATAAAGGTGTTTTGGTGCAATGAGAAGAAAATAGCACGGGCATGAGCTACTCCTGTAGCAGGGACTCAGTGCCAATTTGAAGATAATTATCTACATACAAATGCATACCAATAAATTTCCAAAGCCCTTTGTAAAATTTTCTAGTAGAAGCCCCACTTCTCACTATTACCTCAATGCATTTCAGCCAGTGTAATCAATTTCCTGCACTCATTGCCTGTAAGTCCAGGATGCTATCTTCCCATTATTCTTCATTTACAACTGCTATTCACCATACAATTCATTCAGGCTGTTCTCAACCTCCTTTAGGAAATCAGTTCCATGGTCTTTTTTATTTATTTCTTTTGGTGAAATCACAGTGAGGATCAGTACTCTTCCTGCCTATCTGTCTGAGAATGCAGACATTTTCTTTAGCTATGAATATGGTGTCTTAAAAATATACATAGGCCTAACTGAATTATATTTCCCATAGTCTATTCAGAAAATGCAAAACTTATTTTTTAAAAATATTAATTCCCCTTCTCTCTCTTCACCCATCTTCACAGTCTCATCAAACAATTTTGTTGTAACACTGAGTTTGTATTCTCTCAACAAGATACATGTTATGTTCTAATGCCCTCGGAGTCATTAAGACTTCTTGCAAAATGCTAAAATGTGAAGCCCTCCTTCTAACGTTTTTTAATTATCTCATGTGTCATCTGAACTTTTGCCCAGCACTTAGCTCTATCAAAGCTCCAAACCCAGACTAACCTGGCTGATCCTTTACCCTTCACAATCTAGTTATGGGGTGATTCTTGTCTCCCATTGACTGTGTATTTTAATTGGTGTGTTGTTATTAACAATTGACAGCAAAGCGCTGACAGGAATATGCTAGATGGCTAATACTTATTCATGTAAGAGGGAAAAGCAAAATATCTTAATCCCCAGACTTTGTCTGGCATCCCTATTATCTCACAGTATCTTCTGTTTCTTTATAAAAATATAAAGAAATTAACCTTTAAAAAAAGAATAGTTTTGGATATCCAAATCATTAAGCTTCACATTCTTTCATTTTTTGTTTATAAATTTAGAAGGCACTTTTTGAAGTAAAACCAGTGAAAATAATATGAAGAGGTAATAATATTCCAATAATATTTTTTGTGGTTTATGGTTGTTATTTTTTTTTTCATTCAGGCTTTTATTTTGGTTTTGGGTTTTTTGTTTTTGCTTTTGTTTATGTTTTTTTTTTTTCTTCAGATTGTGTTTTTATTTAATTAAATGTTTCTTAGAAGTCCTTAGGAAAATGAATTAATTTTCTTGTTTTACCCAGTGGTTCTATATGCAAAAATAACCACCTCACATTTACAAACCTTTTAAAAACTTTTCACACTGACAGAAATGTCCAGATGAACTTAGATCACATGAAGGACAACTGAGTAAGGAAGAAAACTGTTTTTTTCATAGCATGTCCAAACAAGGTAAATTCTTACCACATTTGTAATACATTTCCAGAGATGTTGTTGTCCACAGAATTATCATTATTAAAAGTATTAACACATTATTAACATTATTAACTCTATATTAAAGGGTTTTATCAAAAGATGTTAATGTAAGTTACGGATCCTATGTAAGCCTGAGGATTTTGTGGCATAGTAGGAAGTGTTGTTATAATGAATTTCTGGCTGACTAGGTGTGGCTGCCTGTGCATGAAGGCACCTTCCTCAGAATTACTCCAATGAAAGACTAACGTTGATAAGGGATTGATGAGAAAGTCTTCAGTCCAAATAGTCATTATGTCGCAGAAATTTAATCTCAGGCAGTTTTTTAGTTTTATTTACACTACAAAATAAGTTCAATTTAAGTGTTTGTTTTTTCTTCTGCAAATAGCTATAATGAGCTTTTTGCCAACCTTTCCCCAGAAACCTTAGACTCATTAAGGAACTTTGAGTTGACAGGCTCAAAGGAAGTGAGTACCAAAGAAAATGTCTTCCTTAAGAAATAGAAAATAAGAAACCAAACTTTTAAGTGGAGATTGCACCTATAGGTGCAAGTTCAGTATAGCAACCCATAATAACACAAGGTCGAAACTAATTCTCAATTCATTAGACTATTAGTATGCTCATAAAAGATGGATTCAAGTTCAGAAGAGGCTGTGCTTTTGCCCTCTGCATGGATGGCAGTCAGCCCTGCTGACTGAAGGCTGTGTCTGTGTAATGACTGTATTGGTTTTTACCTTTTTTCTTTAATATATTTTCTCTGTATTCTTTACATAAATATTTCTAACCTATTGTTAGGTTACAATAGGCTATTAGTGGCTAGTTTTCCCAGTAGTTTTCTATGCCCTTTCCCTGTCTTTTTGGCAGAAAGATGAAACAAAGCCCCTACTCTATCTTAGTTCTCCCTGGCTACCAAAGCCAAAAAACATCTCTTTGACACACATTTTCGTCAACAAAGTACAGTCCCATCTGAGCAGGGAGAATTTAGAAGGAGCTTGAACTGGGGGGGAATTGCATCACCACTTGTGCTCCTAATTTGTGCTTTTCCGTCAATTATGCTAATTTACCAAACTTATAAAATAGTATGCACCCCGTTGGAGGTTGGGCTTTTGTGGACATTTTTCCACAACTGCCCCTGGAGGCCTTCAATAATGATCCACTTTTGTATTTCCTGCCATACCAATATTATCTCGGAAGTGTGTGTTGTTTCATTTCTAGGTTGAAAAAGGCATCACTACTTTAAGAGGTTTTCTCACCTTAGATTTCCCATTCTGCTGTGCGAGTAAGAGCATATGGTGCCCTATTCTGCTTTGTGTGATGAGTTCAGCGTGCAAACAGAAGTCTTGAGCTTCACAGCTGCCTTCATAAGTGAATGCATTAAAGAGTATGCAAGAAGCAGCCATGAAGCTACACCTTGCCAGAGGGAAAAAACTACAGTGGAATGCTGGGGAAAGTCAGTGGCACTTTCTACAAGCTGTCCATGTATAAGCAGAAGTGGTACTGAGAATCTTAAACGTGTGTTAGAGAAGGAGAGCATCTGCTGTGGGAACTGGAAGGGTTCTGCCTGACTGGTTGTGGGGCCAGAGGTTCTATGTAACTGTCAGAAAATTTGAGCTAACAAAAGTCTACTGATACTTAAATTTTTCTTGCTCTTCTGTTTAAACCTTTTGTTTCTTAGAAGAATAGGAATGGAACTGAGCTTTTTCTCTGTATTTGTTGAACCTGTCTCTCCTTACCTGTTTTTTTTTCATAGTTTTGCCCCTTACTCTCTCTCTTTTCCCCCTATCCAGGATCTTTCTCCAAGGCTGACGTTGCTTTGAGGGAGCTAGACCAGATGCCCTCCAGAGATCCCTTGCCATCCAGCTTGTTTGATGGCTTTATTATTCAGTGTCTTTGTGATTCTGAGATCAGAGAGGCTGGGCACACTGGGAAGAAAGCTGGGAAAGATGGAGATGCCTACTGAGCACAAGCCAAGTACTTTCATGCATTTGTAGCAGTGGGAGTAGTGAAAGCTTTTCATTTAGGCATTTGAAAAGGCAGTTTCCTGGGAGTGATGGAAAAGGAATTTCCTATCTGAAATGATTGGGGGGAGGGTGGGGGGGGGGTGGAGTGGTTTGTGTGCTTGTGTGTTTTGGGGTTTTTTTAAATTTTTTTTATTATTATTATTTTCTGGGTAGGGAGAGCTTCAGGGAGCTGTGTGAGAAGGGAGACTTAAAACATAAGCTATATGGTGGTTAAACTCTTGTGCATGCTGGGAATGCTCAACAGACAAAGGGGGCTGGGTGGAATGACCACCACACTGTGAATCAAGGTACTGGTAAATTCTGTCCCAGAGAAAGAGATACTGGTGCATTCCCCCCATCCCCTGAGCTGGAAATATGACTGAGCTCTAGGTGAAAGCAGCAGAGAGCAGACTTCTCACTCTGCAGAGAGTGGGATGGCTTCAGTTTTCATAAAAGCAGCTAGGGTTTAAATGTGTCTGAGAACAAGAGAGCAGTATTGAGAGGTGTCACCTCTGATGTGTCATATAAAGTGATGGGAATGTGGGCACGGTCATACAGAAACATCTTTCATGTTACTGGAAACTTGTCATAGTGACCTTGGGGATCTTATAATACAGTAAGACTTCACCCTTATTAACACTGAAACATGCACTGAAATCTATATTGCATGGAGTCCCTAGCAACGCCCTTAGCAGTGAATTGCAAAACTGTTACAAGAAAGTCCCTGGCATGGAAAAGGATGACTAGTTACATATCCGTAGTGAATGCTACCTTTCAAACAGCAACTTTATGGGTGAGAAAACACAGAAGCCACTTTCCTTCTATTTCATGTTCATCTTGTCATTAGTAATGTATTAATCTCAAGGTGCTGACTACATTCACTTCAGGGAACATCTGTGGAATTCTTCAGTGGGAAAAATGTTGACATTTGTAGAAAATTCCCTGCTTCCCAGCACAAAGATTTTCCCACCCATAAAGTGGTTAATTCAATGGAAATTGCTACTGCACAGAACGCTAATACTTTCTTATCATGTCATTGAGAGATATAGAAAGATTTGCACCAACGAGACTTTTATTTCAAAAGCAATAATAGATCAAGATCATTTCTGGATCTTGAGAAACTGTTATGCTCTATGAAATCTCATGGTTATGGCTCAGAGCATCACAGGCAAAATTTCCTCATTCATTCCAAACATGTAAAGGTCTGAAAAGCAGGATTTAATTTCTCTGACCTCTTAGTAACCTCATCAAGCCCTCATAACTTTGGCAGGGTGTGTAACTGTGTCTGGAGGGCAACTAGATTGATCACTTCTGTATGGTGTACGAACAGGCACTGAGTAAGTGGGCAGAAGGTCATATGAAAGAGGGATACACTGGGTGACATACACTGGATTAACCACCAAATGAGCTGGCACGTTCCTGCAGCTGATGCTCTCACCAGCTCTTCCTCTGCATCTCCTTGACTGTGTCCAGAGGGCACTGTTCTGTTCTGAGACTAGACTATGAAGGCTAGGAACCCAAAATTGATGTGCAAACCTGATGTTTTCCTGTACTAAACCTGAGACGTGCTACTTAATAGATGTCAATGTCTTCCTTTCATGGTTTCCTATGAAGCAGCTTTCAATTTATGCTTAGATAGTGGGAAAGTGGAAAAGAGAAAAAATCCTGAACTTAGTTAAAAAAACTTGAATTACTTGAAAAATCACTCTGCATGTTTATTCTGCAGCAAACTCATGGCACTGTAGTTGTGAGCAGTTTTGCTTGCTCACATTTGAGACTACAGAGGGCTCTCTACAAGTAGATGAACTTACATGCTCAGACCTATGATCCTCTGTTGGAAGAAAGGAGTAGCAATGGGGAGGTATAAACCCTAAAATTTTTAGCTTCTTGTCTTTGAAGGAAAAAATCCACAGAGCCCTCAGCATTTATTTTCCCCTCTCCCTTATTTGAGTATAGTGTCAGCAAGAGACGCTTTGGATTGTGTCTCTGAATCTTGGCTTACGTTTCCATTCAAGGACCCCTCTGTGACATGGCAGGATCCCTGTGTTGGACACAGGCTTAATGTTCCCTGAAACACTGGAAAGAACTTTCAAAAATGTCAGAGCTCTAGGAGGTGGCTGCAAACCACACTGATGCACACTGTGGGACGTGAGAGTGAGCAATCCTGGTGCTTTGCTGTAGCAATAATTTGTTATTCCAGTATTATTTATGACCAGGCTGGTGAAACCAGTTTGGAAGGGCACGGCTGCTAAGTACTTTGTCTAATGCTCAAACCTGTTTGTGAGCTGAGATAGGGAGGGAAAGGTCATGTGTGACATTATACTGGAGCTCTGAGGTGGCAGTAGCCTGTAAAGTGTAGGAGGGACAAACAGACGAGGAAAAACTGCTACCAGCCATGCCATATTCAGTGCATCAGACCATTACAATTAATTCTTCCAGGCGTGATTGGGAACTTCTTGGGAAAATCATGTCAGATGTCAGAGTATGCCTGATGCTTTATGATGCTTGCACTACATAAAAAGATTTTAGTCTCACCTGTTTAAAAAACACCACCTTGTCTTCCATAAGTGTGTTTTCACCTGCCCCCTCCCCTCCCCAGGAGTGCATTTCTTTATCTGTGTGGTTATAAGGAGAGATCTTTCAGGTTAGCAAGAATACCAGCTGCTGATGTGGACTCTTTCTGAAGGGATAGAATCTTAATTGCTCATTCTAAGTTTGTCTTTTCCAGGTGCAAAATAAATCAATCTCAAGCTGTGTAGCTATTGAGAGGAGACATTTCAGTGTAATAGAGAATGCAACTTTATGCGTGAAAATGGCATACCTTAAAAATCAATTTCATGTCAAAATGGGGTGTTGATTATTTTTACTTATTATGTTTATGACACACTAAAGGGCAAACCATAGTATGTAATTAGCTCAACATTTGTCTATTGCATGCGCATATAGCCAGGTAATTATACATTGTACTTTGCAATGCTAAATGTACTGCTCAGGTCACATAACTGCTCATAGATTGTATTGTAGGCTGAAGAATGGATCTTGTATTACAAGATTGAGATTAATCCATAGAATTAAGACAGGTTCAGAACTGTGGCAATTGGTTTTGAATTGATTTATGGAGAATGTATTATGTCATTTTCCTCAATAATGATATTGTACTTACTTCCTTTACTGCATAAAACATTTCAGGATGTGGATGTGTTAAGGGATTTATATTATTACAATGCAGAATACCTTAAATAAGAGTGAGAAAAGCATACCGAGAATATGCTTTTATGCAAAACCAATATGCTTTTGGTTGTCAGGCTGGGAAACCATTTTCTGTGCAAGAAAAAAAGGAGCCATATTCTTGCTACTATTGAGGAAGAGGATAGAATTGTGCATTGAACTCTTCATAGCCTTACCAGTACCAAAAATGTAATGAACATCTCTCTCTGTTTAAGTGTGTATTTTACCTAAGAAATTGGAGAATGCAGGTATTGGACAGAGTAATTTGGCTGAGAGTCTGAGAACAGGCAGGCACTCTGTGCACAGACATATCCCAGGTGCCAGTACAGTTTTCTTCTGCTCTCCTGATAGACATAACTTGCTGATGGTTTGAGAAGACTGATATGCAGTTTTTCTGGGTAAATAATTACCTTTATTAAAAGCCTGGTGTATTTTTTATCTTATGGGTGTTTAAAATCTTTCCTTGAAGAACACACTGAATCTTCATACCTTTTACAGAGACATCAGACCTAATCCTCTTTCTTCCATTACTTCCACTACAAGTCCAAGTGCAAGTACCGACTGTGCCAGCATTAACTCACAGACACTTTTAATAGAAACTGTGAAAAAGGAAGGACAGTGATGACTCTGGTGCACTGGAGACAGGAAAAGTCATCTGTTTGATCTCCCTGTCTGCTGGAAGAGGAGTGTGGCTCACTAACAGGTACCTGGAGTACTTCACTCACTTTATAGTCAAATGGCCCTGCTTAGTCTCTTCTGGAGCACAAGGACACCCCAAGAATTATGGTATGCTTGAGCCATACTATGAACTCCCAAGACTTCCTTGACCCTGGGAAGGGTCACAGGCTCAGACTAGTATTGTACAGGGCATTCCAAACAGCTTGATAAGACCATGGCTGTGGTCAATGAATTCCTACCTCCATGAAACCTTTCTGTCCCATACGTAACCTTAGTTTTTTTATCTAATTTTTAGTGCACTTTGGGTTGCATCAGGAAGCAAAACACATTCATAGTGCAACTTTTCTGCAGTGCTGGCAGACTGATAGCTGTTTACTGGCTCTCCAGCCTGAACTCCCTGCTAAAGGAGGTAAAAATATATACTTTAGAGGTATACGCCGTTTGTGACTGCAGTGCCTTCTCTGTCTTGCCTGCAGATATTCATCATTTCAAAGGCTAGAAGCCTCAAACTAATGTCTTTGGAATATTAATGTGAAAACACCTTAGAGAACTCCTTGGGATTAACTGAGTTTCAGTCTGCAGGTTTCTATTTCAGTCTGTTCTTATTCTCTCTGTTGAATTTTATTTGGCCCTGGTGACATATCTTTTTGTGATTATTATTTGTACTTCTCCAAGTGTGAGGTTGTTTAGGAAACCTTTTTGTCATGCTTATTCCTGAAGGTGCAGTGGTGTGCAACAGCAGCATACCTGGTTTTGTCTCTCGCTCTGGTCCTCACCACTCTGACCTCCTTCCAACACTGACTCTCTTCCTTTTAAGATTGGGGAAATTACTTTTTTTTCTGTTCCCTATTACAACATGGTGGTCTTGAGAGAGCTGATGTGCAGTTTTTCTGGGTAAATAAAAGCCTATACTGACTATAAAAGCCAGAGATTCCACAGAGCATGAGATCCTCTTCTCCATTTTTTCTTGAATGATTACAATTGGTGCTGAGTTTCACAAAAAGAGCACTGCACTTGGGGAAGGTGTGGTGGCTTTTTTTTTTTTTTTTGTGTGTGTGTGTGTGTGTGTATTAGGACAGGTGATACCTTGAATGTAGACCAAGTTGGATAAATTTTATGATGAGCTTTACCGTAAAGCCACATATGCCTGCTTCCTTTGCATAAGCAAGATTTTTGCAGGTCTTCTTTCAGCCCTTTCAAATTTAAACATATTTTGCGCCCAGTCTTTCTTCTGGCCCCTTTGAGTAGTTTGATAAATTCTCATCATCAGAGTCTACTACCTTGGAATCATTACATGGGAGTACAAAAGATGCAGAGGTGGTCCAGTGTCATTGCTCCGGCTATCACAAAATAGTGAGCAACTCTGTCCTTCTCTACCCAGAAAAGATTCTTGGGAGGGTGCTAGACATCTCTGCTATCAACTGACACTGCCACTTTAAATCAAGTGAAGCAGACATTGCAGATAATGTCTTACTGCCACAGAGCAGGTAACCTTGACAAACCTAGAGGTAACAAATTTTTAGTCAGGACTGAGACACACACTGGCAAGACCACTGTAGTAAAAGAGAGTCTGGTCTTGTAGTTATCACCTGTGGCTACAGGCATTTGGACATATGTCTCCAGACTGTGAATTGAATGACAGCCTCCATGAATACGAATTTCTCCTTACAAGTTTTGGGACACTATTGACGTAGAGCGGTTTGAAAGCACTTCTCCTGTTTTCTTTGTTCTTATCCCTCCCAGAGCAAGTAAGTGTGTCTCCCCACAATAGTATCCAGCCTGTCCCTTGCCCTATAGACTCCTTTTGGGGGTGTCCCAGCATCTCTGGGGAGAAGCTTGCTAGTGTCAATTAAAAGTCAATTCACTGCCTGAAGAATTCTATTTCCTTGTGCAAGGACTTGGACTACAGTGTGTTAAAAGCTGGAAGAAATCTGGATAAAAGCAGAGGGAAGTTGGAATTAAGAGGATTATGAAATTCACTGACTTTCTGAAATGAAATTGGCCGGTTGGTATGTTTTTTGACATAATCGCAATACCAAACTTACAAATCACACTCATGACAGACTTCTGAGGGTGTCAGATGTTCCATATTCTAACTGTCCAACCTATCATGCTCTGTATGCCTTTGGTAGGTGCATTGTAACAGAGACTGTGGCACTAGCACAGTCTTGAGCAATGACTCCTTGTGGGATTTATTAATGCAGTCCAGATCTGGAAAGATGGGGTTAACCTTCTGGAAGACAGAGTATCCACTAAATACATGGATTGCAAAAGGTACCAGGAGTACTTCATACCACTCACTTCATCAACTAGTGGCCCTTTTCGCTGCCTTTTTGCGTAGAAGAATACTTGAAGAACTATTGCGGGTCTGAGTCATGCTGTGAGGTCTATTGTTGACTTCTTGCTGGACCCTAGGCTGGTTAGAGATCACAGCCAAGTTGTGGGATATATGCCTGTCCACAATAACTTCCTGGCCATGAGTCAGTTAGAAAGAAATTGATCCTTTTCCACTAAGATCTATTTGAGCCTGAAAGGCCTCCTGGCTTCCACGTGCTGAAAGCAAGCACTTGACTAGTTAATACCACAGAATAGCAGCAGCATGTTCAGGCATTGAAGGCCTGAATCTGTTTGCTCTCCCCACAGCTATGAAAAGGATAATAACAGTATCACACCTTAGAAAAGTGTTGCTGTGTTGATGGGGAAGAAGTCAGTCAATTTCACTTGCATAAATATGTAAGAATGCCATATGCGCCCCACATAATAATTTACCTCCTATGCCCCATTTCATGTACTGGCTGCTACCAGGAGCTCTGTGTTAATTTACCTGGAGGAGAATAACCTTCCTAAATATGCCGTGGTTTAAGCTATCACTGAATGAAGGGATTTGAATAGCAAAGTGGCCAAACTTGTTGATGAAAAGACTGCTGCAAGTAGCTTGAGACAGCTGGGCAACATGATGGTAAATTACATTCATTGTTGCTGGCTGCAAGGGAATACAAATCAGATGGAACAAATTAATCTCCTTATATACATCGATGGCTTCTGAATTAGTTGTCACCTCCCAGGGAAAAAAAATAAGCTATAGTTTGCATTGTGGAAGCTCAATGAAGATGTCTGCTCAATTTTCAGCATCAGTCAGAAATTAATAAGCTGTTGAACAGTTTTAAACTGAGGCTAGGGAACACCACAGCAGCAGTGTTCTGCACTACATATCTTCTGCTTTGGGTACATGTATATTTTAGACTCCTCTCATTGCTCTCTTGAAAAGCAGAAAAAGTCAAACTCCTGAGAAGAAATCAAGGAGACATCCCTGGAAAACCACAAAACTGGGCAAAACTGATATTTGCTGTCCAAGGAATAGTTGTACAGGGGCCATTTTTTCCCCGAAAGTCAAGGAAGGAGCTGCATATCTTCAGGCTGTAGTCAGCTTTGGATTGCCATGATTTGCCTTGTGACAATCAGACTCATGGCTGAGGTAAACACCCAAGCTCAACTCTATGTTTTCAGTTGTGAGAAACATACTTGGTTTGGGCCATAATATTGGAAACAAAAAAGTGAATAAAATCCCTTTCCTTTCCTTTCCTTTCCTTTCCTTTCCTTTCCTTTCCTTTCCTTTCCTTTCCTTTCCTTTCCTTTCCTTTCCTTTCCTTTCCTTTCCTTTCCTTTCCTTTCCTTTCCTTTCCTTTCCTTTCCTTTCCTTTCCTTTCCTTTCCTTTCCTTTCCTTTCCTTTCCTTTCCTTTCCTTTCCTTTCCTTTCCTTTCCTTTCCTTTCCTTTCCTTTCCTTTCCTTTCCTTTCCTTTCCTTTCCTTTCCTTCCCTTCCCCTTCCCCTTCCCCTTCCCCTTCCCCTTCCCCTTCCCCTTCCCCTTCCCCTTCCCCTTCCCCTTCCCCTTCCCCTTCCCCTTCCCCTTCCCCTTCCCCTTCCCCTTCCCCTTCCCCTTCCCCTTCCCCTTCCCCTTCCCCTTCCCCTTCCCTTCCCTTTCCCCTTTACTATTATCTTTTTCTAAAAAATATATTTAAATTGTTTCCTTTTATCTGTTTGAATCTCTTAGATTTATTGTTATTTTATAGAAAAGAGTATTGGCCAGTGGTTAGATGAGGTGCATTCCTTGTTATAACAGTATATATAAATGCATATTTTGTTGTAGCATAATGTTTCTCTTCCCCTGAAGCAGTATTCTTTGGTTCTTATAGGAGTTAGCTTCCTAGTGGGAGACATTTTGACAATTCATATGTTTCTATGAACTGCAACTTAATTACAGTCTCTCTGGGAAACTGATGGGCTTTCATACAGGATTTTTTCTTCCTGCTTTCAGTGTTTTTTCAAAAATCTTGTTTTTTGGCTGTCAACCAAAAAGTATAGAGGAATTTGATTTTTTTCAGCTTTATTTTATTTAAACACGGAGAACATAAGGTATCTGATAAGAAATTATGAGATACCTAAAGGTTAAACATTGAAGTACTCCCACACTGTGTTAAGGATTACAAGATAATGACAGTCCAGTGGCAGGCTAAGAAGGGGGAAAGTTAATGGACTGTGAGATTAAATTATGCATCTAGAGAGTGCTTAGCTTATTACTGACAGGTATTGATTCCAGAAATAATTGTTCATTTTTAAAGGTGTTTCTCTGCTTTGTGCTGAGCTGATCAGCCTCCTCGAAGTGGTCATTTAAGGGCATAAGCACGAGTTACTTTTTTGCATATAGAAGATCAGAGAATAGTTGGTTTTCATGGATTTTTAGTGACCAGTAGTTGGGGACAATGGCAGCTTTGCTATGAGACATATGAGGTTATGTTAAATAAGAATTGAATTTCATGACAGATACCAAGAAAGGCTGAATGCTCTCAAATCCATGGGATTTCAGGATGCTTATTCAACTCTCTTTAGGGAGAAGCTTTCAGTGTTTTTCATAAAAACGTAGAGTGGTGGAAAGTAATCTCTGAAGGTCTCACTTGAAGCAGAAGGTATAGCCTTCTGCTCCAAGTGAGATTTCTGTCAGCATGTCTGTGTCTTTGCCTAGTCAAGCCTTCAAAACTCCAAGAATTAGATGCCACAGCACCTCTGTGTATCATACCCCAGAGCTGTACTGCTTTCTACTATTGTTTTTCTTTGGAAGGATTGGACAAAATCAATAGAACTCATTCAAAAAGAGGGAACTATGTCTGCAATTTAACTCTTCTTTTGCTTGGTCTGGATACATAGATTCATTCTCAACCTGATATATTGATTTGTTCAGTTAATTCCTTTTAGGTACAATTCCTGTTGCTTGAGTTTCCTTTATTCTCATATGAGGCTCTATTACTTTTTAGCAGGGGTTTTTGTTCATGAATAATGCAGAAATTGAGCACCTAATACAGATGGCAGCTGGAAGCTGGATTACTACCCTCACAAATCTGTTTTGTAGAAAATGCAGACATAAGAAATACAAAAGCCCTGCCCCTTATAAAGATCTGTAGTGATGCTGACTCATACCAGAGTATGCAGAAAGACCTACATTAAATGTGCCTTTTCCATTCAATAAATTTTTGAGTTCCTCTTGAACAAGTGACAAAGATTTACCCCCATGCTTTGTATTGCTCTGACAATGGGAGGAGGCCATGTAAATGGCTGTGGTACTTGGTGGTCATAGGGAAATCTCAAGTGGTATTCTCCTGAGGTGGTCATGTTGGACATGGTGTGTCTGTTTCAAAGGAGACTGCATTCTGGCACCTTGCAGGTCCCTGATGTTTAAGGATGTTCTGGAAGTCAGAGCCACCTGTATGCACTTGCTGCAGAGATGCTGGTGGCACAAACCTCCAGCAGATGCTGTGATACAGGGACCATGAAGGTGCATCCACCTACACTGGTTTCTGCTTGCTTGCGGGAGTTGGGGAAGGTGCCTCCTCCTTTCTGACTTAGTGTCTCTCTCTGTCTCTACATAAAACCACCAGCCTCCTTATTTTCTCCTCTTTGGCCCCTTCCTGGCTTTTGGTATAGATACATCCAGGTAATAATCTTCCCAGCAGTGCTGCTGTGTCAGCATTGTGAGACAGAGGGAAGAGGCAGATGCAGAGCTGCAATCCTGCCTCTTCTTTCCTGCTCCTGGGAGAATGAATCTGGGCAGTGGTACAGTGGCCTCGCCATCCTACCCTTTTAGATTTTCCTTCCCTGGATTTCATGATAGACCTCTTATGAAAGTGCTTATATAGCCTTTCTAGCCAACCTGGTGGATTTTTCACTCCCACCTCCTCAACTGTAATATTTCTTAATGATCCTCCAAAGGCCTCTGCTGTGACAGCATCATTTAACTGGGACATCACCATGGCCTTTTCAATGTACAAAACCAGGTTATTGACATGAGGGGGAAACCAGCAAAGCAGATAATACACCAGCTCTTCTGAACCCTCTGCAGCACTGCCTGAGGAAAAAAATCCCTCAGCTGTGTCAGGCATGGTGGAGACAGATGAAGCATGCATGGGTGAGCCTCTAAAGGGACTCCCTCCAGAAAGACAGACGAGGAATGACTAGGGGTGGGAGTAAAGTGTGGCAGCTGTATTTACTCTAGCTTGCTCTCAGTATTAGTTTTATTACTTGAAATTACAGGGCGATACTGCTGTGAGGAAGAGATGTCTGAAAAGCAAAGCAGGGCTCTTTTCTAAAACAGCTAACAGCAGGGGATGTTCATTGCTCTGTGCCTCTGTTTGCTCTGAAGATAAATTAGATATTCTGAAACTCTCAGACTGAGGGACACAGTTGCATTTTTAATAATTTTACACAAATATATACACTTACATATATATATGAAAAAAATATAAACATGCATTTAAAGCTTTGCTTCTGCTCTCAAGATCATTCCCACTTCAGAGTGACAGTGATGTGCAAAGGCATGTGAAGGCTCGAGGGCAAAATTCTCTGCAATTAAGATGTGCTAACATTGCTGTCACCTCTCCTTTTCTCCAGCTTCCTCATTACATTTTTATATCATTTCTGCTTCAGAAGTCAACCATCATTGTACCTCCTGGTGGAGAAAGGCACTGGGTAGATCTGACAAGTTCTGCTCTCAGGAAGGAGGAGACTGCAGGGCATCTCACTGCAGTGAGATCTCTCCCCAGGAAGCCCCTCCTGGTATATCATTCTATACTGTATTTGGTGTGTTGGTATATTCTAACCGTACTCTGTCTGGAGTGGCTGTGCCCCTGCTCCCCATGGAAGAGACTGTGCCAGCCTTGTCTGTGTGTGCCTCTTCTGGAATCTGCAGTCTGTCACAGGGCACTTTGCTGTGTTTTACTGCCTGGCAAAATTTGCCCTGATAAGGTACTAAGTTTGCAGTTTCATGGATTCAGCTAACTGGAAGAGGATAGCGTTGCACAACTGATGACAGCTTGATATGGACCTCTTTTTGTGAAGTTTGAGAGTGAAATGTGTAAAATGCTGAAAAGAGGACCACAGACATACTTCTTAATAAGTTTCTAAATTATTGTGTTTTGAACCATGTCTTTCAGAACTTAATACAGCAGAGGTCTTTCAAATATTTAAGGGGACATTGTGTCATTTTGCCCCACATGGTAAAATACTTTCCTAGAGTTTTTGAATCCATATTTGTGGAAAAGATAACTTCCTAAATAAATCTTCTGTCTGCATTTTCTCAGATGTGGTATGGAAAGGTTAGTCCAAATATAAAGTGGTTTAAATAATTTAAATATTTCTTCAACAGCCTTTCAAAGATCCTGTTGAGAAGTCTGCATATTCACCTGTATACTGCCACCCCTATTACAGTCACAATTTCAGGAAATACTAGCATTAAAATTGTGACAGAACTGGTATTGACTTACTTAAGTGGAGAAGGTCTGGATGAATACTGTTTTAGCAAACCAGCTCTTTTTTGAGATTTGCTATATGACATTATTTTCCACCAAGCAAAGCCTCTAGAGGTTTCTGAAAACCTCTCTTCACTGGTTTCCGTTTTGTCATCATTCTTATTTAACAGGCACAAAGCTGAGACAGACCAGACTGGTGAACTAGAACTATCTGGTAGACAGTGGCAGGTTTGGGACTCATTTCTCACGTGTTGCCATACAACTCTTCGTATTTTGATTCAGGATTCCATGAGAATGGCTGATGAAATGGCCCATGTTACCAAATCTTGGCTCCTCTTGGTTGGACAGAACTGTTCTTTGGAAAATAGCATGGATGACAAAATCCTGGTAAGTGAACAGAGTTCCAAGTTCCAAGAAACATGAGCAGTTCCAAGAAATGTGAGCAAAAGAAAATCAAGAATGTAAATAATTGTGAACCAGTACTCAGGGGAGGATGAGCTTGAGGCAAAAATTAAGGAGAATTCTTTGTCCTGCTGATTAATTTATCAAAGGAGAGTGCTAGTTACATAAATAAAAAGTTCAGTGAATTTGGGTAGGTTTTTTTGGGTATATTTTGAGGTGTTTGCTTTTAATTTCTTGCAGTTCAAAGGTGTTTTTTTTTTTCTTCCAAGTAATGGCTTGTCTTGTACTGAGTGTTGGAACAGTCTGCTGCAATCCCAGAGCTTTACGACAAGGCACAGTCTCAGCATGAGCCACTTCATCACAGTAAATTGTAAGCTTGCCTCCCTGGGACTCTGGGCAGGACTGAGTACAATGGTGTGACTAAGAAAAGCATGAAATGGGACAGCTTGCAACTTTACGTTGATAAGATTTAAGCAACTTTACGTTGCTTCTCATAAGATTCCTCTTATGAGAAGCAAAATCTTTCTGGAGTGAAGAATGTCAAGAGAAAAATGAACACAAAATATAAACTCCATGCCTAAATAAGGCACTTGCTAAAGTCAGGGCTCTCAAACTGCAGTGGTCCTGATACTCTTCCAAATTCTTTTGTATTACTGAATCTTTATTGATTTTGATGTCATTATTTCTGATTTATAGCACTAGTGTAGGGACAGGAAATGGCATTCTCAGTTTGCAATATTAGGCTGCTCCCTGAATTTGCACCCATAATTATGTTTTTAGAAGCAAATTAAAGTTTCCTATTATGTCCACAGCAAGATCTATTTAAGAGATAGCAGTTGCACATCCCAAGAAAATTTATACCACTGAGGAGTGAATCAGCTTAGAAAAAAGATAGAGAAGATCTGTATCTCTTTTCATCCCTCACCACCCCCAGAGACAATTTTTCAGGCTCCAGCAATGTTAAGAGCTTGATTTTTCTTTCTCTGTTCACATAAGAAAATTCCTCACTTTTGTTCTGCAATCACAACTCTGAAACATGATGTCCTGGAGTCCTTGATATTCTATGCGCCTTGCAGAATGCCATGGACCTAATCTTACCTGGTAAAATCCTCACAAATTCCAGTGGAATTCAGGATCAGAGTAGAAGCAGCTGGAGCACAAGGAAGTGTGAGCTGGTGTGTGTGTATATATGTGTGTATTAGCCATCACATAGGATTTTTCTGTGATAGCTGATGCTGGTAGTGGAGCAGCTGGACAGGATACCCCAGCTTCCCTTACATCACCTGATAAATCTGCTTTGGAAAAGCTAGCTGTTCACAGAGAATCTGGAAATAAACTGACTTCCCCAAACTTCAAACCACAATGTTACTGTTGGGATAAAAAGAGCTTTTACTGCTACTTTGATGATTTCCTTGAGGTTTCTTTTTGCTGGAAACAAGCTCAAACATCTTTCTCCCATTTATTCCGTTATTATTCATCTTTCCTAAAATCACCCATTACTGGCACCTTTTTTCATCCAGAAAAATATGAATGCTTAAAACTTTTGGGACATCTAGTCTTTAATGATATTCTAGTTTGGAAATATTTCAATGAAACTGTGTTATTTCTATCTTTTTCATGTATAAAAAAACCTCTTTTCAACTCATTTGGTCTGGAGAAGAGAGAAATTTGCACTGTGTATCACAGACAGCTTTGTGCTAAGGCCATGTGCGTTTGAGCAATAATCTCAAAAAAATCAGCTCAAGTTCTTTCTAAAGACAGAGAGACAGTTTGTAGATGAGAACTGCTCTCCCAAAGATTACAGGTACTGAAATATCATTACATAACCTCTCAGAGTCTGCCTCAGAGTCTGACATTTTCCAGAGGAGAGTTTATTTTAAGGATTTCTGTCTGGTAGTACTTGAACATGCAGTGTCTGACTTACGAGTCCAGGACATTTTTTATTTTACATGAATCTGTAAAAATTAAAAGGTTCTAAGTAGAGCAGTGTCTGGCAAAGGAGTGCTCTTGCTTCTAGGAATATTCAGCTGACCTGTTTTGTCCTGATCCCTGTTCACCTACCAGGAATGACAGTCCCTGCTGTGGTGACAAGGGTTGTCTGAACATCGAGGCCTGTCGCTGTTGCTCTCTGCCCTCCACAGGGCATGCAAGCTTTGGGAACCTCTGTGTGCCCAGCCCGAATGCATCCCACCGTCCTGCCAGTGGCTGCAGCTGCCGGGGGTCAGCTGCTGGGTACAAGACTCCCTGGCTCCTGCAGATGTCAGCCAGGTTTCTGCTCTTTGGATTTGGCCTATGTCTCAAAAGATGCATCATAGGATCATTAGATAAGCCAGGAAGACTTATGCTCTTTCACTGTCCTCAATATGCAAAAGAAACCTGATGATTAGCCAATCCTTTTTTTTTGATATTCACTTGTGGGACACATATCAGCTCACAACAGGGATCTTCTTCGTGTGCTTTTATCCCTTGGCTGATGCTCCAGGGATTCTGATCTGAATCTGTCTACATATAAAAGCAGGAAGGGAAAAGAGAGAGAGTCCCTAACTCCCATCACAGATGGCTGATAATTAGTGTACTGGTTCCATCTCCTTAAAAACATAGCAAAGATAGTTTTCTGGTGACAATGTGATTGACTTCAAGCTGCTTTGCATCTCAGTAATGCCCTTGGAAAAACACAAAAAGAATTTATACCTCTGAATAAAAATAAACACTTGAAAGTTTATTTTTACTTATTTATTCTGGGTCAAATATTACATGCCCTTCAAATTTATTGTGTGGGAAATTCTGTCTGAGTGGGATCTGCAGACTTATGGAAATGGAGGTATGTTAGGAATAACTGCCAAAACCTTTTAGACATGAATATCATAACAGACCTTAAAAGTAAATATATGTTAAATTAAAAGCCATAGATTAAAAGCCATGACCCAAATTTTGGTTTAACACTCTCATCTTAATACATGCTCTGCTCTCAGTCAGGAATCACATTCTGCTGTGGTGTCTCCTCATTTAGTTGATTCAGTCCCGTGGCTCTAGGTGTGGTTGGTCTGTCCCACCACAACCCTCATGGGCACAGCAGCACTAC
Organism: Phylloscopus whistleri; assembly: GCA_017589585.1. NCBI lineage: Eukaryota > Metazoa > Chordata > Aves > Passeriformes > Phylloscopidae > Phylloscopus > Phylloscopus whistleri. Next base: position 2,372,202 of record JADMLD010000620.1, read on the forward strand.
TTACAGGCAATGCAAGGCGTGCAGTCTTCTAATGGATAAACTGTTACCCATTCTCAAGTACCTACCTCCACCTTAAATACTTCCCAGACAAACAAAAAAAAATCCCCAAACACTCTATGGTTTACAAAGTTTTTGTGGAGAACACCAAATTGTCCAGGGAGGCAAGACATTGGACCCTGTTCTGTGGAGCTCTGTTTTCCTTTGTAGTGCCAGTCTTGATCACATCCTTCAGTCACCTCTTCTTGTCATCATCTCTCTCCATATTGAGATATGGATGTCTCTTCCATATTTTTCTGCCTCACTTTCTTAATTATGTTTCTGCTAAAGGGAAATGGGGACCTTCTATCACCAGTAGCTTTGATGAATGATGAGGCTAAGGCCAGATCCTGTAGGATGTCTATAGCAGTCTTGGAATTTCACCACTTCTTAAGCCAGCATCTCATTGTTGGGAATTACTCCTTTTCCTTGTTGCAGTTCACTTGAAGAAGTTAAAACAGTGCAACTACTTGGATGAAAATGCTGTTAAGATGTTCTTCAGTATGCTCAAGAGTTATCCAGATGTTACTGCAGCTCTAAGTAAAATTTGAAGTTTGCTGTGAAAGCTTAATTTGAGTTAAATGTCTGTGGGACAGATTCCGGCTTCACATCTATTGAGAGATCAGCTAGTGGCAAGTGAGATTAAAAGTGGTCATCCTGGTCTCTCTCAGTAAAGACAAGATGAAAAATAGCCAGACCATGCTGCTTCTGGGACCTGTGCATTAATCTTACAACCTCAGTAATGAGGCATAGACTGGTGCTGTATGCTGTGCAGACAACACAAAATACAGTCTGACCATGCCAGGAGCAACCCTGCGTCTGTCCTCACTTGGTAAAGATCATCTGTGTGCCTTTGGGCATGTGTGTGTCTCTGGGTTTAATGCATTTCCTCAACAATCCAGAAAGGCTTGTACTGAGGGTCAAGTAATATGCTTTGACCCTCTTGTTGTGCTTTAAACCCAAATGGAAAAACTAAGTACCAAACACCCTCTCGCTCAGCCCTTCATTATCACCTCCACCCCAGAGTGGAATGGGGAGGAGAATCAAAAGTAAAACTTGTATGTTGAGATAAGAACAGTTTAATATTTGAAATCAAAGTAAAATAGCAATAACAAAGGTAAATAATAGAAAAAGTAATAATAATAATAATATTGGGAAAGGAAAAAACCCAAACAAGCAATGCACAATACAATTGCTCTCCCCTGTCTGACTGATGCCAGACCCTGTTCCCAAATCCAGAATGGCCACCATCTGGGTAACTCCCTCAGTTATCCTGTATAGTGGGCATGACATTCCATGTGTGGAATCCCGTTTGTGGAAGATCCCTTCAATCAGTTTAGGTCACCTGTCCCAGCTATGCCTCCAGCCAGTTTTGTCTGCATCCCCCTCCACTCCCTCCCTGGCAGAGCATGAGACAGGGAAAAGAGAAGTCCTTGATTTAGGATTAACGTGACTCAGCAAACCCCAAAACATCAGTGTGTTATCAACACCATTCTCATTCTGAATCCAAAACACAGCACTGGAACAGCAGCTGAGGGAGGGGAAATTAACACCACTCTTACTGAAACCAGGACACCTATACATGTGTTGAGTAGGACTGAGATGTGATTAGATTTTCTTGATGAAAGAATTATTGCCATACCAATTTCCTGGAGTGTTTTCTTGCTTTGAGCTTTTTATCATTTGTGACAAGTGCATTTGATGCCAGTTAAAAGCCTTCTTTTTATGGACTTAATATGGTTCTAAAGCGCCTCTAACTCATTGTGGTCCAATTTTTAAAGCCTTCTATGAATGCAAAGTTTTAGTAACTAAGGAGTACAGTCATCATTATCAGATTTTATAATTGAAAATCTCTGCAGTTTACAGAGAAGCCAGTGGGTGATTCCCCAGCCTCTACACGTTATGACACTTGCTTCCATGCACTTGTATTACATCAGACTAGTGAGCAGTTAACAAGGTACAGGTTTTTGCTTCTCTGGAGTAAGACAGGAACGGCTGTGAAAAAACGAAAAAAAAGTCTCTTGGTACGCCTATATAACAGCTTGCTGACAGTCTCAAAACCTTTTTACCTTCTTCATTTATGTGTTTAAAATCACACTGATCTTATTTTGGTTGGCTAATGTTTCTGTCCAGTATTTCGGTAAATCACCATATGGGGAAAACACATACATGTGAAAAAAACTCTCTGCCAGGTTGAGCTGAATTCACTGGATGTTGCCAAAACATGAACCAAACAATTAAAGCAGTGCTTGGAAAAGGTTTTGGGAGACAGATTTCTGGAGTGCCCATACTTTTGAAAAAGGAATGAGGCAGTGGACTGAACAGAGAATATTACTGAAGAGAATGCATTCTCAGTGTGGGTGTATATGGTTGTTACTTTCCCAGATCAATCAGTATTAGGAAACTGCCTCCAGCTGGGGAAATGACTGCAGCTCCAATATGGCATTGTTCTGGAAGCCTGAATGTGCTGGTTCAGATCGCAGTCAAAGAGTGCAGCAAATGCTGAGCTTATTATATAGGAAGACCTTTGCCTGTCTTTGAACTTTTTTGTTTTGATTTAAGCATATGACAAACAAGTGTCAGACTGAAAATTTTTGATTTCTTTTATTTATTATTTTACTTGGTCATTTGGTATGGTTCTGGCAAATACATGAATGGAAAAAACAATTTGCATACTCATTTTGAGCAAGGGTGTTTAGAAGGCTGCATGAAAGTGAAATTTGTTCAGTCAGTGCAGTTTGAACACAAAGGGAGTGTTCACCATCAACCATTAAATATCTGAGCTGTTTTCCTGTGAAATCATGTAAGGTACCTTCTAAACATTTTTGTCATTATCAACTTACACTTATTGCATTGAACAGGAACTGAGGAGATTGAAGTAAATCATGCCATTAGAGTAAAAATAAGAGGCTCTCACATGATCCATTTCCAGCTCCTAGTTTATGAACCTGTCTGATCCTGAGGACATAATATATGTTTTGTGATGCAGCATCCTGAAGCTTCACTTCTCTCAGTGGAAAAAGGATAATTTTCTCCCTTGCAGATCATTTCAAGCTGATATCAGTGCTTTTTACTGTGCAGCTTTTCCACTCAGATATAACTTAAGCTGATTGGTTTAATGCAGCTCTTGGAAGACAACCAGCTCACCTTCTGCCAGACCTGAGCCTCTGCAGAGTAAGCTCTCCATCACCTGTAGCAGGTGGAATTGGCATGACAAACTGTTTTTGAGGTGACAGTGCAGATTTTTTTCTTGTAGTACCTGATAGAAAGGCTGCAAAGCCTCCTATTTCTGTGCCATGCCCCTCAAGGTTCCTCCAGGCCCTGTGCCACCAGCAAATAAAGACTGCAACTTCAGTGTAGCTCTGCAGTCAGCCCTTTTAGAGATATTGGCCCACTGCCAAGAACTCTGCAGTGTATTTGAATTTTTCTTCTGTAATGAAAGGAAAGGTAAGAGTCACCTTTGGCTGACTTGAAAGCAGTAGATGAAAACTGCCTCAGATTTAAAAAAACTATAATTGTGACATTCTGCGTGGAAAGTTCCACTTGCAAAGATTAATGTTTCATTAATTTTTAAGGATGTGAAGCTGTACTGGAACATTAACTAGAACATTTGCTGTCTAGCCAATGCACTAATACCATGCAACAGTCATATTATTTTACTCTGTTAAAATAGTCATCAAAAACTTAGCTAAACTTAAAATGGTGAAACATCAAAGTGCAGTTTTATTCTTTTGAGTGATTACTTAGAAGAAATTACTAGTTTTCTTACTGAAAAACTACTATGAACTACTGAAAAAAACCTTGAATAATGTAAATCTCAATCTAAGATGCTGCCTAAGAGAGATGGGGTAAATTCTATTATTCATAAACAGTGTTCTGTCTCTGGAAATTAATTCTCTCTAAACCTGATATTTCTCTATCACTACTCAATACTCTGTTGGCAGACAAACAACACCTGGTGGCTGGATCTGACCATTGTATTAATGCAATGGTTTCCTCTCTTCCTTTAAAACAAGTTTCTCAGATAATGTTGGAAATAACATGAGGAAAGAAAGCTGATGGTCCTCTCCCTTACTTGAGGTGTTGTGTAGTCACCCATATAGTCCAAAAAATGCACTAAACTCTCTGATCTAAGGGACATATAAGGCAGGAAACAGTCAGAAATAAACAGTGTTTGTAAAGTTGGCTGGGATCTTGTTATCTTTGAAAGTTTGTTGAACATATCTTCTTTCACTAACAACAATTTTCCTAAATTTTGGCTGTGGTTTTCAGTTTTTCAGTTAACATGTATCCTCTCCTGGCCCAGTGCAACCATTTTTTGCCAGAGAAAGGCAAGGGAACTCGGCAAACCAAGTAATCCCAAAAGAGTCCAGAATGCAGACTTCTGTTGATATATCCAGAAGAAAAGGCCACTGAAGAATCTTAAGGAAGGATTTGTACCTTTTATTTGGAAAAAAATTCTGTTAAAACTAAGTTTGAGTTACTTTGATTTTGGTGTTCATTACCTTTCTAGAGTCTTAAAATGAAGAACCACACGTGATTTCCAGAAGGACACTTAGAGTATGATGAAAGTAGCACATTCCTAAAATGTATATTTTATAAGCTGAATGCCAGTGCCAAAAACATTTTGGGTTTATGTTATACACTTGCATCTTGGGTACTGCTGAGACCAACTTAAGTGTTAACTCATTCTGTTAAGTGTAATGCTCCCAAGAACATTAAGGCAAACATTAAAAAAGCCAACAAACCAACAATAAAGCAACCCCAAAAAATCACAGAATTTATGCCTTTCATCAGGTTTGGAGAATCCAGGTGTGATGTACTGCATGCTGTAATCAGACGATGAAAGTTAGAAATATCTCTGGGAAAGACCAGAGGAGGATGTGGTTTGTGTGTGCCGAGGTGCAGTGTCTAAATCGTGCAAAACTAATTCAAGAATGTTTTATAAATCAGGATATATCACAAAAGGGACACCATCTCATCTGCCATCTGAGAGAATTTGTTTTCAACCAATCTACAGCAACCTCAGCACTGCATAAAATATCTTCTGTTCCCTTAGTACATCCCATTTGCTTAATTGTGCCATTATTTGTTAGCCTCTTTTGCACTTATTGGCAGGTAGAAACAAAATTTATTAGACTTTCATAAAGCTAGATTTTTTATCCTCTTTATCCCTCCTGCAAATACAAGAATGCAACCTGTGTAGGAGAAAAGAGTACAGCTGCACTGCAGGAAGATATGAAATGCACTTAGGAAAGGTATAATACTACATCCAAACCTGCTCATATTTTCCTGCCTTCCTATTACTTTCTGCATTTTAAATATATGTTATCCCTTTTCCAGAAGAACATTCTAGTGGTATCCTGAAATCCTCTCTTATTGAAATAGAAGCCTTGGAAGAAATCTTTGTTGTTGAAACATATTTTCTGGTTGGCTTACGATGTTATAAAATTTTCTGACCTCTAGTATGAGCATTGCAAATTCTCCAAAATAGATTCTGCCACTGAAAAGTTGCTAAGCAACTAATCCTGTCTGATCTATTGTAGTTCAAATAAATGAAACAGACATATAGAAGAGAGTTTATAAACCTAATGGGTTGTAAAAAACAAACAAACCTAAACCCATAAACAAATAGATATAATATGTATTTAATAGCAAAATAAATAACTGAAGGAAAACAGAAGAAAACTGCCAAAACCTCCAGCTCACAAGAAGTATTTGAAGACATTTTAAGCAAAAGCAGAAAAGGGTCAGCATTGTCACTTCACAGGTCCAGATTAGCTGTCACTTCTGTCTGCTCTTTGGCATCCTTAATGGTTACTTAATGTCCTTTTTGCTGGGTATTTTTCCTTGCATGATATAATAAGTGTTACTCAGATAGTAAAAAATAAGCTCTTATTCATCTTTCAGATGAGCTGTCATGATTTTTTTTTTTTTTTTTTAAATTTAGCTCTAAACTCAGGGGAAAGCTTCTCTGTGCTTCCATGCTCTGCTTCCCACTGTACTTCCCACTGTCCTGTTGTTGCAGTCTGGCCTCCAGCGCTGGGCAGTTCAGCCCAGAAGAAGGAGGAGATGCAGCTCCCTGCTGAGACTCAGAGGAGGTACCATTGACCTGGGGCAACCCTCCAGACACCCATCATGTTTACAGCCAAATAGCTTTTCCTGTTTGAGGTAAACCACACATTTTTTTGTCAACTTGGGTGATTGTGAGGATTTCTTTCTCTATCTTGCTTTGCCTCCTTCAGGTTCATATTGTTGGATGGATAAAACTTTAGCTTTTATTCTGAGGCCAGGGTTCTGACAGCTTCAGATTATTGCCATAATTTTCTCCCCTAATTACCTGTGCTTGTGGTTTTGAGTCTCAAACCTCTGTAATTTATAGTAAACCACTGTCAGATATCCTTATCACTATAATCACTTGGATGCTTTCACCTCTACAACACATTGTGGATTCTTCCCTTCCATGATTAGGACTTCAGTGCAAGATAATTGTCACAAAATTTATTGCATATTCTTAACGAAAAGGAAGCTGTTTTTATTTTACTAAATCTTCTTGCTGTTTGATTTCAGGTCTTTCAGGCTCTCACATCACAAGTGCCAAGCTGTCTGTGGTCTGGCTGTGGTACTTGGGTGGAGCACAAACATAAGGGATTCTGTCTGCATCTTTTGGCTACTGCTTGGCTAGTTACAACAAAATGTGTTTTGGACAGATGTTTTACATCCAATAGGAAACATCAGCTACTATGTGCTAATCCTTTGTCTCAGTTCATGCTTCCTTCACTTTTCTTAAATCATGGGTCAGGTTGTTGTCCATTGACTCTTCTGCCTCATTTTAAATATATGAGACATGTCTATAGCCCTTTCCTGTTGGTCCAGTGGAAAAAAGGAGGTATAAGGTACACATCACAGCCTTTTAGCTATTCTGCTGGTGTGAGGACTGCAGGTCTTCTGCTGATGGACAGTCTGGCCTGTGGGCTCATCTGCCAGAAACAGGATTCACACCGACTCTAATTCTACAAACTGTTACATATTTCTGCACTGATTTATGATCAGAGTCACAGTTCTTTACTTACAGACTGTAGGCCTGGGAGATGTCTTTGAGGTGAAATGTTGGTAATATGAAAACAGAAAAGAGAACTTCACAGTACTGTGAAGTTGTGTATTTATTTATATGCTGCTAAAGCTACATTGGAGGTCTTTAAAGACATTATTAGAAAACTTAAAAGTGAAAATAGTGATTTTAAGAAAAGTTAGCAGAAAGCAAAAGAATTCCAGTAGCTTTCTTTCACCATTCCCAGAAAGATGTTGGTCCTTTTCAGGCCTGACTCAAATCTAGGACTTTTCCACTGACTTGTTTGGGCCAAGCCTCTGTTTTATTTTAGTGTAAAAACTCCTTGATCTAAGGTAAAGGCCAGTATGTAAGTCAGAATTAAAATAGGCACCTCAAATCACATTCTTTTCTCATTATTATTCACTTGAGAAACAACTTCTGTTCCAGCCTTGTTAAGTTGTTTGACAGATAAATCAGTCACTTCTCAGAAAAAAAGGAATGGAAATGAGTTATTTCTATTTTCTCCTGGTGTTTATCAACTTTCCCCTTAAGCACTTACCAGAATGAAAGCTTTTCATCTAACACTTTAATTCTGTACACCTTTTCCCTGGGACCAAGAAAATAAAATAATAGTGGCACTTAATGAAAGGGAAAAAGTAATCACTGGAGAGGAAACACTCCAGGAGCAGGTAACTCTCACAACTTATTGAATACAGTCAGCATAATTATTAGACCTTTTTAATGACTATCATTGCATGTGAACTCTATTCATGGAAATTTCAGGTGCTCATCTGGAAAGAGTTTCTCTCATAGTGCAGGGAGGAGGAATAGGGATTTGCAAAGTGTGTTTTTTAAACAGGTTTTCTCTCAACATGCCAGATTTTATAATTTTAAGGAGATCTTGGGAGTGAAGAGCTATGCTGAAACTTTGATATGTATGAAATTCTTATGCTTTTCAGATACTATATTTTGCAGTATCTTAAAGAAACTTTTTAGTCTGTCAGCTATTTCACTTACCAAACAAGTGCCACACTGATTTCTCCTCTGGTGCTGACCACTCTGGGCTATTCAGTTTGCCACTACTTTGGGAAAGGACACGCCACCTTTCATTTTCCTTCCAAAAATCCTTATCCTTCTGACACCTTCGGATTTGATCTCACAAAATGTTGTTCAAAGACTAGAGAGGAAAGTGTCCCCATTGGTGCAGCATCTGTGTGACGCTCTGCAGGGAGCAGAAACACATGATGGGGTTAGTATGGGGGATTCTTACAGCCTCTCTCACGTTATGCCTGCAAAACTGTGTCACCACACTTCTTACCAGCAGTGCTCATGAGGATTGCTCTTCCTGCTCTGGAGAGATCATAGTATGCTTGAAAAGTAATCTGTTGAAGACAAATGAGCTGAGAATGTATGCCAACATACTTTTGTCTTTTTCTCCCCTCATCTAGCTCTTGCTTCCTCTCATTTCATGATACCCACTGCACTGGTGTTAATTATTTTCTTGGTGCCTTTCAGACGCATTTATTTACCTTCATCTAGAAGAAGATCCATAGATACTGCCCCTGCAGTAAACAAACACATTATGCTTCCTGCCTTCTTTCACCTTTGTAAGCTTCCCCTTTACTCAAATCTGGTAGCCCCATAGATTTTTTATTTCCTGAAGCCTTGCAAATGACAGCAAATGACAAACCAGCAAAACTCATTTGAAGAAAATTTACCAATGCAAGCAAAGTTTTGCAGAGTCCGAAGTCATGATCCTGTGAGAAGCAGATGACATGACTGATGGACTTTTGGTCAGTAGTACTGCTGGTCCAGAATTAATGAGTGATCATGTTTCTTGACTAATGAGTAATTATGACTCAACTAAGAGTCCCACATTTGGTTTCTCACCACTAGGCAGCAACTGTGCTCAATACTCAATTTTTGCTTGAAAGCTGGATATCAGAAATTACCCACAGAGTGGATAAAAAGTATCTGCTTTCCTTTGTTGCATGTGCTGTATACGGACTGTTATGGTGTGATGTCTTTTGGTTTACAAAAGCTGACTTTAGTCTGCAGGAAGAGCATGTTTTGAAATTTAATTTCTCATGTCAGGGTAAAACTTCCCTTAGGAATTTTTTTTCTGTCTTCTGGTGCAAATAATTTAGAGTAGACTTGTCTCGGCAGTAAAGTATGTTTTCACAACCCCCAATGTGATTTTTTCCTTGGGCAAAACCCCATTCCTGCTTCTTTCTACTAAGAGGACATCGGGTGTTGTGAGACAGTGGAGCACCAGGCTTCAGCTAAGCCTGCTGCTGCATTTTCAACATCAGCCCTTGTGTAAACCAATTAATTTCTACAATCTATGTCTATGTCTGCCCAGGGTGCTCACAATAGTCTGCTATGGGCAGTAATAGAACTTGTTTTATAACTTGAAGGTCCACATGGAAAAGAGGGTAAAAAATATGTAGCCCACAAAACGTATCATATTGCAGATTATCAGAAGTTTCTCAAGAGCTCTACCTTGAATATGGGGTGTGGATATTATCTAAGTGAGGCTGACATCCAGATCTTGCTTTTTTCTGGAGCTAAAACAAATCAATCCATCCATCCACCCATCTACCATAGTGCAGCTGGATACCAGAACCTTGCCTGTGTGCGAACCCTGTGCTCCTGAGTCACTAATTTGAGGATAACCCAGGAGCTTGCCAGCTAGTTGGCACCAGAAGGGAGACAATAGACTGGCTGCAGATGATGGAGCCCCTTGGAATCAAGTGAGAGACTCAACGTCTAGTCACTGTCACAATTCAGTATTCAGCTATAGGATGCAGGAACCCTCCTGGTATAACCTCCTTGTCCAATTCATATGCTTAAAAGTACCACTCAGTATCCTGGTGGGACAATCTGACCTTTCCTACCAAAGGTGGTCCTGGTCACAGAACTGATCGAATAAGTTCATAGCTAAACCCTTTGTAAGCAGGCATTTAAAGCTATTCATGCAGCAGAAGTCATGCAGTGCAGCCTTTTGTACATCATTAAGCTATTTAAGACATTCTGTGTTTGGTTTATAAAATACATAGTGATGGATTATGCTTGTGCTTGAATGGTCTCGTAGGAGTGTAGCCAGCTGGGCTACAGGGACTAAGAAGGGCAGAGGTATGAGTGATCTCACTTGACCCAGCTCAAGATGCTGCTGCAAGGGCTCTTGCTGCAGAGATAGCTCTCACCATCCAGAAAACAAGCTACCACCTTATTTGGAAGATTTGATTCCCTGAGTGAACACTACCTCTTGCCAAGATCTCAGTAAATTTGTTTTCCTCTTCAACTGGCTGTATGTGAGTGTTTGTGCAGCAGCCCTTAGGTCTGAGTCTTCATTTTTTTCACCTTAAGCTGATACTGATCACTTCAGACATCACAGCTTTCCTGACACAACGATGTGACAGCAGACACAAAGGTGACATAGTTCATGAAAAAAATTACAAGGATCCTGTTCTAGAGGACTGGCTTCTCTGTCTGCCCCCGTGCTCTAGCCTTTTAAACGAAGAATTTTTATAGATTTTGGGTAGGAGGAGGAAAAGCCAATAGCTTTCTCAATGAATGAAGGTAATTTAATAAGAAATGAGGAAGAGAGGAAGAGTCAGGTTAAATTCTGCAACCATTCTGCTGTTACAATTAGACACCCTCTAATGAGCCTCAGTATTTACAAAGACTCCTGCTGTTGATAAAAGCAGCCAGAAAACAGAAACCTCACCCATCCACAGTCTCTCCAAACCAGTGTCCTCCTCTCTAGAGTATCTGAGCACTTCCAGCTGAGATGGGCATCAGATTTTGTCAGCTGAGAGTGGGAACAATAGTGACACTGAACTGGCTGAAGAACAGCCTGTGCAAAGTCTGGTCATGCAGCAAGGACTGTGACAGGTGGTATCTGGGGACGCACTGGTGTCAGCTCTCTCTGTATCAACTCTGAAAGTTTCTAAAAAATTTCTCTTATCCTGCACAGAGATGGGGGCTGACCTGAGATCAAGTGAAATATCAACAGTCTTGCCTTGCACATGGCATAGTCAAATGGTGCATTTCACTTCTGAAAACATTTCTTGGTACTTCTAAAAGAGTTGGAAGAGGGAGACAAAGAAGCACAGAGCTTTAAAAAGAGAGCCACATATCTTTCATACCTGCTAATGTGACTTAACCTAAACTGTATCTCAGAAACAGACAGACCAAGCTTTTTACAGAATGCAGCCAGTTGCCTGCCAGGCTGCTAATATTTCATTTAAAAATACAGCCCTTCACATGAGTGGTTCTGAGAGCACTCTGGTACAGGCAGAAGTCTCCATTTATTCATGAAAGTCACACAAGCAGCTCCACAGACCAACAGGAACATTTACAAAATTTCTTAGCCAGTCTGGCTTCTGAGCTTGGCTGAAGTGTTTAATCACTTTGGTGTCATTACAAAGTGTTTTCAGATTATCTGCGAGGTACCTGAAGAGCTTCATGAATATGTCCTGAGAGCAAGGTACTTTTATGTCTAATCAATGACAAGCAGTAGCCTTATTTTAAATAGTGGCTTTCTGTTGATTTAAAAAATGAATTCACTTCATTTATCACCCTTGGTGATAAAAGAATGTGATTAGGGGGTTCCAAAGCCAAACACTTAAACAGCACTGAGTGTCAGAATTATGTCTCTAATCTCATTTCAGCTGCCATTTTATATCTTCTGATACTGTAATTACGTGTACACTTGTTTTTCTTCAAAGTGACCCATGACCGGTTGGTGCTTGGTTACATGAGCAGTTATTTGACATTTATTTTATCTTCTTTATTGTACACACTTCAAACTCTACTGTGAAGATAGAATAATTAATTTCTTCACAGGCTTTTTAAAGGTGTCTGTCAATGTGTCACTCTTTCTAGGTGCTTTAAACATAAAACTTCATATATTTCTGTGAATTAAAAGGAGTATTTGAATCTGTTTCACCGATTTTAACAGCAACTAGAAAAACATTTGTAGTACAATTTTTGGTGTTACAAAGTGGTTCACTGTCATCTGCCAGGAAGGTGTCAAAGACCTGTTCTCTTTGCCTTCAGCTGCAGCACTGAGAGCTCAGATGTTCTACATTCTCCCATGCTCAGTGGCACTTGAAAAAAATGTGTCATACACTTAGAGAGTTACAAAGTATTGAAGCAACTTATCTTGTGTTACACAGGAACTCTGAAGTAGATACCAGAGCTGAAATGCAACTCTTCAGGGCAGTGTTTAAGAGTGTAAATGAAGAAACCTCTCTGTTACACCTACAATCACCCATCTTGTTACGCAGTACTTGTCTATCTGCCAAACAGCTCAGCATGCTGAGGAATACAACTGAATGTTTGCAGATGATCTTATAACTCTGATTTCTGTACACCCCGTTCTTCAGTCTAAAGTATTGCTCCTGTATTCCTCTATTTTGGCCCTTCCCCAAATTGTCCAAATATTGTCCAAATTGTGCCCTGAAAGAAAAAATCCTCAACCAATTAAAGTAAAAGATATGACTTTACTGTGACCAATTCCTTGACAGAAGTGGACTCCTCCTACATTGGGTTGGTAACAGCAAAACAGCCTAGATCATGCCCACTTGTAAATGATATCAATTTTGTTTCTTTTTATATATTAGCATTACAGGAAATATATGGACATGTGTTGAGTTAAATAATTTTATATAGCTTTGACATTCATCTTTCTTAACTAAACTTGAGGTCTTAGTGTTACTATTCCTGGAATGATTTAATCTCTCAAGATCACAGGTTGAATATTTGTTGTGACATGATGTATATTTTTATGAAGATACCTGTTTTCTCCCACTGCTTTTATCCTTTTTTTCTTTTTTGAGAACTAGTTTGACCATCTAGACATATAGTTGTCAGGAATGTTAGTACTGATAATGACAACAACAATAATCGTCACCATCCATAAGGGAAAGTGATGCCATGGGTAAGCCAACTACTTCCTTGAGCAGCTTACTCCAATTCTTAATATACTTTTCAATGAAGAGGGTTTTCCTATATTCAGTATAAACCTCATGCCTTCATTCTGTCACTTGTTACTCCAGTGCCTCTTTCTGGCTTATGCTGTAGTCTAGTTCCACTGAACTAGGTGGACTTTTTTCTGGGCTTTTAAGGCAAATCTTGCATTATATGTTTGTAAGCTTATGCTAAAATATTTGCTGTCTTGGTAAAAAATTCGTGCTTCTCTTTTACATTCATCTGGTGCAAAGAGAGATGCTGTTTAAATATGAATTTTTCTTTCTGCTGGTTAGACATAAATAGCTTCTAGCTAAATCTGGTGAACAGTTTCCCTTTCCATGATTCAGTCTTCAGCTAACAATGCCATATGGTTATCCACCTTATGGTGAACTCTAGCTGCTAAAAAAGTATTTCTCTTCCTTGACAAAAGAGTTAACGCATGTGTCTAATTACATTTCATAATGTATTTTCATGAGACTTCTCCCATGCAGAAAGAAAATACCTGTCATGGCTGATAGATTAGGTGTGTTCCCTGGTTAGCTATTAAAGTTGTTGGTGCTTATTCTTCTGCACTATTTTCAGGGTGTAAGTCCTGAGAAGAATTAATATTGTTCTTGGATTTCTTATTAAATACGATGCTTGAAAAGAGCAGCAGAAGATTTATGTACATCTAGTCAAAAATATTGTCATGTAAAAATATCAAAAATTTTCTGGGAAGGGTAGTAGTTCTTTAGAGAGCCAAGAACAACAGTAATATTAGCAATTTTGAAAGTAATAGTAATAGTAAAATATTGTAATTCTAGTAATCCTAGTGGTAGCAATAGTAACTGCCAGTGTCTCAGGCACAGTTTTGTGTAGGACAGCAGACAGACATACCAGAGTCTTAGTTTTGATCCTTTCCTGTCTTAGGGGATATATAGATCTTCAGCTCAGGCCGTGTTAGATTGTGGCTAAGAAGGATTTTGCCATTGTCTTAAGTGGAGGCAGAGATTCCCTCTTGATCTTTTCAGTCAAAATTTTCCACTGCATTTATCTGCTGTACAAGGCTGAGACCTTATGTCAAAGATGGGATAGGAGCACAGATCCCTTTTAAATCTTGACAATGTGCCAGAGTTCCTAGGTTATTTATCCCTGTTTGCTTAGGCTGTAGATTAGTTAGGGTAAAATAAAATAAAGTAATAATTGTTAATTCAGAGGGTGGTGTCAGTTATTTGTTCAGGAGACTCATGTGAATGCACATTTTTCTTGTATTACTTACCAGAATTTTCATCTGCAGGTTGTAGCTTTCTGTGAGACTGCTGTGATGAGAGCTAAGCTCTGTGTTCTAAGAAGCATCCAAAGCAACTACTTCCCTTCAGCATCAAAGCACTGGGAATCAACATGCTAGCAACTAATGTCTTGAGGAATTGCACAGTTTTTAGTATCTTCAGCGTGTTTTTTTTCATAGGGCCCCAGACACTAAGAGAGTTGGATATAATTTCATCCTTGCCTTGCTTCAACATAAGCTAATTAGGAAGCTCATTATTTATTTGGCACAAATTTAGCATAACAAATCAATTTAACAGGGCACAAGAGACAAAGTAATTTAAAATGAAAGTCAGAATCAAGATGAAATAGCAAGACAGAATATTTTAATTTCTAAAAATGCACTAACATCCTAATGGCTCTGTGGGTCTCAGTGGTGTTTCTGACACAGATAGGTCAGCACCAACCTCCCAGAAAGGCAGGGTTCACTGATCAATATTTTCTCTTCTGGGTGGCATCACCAGTCATTCCCATCCAATGTCACTATGCCACTACTCTAAACAAGATGGATAATCTGAAAGAGGGAAAGTCTCTGACTTGAATAGAATTGAATAGCTGGAAACTATAATTAATGAAAATATTTTGGGAAGTTACCCAACGATGGGCATTCCAGTGATCCCTATTCAGGCTGTGTTGGAAACAGATTTGTTGGGCTGATGTGGAACCCTGATAACCTACACACCGTCCCTAAGATTCGTTTTACCATGATAATGATAATTTTGTTTTAAACTTAGAAAGTTAGTGATGAGATTTTTAAAAATGTATTGATTTTTTTTATTGCTTTGGATAACCTTATACAGTGGTTTCACATTCACCGTGCAGACTGAGTCTCACTGGGATCGTGAGTATTCAGGAACCTATGCTGCAGGATTTGAAGAAGATACCTTTCTCCATTCTGTTGAGGAATGTGGAGAGTGAGAAAAGTCTTCAAGCAATCTTTGCAAATATAGTAACCTATCCCTGGCCAGATTTCTCCACAGTTTAACCAGCTTTTTGACTGCTTTTGGTTACAGATTTTTCCATGGTATAAGGAAACAGAAAGGCATAGTGTACCACCTTCCTTTTCCTCCCAGAAAAAGGGATGACTTTTTCTGCAAGTCATCTGTATTTGGGTATTTGGGTGATGATTTCTAAGAAACAATTTTACATGTTTCTTTTTTTTTCTCTTTCTTTCTTCCTTTTTTTTTTTTTTTTTTTCCCTTAGATGTTCCAGATTGGAAAGAAATTACCTCAAGACGGGCAAGAAAAAGATCCATACAATGGAAAAATGCAACTATTTTACCCCATTGCTCTTTCCTCTGACAATATCTGTGTTTTGTGATAGTACACACACATTCCTTGCTGGAGAGTACTTACACTGATTTATAAAAAGGGCAAAAGGTATTTTCAGATACAGTAGTAAGCTGCAAATGACGCCGCAATTTCACCACCATCTCTCCATTAGCTTTCATGTTTGTACGTTTAAAGAGAAAAGGAGGGTCTGGAGACTGCTATTGCAGACAGTTAGGAGGCTTGTAACTCCTGACTGTTGAAATTTGTGGACTGCTGATCTGTCCACAAAACTGAGAGACTTTAATTGGTATTGGGGAATCAAAGAAGGATCTGCTTCTACAGCAGAGGTGGGAAATGGTCACGATCCCAGGTGAGGGGTTTTTTGTTGAAGAGAAGAATAACATTCAAACATTGTTAAAGCCTGGAGATAGAAGTCAGGAGTAAACAGCAGATTTTTGCCTCTGTGTGCGTGTGCTCACATTTTTCTGTAGCACTGAAAGGAAAGGGATGTGACTTGCTTTCCACCCTAAACCATCTTGTTATCTCTACTCTGTGAAGATCACCTTCTGTAGCACTTTATGCAGTGTTTTTTTTTTTTAACAGTATGAATTATTTTGAACAAAAGGAGGTTCTTGCTACATCAGAGCAAATGAACAGCCATGTCACAGACTTAGTGCAGTCACACGTATCCAAACTCAGAAAAATGAAGAGAGGATTTCTGTTCCAAGTTATCCATCTGAAACAACTTCATCTTCTTTAACACAGCCTCTTAAGAAGGCATAAACCTTATCCTGCTCAGAAACATAGAGCATTTTCAGGTGTTTTCACTAGTCTTGAGCAAGCTGATACTTGGTGAGCACTTGATCACTTTTAATTCTTATGCTGTGTCATCAGCATAAGAATTAAATCCCTCCTACTTATTGAAATGCCTCAGTTTGAATTGAAAGTTTCAAACTGCAGTTTTTTGGATCAGAGATGAATATTTTGGAGGAGGGAGGGCGGGAGGGCGGGAGGGCGGGAGGGCGGGAAGGAAGGAAGGAAGGAAGGAAGGAAGGAAGGAAGGAAGGAAGGAAGGAAGGAAGGAAGGAAGGAAGGAAGGAAGGAAGGAAGGAAGGAAGGAAGGAAGGAAGGAAGGAAGGAAGGAAGGAAGGAAGGAAGGAAGGAAGGAAGGAAGGAAGGAAGGAAGGAAGGAAAATTTCAGATTTCAGGAACAGGGAAACTTCCAGCAGAGAGTAATAGCCGCAGCCAGGACATTGCAGAGAAGCCACATAATTAGTATGTAAAATAAAAGTCATTCTGCCTTACTTTTTTCCTAGGATTGTTAGACTTGTGTTTTCTCAGCCCAAGAATACTTTTTTCCATTGCCTTGAGTAATTTTGAGTGGCCCAGGACCCATGTACTGATAGCAGCAGTAGATCCAGGCCTGTACCCAGCACTTCTGGTCATATGATCTACTTTTTTGCGTGACTCTTGTTGTGGTAATGCACTGAATCCTATCTATAACCTTACAGGTTTCCTTCTGAGATATATTTATATATAGTGACTTGCTAATCAAGATGTCAGTGCAGATACTTGCAGAGATACATGCAGATATATGCACGAAATTTTTCTGAAAATGTCCAAATTATTCCTGTTTGGTTCTGAGAAAAACAAAGAAGCTAAAAGTGGTGGGTTTTTTTTTCTGGATTCATCCACCAAAGATATACAGGCACTTGGATAAGCAAATAACCTTTTGATGTATGAAGCCCTTTCTCAGTGACCTAAATTAGAAATGATCACGATTGATCTAGATAATGTAAGGCCACACAGAAAAATAAATGTCCAAAGAGAGTTTTCATTTTTGTCTTGATTAAATTCTGTGGCAATGTTGGCAGTAGGTATTGTGGAAGAGCATTTTTTGCCTAAACTACTCGACTTTACTCTTTAACATCAGTAAACAAAATTCTCAGGGTTCTGTTGCAATAGGACACAAATGAACAACACTCACATGCTGAGATGCCCAAGGCAAAAAAGGGGAAGTTTATTTGCAGACCACAACATTTATAGAATTCCAACAGTGACCATGGCATGGAGGATGAAAATTGTCCTCTCCAACCATACTGGTCAACCCAACAGTCTATCAAGTCTCTCCTTCTCCAGAAAGGAATGCAAAACAATCATTATTTACATGAAAAGTGGGTGAGACACTCCATCACAAAAAGTAAACATCAGAAGGCTTAGAAGAACTTTACGAAAACAGAGCGACAGGGTCCCGTTTAAGGTTTGTCTTAAAGCAGCTTATGTAGGCTATGTAGGGGTTTATCTGAACTACCAAATCAGCACCCAGATAAGGATATACAAGTACTGTGGCTGAAATAACAAGAACTGACACACTTCCATATACTACTTGGGGCAGAGAAACAGACTGATCAAACTGCTAAATATTTCAGCTCCCTTCCAGTAAGAATTCCTGGCAACCCATGATATCAGATTTCTGTGCAGATGTTCATCGGGTAAACAAACACAGAGCTGCACTCCCAATCCTGTCTTTAGCAAACTGGCTGGGACAGTAGCCCTCCTGCAATATAAGACCATCACTCTTAATCACACAGATGCCTTGATATTCTTTTCTTTTCTAATTGCATTAGGAGACTGCCAGGTCTCTGTAGCAGAAATGGGAATAAGAGATAATTTGCAATACCCTCTAAGAAAAATAATCTGTATTTTCTTCCTTCTTGCCTTGACTTGCCTTTCTAAAACTGTTAATGAAGTGAAAAACAAGCTTTCTCCAAATTTCTTCTGACTTTTAGGCAACCAAGTTTCTACCTTATGTCGATGTCATATGAACATGAGAGAATTTAGCACCTTGAGTTCCTGAAGCTTAATGGCCAGTTATGCAAAAGGGGTGGGAATAAGCACAACTCAAATGATACTTTGACAGCACGTAGCTCAAAATTAAGGATATAAATACCTTATTCTTCTACTGCCTGAGGTCCTAAATTTTTCTGGTAAATTCCCCCAGAATTTCAATTACTGTTTCTGACAATGTCTTGGTGTGCTGGTCATGTCCATGTAAAAAAAATTCAGGCAGTGTCTCTGCTGGGATACACGAAAATGTTCTTCTAACCACCTTGACTTATAAAGATTTAAAGGAAACAACCACCCACCTCAAACTCAATCATTACAAGTATGAAATAATTTGCAGGAGAAAAAAAGTGCAAAGGGAAAATTGTTAAATATGGGAATATGGGTCTGGAGAGCTATAACAGCAAGAATTGTGTACAAAAAGTCACTGGGGGAGCATGAAAGAGCAGTCCCAGGGCCAGTGGTGTTCCACTGCAAGGCTGGCCTCCTGGTTATGGCACTAGTTTGCTAGCTGTGAATGACTTATATGAGAATGAGTTATTATAAATAGCTTAGATATTTAGGTATATAATCAGAAAAAAAAGTTTGTGTGTGTGGTTTTTTTTAATTTTTATTTTTATTTTTTTGTCTTTTAAACCTTAAAAAGAAATGGGTGGTTTATCTAGGTATGAATGGAGAAACAATTACCAGACAAAAGTACGGAAGAGTGATTTTATGGTTTCTTCTTTTAATGCATTTATAGGTCAAATAGAAGTGTTTTTTAATTCTTGTCCTGGCTCATGACTCTCCAAAAGGTATTATTAATTTTAATAAAATTCTAGTGGAGAGGAAAGGACAGGGGATATAAACCAGACTTTGTGGGTCTTTTTTTCTTCCATGAAGCAATCATTCGGAATACTCCTCTCAGATCTGCAGAAATACTCTGCAGTTTATGTGTCTGGTTGTGAATATTATTATGTGAAATGTTTAAGAGTAGAACAGAAGAGAAACAGGCTCTATGCAGGGAGGATAGAAAATGGGAATGTTAAAAAGGTATGGTTATGTTGTAGAAAACTAATGGGTTTTTAGGCACTTCACTGTGAAAGAAGTGTGCCCATTCATTTCACAGAACAATGAATAATATATTATAGAGGTTCTCAGAATATTGTGGGTGTTATGAAGAAAAACCTAAGGATGAATGCCTGTTATTATTAGGATTATTGTGGGAGGCTGCTGACATATTTTGTGCTTGTTTGTGCTAAACATCAGAAAAATCAGTGGCCGGAATCAGACTGGATTAAGAAAGTCCCTAAAATTGGTCTTTTCATTAGAAAAGCTAGATCACTTAGCAGTCCAGAAAGAAATTTTGGAGATGCAGCCACACAGAAAAAGATGACTAAACAGGAAAAGGACAACATTGTAAGAACAAATGAAAGGGTTTATAACACTATAGAAATTCAAAGGAATAACGGCAGATGCATAGGGGTCAGACAGCAGCAAATATGAAGCAAAGCTGAAACCCTTGAATTAGCTGATCATTATGCAAAAATCAAAAATAGCTACTCTATCTGCAGGAAGAAGTTAGACGTGTTAGATTGGGAACCAATGGAGAATGCTGACTTTTTGGATGATATGTAGGAACAAGGGAAGAGGCAGGCATAGGAAACTGGATGGCTGTCCCAGGGGAAAGTAGTGCTGACAACTGCTTTTGCCACTCAGTAAAAACATCTCCAGAGATGTGAAACACATTGCTGCAAATCTCTGGCTTTTAAAGGAGAGCACATCTGGGGATTAGAGTGTTGTGCTGTGTTGTGCTGTGCTGCTGTGCTGTGCAATGAAAGCACCTGCAGTGGGCTCTGAAAATGCAGCTGGGCTTGACCCTTGGAGCTGTGATCAAAAGACAAGAACAACATCCATCCTCCAAGCCATGAAGTCTGGTGATGGCAGCATAAGACATGACTTTCCTCCCTGGCATCTCATCCATATGAGTCAGTGCTGGGTAAATTTCCTTCACCACTGGATAAGAGCCAGTTTCTCCCTCCAGAGCATGTCCTTGTGCCCAGGCTGGATGAAAGAGAGGACTTATTTGGTCTATTTTCAAAGAATCAGGGGTTCACTGAATTGCAAGTATGCAACATTTTTCTTTGTGTTGGGGGTGTTCAATTGACTGCAATCATAGCCACTTTTACCATCAAGGGTTGGTTGGTGTGTGTGGGAGCCTACAGATCTTCAGTTTTCTCTTCCCTGTGTTCCTCGTGGTGGAGAAAGTGTGGAGGTTGGAGTGGTCGGAGTGGTTGGAGTGGAGTGCCACTGGCTGTGAATTGGGTCGGGCTTTTTCTTATCTCATTTCTGTTTTGAGTAAGTTGTTGTTATCTCAAATATGTGATCTTTGCATTTTGTGCCTCCAGTTCCCTCCAGTCTCCCTCCAGTTGCATTCCTTTTTTGTTGCGCGATTCTGATCACACTGAAACCAGTGAAGGCCAGGGTAGTATAAAAGTGATGAAGACTAGGTAAAAACCCCAGCCTAATGTCTTTAGATAAGTTAGTTTTCTTTCCTTTTTGATGGTGAGCATGGCAGCACTCAGAAGAATATAATATTCTTTGTCATAGAAAATGAGAATTTCCAGGTATATACTACCTGGTATCTTCACAAAAGGAGCAGGCTGAAAACAATATCAGCAAGGATGATAGCACAGCTATCCCTCTGCTTTTTCTGCTGCTTGTTCCATGTATTGCAAAATGCCAGAAGGCTTAGACATCAGCAGTCAGGGGAATGATCTTGTCAATTAGCAGGTTTTAACATCTTCCTCAATGACTTTCTATCTTGCAGCAGCTTTAAAAAAGGATTTTCTTGCTGTTGGTAAATTCTGGAAAAGAATAGATCTGGAGAATGTTCACCAAGTCTTCATAACTTTTCTTTTTACATGTTTCTATATTATTATCAGGTTTAGTTGTTTAAGTTTTACTTTTGACCCAATGGCAGTAAAATGCATTCTGGTATACCAGTTGAAAATGTCCCACTGCCCATGGTCTCTGGATTCAGATGATTGTGCTGTCTTTACAATCTCACTTTCATTTGTGAGACCACAAGGGGAAATGGCTTTGAACTGAAAGAAAGAAGGTTTAAATGAGGTATTAGGAAGAAATTCTTTACTGTGAGGGTGGTGAGGCACAAGAAGAAGCTGCCCATCCCACAGAGGGTTCAAGGCCAGGCTGGATGGGTCTTTGAGCAACCTGGCATAAGTGGAAAGTCCTACGCCCATGACTTGGAACTAGATGATGTTGGGGGGTCCCTTCCCCGCCAAAGCTTTCCATGATTTTATGGTCCTATGATGAATTTGAATAGTTTAAATCCTCAAAGCAGCTCAGTTTGGTACCAAGTGAGGATGGGAGGTATCTGATTTCAGTTATTAACCCCTTTTTTATATGTCTCCCACTGCAAAGTATGTGTGGGATTACATAATTTCAATGCTCCCTTCAGGTTTTACAACCCATGAATCCATACTCTATGCTTTTATTGAACTTTGCAGCAATGAAAAGTGTGAGAAATAAAGGAAAAAAAACCCAAAGAATTTTTTTTTTCTTGGTTTTACTAATTGCTTTTTTTTTTTTTTTTTCATTTTAGAAGTGGAATTCCTTCATCAAGGAATTTTCTCATTATTTAGCAAGGCAGAATGGCAGTATGATTGAAGAGAGGAATGAAACTGGGTTAATAGCAGGCAAGTCCTCTTTAATCTCTTTGTCTTCCAACTTGCTTTTTCCTTGGTCCTTTACCTATTCCACTTCTCTCCCTGGTTTGATTAACTGCCAAGAAAGCCTTAAGTGTTGGTTTGGTTTTCAGCAATTGTGCTTTAAGTGTGTACTTGAGGCTGTCTTTTAACAAACTGTGCAAGTAACTTAGGTGGCCATGTCATATTTCTCAGGCACCCTTCTGCACCACTAATGTGAACAGAGTCTTGATTTATGAGTACACCTCATAACCCACTACATTTTTCAGCTGTGAGGATGTATTTCTTGGTTTAGTGTAAAATTTCATGGTAAAATGTGTAGGGTTAACCTGCACTGACACTGAATTTTAATGTGTGTAAGTAGAATTAAAAATGAAATATAGTACATCTACTTTTGTCCTATCTGAGAGTCACCATTATGTTTTACAAGATGACATCAAATAGCAAGCAATATACAAACAATAGCACATTAATTTGAAAATGCAAATTCAGGCAGATATTCCCAGCATAAGGCAAATGAATGTGAATGGCTCTGTCATTTGTGGTACAAGCTTTATTCATCATTTGATTCTGGCATCAGTGAACAGTGTGGTGAACACCTCTTCTCCAGGTTTTCTGCAGAGAGAAAATCTGGGGCATTTTTTGATATAAAATATAAAGTTTCAGGAAAGCTTTAAAATGAAAAAATTCGGACAGTTTAAAGGACTAATCATTATGTTTTGACAGAAATAAAAGATAGTCGGATCAATGTTTTCTAGGTATCAGCCACATTAAATGATTACTAGGCTGAAACTGCTTAAGGTCTGTGTTTGTAAGGGTTTTTTTTTTTTATTTTATGACTGTAAGAAGCTATGTTTCCATTGAAGCTTGTAGACAGTTGAAATTAGAGAGCTTCATACTGTGCTTTGTCTGTCACAGAGCATATAAACAGATCTAGCAAGGCCTAGATTAATTTCAGGTCAAATTAATCTTAAATTTTATGTTTTCCTCAAGCAATTCCAGTTACACTTCATAGTCTAAGAAAAAGCCTCCAAAAGACTTGCAAAGGCATAAAGTACTTTGATGCAAGACAGCTTTATATGGGATTCTAACTAATATCACTTAAAGAAGCAAATTTCAACAGTTCCACATAAAACATTGATCCACTTTGCTGAAGTCTAGTTACTATGGTTAAATTTTGGAAGTAGCAGGTCAGACTTTGAGGAGACTGTTGAACTCTTTGTAGGACTCAAAATAATGCTGTGCTTTACAGAAATGATGACCATATTTTGTCAGAAATGCATGAAGCAGGTGACAGTAACAATTCTCCTTCTGCATTGGTTTACATAAAATGCACTGGCATGTCTTGTTTGTGTTAGGAGATTTTTTGGTATGGCACGCTGTCAGACAGTGGTCTTGACAGATGTAGGGAAAAAGGAGTTAAACTTGTTTTTCTTTTCCAAATTCCTCCAGTAATGGCTACTGCCTCTCCTGGCTTGGAGGTTCGCTCAGCTATGTACAACTGTTCTCTGTTTTGCTCACAGTAAGAATTTGTGACCTTGTTTTCATTAAAGGTCTATTCTTTAATATTTCCTTGAGGAGGTAATGAATGAGTAAAAACAATTGTAAATAAAGCTGGTCAATATTTTGTGCTGTCATTGAAAGATTCTTCCAGGTCCACTTGTAAATGCTGCATCTCCTTGCCAAATATATGTCCCTTAATTAATATTTGCATGCTGTATCTCAGGTTAGCTGTGAGGACTGAGCAGTAGCAAAATAAGCTGTGAGGACTGAGCAGTAGCAAAATAAACTTGTATCTTATCAAACTAAATGGCTAGTACAGACTAGTTACATAGCAGTTACTTCATACAAAGTGCTATTCTGCATTGTGTTATGTGACATTGCCATTAATTTGTAGTGTTAATTGTAAATCTTAGAATAATAGCACAGCCCAGCTGTCTTCTTAGTGTATGTCTTCAGACCACAGAAAAATTAGTAAGTTAATTGGTTTTCCTATGTAGCTCCTACAATTTTGTTTGTTCGGAACTTGTATAATATATTGTCTCTAGTTGGTAGATTGTCATTAGAACAATGTGGTGCACTGCACAGTTAATTATTCAGAATATCTCCAGGGATGTCCCGATGCAAGGGCTGCAGCACTGAAGGGTGGTTGTGGGTGAAAACTGGAGACATGAAATCAGAAGTAATCTCAGATACACTGGCTGAGTCTGTCTTAATTTCTTTCTTCACAAGATAAGATTGCAGATATCTCTCCCCTCTCCAGTGTGAAATTTGACTTTATTTGCATAATTAAATAAAGCTAAGCTTGCCAAATCTGGGGTTGTGGAAGATCTCTAATCAGCAGGAACCGACGACTGAATGCAATTGACCAACTCAACCACTGGGATATATAGGGTTTGGGATAGGCGGGGCTAGCAACTTGGACCAATCACGGGGAGGATTGAGAAAACAACCAATCAGGGAGAGGATCCAAAATGCACCAATCAGGGAAGGGGAAAAACCAGGAAGTGGGGAAACAACCAATGCGGAGTAACAAATTAACACAGAGCCTCCAGGGCTCATGGGGGTGAAACATTTTGCTCTCCCTAACTTGAAAAACAGTCTGCCGGGGAGATTTCCCTGTGGGGAGCTCTGCCATTGCAAATACAGCTTATATGCTGTGCTCTCTCCATGGCAGGGCAAGCGCCCTTGTGGTAACCTCAGGGGTTACCACATTGCTTCAAGTCCTGTGCTTTGGTGCCCTAATTGAGCAGCCTGTCAATTGTGCAGGAGGCTGGTAGGAGACAGTGAAGGCAAAATACTGCTTGAAAGACAAGGTGCAGGACTTAGGAACAATAAGCAAGCGCAGAAGAGGAGAGTTAAATGATTCTGTTTTAGCACTGTGATTTCTGTTTTCATCTCTGAATGTCTCTGCTGGTCTCAATGGTATACCTAATTTTTCATCATATATTATGCTTGTGCTTTCTCAATTGCTTCTTATTAAAGATTTGAACCTGAAAGGTAAAAATACTCCTAGATTTGTAGGTAGTTGAGTATGGCCTTTAAATTTCTTTCACTTCTCAAAGAGACTTGAATTTACAACTTTCTCAAACCCTAGTGCCCTTTTTTGTCCTTCATCTATGATTTAATTTCAAGACATGATCTCTATGATAGAAGAATATTGTCTGTTCCTCCTTGTGGAGGAGCTTGGTGGGAGGTGTGTGGCTGGCTCAATTCTCCAAAAGGAGCTGAACAGTGTCTGTGGGAACTGCAGGGAGGGTAAATGCAGTAATTCTGGTAATTTGGAAAGATCTAGGGTCAGACTCCTGCAGAAAAATTTATCTCTTGCTTGCAGGATTCCAGTGCTTTCCTACAGCAGTTATGACTACTGATAATGACTGCAAGGCTCCTTCTCATGATGCAGTTAGAAGAGAGACGTTTATACTCGAGAGAAAAATAACACTTCTCTTACCTGCCTTCAAAAGCCGGGGTGGCTGCTGAGGGCAGTGAAGCGTTCCAAGTGAGAATGTATTGACTGTCTCAATAAACTATGCAAGTAACACATAAAAGAGCACGTGAACAAGGATCCCTAACTCCGTATTGGTCTAGGGTATATAACTAACAGAAGATATGAAGATACAGGTAGTTTTCTTTCATGTTACATATATGAGTGACTTTTCTAGAAAAAAAAAAAGGCCAATAGAGAATGTGATATCTGAGATCAAGAAAAGCTACCATGGGATTTTTTAAATAAAATTAGCTCATGAAGTATGAAAACTGATGTCTTGCAAATGAAGACAAAGTGTAACCTGGAATAGGGCTGCTTCTGAGAGTTACTTGTTCTTACAAGAGTAGATACCCACAAATATTCAATAACTGTTTCTTTTATGAGTGGGGCAGCCATTGCACAGATAAATGTCAGTGAGGTAAATGTCAACCCATGCATAAAGAGGATGTGACTCAGCCTAAATCTTGCACAAAATCACAAGTGTTTTGGTATGAGGTTGACATGCAAAGAAAGTAAGCTCCTTGAAAAATGTCTTGGTTATTTTTATATTAGTTGAATAGCAGTATTTGTTCAATAGTATCACAGCAGGACCAAAATCCGAAGTAACTGTGTCATTGGTGAGGCTCTTTGCATCCATAATCCTGGCTATCCAAAGCAAACAGGTTACTGGTGAGGCTTAGCAGAGCCTTTGTTTCTCCCATATACTTATTTAGGTTTCTTGTGAAGGCAAATCAGAACATTGGGGCAGACACATACCTAATGACCAGGACTGTGATGTTCACCCGAGAAGTCAGGTCAGCTCGAAGCCCACTGAACACAGTGCCATGCAATTTGAAAAGAAATATCTGGCATAAAAATATGCTTAGTGTTAAAGGCACACAAAGTTTGGAAGTGGAATAATGTCAATGGTGGTAAGAGACCAGCCTTCTTTTCGTTGCCTGCCTTAATGTACATGGTGTCATCAACAGAATAATTTAGTTTGTATCATTATTATTTATGGAAATCTCAGAGTTCAAAAGGCAGCAAATAGTTTTTCTTGTAGTTTGTCCTTCTTAAAGCTTATGTTTGCACTCAAGGTTTGCAGATAATCTTCCCTTAATAGATCCACACATCTTCAGGATACTTTCTCTTGTTTGAGTTACTGAGTTCCATGCCCTTTTCCCTAGCCTGCAAGTCATTACAAGGAGTGAGATATTTAACTCTTATTTATGAGTTATTTAACAGTTATTTATATTTTTTGTGATTAGCAGGTCACCTTATGCCAGTACTTCCCTGAGATTATTTACCTAAAGAGATAGGTACACGTTAAAAAAAAAAAATCTATAACCTAAATCCAGTCATGCTCTGTTTAAAAGTATTTGGTTTATTATGTCACAAATCCTGATGCATTAACTATAAAATTAAGAAGTCAGAAAAAACAAACCTTCATCAAACCTTTTTCTCTTTATTCACTGTGATGACAATTTGGAGCAGACTATGTAGTAACATTTCCTATCTCCTTTATATGCAGATTTTCCTTTTTCTGTCACCCAAAACTAATAAAAAAATACAGAAAAAGGTACCTGCAAATTTAGGAAAACTTCCAAGGCTAGACCCTGGATTACTTTTTGTTACTTAACTGCATATTGTTATTTTTATTGGTATTCCTGATATTATACTGGTTTTATTCACATTCTACAAATAACAGAGGGAAAATGGAAAGGAAAAATCCTCCAAAAAAGGATTCCTAGACAGGCAGCACACAATCTAAGCTGAGTTATTGACCTAAATTACTTTTATTATATATATTTTTAAAAAGGTTAAATTTCGAATTAGAGGTTCCTTTAATATTCAACTACTCATTTTAAAGAGTGAACCTTACTTAATATGTCAATTTTTGCAGCTATTCAAATTCAAGTAAAATCCATTCTAAGCAGTCTGCATTGATATGATTTATTCTTTCAGAGAGAGTGAAAATTAAATTCAAAAGTGAGCACCTATCTCCACCTGTTAATCTATTCATAAAAATATTATCTATTGCATGAATATTCATTTCTTACATCCTTGCTGATAAATGAATGGTTTAATATTGCTCAGGCTTTTTTAGTCCTGTTTATACTTTTTCCAGCTTTGTCAGTG